>OX463246.1:31728495-32328495 GCA_949820135.1 Sylvilagus floridanus | reverse complement strand
CTTTCAGTATCCCTTTCTGTCCCTGCAATGGACTTGGGTGAAGTCTTTGGAATACTCTTCCAGCTAAACTAATCCTCGTGCTATGAAAATCTGAAGTACAAGGGTCATTAACTAAGTGTTAATTAACTCCAAAGAAAACTAAAAGTCCTATGTGAGGGACCAATGGTGGTCAGTTGGTTTTGTAATCCACACCACCCAGCCATAGGACACAACTCTAAACAGTACCTGAGTAAGCAATCATAGTTCCACAAGCTCAACGAAGACACAAGCTACAGCTGCATTCTGCTTACCTTGACCCTCCCACCAGGTTCTAGTTAGGATGTTTACCTCCAGCTCAGGGGACCCTATGCCGCAGTCCCCTGTGAGGCCTAGAATGCCCTAACCCCAGTGTCTGAGAACATGACTGTATTGTGAGAAAGGGCCTCTACAGAAGTAATCAAGTCAAAATAAGGCCATTGGGATGGGCTCTGATATAAACTGGAGAGTGAGCTCATGAGAAAGGGAGATTATATCATACAGAAAGAGACGCACATGCAGAGAGAAAAGGCCATGCAGGGAGAGATCAAGAAGGCACAGTGCTACATGCAAGCCAAGAACAGATTCAGAAGAAAGCAATCCTGCTGAATCCTTGATCTCAGAATTCTCTCCTCCAGAACTGCAAGACGATAAATGTCCTTTGTTTAACATCCAATCTTCAGTATTTGTCCCAGGAAAGCTAATGGGTGTTTCCATACAAGGGATCTTTTTCACAAAAGTTCATGAGAAATGCATATAAAGAAACAACTATGATTTGGTTTTTAAAAAATGACACCAAAATAAATTTACCTTACAATTCCATTTCCCATGAACTTTTTCAAGTACTTGGATTTGTAATGAGAAAGTAACTCCATGAGAACAGGGGTGTGGTCTGTTTTATTTAGTGATGCCTCTGGAGCACCTAGAATAGTGATTAACACAGAATTGTTACTTGTATTTCTTGAGATAAATAAAATGTTGCTGCCAGCACCATGGCTCACTTGGCTAATCCTCTGCCTACAGTGCCGGCACACTGGGTTCTAGTCCCATTTGGGGTGCTGGGTACTAGTCCAGTTGCTCCTCTTCCATTCCATCTCTCTGCTGTGGCCAGGGAGGACAGTGAAGAATGGCCCAAGTGCTTGGGTCCCTGCACCCGCATGGAAGACCAGAGGAAGTACCCGGCTCCTAGCTTCAGATTGGCACAGCGCTGGCTGTAGCAGCCATTAGGGGAGTGAACCAACGGAAGGAAGACCTTTCTCTCTGTCTCTCTCATTGTCCATAACTCTCTCTGTCTCTCTCTCTCTCTCTCTCTCTCACTGTCTAACTCTGCCTGGAAGAGAAATAAAAAATAAAAAAATTAAATGCTGCACAAACATTTTACTTACAATTCTTAAGACATGCCTGTGGGTTTTTTCAAATGAAGAGACAGCACATAGGAGCATGCATTCTAAGAGTGCACCAATGGATAGCCTTTTGCTCCCATTTTTACTTAGAGGGTACCAGCAAGTCTACCAGCCAGCAGGCACATAGGCAAGGTTATACATCAACCTAACAACTGGGAACAGGAATTCAGTCTGATGGCCCATGATAGAAAACAGAACTTTGGATGCTAGTGCTGTGGCACAGTGGGTTAAAGTCCTGGCTTGAGGCACCAGCAACCCATATGGGTGCTGGTTTGAGTCCTGGCTGCTCCTCTTCTGATCCAGCTCTCTGCTACGGACTGGGAAAGGAGTGGAAAATGGCCCAATTCCTCGGGCCTATGCACATGGGAGATCCAGAGGAGGCTCCTGGCTCCTGGCTTCAGATCCAGCACAGCTCTGGCCATTGCAGACGTCTGGGGAGTGAACCAGTGGATGGAAGACCTCTCTCTCTGCCTCTAACTCTCTCTGTAATTCTGTCTTTCAAATAAATAAAACAAATCTTCAAAAAAGAAAACAGAACTATGGTATAAATCTATAAGAAAAGGTCCATTCAAATGCTCAGGTTTACAAATTCCAGGTACATTAGCCTTCTGCTGCCTCCACTCCCACATTCCTTTGGGCCCAGGTGTACCCGTCCCCTGCCTATTTTGGCAGAGATCAGAACTGCAGCACAACCTCCAATTTCAGGAGGATGTGCCCCCAAAGCACCTAGATAACGTCCTCTGCATCCTCCCTTTCTTTATTTTAATCATAGATTTTAAGTTTCAGGACACTAGATCAGAGATGCACAAGATGATGCATGCATTAGACATACACAGGATGAAGATCATAGTAGCAGATACCACAAATAGATTTAACATCTAAATGAGAAATTCCATTTTTGATGTTATCAATTTCCTTTTGAATTCAATTCACATATCTGTGATGTTGAAACAACACAATCCTGGAAAATGTTGGCAGTCAATGCGGTGTTTAAGTAGTAAATAATCAATAGCAGCACAATTTTGTAAAACACCTTCATGAATTTGACTTAACTGAATTAACATAAGATAAGGTAACAGTCATGACATTAGCAGTCTTTTCTAAAATACTGGCAAGCTCCTCTAAGAAGATGGGTGAGAACAAGTCCAAAGACAGGAGAACATAACATAATGATTAACAAGACCAAAGTAAAATTGTATGTAAGTTGAGCAAAAATAGTGGTAAGTAAAGCCTCAGGAGTCTCTATAATGTGTTCCTGAGCCAGATGTTGTGCAGAAGCAACCAGCAACCAATAACCTCGTATCTCCCCAGGTGATCTATTCATCTCAGGGGACTTGCAAAGAAGTGGCTTTGTTTTCTGATTCTTCTAAGAAGGGCAAAACAGTGGCACGGGTTCTTTGTCTTCTTCTTTAGCTGTAAAACGGGAATTGGATACTGTAACATCTGGTGCCAACTCATGGTGTCTGTAGGTGGGCTGGAACCCACACAGGACCTGTAAGGGGATAAAACAGAAACAAACCCTCTTCCCTACATTATGAGTAGTTTAAGGCCCTTTCAGTCAGGATGGGGGAGTGGGGAGTGCTCCTTGTAATAAACTAACAGCCGTGGTTCTTCATGAGCTGGACAGAAACATTTTTCTGCTGGAGTTTCACATTCTAGAGAGATAGAACTGAATTTTGAAAAATGAGCTAAATGATTCAGGGTAAATAAAAGAATAGCCATTCCTGATTAATCTCCCTTGGGAGTGTTTCCCCCTTTTCTTTTATTTGTTTTTGAGGAAGGGTTTTAAGCATATGATGGGCCTCCTCAACAAGGGCTTGACCTGTAGGTTTTGGGGGAATGTCATGAATAAGTTTAATATCCCATAATCGACAAAAATGATTCAATGCAGAACAGGTATAGGCAGGCCCATTATCAATCTTTAACAGAATAAGTTTGTCCATGACAGCCACAATTTTTCCTTTGCTGAAATAGTTTCTTTATAGCAAAGATAAAGGAAAAATTATAAATATATATATTTTCTTGTTGCCACATTACAAATTTAAACATTTTAAGAAAAAAGATGTAGGGGGCACAGGTATCAAATCTTACATTATGGTTAGTGCTTTACTTACTTGCCAAAGTAAAACTAATGTAATTGATTTATACCATCCTCCCTTCTCCAGATGGATTTTTATAAACATATGTCTGGGCCTGATTCATTAAAACATTTAACACAATGATAGTGAGTAGATTCTTCTTTAAGTGGGGTTGCCCCAATGTAACCTGAAGGGGTATCAATAACAACATGTAAATAAGAGAAGAGTTTTAATGAAGGACAGTGAGTTATGCCCATTTGCCAAAGCTCCTTGGCATGATGGCCTCAAGGGTTGACAGCAGCAAAAGGAAAATAATGAGCTACTTGAGCACATTGGGAACAACTATAGATAATAGCAGGAGCATCCAGAAGAGGAATTTTAAACTGTTTATGGAGAGATTTAACTGATTAATGAAAAAGATCATGACTGAAGAGGATCAGTAAATAGAGCACCAACATGTAAGGCTTCATCCACACGTCTGCTGCCTCCTGAAAGAAAACCTGGTAAAGAGTATGACTGTGAATATGAGCAATGTATAAAGGAAGCTGGTGTTGGCATAGTGAGTCCGTAAGGCAAAAAACAAAAAAAATGACTAAGTAAGATCAATGGAAGTGTTATGGGGAAAGCAGCAGAGGAGAAATTATGATTACCTCAGTTTTTGTCTCATGGAAGAAGAATTTCCAAGCTGATAAGACAAAGAGAAAAGCGAGATGTAAAGGTTTAAAAGCAAGATTTATTAGAGTCAAAGACTTCTAGCGAGAGTGTCATGGAAGGGGGCTACAAGGTAAGCAAAACCCAAAAGACTCTGTGGCACTGAGGTTTTTAAGGACAGTTTATAAATATAATTTTAAAGAAAAAAACAAACTTGACAAAATCAGATTGGCATTCAGTTACCAGGCAGGGACAAAACCCATTAAAAGACTTGATTTACAATCCTTTTCTTATCTGGCTTGCTCATGATAAAACAAAAAACCATCACAACGGTGCGACACCTATTTGGTTTTCAGAATAAACTATGAGCTGAGGAGCTCACACTGCCTCGCTATTCTCATTGTAAATTTGTGATATTTCAAAAACTGGGCAGCCAGGTACTTCTGACCTTGCTAAGGATAACTTTTTGGGGAAAGAAAGCATTTTACACCCCAAATACCACTGGCTGCCTATTGATACACCTGACTCCTCACAGCAGGACTAATTTGAGCATGTGGTAAATGAAGCAATAAATTAGCCACACATTGAGAATCAGCAATAAGATTAAGGGTTGATCTTTAAACAATTGTTAGGCGAAAATAACCACTGTCAACTCACTGCATTGGCCTTTTTTTGTGGCACCTTTTTATCCAAGCAGAATTTTGTGGAAAATTAATCACTCCTCTTGTAGAAGACCCATCTGAAAAAATAGTAAGCGCTTGTGCTATGGGCATCATTATAATGACAGAATGGAAGGAAAATGGTGATGTTCTAAAAGAGTAACCCAAGGATCCTTAGGAAGTGTTAGTAAAATGGTGCCATCTTATCTGTGGCACCATCTATGCCTCATATGCCATCTTGGGCCCTGGCCCCTGGCACCACCCCCACACTAATGGGATTTCCTATTCCTACTTCCCTGCCCAACCCACTCCCCACCCCCACCCCCCGGTAAAAATTTAAGAGGACCTGGTCCCGAACATGTGCTCTCTCTTGATCTCTCTCTTACGCTCTCCTCCTCTCTCTTACCCTCTCCCCCTCTCCCCCTGGCCTATCGGGCTTCCCTCACCCAACAATAAGCCTTTCTGCTAACTCCAGAGTTTGGTGTTTTGTGGGGCCTTACATTGGTGCCGTGACTCAGATCCAGGCTCCCTCATTGAATTGACTCTCCATTTGGAATTTGAGCTGCCTTAGGGTCCTGGATTTCTGCCAGTCACAAAACATACACCCAGACCTTCTTCCATGCCACCAAACGCTCTGTGATTTCCAACCACACACCGGCCTCTCAAATTCCTAAGGTAAGACAGGGCAGGAGGAGGATCCTCTCAGCATGAGATTTTTTGGTAAATAAAAATTTCATGCATGAAAATTTGGTTCAACTGTAACTAGACACTGTGTTTTTAAAAATTTCTCTTTTTAAATCTAGAAAGATCACTATCTTTAAAATATTGCTTTGTAACTTGTTGAACTTTTTTTTTGGCAGGCTGAGTTAGACAGTGAGAGAGAAAGAGAGAAAGGTCTTCCTTCCATTGATTCACCTCCCAAATGGCCGCCACTTATTTTGTAATTTTTTAAACAGGGTTCTGTTTATATAGCAGTGGATAATCAGTACTCATCATAGCCCCAAAGGTAGATTTTGCAATCTCTAGTTTATTGTCATTGATTTATAGTTAGTTTTATAAAAGGAGTAGAGTTCCATATGAATGCAATTTTGGCCTTAATTCTAACAGAGATATGATATAATGCCAGCATCCCTAGTCATCTGGGTGTAATTGCTAAATGTAAATTGCACAAAGGTAAATGAAATAACTGTGTCTAAATGTAAACTTTGGAATTCTTAGCACCTTATAGTCTATAGGGAAACTATTTGGGTTTGTTAACAAATAGGTTTTCATAAACTGTCTATGAAAAATAGTTCAACACTGCTTAAAGGTAACTAAGGCTGCAATTTGATGTGTTACTTTATTTAGAAAATATTGTCTTAATTTGGATATTTTTAACAGGTTATTTCAAAGTGTAAATCAAGGAAATCAGATGGGAAAAGGTCACAAGTATAAAAATGTGTTAAGGTGGCCGGCACCATGGCTCAATATGCTAATCCTCCACCTGCAGTACTGGCACACTGGGTTCTAGTTGCGGTCGGGGCACCGGATTCTGTCCCGGTCACTCCTCTTCCTGTCCAGCTCTCTGCTGTGGCCCGGAAGTGCAGAGGAGGATGCCTCAAGTCCTTGGGCCCTGCACCCACATGGGAGACCAGGAGAGGCTCCTGGCTCCTGGCTTCAGATCAGCGCAGTGCGCTGGCCGCAGCACACCAGCCGCAGCAGCCATTGGGGGGTGAACCAACGGAAGGAAGACCCTCCTCTCTGTCTCTCCTCTCACTGTCCACTCTGCCTGTCCAAAAAAAAAAAAAAAAGAGAGAAAATGTGTTAAGGTAAGGAAGGTTAAGAAGGAAGAGTTCTTTGAAAAGAAAGGACGTGGTTTGTAAAAATTACTTTATTCTGATTGCTACTTTACAATGGAATAGAAATGATAGAAAGTTTCATGTAAGTTGAAGAATGTGTATGGAAATCACAGAAGATTATGAAAGAAAGAAAAATTTTTAGATACAAAAGCTATTAATCTGTTTTTCTTTGACATAGAATTATAATCTGGTCCTCTCTTAAAGCAATTAGTTAAATTAATCTATTCTCTTAATGTCTTTGTTAGGTTTTAACTTTTTAAAAAACAATTTAGTTTTAAAGCAGTTATGATTTTTTGAATATATACTTATTCTAAAACATTTGAGTAATCACCTTGTAACAATGATCAACTCTGGTCTATATTATGTCATAATGTTGAGAGATTTTATTTCAACGGATATTTTAAGCCTTCTTTGCATTCTTGACAGGCATTCAAAAAAAATCAAAGTTCCATAGAATTTGGACTATGATGTTTCCAGTTGGGCCCCTGGAACTATCAAAAGATACATGTCTCGGCTGGCTCTGTGGCTCAATAGGCTAATCTTCTGCCTGCGGTGCCAGCACATCGGGTTCTAGTCCCGGTCGGGGCATCGGATTCTGTCCCAGTTGCCCCTCTTCCAGGCAAGCTCTCTGCTATGGCCCGGGAGTGCAGTGGCGGATGGCCCAAGTGCTTGGGCCCTGCACTTCATGGGAGACCAGGAGAAGCACCTGCCTCCTGCCTTTGGATCAGCGTGCTGCGCTGGCCGCAGAGCGTGGGCCACGGCAGGCATTGGAGGGTGAACCAACGGCAAAGGAAGACCTTTCTCTCTGTCTCTGTCTCTCTCTCTCACTGTCCACTCTGCCTGTCAAAAAAAAAAAAAAAGATATATGTCATCTTGTAGAGACACCAACTAATCAGGCTATTTGGATTATATTACAGGTCAAGATGTGAAGTTGTGCTAAATTTTAGGTTTTGATAATGTAAAATGCTACTTACACAAATGTCCACAAGTTAAAAAGTCTAATGATCTTGTGCTATCAGACATGATGGTTATCTTAAAGAGAAAGGCCCAGAAGCCTAAAAGGGTTAAATTTTGTAAAATTCTACAGAAGCTTTGAAAAATACTCTGTAGAGTAAGCAAATGCCTCTTGTTGGTTAATGAGTTTATAATTGTAAACATAGCTATTTAAAGTCTTTTTTCATCCACAGTTTTGTATATCAGATTTGTTGCTCGTAAGACTAAATGTTGTTGGTTCTGTGTTTAGCTGTCCTCCTATAGGTTCCAATAGACTTTTTCCCAGCCACTTTTATTGTATTGAATATTTTGGGATAGCTCTGTAAACAAATGAAGCCCATAATGCACTACAGGTTTCAACTGGAAGAAAGTATGGTTAATTGAGGTTACCAAGAGCAGAAAGTAATTTGAATCATTGTTAATTTACAAATCAGTTAAAGATTTTAAGAAGCTATTACTAAAACTGTTGTGTCTGAATTTCCCAATCAATGCACAAAGCACAATCACTGATGCAAAAGCAGAGGTTTATTTGTTACCAGCCGGCTGGGACCCCCTACCTGCAGGCAGACATTTAGCAGTGCACAGTCAAAAGGCCCTCTCGTTTGCATAAGAGAGGTTTCTATAGCTTCACACTTACAAGGGTGCAGGTCATCTCCTAGGAAGGTTACCTTCTCACTCTCTATATGGCAAGGTATTGGGACCTAATATTTTCATTGGTTCATTTAAACATATAGGCTATATACGTTATGTGGCAGGAAGGCCACACAAAGGGGATGGTATGGGGAGGCGCTGGCAGGAAGCATTGGGCCATAAATTCCAGGGGAGCATAGCAGGCAAGGAAGCAGCCAGAATACAGAAGCAGAACTGGCATTTAGGGACTCCAGCTCCTACAAAACTGCTTTATTCTATTGTATATGTTATATGTGTATACATAGTGTATGTCTACATGAGAAAATTTATTAAGAGCTTTGTTTTAATTGGCTTATAGATAAAAGATTGCTCATAAATTTAAACTGCTAAAATTTATCAAAGATATATTTTGATTCATGTTACCTGAATTTCTGTATCAGATGTTTTAAATTTGTTAGTAGAAAGAAACTAAAAATGATTTTACATGTTTGAGTTTGAGCTTGCTGTTCAAACAAGCTACACCATGTTAGGTATTTAAGAGATGTTTCCAAACACATGTATTCTTAAAATTTATAGAAGGCATTGGAGCTTCCAGTAAATATTTTCAAAAGTTGATACTTAATGGTTAAAATTGCTTGCTAAGTTTCCATTTGACATTCTTATTTTCATTAAGTGATTCAGGAAGCCTATTTGTTCCTTTCATTTCTCTATTCCCTTCAAGATGTGAAACTGACTCTATACTGAAGGACTCTGCTGGATGTACAGTTTGATTGATAGATCTTATGAAAGGGATGGCTAACATTTTCTGTAATAATAGCACAGCCAAAATGAGAGTTTAAATTATGATTTCACAGCTAGATTTACTTCCCCATGGGCACAGTAAACAGACAAAACCTCCCTTTCAGACCAAAGAAAGGGAGAGAAAGTTTTAAAGTGAGGACATAGCTTTCCTCATGGGGATTCTCTACCTCACAGAAAAACCACTATCAGAGCATGCCTGTGATGACAGACTTCTAGTTTAGGGCACCAAAGATTAGGGATGAGAATTGAGCACCTCCTTAACTTGTACCTTCTTGACAGCTTTAACAAAAACCAGGAGGAAAAGAAAGTTAGGCATCAGAAGCAATGTAAAGATAGGTGGCATGCCAATTAAGGCTGCTCTGTACAGTGATCTGCCATCAAGGAGACCCAACATGCCAGTCCGCTGCAGTGGTTTATACGGAAAGCCAGGGCTTCAGCAGAAGTCAGTTTATGAATAGCCTTGACAGCTCCTCCAGCAGTAGGGTCAGTAATACTGCAGGAAGAACTGTAATTCCAGGTTAGAGATGCCACCTGCTTGTACCTGGCCATCTAGGTATTGGAAATCAACAGGGTGCCTTCCCAAAGAGGTTCACACCTCCCTTAGGATGTACTCCATTTGAAGAGATAGATAGGTCTGCGCCTCATAACTGGCAAGGCCTTAAAGTCCACCAGATTATTATCAGGTCTCTTCTGTCAGTTTCTATTCACCTCTCACTTGGGAAACTTATTCATTGTTTAGACAGCACCTTTCTTAAGTCCTACAATAGTGACTGTCCTTTGTTCTAGACCATGTCTGGTCCACTTGGGACATCATTCCTTTGTAATCATAACCTCTACTCTAACATCAATGGCTCTACTCCCAACCTGTGTGTATTGATGTTCCTCTCCCCCACTTAATGTTGTATGATTGTTCAGAATTTTCTCTACAGACAAACCCCTCTACCCACAAAAAATGAGTGGTCTTCCTCCTGGTATTGGTTTGGATCAGCTTCAAACAACATTCATCAAAAAGTCTTCACAAGAGCCCAGAGACCCACTCATTTCCTCTCCTCTATGAAATCCTCTCATTACTTGGTTAATCCTACTTTTAAGATCATTGTTTGATATTCTCACCCTGTCTTTTACACTACCATGTCTAAGTGTTTATAGAAGGTGAAAATAGAACAAACCAAAGCCTTCACCAACCAGATGGTCAACCAAATGCTGCTACAGGCATATACTTGGCTCCCCACCCAAGAGACAGCAGCTTGAGACAGCTCCGCATACCAGCAGAGAGTAACTCATTACCCAATGTCAGCAGGAAGTAGCTCTAAGGACAATTCATCACCTCTATAGCCCTCCTGGACTTTTGGGGCTGATGTAATCCCATACAATACCAGCTTTATAAAAACAAAAGGGGGGGAATGTTAGTAAAATGGTGCTGTCTTATCTGTGGCACTATGAATGCTTCAGATGCCATCTTGGGCCCTGGCCTAGTGCTAACCCCACCCTAATGGCATTCACTGCTCCTACTTCCTTGCCTGCCTCCCAGCAAAGGTTTAAGAGGACCTGTTCCCAAGCATGTGCTCTCTCTTGATCTCTCTTTCTTACCCTCTCCTCTTCTCTCTTACCCTCTCACCCTCTCCCCCGCCAAGCCCGTTGAGCTTCCCTCACTTGACAATAAATATTTCCTCTAACTCCAGTGTTTGGTGTGTTTTGTGGTGGCCTTATAGGAAAATCTTTAAAAAATATCTACATAATCAATGAAGGCAATTTGATAAGTTAAAATTGTAATAGATGTTCATGTTCCTATTTAGAAAAAGACAGGTAAATATTAACCAAATCAAGCCCAATCAAGGAAAGAGATTGGTGATGTCCTTTGGCAATTAAATCTATAATATCCTGTGAGTAAGAATAGATGATACAGGAAGATGTATGAGGTAAATAAAGCCATTCAACAATGTAAATATTTTCAGAAACCTTTGCAAGAAATATTCCAATGGGGTTAATAAGAGTGGAGACAACAGCTAGTTATAAAGGGGCCTCATGAGGAATGCAATTAATAAACTCTGCCATAAGGTCAGATTAGAGATTGCTGAACTTGAAGAGAAATTTTAATGGTAGCTGTTGGATGTATTTTTCCCTTCAAGGCTTCAAAAAGCAGTTGTTACTGCTTGGTAGTTAACCTAAAATATGAACAGGCACAATTAAGGTGACTTAAATACTGTCATAATTGTACCAAGGTTAAAGGCTGAAGAAAATGCAATTTGCGAATGCAAAACGAAATCAAAACATTTTATCAGAACCTTTAAGAGCAGCTGCCAATAGATTGGTTTTATAAGTTTTAGGTTTATCAGCAACAGGCTTTAACACATCTTTATAATCATTACTAGCATTTTTAAAGGCCAGTTGTTGCAGCAAAACCTGAATGGCTTCTTGCTTTTCTATTTATCTCCCAATAGCTTTTTGTAATTTATCAATGAAGGACATATGATTTTCAGTAGGCCCTTGTTTCACTGTGGAGAAAGAGGTGGATGGATCACAGGCATCAGGTATCTTTTTCCAGGCTTTTAAAGCCATATTAGAAATTTGAATATTTGCTTCTCTTAGAGGATAGTTAACTTGTTGATTTGAATTAGCAAAAGTTCCTTCTCCTAATAATTTATCTGCTCTAATAGGTATATTATGAGTCAAATTATTCATGGCTTGGATATGAGCAAGATCTTGATACTCTTGTGCCCACACCATATACTGTGCTGCAGTTACAAGTGCCTTTATTAAAGTTTGCCAGTCACAGGGCACCATCTCATAACTTCCTCCAATAGTCTCTAACAATCCCACAGTATAAGAACTTTGTATACCATACTCAATGAGGCTGTGTTACTTTTTTAAACATATTGTAAGGTAGAGATTCATGCCTGTCTGGGACATCCTGCAGTCTTATAATAGGACAAACATCCTATAACAGATCCCCTTGTTCTTGGGCTTCTAACATACCTGGCAGGCAGATTTAGCAGGTGGTCTTCCATGCAAAGAGCAACAATAGGATTAGTTTCTTCTTCATTAGCAGCCTTGGGAGCTGAAGGACAAGTCTTCTGTGACAACGTTGGGATGGTTGGATGGCTCTCCTGGCCAGGGAGAGCGTCAAACAGGCTCACAACCTTGCTTATTGTGTTACGGGAAAACAGCAGCAGAGAAATTATTGTTATCTCAGTTCTTTGTCTCACATGGAAGAAGAATTTCCAAGCAGACAGCAAAGAGATTTAAAAGTATTTATTAGAATCAAGGGCCTCCAGCCGGAGCAGCATGGAAGGGGGCTTCCAAGAGAGGAAAGAACCCAAAAAGCCTCATAACATTCGGGTTTTTAAGTTCAATCTTGGGAACCAAACTGCCAATCAACAAGGTGGAGAGAAACCCAACAAATAACCTCATTTATGATTCTCCATCCTGTCTGGCCTGCTAAGGGTGGGATAGGTAACTTGTTTTCACAATAAGCTGTGAGCTAAGGAAGAGCTCCTTTGCTATTCTCATGGTAAATCTGGAGATTCTGAAGGAAGATGGTGGCCTATTTGTTCTTGCTAAAGATGACATTTTGGGAAAGGAAGCAAATATTTTACATCCCAAATTCTATTGGGACCACCTTGACTACCTATTAACCCACCTGATTCCTCACAATTGAGTCCCAACAGTAATACTATGCCTGAAGCACGTGAATGAGAACCTATGGTTCATGATGTAATTTTTCTCCTATTTTTTTCCCAATCTGTCACCTTCAAGGTACCTTCATTAGGATACCAAGGGCAACAGCTGTCTATTTCCTGAAGTAATTGCCTGATGATGTGTTGCTGTGGATTTGTTCTGAGAAGAGGAGTGTGGTGGGGGCAAGAGGCGTGGAGTCACCACACAGACCCTGGGAGCTGGGTGAAAGCAGGCCAGAGGTGAGCAGCCTGCAGACTTGTTTATTTCAGTTGGTACAGCAGCTTAAATAGCCAAGGCAGCCAATCGGTCAAGGAGCAGTCTATACCTTAACCAATCACAGCCTGTTGCCAAGCAGGCTCAGTTGCCATATGGTTTCCAAAGCCATCCAATCACAGCTTGTTGCCAGGCAGTTTTCATTGCCAGCGGCCATCTTGGCATGGCCTTCTGATTCCACCACAATGATGTTTTCAGGGATTGCCTGTTTTAGCAAATAATACAATTCTGCCCTATGCTTTTATTGCACCAGAGAGAGGGAATTTCTCATGTTAATGACTCACCAGGATCTCAAAGAGATGAATGATGTGTCTGTAACCCTTGCCAGATGTGTCAAGCCATCCCTTGCTCAGGTGCCAGTTGTGGGGGGGTCTTTCAAATGAGGAGATAGGACACAGGAGCATCCATTCTAAGAGCACACTGCTGGATAGCCTTGCACCCCACTTTTATTTAGAAGGTGCCAGCAAGTCTACAAGCAAGGAGAAACTTAGGCAAGGTTATGTATCAACTTAATGATTGGGAAAGGGAATTTGGTCTGATGATCCATGATAGAGATAGAACTGTGGTGTGAATCTTTAAAAAGACAGGGCCATTCAAATGCTCATTCAAGTTTACAAATTCCGGAAAACACCCAGGTACTAATCAACATCCATTAGCCACCCTGCTGTCTCTGCTGCCACATTCTTTTGGTGGTGGGTGTTCCCATCCCCTGGCCTATTTTGGCAGAGATCAGAAACTGCAACCATGCCTCTAATTTTAAGAGGAGTTATCTTGCCATTAAAAAGCACTTAGGCAGCATCCTCTACACATGCTATTTATCTACAGAAGCTAAGTGAAGATAAAGTGAAGAGATGAGTTGTTCTCCTCCTCCTATTCACTAACAAGATCCAGGATATTTTCCCTCCAACTTTTTAATCTCCAGATGTTCTTGAGAGGAAATAGAAATATTAAGATTTCCATGTGGTTTTCTCTGGAATAGGCAGAATGGGGTATTGGCTCAGCACCTGGAGGTCTGACAGTTCTGGAGGTATCATTAAAATAAGGATTAAGATCCCTGAGTAATAACTGAAATATAAATCATGTTCATTTATAATTGTTTTCTTTCTCTAATTATGTTAATATGTTTGCTTTCTTTTGGTTTTATAACTGAGATTTTCAAATCAAGAGTATAGGGACTGGCAACGTGGTATAACAGGTACAGCCGCAGTCTGCAGTGCCAGCATCACATATGGGTGCCAGTTCAAGTCCTGGCTGCTCCACTTCCTATCCAGCTCTCTGCCATGGCCTGGGAAAGCAATGGAAGATGGCCCAAGTCCTTGAGCCCCTGCATCAATGTGGGAGACCTGGAAGAAGTTCCCGGATCCTGGCTTCAGATATGGCCCAGCTCTGGCCATTGCAGCAATTTGGGGAATGAATCAAAGGATAAAAGACCTTTCTTTCTCTCCCTCTCTGCTTCTGCCTTTCTGTAACTCTAACTTTCAAATAAATAAATAATCTTCTTTTAAAAAATCAAGAGTGTATATAGATATCATACCACAGAGATCTTTTTCATCTTTATTCCTACAGCTGTTTAGAACTCATACAGATTTATACAGTTTATGCAATCACTCCTTTGTAAAGGCATTTTTGTTGTGTTTTAGTAGCTTTTCATTATTTTAACTAAAACACTTGAGAGGGGCTACTTGGGAAGGAAGACAGTTTATTTCAGCTGACACTTTCAGAAATTAGTCATGTGGTGATGCTACAGAATTTCAGAAGGATGATCCCGTAGTGAGTAAGGAAGCAGAAAGACACAGGGAACACACTCTTCAACTACCACATTGTGCTCTCTACTTACAACGCCATCATGATTTGATCATGGGGTCCATTGAAGCAGCCTGATCCAATTTAATCTCTTCCCACAAGCTACACCATGAGGCACAAAACCAGATTACATTTCGACTCTAATCTATCAACACTTAACATTAATCCACAACCATTAATGTAAGACTTCAGGGTTTAAACATTTGCAAGTTTGGAGAGCATAAACTTATTCAAACCATAACAGATGGGTCTCAGTATTTCAATATTACAAACAAACATGAAATAAATAACCATGAAGAAACAAATTTCCATTTTGTTGCAGACCTATCTATATGGTAAATTCCTACATATGTGATTGCTAAATCAAATAATAAATGTCTCATTTTTTTCATATTTCTATTTTGTGTTAGATATTGCCAGATTCTCCTCCAAAGGGTTGCATGAGCTGTATTTTCACCAGTAATGCATGAGGCTGGTTTCCCATACATAGTTGAAATGTTCCTCAATCTCATTTTTTTGGTGCTAAAGAAAAATTCATGGAGCATTGAGACTACTTGCAGTAATTCCAAGCATTTCTTAGAGTTCTCCCATGCAACAATCTGGCCTGTGCTTTTATGAGACAGTTCTTTGATAGTTTTCTGTTTCATCTGGTATAGTTGTCTAAATTCTACTTCCAAGTGGGCCCCTTGTGTCAATCTGTATTTCTCTAACAAATTGGCCAGTTTATCAGTTTTTCAAATTTATGTGCATAAAGTTCTGCAAAGTTGCCTCCTGCAGTTTTTGTAAAAGATTTATTTATTTATTTGAAAGACAGAGTGACAGAGCCAGAGACAGAGAGAGTGAGCGAGCTGTCTTCCATTCACTGGTTTACTACCCAAATGTCTACTCCAGCTATAGGTGGGCCAGCCAGGCTAAGGCCAGAAGCCAGGAACTCCAACTAGGTTTACTACATGGATAGCAGAAGCTAAAATATTTCAACCATCATCTGCTTCTTACCAGGTATGTTAGCAGGGAACTAGATTGGAAACGGAGTAGCTGAGACTTGAACAAGCATTCAAATATTGGATATGGGTGTCCCACCTGGAACTTTAACCAGAATACCAGCCCCTTCATACACTTTTAAACATTTCTGCTATTTCCTGCTTGCCTCTTGTCATATCTCATTTGTATATTTGCACCTTTTATTATTGCTTGTTGATCAATTTATTCTATTGTTTGCCCATTTTGTTAATTTTTTTGAAACTTAGTTGAATATGTATTTCAAGTGGACAATCTAATGATGCACCTCAAGGAAAAGCAAGAACAAATCAACCCAAAACTAGTAGGAAGATAGAAATAATAAGTACTAGAACAGAAAATGAAATTCAGCCAAAAAATCTAATCAACAAAATGAAAAATTGGTTTGAGAAAAAACATTTAACTACAAACATTTAGCTGCATTAACAAAGGAAAAAACCATAAGAAATTAGGGATAAAAAAAAGAAACACTACAGCTGAAACCATAGAAATATGAAGGGTCAAAAGAAACTATTATGAAAAACTATATACTAACACATTGGAAAACTTTTTAAAAATAGAAAAGTTCTTGGTCAAATACAACTACTGAGATTGAAGCAAAATGCTTAAGAAAAACCTAAGCAGACCAATAGTAAATAATGAGATTGAGTCTGTAGCTTAAAGTCTCCCAACAAAGAAAAATGCAGAACCTGATGGCTTTACAACTACATGTTATATAATATTTAAAGAACAACTTAGTCCAACAGTTCTCAAACTATTCCAAAAAACTGAGAAGAATGGAACTCTGCCAAACTCTTTTTACATAATTAGCTTTACTCTGATCATGAAACCTAACATTGAGAAAAAGCAAAAAATAAAAATGTCTGATTTTTCACACCTATATTATAGGTGCGAAAAATATCAACAAAATATTAGTAAATTGAAATAAATCAAACATTAAAAATATCAAACATAGGGGCTGGTGTTGTGATGCAGCAATTAAGTTGTCACCTACTATGCTGGCATCCCACATTAGAGTGTCAGTCCTATTCTCAGCTGCTCCCTTCCCATCCAGTTTCCTGCTAATGTGCCAGGGAAAGCAGAGGATGATGGCCCAACTACTTGGAAGATATCTCTCTCTGTAACTCTGTATTTCAAATAAATAAATAAAATCTTTTAAAAAGTAACATTTTAGTATACCAATTACATACTTGTTGAAAGAGAAATCAAGAAACTGCCCCATTTACGATAATTATCAAAAATTAAAATACTGAGGAATAAATGCTACTAAATAAGCAAAAGACCCTTACAATGAAAATGATAACACTGATGAATCATAGAAACTACACAAAGTAGAAATATATTACTTGCTTATTGGTTGGAATAATTAACATTATTAAAATGTTCATTCTACACAAAGTAATCTATAGATTTAATATAATCCCCCACCAAAATGCCAATAACATTTTTTATAGAAATACAAAAAACAATCAGGCTGGCACCATGGCTCAATAGGATAATCCTCCTCCTGTGGCGCCGGTACACAGGGTTCTAGTACCGGGCAGGGCACCAGATTCTGTCCCGGTCGCTCCTCTTCCTGTCCAGCTCTCTGCTATGGCCCGGGGAGTGCAGTGGAGAATGGCCCAAATCCATGGGCCCTGCACCCGAATGGCAGACCAGGAAAAGCACCTGGCTCCTGGCTTCGGATCAGCGCGGTGCGCCGGCCGCAGCAGCCATTGGGGGATGAACCAATGGGAAAGGAAGACATTTCTCTCTGTCTCTCTCTCTCACTGTCCACTCTGCCTGTCAGAAAGAAAGAGAGAGAGAGAGAGATCATAAAACTTGTTTGGAAGCACAGAAGACCCAGATCAAAGATATCTTGAGCAAAAATGATAAAGTTGAAAGCATTGTCATTCCTTGACTTCAAAACATAATACAATAGTAACTTAAAAAGCATGACTCAATGTAAAAACCGACTGTTTGTAAGAATTTCAGGTGATGTAAATTGCGCATTAATGCAATTTCAGCATTTTCAGCCAAATACAAAAAAATGCCCCAGTGATTAAACACATACACAGATGGGTTCTAAGGAAACATCTAAGTCACTGAGGAATCTGATTAACAACTGAATCATGGTTCAGTACCCAGAATAATAATTTCTCTCTTCATTTTGATTCATTTAACCAGGTCTACCTCACCATTTATTCAAGTAATTAACACACTATTTATAGGAGTTTTAGGCTTACAGAAATTAAACTACTCACTCCCTGCCCATTAGCCCCTCAAATTTTCCCATTCAAGGATCTTCCTCCCTCTCTTTGGTACCATTGCTTTCCATCTTAATGGCATTCTACCATTAAAGAGGGGGTTTTATTACCTGGTTTTAGTGTGAAATTTAAAAAGTGCTTTAAAACTAATCTTAACTTTTCACTCAATAAGTATACTCCAAAATGACACACAGCTGATTTCGTCTACACCTCTGTCTGTAACAAAAACTCCCTAAAACACATCATAAAAATGAATGATTTGTTATATTTGACAACTTAAATATATTTTTAGATAGAATAGTTAACCCCTTTTGGAAAATAATTAATTCCAACAAATGTTAGAAAGGATCTTGGAACGGAAGCCCAGCGAGGTGCTGCATCTTGTCCCAGGTCACACAGTTAATACTGCACAGGGGACGCCGCCCTGTCACCCCACCAGCCCCAGACTCAGCCGCAACACTTCCTGTCAGGTCGTGCGTCAGAATGACCACTGCACTAGAGTCTCCTCAGTGTGCGCACAAACACGGTCAAAATGACGTCATCACCGACACCTCATCTGGATCCAAGCAGTCACGAGGCTGGGTTAGGAATTCCCCAGGTTTCTTTCCTGCCATTCTTTGAGACTTGGTCCTTATTCTTTTCATTTGCCTTCACACGCTTTTATAACTTCTCATCTG
Organism: Sylvilagus floridanus; assembly: GCA_949820135.1. Lineage (NCBI taxonomy): Eukaryota > Metazoa > Chordata > Mammalia > Lagomorpha > Leporidae > Sylvilagus > Sylvilagus floridanus. The sequence goes on along the minus strand of OX463246.1, from coordinate 32,309,733 downwards.
GTTCCGCAGGTCTCTTCTTTGATTCCTGGTTCTCCTTCGTCATGGCCTGGGCTGTGATTTCCGCTCTGACGTTAGACGCAAGTGCTGCTGAAGCTTCCTCTAGCCCCTGTGCTCTGTCGCTCAAAGTGGTGAGGAGAGCCGCCTTCCTGGCATCGGCTTCTCTAATAAAGCTCTCCATTCCGGCTCTCAGCTCGTGAGAGGAAACCTTAGAAAGCATTTCGGATCAAAGGTCTCACCCTGAGCATGCTCAAACTGAACCAAAGTTGCTGCAAGTTCACTTCCAGCATTTTCAGCCACATTCCCGTAGTGATTCCCTGGCTCCCAAGGCACTGGGACTTTCAAAAGATGTTTCCTGGGTCGGGTCCAGGCGTCTGTGGCTGCCTGGCAAGTCTCCTTGGCCACCCACAAACACTGCAGGGAGGCGTCGGCGTCCAGGCCGCCCTGCGCCTCCGAGCCCAGGCAGGGCATGTGCTGCAAGCCTCTTGCACTGATGTGGGACCTTTGCTATAATTGATGAAGCAATACTGATACAATGCTGATGTGTTACTTAACCAGCTTTTACATTATGTACCATCTGGGTCTCATGGGTGGCAGGAGCCATCTGCTGCTGCTTTTCCCAGGCCATTTACAGGCAACTGGATCAGAAATGGAGCTGCCAGGACTAAACTGGCGCCCAGATGGGATACCCATGTAGCAGGCAGCGGCTTAACCTGCACCAGCTCCCTAGTTTGCAGTTTCCAGTTCGTCATATAGTTACAACCATATAGCATATAACCTTTCCAGATTGATTTCTTCCACTTAGTATATATGTAAGGTTCTTCCATGTCTGATTGTTATTCAATAGCTCATTTCCTTTTGCTACTGAATCATATTCTGTTGGAGCAAGGTCCCACAGTTTGTTTATCCCTTCCCTTATTTTTTTATCCCTTCACTTATTGATGGATATCTCTATTGCTTCCAGATATTGGCAGCTATGAATACAGCTGCTATAAACATTCACATTCAGGCTTTTGTGTGGACGTAAGTTTTCAACTCCATTGGGTAAATACCTATGAGCATGCCTGTTTGTATGATGAGACCGTTTTGTTTTGTAGGAGACTGCTAAACTGTCTTCTAAAATGGCTGTACCACTTAACATTCTCACAAGTACTATTCGCAAGTACTATCTTCTGGCTGTCCTATGTACACAGGTATATGTTATCACAAATATTCCAATTTTATTTTAAGCTCATGTACTTTTATAAAGTCAACATGAATACATTTCTATTGTCCTTGCAAACAACCTACGTTAATATTAGGACCTAGTTCAGGAAGATACTTCCTTCAAAGGTACGTAACAAACATGGCTTTTCTATTTGTCTTCCTTTTGGTTTACAAAAGATTGAAAATGATGCCAGTGTTGTGGATTTTTCTGTAGCAAATGTGGCAAACTTCCTAATTGAGAGTGAACTTTATCATCTAAGACTTGATGCCAAGTTTATCTTTTCCCCAAAGAAGTCACATGCTAACTAGTTATATCACATTAAAAGCCTTTTTAAAGAAATAAAGTACACCTGGAACCTGTGTTCTTGTGATGGAACCGGCAATTAAAGGAGTCATCATTTCAAACACATATCTTCCTTGGGTACTGTGTGTTGAAGAAAGGCATGGAAGTTTCCCACATGAGTGATTTCATAACAGCCAGAAATAGGCAGCGCTCAGCACACATTTGTTTAAAATTAGTTTCTCTCAGAATTAGATCTGGGGCTAGAGAGATTCTCCAAGTAGCCTTTACACATGGTGGTCTGTACTGTGGCTGCGAGCCATCGCTCGGAGCACAGCTCCAAATGGTACTCAGCCAGTAAAACAATTTCAGCCTGCTAATTCCAGGATTTCTGAATTCGTTTTCTAGATTTGAGAATTGGATTAGCAGAAGGACATTCTCCTAATAAGCTATTTGTTTGCAGTAAAATTATTCAACTTGTATTTTGAATAATCATATTAAAATATATGCTCATTGTTGAAGTGGGATGGGGTGATGAATTGATGTTATAATAGTAACTTATATTATTATCATTAATATAATAACATATTAAAGGAAAATAATAATGCCTACTCTATGGGGCCCCACTAAAGATTAGATAAACTTATATTTATGAAATTTGTAAATAACAACTTACATTTGGAAAGCATTTAGTTCAGTGTTTGGCACAGATCTAATACTCAATAAATGCAATTTTTGAGTAAAAAACTCATATCTGCCAAAAGATGTGATAAAGGTCTTTGCTACTTTTCTGTTAATTAATTTTTATAATTAAAAAATGTTTTGATTAATATCTAATACTGTGGGGTATACTGCAATATTTCCCCACATGTACGTGGTGTAAGCTGATCAAATCAGTTAATTAACCTTTGCTTCTGCTTATTCTTTCTTCGTGTTTGTAATCTACCAATCCTTTCTTCCAGTTCTCCACACAGAAATATAGTGTCATGGACATTCATCTCTCACCCTTCTTAGCCTCCAGTAAACACTATTCTAAGTCCAGGCCAATTTTTTTTTTTTTAATTCCCATATGTGAAAGAACATGTGGTATTTATCTTTCTGTGTCTGGCATATTCCAGTAAACACAATATCCTCTACTCCCATTCATTTTGCTGCAATGCAAAATGGTGAATGAGTAACATTCCGCTGCTTATATATACAATATTTTCTGTATGCATTCATCTAGTGATGTATTCCTAGATTAATTCCACTTCTTTTTTAAGATATATTTATTTGAAAAGCAGAGTTGCAGAGAGAGAGGGAGAGACACACACAGAGATAAATCTTCCATCTTTTGGTTCACTCTGCAATGGACAAGACTGGACCAGGCTAAAGCCAGGTACCTGGAACTCCATCTGGGTCTCCCACATGGACTGGAGGAGCTCAGGTACTTGGGCCATCTTCTGCTGTTTCCCAGGCACGTTAGCAGGAAGCTGGATCAGAAATTGGAGCATCCAGGACTTGAACCAACACCTATATGGGATGTCAGCATTGCAGAAGGCAGATTAACCCACTGTGCCACAGTGGCAGCCCAAGATCCATATCTTGACTGCTGTGAATAGTATTACAACAAACATGGGATTGCAGGTGTCTCTTTCATATTGCTAGCTTCCTTTCCTTCAGAGATATACCCAGAAGTAGGATATCTAGGCCATATTAAAGATATATTTCAATTTCTTTCTCATTAGCATTTTGTAATTTCATTATAGAAGTCTGTCTCATCCTTGGCTAAATTGATTCCAAGATATTTTTATAGCTAATGTGAATGGGATTGCTTTTACAATGTTGTTCTCAGCCACTTCAGTATTGGTTAATAATAATGCTCAGATTTTATATGTTTATTTTGTATTCTGCTTCTTCCTGTATTTGTTAGTTTTTTTTAAAGACTTATTTATTGGTTCAGCGCTGTGGCACAGCAGGTTAACACCCTGGCCTGAAAGTGCCGGCATCCCATATAGGCACTGGTTCTAGTCTCAGCTGCTCCTCTCCTGATCCAGCTCTCTGCTATGGCCTGGGAAAGCAGTAGAAGATGGTCCAAGTCCTTGTGCCTCTGCACCCGCGTGGGAGATATGGAGGAAGCTCCTGGCTCCTGGCTTTGGACCGGCGCAGCTCCGGCTGCTGCGGCCAATTGGGGAGTGAACCATCAGATGGAAGACCTCTCTCTCTCTCTCTCTCTCTCTCTGCCGCTCCTCTCTCTGTGTAACTCTGACTTTCAAGTAAATAAAAAAAGTATTTTTTTAAAAAAAGACCTATTTATTTATTTTAGAGGCAGAGTTACAGACAGAGGGAACAACAGAGAGAGGGGGACTTCTACCCGATGGTTTACTCCCCAGATGGCCACAACTGCCAGAGCTGGGTTGATCCAAAACCAGTTTTTACTGGATCTCCCATGTGGGTGCAGGGGCCCAACCACTTGGGCCATCTCTACTGCTTTCCAAGGCTATTAGGAGGGGGCTGGATTGGAAGTGGAGTAGCTGGGACATGAGTCTGCATGGGATGCTGGCACTGTAGGTAACAGCTTAACTTGCTACGCCACCATGCCAGCCCCTCTACACCACATTCTGTAAATTTAAAATCGCATTACCTTTTCTCTCCCTTTAACATTTGTGAGCAGATGCCTATATGGAAAAAATGGGATGCTGGCACCACAGGTGCAGACTTAACCTAGCATGCCACCAGGCCAGCCTCTGTTAGTTCTAGGTCCTTTGGTAGGATAAGTTTCTCTTTATATGGAATCATGTGGCTTGGAAACATGAGTACTTTAACTTTCATGGGTGCTCTCAGATAATCATGAGGAATCTGAAGGAAATTGTTTCTTTTCTATGGACACTTGTGTGTATGTTCCCTTTGCCTTCTTTGAGTACAAAGAGAAGCCTAGAGAAGGAGTGGGAGAGACCTCTCAAGGGTAAGGAATGTCTTTTTCTACCAAGGGTCTGTTTGGATATTTATAACACCATTTCTGGGCCATACAAAATTATCAACTGAAAAAAAATTAGCTTGGGGCTGGTGCTGCAGCTCAATGAATTAAACTGCTGTCTGTAACACTGGCATTCCATATTGGCACTGGTTCGAGTCCCAGCTGCTCTGCTTTGGATCCAGCTCCCTGTTAATGTGCCTGGGGAAGTAGTGGAAAATGGCCCAAGTGCTTGGGCCCCTGGACCAACATGGGAGACCTGGAAGAAGCTCCTGGCTCCTGGCCCAGCTCCAGTTGTTGCTGCCTTCCGGGAAGTGAACTAGTGGATGGAAGAGCTCTCTCTTTCTCTGTCTCTCCCTCTCTATGTAACTCTGCCTTTCAAATAAATAAATAAATCTTTTAAAAATATTAATAAAATAGCTTGCTATAGATGCACTGAATTTCAAGTACTGCCTGCTAGGGCTAGACCAAATGATTTTGCAGGCCTTATATAGATCATGGGCTGAATATTTCCCACCCCTGGCCGATGGTCCTTAAATTTGCATTCGCTTATATTTTGCTCAGAGCTTTTATTATGAATGGATGTTGAATACTATCAAATGCTTTTTCTGTGCCTATTGAGATAATCTTTGGTTTTTGTCCTTCATTGTGTGGATGTATTACATTTGTTGAATTGTATGTGTTGAAGCATCACTGCAACCTTTGAATAAATTCCACTTGATCATCATGTACAATCTTTTTTTAAAGATTTATTTATTTATTTGAAAGGCAGAGTTACAGAGAGCAAAGATAGATAGAGAGAGAGAGAGAGAGAGAGAGAGAGAGAGATCGATCTTCCATCTGGTGGTTCATTCCCGAAATGGCTTCAAAGGCTAGAGCTGCACCAATCTAGAGCCAGGAGTTAGGAGCTTCCTCCAGGTCTCCTACAAGGGTACAGGGGCTCAAGGACTTGGGCCATCCCCCATTGTTTTCCCAGGCTATAGCAGAGAGCTGGATTGGAAATGGAGCAGCCAGGACTAGAACCGGTGCCCATATGGGATGCCATCACTGCAGGTGGCAGCTTTACCACTATACCACAGTGCTGGCACAGCACCAGCCCCCATGTATAATCTTTTTGGTGTGCTGTTGGAGTCAGTTTATTATTTTATCAAGAATGATTTTATCTCTGTTCTGTTCATCAAGGATATTGGTTTCTTTCTTTTCCTCTTTTCTCCCTCCCTCCCTCCCTGCCTTCCTTCCTTCCTTCCTTCCTTTTTTCTTCTCTCTCTCTCTCTCTCTCTCTCTCTCTCTCTCTCTCTCCCTTCTTTTTCTTTCTCCTGTCTGATTTTGTAATCAGGGTAATACTGTTCATGTAGCACTAGTATGGAAGGTTTCCTCCCTTTCTATTCTTTTGGCAGTTTGAGAATTGATGCTGATTCTTACAAGTTTGGTAAAAGGGTCCGGCACTCTGGTACTGTGGGACAACAGGTTAAAGCCCCACTCTGCAGTGTTGGCATCCCATATAGGCACTGGTTCGAGTCCTGGCTGCTCTACTTTCAGTCCAATTCCCTGCTAATGCACCTGGGAAGGCAGTGGAGGATGGCCCAAGTCCTTGAGCCCCTGCATCCATGTGGGAGACCTGGTGGAAGCTCCTGGCTTCTGGTTCCTAGCTTAGGATTGGCTCAGCTCCGGCCATTGCAGCTGTTCGGAGAGTTAACCAACAGTGGAAGACCTCTCTCTGTAACTCTGTCTTTCAAATAAATAAACTAAATCTTAAAAAAAAAAAAAAAAAAAAAGGAGGGGTGGCGACATTGTGTCAAAGCAGGTCAGCCTGCCAGGCCAGCAAACATATGGGCATTGGTTCAAGTCCCAGCTGCTCCACTTCCAAACCAGCTCCGTGCTAATGCTCCTGGGGAAGCAGTGGAAAGATGGCCCAAGTGCTTAGGCCCCTGCACCCACATGAGAGACCTGGAAAAAATTCCTGTCTCCTGGTTTCAACATGGCCTAGCCATGATGTTGCAGCCATTTGGGGAGTGAACCAGTAGATGGAATCTCTGTCTCTCTCTCTCTTCCCCTCTCTTGTACGTGTATGTGTCTCCCTCTCTCTCTGTGCCTTTCAAATAAACAAAAACTTTTTTAAAAGAGTTTGGTAGAATTAGCCACTGAAGCCATCTTGTTCTGGAATATTCTTTGAGACTTTTTTTTATTACTGCTCCAATCTCAATATTCTGGGTATATTCAAGTTTCCTGTGCCTTCAAGTGATGGTTTCTGTAACACTTCAAAGCAGATAACATAGTTGTGGGCTGGATTATCTGGGAAAGTGTGGCTAAATGCATCTTGTGCAGGTGATGGTGTCTTATTCCTAAATTCCCTCCTACTAGAACAGTCAAGGTACTTAGCATATACAATGTGTTTAATAAACATTTGCCCCCTTGAAGGACTTTTATTTGAGTTAGAAATCCCAAAGATGGGTAGGATTTGTGTGGGTCACATGAGAGGGTACTTTCTTGGTGAGAGAAGAAATTTAGCAAATGCTGACATAAGTGGTTAAGCAATTGTGATAAACCCAGCCACTTCTCATGCAGGGTGTTAGTCAAAGTAAGTTTGGTCAGACATGGTCAGCCTTGGGAAGACATAGTCACCTAGCTAGAATGAACTTAATTTCATAGGCCCTGGGTGGTCACAGTCAGCAGGGAAGCAATGTTAAAAGAATGATAGTTAATAAGAATAATCTTATATAATATATGTAAATATTAAAAAGTAAGGCTCAGAGAAAATCTATTATTGGATGTGAGACAAAAAGAACTTCAACTGCAACTGTAGAAGGGAGATTAGAAAACAGAACACTTGATACTGCATACAGTATTTCATAAGCTTTCAGTGAGGTGGGCCCTCTCATTTCACAGGCAAGAAAACTGGGGTTCAGAGAGATTATTAGTGTCCTGTGTAACAATAATTCCAGCTAGGTTTTCCAGGGTCCTAAGGCATGATCTTTTTGATAGGCATTGACCAACTGTGAAAGATCTAATGAGAAATGAGATGATTTTTTAACTTCCCTGGTGAATTATTTTGCCCATGGGTTAAGTGTATTGTGTAATTTCTACTTACTTTCAAGTTTTCCTTCTGCTTTTAATTTTTTCTTATAGTGGTCAATGACCTATTTTTATGTTTATTAAGATTTAATAACTTTTGTACAATGTTTCATGTGTGCTTGAGAAAAAACATGTATTCTGCTGTTGTTGAGCAGTGTTCAGTGTTATGTTTTTTAGGTCTATTTGATTTACTGATTGTTCAAGTCCTCTATTTCCTTACTGATCTTCTGTCTGGCTTTCTATCCATTATTAGGTACTGAAATCATCAAAGCATATGAGAATTTTTGCATTATTCTCTTAAATTCTTTCAATCCTGCTTATTGTATTCTGGGAGTCTTAGGCATATACAGTACTTGATCAATTCAATCTTTTATCAATATATAATATCCTTGTCTCATACCCACTTTTGACTTAAAATTTATTTTCTCTGATAATGTCATCTCAATTCTTTTATTTCCTTTCTGCTTTGCTTTCAATCTCTGTGTTTTTATCTAAAATGTCTCTTATAAAGATCATACAGATGTATATTTAAAATACTACACAAATATTTATAGTTACACATAATAGTCAAAATTGAAAATGGTACAAATGTTCATGAATAAATTAATGTGTGTTATACAGCAGAACACTATCAGCAGTGAAATAGATAAACCATTGCCACATACAATGACATGAGAATCTCAAGAACATAATATTAAGTGAAAGGAACAAATCACAAAAATATATTAATATGATTTAATTTATATAAAATTTAAGACTCAGAAAAGCCCAATGTTATTTTGTGATATTTTCACAAAAGCAAAATTATCAAGTAAAATAAAGGGAAAGATCTATATGAAATTAAGTGCAGATAGTTTTGTACATAAGGTGTCTTTAAGGTACTGGCAATGTTTAATTTCTTAATTTGCATAGTTTTGGTTTTATTACTTTTTAGGCAGCAAATACATCATTTGTATACTATTGATAATGTAATCATGTTTAGAAAAAGGCAAAATTTATAGTTAAACCTGTGCCATAATGCACAATTTTAAGAATAACTGATTGCAGATGACTATTTCAAAGGGATATGAATGCAAATAGAGCTAATTCTAGGCTGAGCAGTTGAGAAGGAATTTGAACAGGCTGCCCTCTCCATATCCACCCTTTGATCTTTCTTTTACTGTCTTTAAAGGAAATTCAACATTTTAAAATTTCATTTCCTATCCACTATTTTTTTCCCTTTTCTCTTCAGTATGCTACATAGGAGTCAGTCAGTTATCAGCAGTGTTGCTTATTTCTGCCACTTTCGCTCAATGTTCCACTAAATAAAGAGTGCAACAAGCAAAATGACCCTAGTTTAGCAGAAATATTGCCAAGGGCTATAAACAATAATGAAATGAAAAGATGACCCTTCACTCATATGCAGTAAATTTTAAAATAATCATGGCAGGTACATCGTATTTTTAACTCTTTCTGAGATAGCTCCCTTTTAGAGAAAACAGCACTTTGTCAAACAAGCACTATTCAAAAAAACGTCACAGGGCAGTTGAGGGAATGTGAAAACGTACAAAATACAACACAAAGAACCTTACTTTAGGAAATACATGTTACTTGTTTTGTGAGCCATATTAGTTAACATTACTTTTATGATGATAAAGGATTTTTTAAATGGTGGACAAAAAAATTCAATTTTCCACACACTTTTCTTGACCTTCATTTTCTACCTACAAAACATACCTTATCTTTAATATCAGCCTTAGTAGTCTTCTACCATAAGTAAGAGAAAAATATTTGTTTTATTTCAACATTTTATTGAATTTTTCAGAGTACACAATTTATCCCAAACATTTAAAATGCCAGTAAGGCAAAAACAACTTAAAAAAAAAAAAAGACACAAACACAAAACACCTCTTCTAGCTGAGGTAATAATATCTAAGATTCATTATCAAAACACAAGTTTTTTTTTTACTCTGCTATACAACTTGGTACCATTTCAGTGATACTCAATGACTCAAAATTAAGACATTATACATTTAGTTTATGAGAAGGGGAGATATTAAGTATACCTACCTACTTTAAAGAGAAGAAAGAGAAAGCTGAAATGCCAATGTTAATTACCACTCAAATGCTAGTGCAATGTGAATTGCTACTGAGGGATTTCACTTGCTTAGATTTGAGAATTCAAACCTGGCTATGTTTTGAAGAGCTGGCAGAGTAGTCTTTTCTGTTCTATCGGGAGCAACCAGAGGGCAAACATTCTCTATCTCAGTTGACAGAACAACTAACATTTTTCCCCCGAAATTTTGTCAACAGACATATGAATACTTACATATGAATACTGAAGCATTTGTATCCAATCAGTTAAGCGAATGATTTTTGCAACTATGACAAAGTCAGTGGTGAAGAGTTGTGAGTAGGCAGGCAAATCTGTTAAAGTGAGCAAGTCCCCTCATCATTCCAGTTTTGTTTCTAAGTAAACCAGCTAAGATGTACATGCCCTGACCCATGACAATTTCTAGGTTAGCTATTTTACTATTTCATACTTATAACATCTAGTGCTGAGAGTCTGAATTTGAATAAATAACTTTAATAACCTAGGGATGTCTTTTAAGGGTCTATGAAACAAAATTGAGAAAGGCAACTCAGCATAGTTTATATACACATATTTAGTAAAACCACTCATAAATTTATTTAACATAATAGGTTAATATGTATCAGTTTTTCGTTCAATTACTCTTAGTCTATTTGACCCAAATTAAGAAGCCCTATCATATAAGGCAAGCACATCAAAAGCTCCATGGCCTAACTCTGGTTTATTTAGAAATTTATTGGGCCTGTGGAACTTAGTAGAATCTTATTCTTAACACTATTATTGATACTGAAATCAAAAATACTATATTGAACTATTGTTACCTTAAGAAATGTAGCCAATAGATATTAGATATTGGCACCCCCATATGTAAAAAAAATAGCAACTTTAAAAGGGAGATGGTGGTTATTTTACTTACTCTTGTAAAATCATTGAAATAATTTGGCTAGCTAAAACTTTAATGCTTGACTAATCAATATTTTACTTACCATTTTTCAATATTAGTTTTAATGTTAATTCTTACTTTATCCAAAAAGATAGAAAATAAGACAAACTTTACTACTACATGGTTCAGCCTACTGGAATGATTCCATATTGAAACAAATTTATCTAATTGTATATCCATGCTAACTTCTAATGATCTTGAAATATGAAATTTTTAGCCAGATAAAGAATCCACAGAGTTTCATTAGTAAACACTTGATTCCATTCAGATTCTATTCTAGAAATTTCCTAAACCTTGAAATTTTCTGGCTTACTCTTGTCTGAAACCACCTTGATTATAATAAAAGTGAAAATTTTCCAGAAAGATGAATATATTACATATACATAAAATCATTTAGCAGTTGAGAAAAAATCAATTTAAAAACAATAATCTAAAAGAGGTTAACTATAAAATACTAAACATGATCAATGTTTGATTTTATTTTCCCCCTTTAGTGGGGCTAAAATTAAAAAATGGAAAACTTATGTTGTTTCAGTAACTAAAATTCATGTGCACAAACTCAAGACAGTAGAGGGAACTGTTATTTTACGTTTCACACTTTTTGAGTATTTTTTTTTTGTTCCAACATGATTAATCTCAAAAAGTAACCATTTATGTGACATTTAACAAGTAAACTAAATTTTGGTTTGTATACATTCTAGGTTGGATAACATTAGTGCAAAGTCTCAGTGCTTCAGAGAGGTAAATAGTTTATATTAAAACTGTGATATTCAAATAAAGAAATGACATTTTAAAATGTTTAATGACAGGCCAAACATATTATTTTACTATAAAAAAAGAGTCTAACTCTTCAAATTAAAATTGAATTGAAAGAATTTTTTTAAACTACCCTGATTAAAAAAACTATTTTTCCTTATTTGTTGAAATATACTTTTTGCTCCTCATCCAGAAAACTCAAGGACAAATTTCCCTTAAGGTTTGCATTTTTTCCTTAGTATTCATCCAACCAAATTTAAAAGGTGTTAAGGATAACTTCCTTTTTCCCTTTATGAGAATCTAGTTTGGTGAACAAAACTTTAAGAAAAACCTGAAAGAAAATAAAAAGTGAAGCCATTATTTAATGATGACTCTACAGTAGAAAAGGCACAATTTGCAGGTGGATTTTAATTTTGTTCTTCTAAGACAAGTCATTCAGAAATGAAAGGCAAGTGAGGTTCCAAGTACACAATTTGTAAATGTGAAAACAGTAACAGTTGTCATGATTATATTTCCTCTTATGATTGGCTCTAAAAATAGCTTGACAATTCACTTAAATAGCTAAGCAAACCAATCCGTATAAATTTATGTCAAATTTTAAGCTGCTGGCATGGAAATACTGAGTTTGGAGATGGACAGGTATGCTATTTTTGACTTAAATTCTGGGAGCACCTTGGCTTTTGATGTTTTATTCTGATGTTCAAGCAGAAAGCATATGATTTCATTTTATGCAATAAGCTGACCTAAGAATACAGAATTTGTAAGAATGAAGGAAATTCCAAGTTATATGTTAGTGCATAAATGGCTTTACATAATACATGAATAATGGCCATGAAAATATTTATAAATGCAATTTAAAACCTTTGCCTCCTGCTTACAGATTGCCAAATCTAATACTCTTTTTCAATGATGAAATGATTAATTTTCTTAAAGGTAAAAAACTGATATTATAGGCTGTATTAAAGAGATATCAGTATCAATCTAGAAGTAAAATAAACATGTAGCAAATATGAAGAAAGATTACACTCTGAAATATTTTTACATTGATGATAAATTTTTGCTTCTGCCCTGTGTAATTATTGCAGCATGAGTGCCACAATAAAATTTAAATTATACATGTGTTATTTTTATTTAGCTTCCAAATCTTCAATAGGTTTGATCCAAAAGGAAAAAAAAAATACATATCCCTTTAAAAAAAAGAGTCAACATAATCTGAATGGGCTTTGTCTGCCAGGTTCACTTCCCACTCCATTTTCCCCCCAGTCTTTCATTTTAGCCCTCATCATTTCATAGCAAATTGTCCAGGTACACCTTCTGGACTAGCCAGTGATGAAACATAATCTCAAACATTATTCTGAAGAAGTGTAGAGTAAATAATTTTGGTAATCTGTAAGACAGCTGCATGCAGTGTATACTGTATTATAACAGCACCAAACCCTTTATAAAAACCAAGCACTCCTTCCTCCTGCCTTATCGTATTGATACAGTCTCTCATTCCCTCATACTGCGTATTAATTGGAAGTACTTCATAGCCCAGGTCTGTATTGTCAATTATTGTGCGTGTTCCTTGAATGTGAAGGCGGTGCAAAACTGTTTCCAGTGGGTAAAGTATAACGTCAGAGCAAAGACTGGCAGCAAAGTTAGCAATAAGTTCTGGAAAGTAAGCATCCAACATATTCTGCACGGGGCTAGTGTTCTCAACTAAGTGGCTATTATAAGTCTTTCTCTTTAGAATCAGGAGAACAAACTTCTGAACGATTGAGCTGATGATGTAATGAAGAACGCCATGCAGCACCGTGGGGAAGACCAAGGAAAGAAGCGGAAGAAGTCGTTTGCTATGAGGCACTCCCAAGCCTATCACTCTTCCAATTCCTTCTTTAATACATTCCAAAATGCCAGTATTATCTCGAATTATTTCACTCTGAAATAAAAATTATGAAATAAGTAAATATTAACATTTGCTTATTTTGCCACAAAAAACCAGAACTCTCTCTTGGTATCTTTTAAATCCTAATTTATTGACTACAAAGGGAAAACAAGAATGGTTTGCAGGAAGCAACTGTCATCTACACAGTGGATTCTTTTTCAAATAAAATACAGCGAGGCTGAGAACTATTCTTATAGGGGTTCGGAGCCCGAGGAGGAGGTAAGGAGGCAGACACAGCTGGTTTTCCCAATCTAAAGAAACTCCTTAGAACTCATTAGTAAAAGTACACACCACAGGATGTCTCATTTGGGTTTAAATCCCGCCTCTATTATCTGTTACATTCCAACTGGCAAGTTACCTAACTTCTCCTAAGTGTCAGTTTACATCCTATAAACATGGAAATTAGCGCCATCTAACTTTTATGCAGTCACATTAAGTGAAAAAGAGAAAGGGAAAGGAAAGGAAGGGAAAGAAAAAGGCCAGGCACCTATTAAGTACAATAAATGTTGGTCTTGGGGGCCCAGCGCCCTTGGCACACTTGGCTAATCCTCTGCCTCTGGCGCCGGCATCCCATATGGGCACCGGGTTCTAGTCCCGGTTGCTCCTCTTCTAGTCCAGCTCTCTGCTGTGGCCCAGGAAGACAGTGGAGGATGGCCCAAGTGCTTGGGCCCCTGCATCTGCATGGGAGACCAGGAGGAAGCACCTGGCTCCTGGCTTCAGATCGGTGCAGTGCAGGCCGCAGTGGCCATTTGGGGGAGTGAACCAACGGAAAGAAGACCTCTCTCTCTCTCTCTCTCTCACTGTTTGTAACTCTACCTGTCAAATAAATAAATAAAAATCTTAAAAAAAAAAAGTTGGTCTTATCATCTGAAATGTCTGCTTTTTATTTTCTTTTACAATTTGAGGAATACAGAGAAGTGGGTTGTAGAGATTGCAGAGGTACACGAAGGCAGGACAAAAGGAAACATAAAAGTTCACTTGGCTGCAGCAAAGACTTCAGAAGAATCAAGACAAAGTTAAAAAGGTAGCCAAAAGCCACATCAAGCTTTACAGACCACTCTTAGAACTTTGGCTTCTAGTTAGATGAGAAATAACTGCTTGGTCTTTAGCAGAAGATGGGTATGATACAATTCACATTTTAAAATAATACTGGCTGCTGTGCAAAGAACAAGAAAGGGAGAAGATGAGAAACCAGATAAAAAGTTACTGCCATCACCTAAGAAAGACATGGTAGTAGCTCACACTATCTATTGTGTAGCAATGGAAGTAAAAGCATATCAATTGTGCTTTTATCCTAAAATCACATCCTAAAATCACTGGTGGATTGCATTTGGGATGTGAAAGATTACTGTGATGAAGTGAGTTAATGATTTAGTTCACATGGACATCAGAGTTAAAATGATTCTTATCATTAAATGCACTCTCCCAGGATAATGAGTGTAGAAAAAAACAGAAAGTAGATCAAGAAATGAGCCTTAAAGTATAAAGGATTATGATGCTTAAGGCATTAGAAACCTAAGAAGATTTTAGAAAAGCAGAAAAAGAATAAAAAAAGAATATCAGAAGTAGGAACTTGGAGCAGGAAGCAAAAGGGATGGATACTGAGTTAACACCTAGACATATACATGCATAGACACAGACACAGACACAGACACACACACACACACAAAACCCTATCACACAAGAGGTGCACTCACATAAATCATTCATTTAATTTTCATAAGTCAGTTATTAGAATATTATATCCATTTTACAGTTAAAAATTATGATTAATAAGCATTAAGAAATTTTTCTAAAGTCACAAATCTAATTTGTGGAGAAATGTGATTCCAATGTGAGTGTTTCTCAAGCTAAAACTTGTTTTCCTTAAGTATTTTGCTATTTAGTTATTTTTCCTTAAATAATTATGCTCTTGTAATTTTTTCTATTTAAAATAACTATAAACTCTAAAGCAACACACAAAGTGAACAGTATTTATTACATAATACTGAATGCAAGGGGAAAGTATATCTGTATTACAAGAGGTTAACTTCAATTAACTGAAGCTAGTTCTAACAAACCAAAACAAAGATCAACAATGGGGCCAGAAAAGAAAATCAGAAAGAGTAATTAGAAGAAAGGCTTAGCCAGTGGGGGTTTTTATAGGAAAAGGTACTTACACATACTGAAAAACTGATGTTGGAGGCAGAAGACAGTTTTATCAGTGGTTGGATGTTGTCCAAAAGTAAAGTTAAAATTATCATCATAACTACAGTTTTAACTCATCTGTACCATTTCAACTAGACTTGCTGAATAAAGGGGCATTGGTGATCAAGGGAATGACATTTAATTCAATGAACTTGAAGCGCCACCATGTGGTTAAAAATAGTTAAGCAAGAAAACAATTTAAATTGCTACTGAGAATTTTTTTTTTTATTTCAGTATTTTAATAACAAATTATGCTACTGGGAACTGCTTTAAATTTGTAGTTTGGTCATTCCTCCCTTTGCATGACTCCTGCATCCATGAATTCAACAACAGATGGAAAATAACTGTAAGAAAAAACTGTAATGAACACATATAGACTTTTCACCTTAATTATTCCCCCAGACAATTCACTATAACAACACTTCTTCCAGTGTTTACATAGAAAGATGTTTGCAGTTTATATGCAAATACTATGTCATTTTAAATAAGGACTTTGAGCCTTCACAGATTTTGGTATCCAGGGCAGGGCCCCAGAACCAATCCCCTACCAAGGATGATGACTGTACATACCACAGGGAGAGTGTAAATGCTCTTTAAAAGGCATATTTTAAAAGAATGCTAATAAATTACCTATGGGAATCACTGCTTGAAGTCTGGATGACTATACATGTTTATATTCAGATAATGATTTATTAATTTACTGTCACATAAGCCATAACTACCCGGTTGTACACAAGGGCCTGCCTTAAAATGTTAGGAGATTTCTTTGTATTGAGAGCAAGGCACAGTTTGGGCTCTGAGATATCTCAATGAAGAATATCACTGCCTACAATTTTTAATTATAAAAATAATTAAAGAGGGGCCAGTGGTGAGTTGTAGTAGGCTAAGTCTACACTTGCGGCGCCAGCATCCCATATGGGTGCTGATTCTAGTCCTAGCTGTTCCTCTTCTGATCCAGCCTCTCTGCTGTGGCCTGGGAAAGCAGAAGATGGCCCAAGTGCTTGGGCCCCTGCACCCACGTAGGAGACCCAGAAGAAGCTCCCGGCTCCTGGCTTCTGAACAACTCCAGCCATTGCTGCCATTTGAGGAAAGAATCAGTGGATGGAAAACCTTTCTTTCTGTCCCTCTCTCTGTCTGTAACTCTACCTCTCAAAAAAATAAGTAAAAACTTAAAAAAATAATAATACTAATTAAGGGGCTGGCATTGTGGCATAATGTGCTGGTTTGAGTCTCTGCTGTCCCACTTCCAATTCAGGCCCTGAAATGTGTCTTAGGAAAGCAGAGGAAGATGGCCCAAGTCCTTGGGACCCTACACCTAGGTGGGAAACCTGGAGGAAGCTCCTGGATCCTGGCTTTGGCCTGGCCCAGCCCTGGCAGTTGAGGCTCTTTGGGGAATTAACCAGTGGATGGAAGATCTATCTCTCTCTTTCTCCATAACTACGTTTCAAATAAAACAAATCTCAAAAAATTTTTTTAAATAAAAGTGTGACTTAAATACAATGGAAATATA
This sequence comes from Sylvilagus floridanus, assembly GCA_949820135.1. Lineage (NCBI taxonomy): Eukaryota > Metazoa > Chordata > Mammalia > Lagomorpha > Leporidae > Sylvilagus > Sylvilagus floridanus. The sequence continues at coordinate 32,292,831 of OX463246.1, read as the reverse complement.
TACATCAGTAGTGTGATATATATGTAGTATCTGCGACATAAACATTTTAAAAGGATACTATCAAGCATTTTTGCTAGAAAGAATGCAAAATATACTGAATATTCCAAAAGATATTTTAACTAAAAAAAGATAATAGAAAGCAGCTCACCTGTACTGTTTCAATTAGACTTGCTGAATAAAAAGGCATTGCTATTATATAAGTTAGGCTGTAGAAAATAAAACAAATTTATCAAACAATATGCTTATATTCTAATTTTTAATATCTGCTTTAATATTTCAATATATTCAAGTTACTATTATCTTAAGGTTTTCAACTATGAGGGGTCTTCAAAAATTTCAGAGAAAATAAGTCTTATGAAAAAATTATGCATGGATTTCAAAACCATTTTGCATCAAAACAAACATTTTAATTTTATTTTTCCCTCATATTAATACTTAAAGATAATAACTTCAAAGACCTGTAACACAGAATGCTTTATTCAACTAAGATTTAAAAAATTCAATAATAATACAGGGGCATCCTGCAAAGCAAACATTTTATTTTAAGCCAGTAAAATAGAGGCTCATTTATGATTCACTGCGAACACTTACCTGTAGATAGCTAACACAATCTATAAATCTGATACTTAATTTAGGATGAGGGACCTATTTCAAAGTTTGCCTTTTCAATAACATTCAAACAAGTCCACTTTTCTGCTATTAGTCTTTTAGTGTTATCTATTCCCTTTTTTACCATCCAACAGAGCTAAACCAGCCTTCAATGTTGAGTAAAGTCCCCCTTTTACTTTTTTAACTAAAAACTGACACTATCCAACTTTGCAAAGTTGTTTCCTATCACAGATATTTGGACAGTAATATTACAACCTTGTAAGCGTTCAAAATAGGATTATTTAAAGTAATATCAAAACGGGACTTGCCTAACCCTCATGGATCAAGTCCTGGTAAGTAGTGATTTTCAAAGTGAATGGAATATCACTGAATAATCATGAATTGGAATGTATAATAGAAGGAATCAACAAGATAGAGGATTTCCATCTGACAATCATAAAAAAAAAAAAACTTAAAAAATTGAAGAGTAAAATCAATGTCAATAAGTTTTTGAGTTTTCTCATCCCCATATAAATAAATTTGCTATTTTTGTTTAATACTAAAAATAAAGATCTAATATCTCTGATACAAAATACTAAGACCAGAAGTGCTTTGGAATTTTTGCATATATATAATGAAATATTTCAGCAATAGTACCTAAGTCTAAAAACATGAAATTCATTCAAGGCCATATACTTCATACACATAGCTCAGCAGTAATTTAATACAATATTTTTAGTGTATACATGCACTGCCATGAGTCCCAGGATCACCTACTGAATTTTCTACCCGTGGGATCATGTTGATACTCAAAAGGTTTCATATTTTGGAGCATTTCCAATTTTCAAATTAGACATTCTCAATCTGTCATATAAATAATTTTCTTGGCGATTTGGGTCAGATGAATGAAAGATCTGTCCTAACTTCCTAAGAACATAAGAAAAATTTGAGATATCATTCTAGCTGATCAAAGTAGTAGGATTTATTTTAAAGAACCATATGTATGTCAACATCTTATCCCTATGCTCTGTGTCACTTTTCCTTTGAAGTTCTACTTGCACAAATACTTCACTGTTCTGATTTCCTTCACTGTATTGACTTAATAAGATTTTTCAGTTTTAACATGATAAAAATTAACGGAAATTTTCAATAAAAGTACCATTTTGATACTTACGATTTCAATAGAAGGTGTTCTCCTATTTGTTTAGGACTCCATTTGTGTGAAACCTCCCTAAAACATAAAAAAGAAACTTAAATAAAACAAAGACCATATTACTTAAATTATCTTGTTTTAGCCTATTTTTTTCAAAAAGGTAACCAGATTCTAATATTGTTTTAATCTGCAGGAGAAATACAGCCTTTAACTTTCATATGATCCTTCTAGGAAAAAAAAAAAAACTTTCCTCAACACAACCCAAACTCATCTACCCATTCTCTCTTTATATTATATTCTCTTCACAGAAAACACTCTACCTTTATCCAGGTCTTCCCACTTACCTCTGAATACATTCTTCAAATGGTTTCTACCCCATTTTCCTATGAAAACAACTCCTTTTTTTTAAACTTTTATTTAATGAATATAAATTTCTAAAGTACAGCTTATGGATTACAATGGCTTCCCTCCCCATAACTTCCCTCCCATCCTCAACCCTCCCCTTTCCCGCTCCCTCTCCCCTTCCATTCACATAAAGATTCATTGAAAACAACTCTTGACAAGGTCCTCACAATCTCCATGTCACTATGTCCAACAGGCAACTTTAACTGTGGACCTCACTTGACATTTCAGCAACAATCAGATGCCAGTGGTCCTCTCTGCTCTCACAACTCCAGCTCCTGTTTTTTCAGGCTTTTACTTCCTTTCTGGGCCCTACTCCCACTCCTTTGAAGGATCTTTCTCAACACTACAGTCACCTGTTGCTGAAGGTACTTAAAGGCTCAGGCCACCACCTTCCTTATCTCACATGGGATACTACTTCCATAGGCCTGCTCATCCAAGACCACAGCTTCAAAGCTTCAAATCACCCAAATTTATTTACCTTCAGTTAAAGTTTCACTTCTGTATGCCAACTGCATGTCATCTGTCTACTGACAATTCTACTGGGATATGATAAAGAACCTGAAAATGAACTGAATTTGTACAAAGTAAAACTTAGAATCTTTCTTTACTGTTTACTCTCTTAGTGTTCCTTACTTAAAAGCTGTTATCAAAAAGGAAATCTATTGAATTTGAGGAATATTTCTTTGTGCTCAGAATGACATGTGTTTAAAGTAAATGGATTCAGAGCAATCATGGGAGAAAACTCCAAGATGTCTACATTGTCACAAGCACAAATGTGAGAGGAGTCAAAGCAACCAAAGGGGTTTTGTGAGGGATTGAACCACACAGTAGTCTCAGTCACAGGAGCTCCTACTTTAAGTCAATGAAAGGAGAAAAAACACATTCAAATAAAGGGCACTTTGAGGTAGAACAATATATGGTCTAACTCACTCCAAAAGGGGGTGGGTTAGAGAAAGGATTGGGACAAGGCTGGCAGTAGCTAACAAGAGGTCAAAGATGATGGTCCTGCCATACACATTTTCTTTCAAGATTTATTTACTTATTTTGAAAGTCAGAGTTAGAGACAGATGGATCTTCTGTCCACTGGTTCACTCCCCAGACGGCTGCAACAGCCAGCACAAGCCAGGCCAAAGCCAGGAGCCAAGAGCTTTATCTGGGTTTCCCATGTGAGTGGCAGGGGCCCAAATACTTGGGCCATCTTGTGGTGCCTTTCCTAGGTCATTAGCAGAGAGCTGGATCAGAAGTGGGGCAGCTAGGACTCAGACTGGCACCCATTTGTGTTGCTGGTGTCACAGGTAACAGCTTTACCTGCTATGCCACAATGCTGGCCCCACACATTTTCTTAAAAAGTAACAACCATAACTTTGGTGAGTTAATGGGCTAACAGAGATTTGCTGTTTTTCTCTGTGATGTGATCATAATCAACATAAAAACTAAACACTGGCAAACCAACTGTTCTATCTAGAGCTCATTAAGAAAGCCCCATCTAGGAGACTTCAGAACTCATCTTCCTCATCTGGGAGCTTCTAAGAATTGCTGAGTTGCTGCTTTGATATCTTGCTTGCCACTGGTCTGCTTCACCCCAAGAAAGGCCACTCCTGCCCCAAATGAAAGAATAATTTGTAAAAAGTTTACCTCAGCAAATGGCTTCCTCTGACATCTAGTCAGTTACACAAGCCATGATCCTAGAAGTCGTCACTGATGTCATCTTATCTTTCTTACCATTCCTAATCCATCACTGTTTCACCAATTAATTCTTTTCAAAACTGTCCACTTACCTTCACCTCAAAAGGTACTACACTGGTGCTAGCTACCATCATTTCTCATGTTCAATACAATGGACTTAAGATGTCTCACTTTACCCACTTTGGTACTCCTGCAATCTTTACATCTACTGCTACAATGACCCCTTGAAAATATAAATCTGATGTCACTAGGCTTGCCTAAAACTCTTCAATATCTTTCAAGTGGCTTACAAAGCTTGCATAATCTGGCACCAATCTACTTCTGCAACATTTATCTCACATCTCTCTCTATTTTGCTCCTGACTCCACCAGATGAGCCCTCAGTATTACCTGAATCCCCAAGCTCCCCATCTCCACAGCATTTCTACACAAACCGGTCTATGCTTCCTGCTCACCACTCACATCTCAGCTTGAGAGTCAGGTTACTAAGGACACTGTTCCCAACCCTTAAATATTCTCACAGAACTGTATCCTTTTCCCTCAGAGAACAAATTTCAATTGTTAATTACTTATTAGCGGGATTATTTTACTTGACAGATGTCCTTACACTAGATATGAAGTTTAGGGTAACAGGTATCTTTTGTTTCTTTCCCTTATTGTAATTCTGATTTCTAGCACAGGACCCAGCAGAGTTGGTGCTCAGAAAATGTTAGCTAAGTAATAAATTGGTTAAGAGAAAATACACACTCAAACAAGTGACAATTCTGTATGTCTACTGAGTTAAAAAGATAGATGACAAAAAGCAATTCTTTCTACCTCCTTTTTCTTTTTTTAAAACAAAGAACAGATTTATTTATTTATTTATTTATTTATTTATTTATTTATTTAAAAGGCAGAGCTACAGAGAGGCAGAGGCAGAGAGAGAGGGAGGTCTTCCATCCACTGGCTTACTTCTCAGATGGCCACAATGGCCAGAGCCAGGCCAATCCCAGGTCAGGAGCCAGGAGCCTCTTCTAGGTCTCCCACGCAGGTGCAGGGGCCCAAGGACTTGGGCCATCTTCAACTGCTTTCCCAGGCCACAGCAGAGAGCTGGATTGGAACTGGAGCAGCTGGAACTTGAACTGGCACCCATATGGGATGCCGGCACTGCAGGTGGCAGCTTCACCTGACAGGGCACAGCGCCAGCCCCTCTCCCTCGTTTTTACTGGAAGTTAATGCTACTCCTTCATATCCACCAAGTAATTTTGTGTCTGGGTCTGGTGCTGTGGTGTAGTCGGTAAAGCCACCTCCTGCAGTGCTGGCATCCCATATGGGCACCAGTTTGAATACTGGCTACTCCACTTCCAATCCGGCTCTCTGCTATGGCCTGGGAAAGCAGTGGAAGATGGTCCAAGTCTTTGGGCCCCTTCACTAGCATGGGAGATCCAGAAGAAGCTCCAGGCCCCTGGCTTCAGGCCAGCCCAGCTTCAGCTGTTGTGACCATTTAGGGAGTGAACCAGTGGATGGAAGACCCGTATCTCTCTCTCTCTCTCTCTCTCTCTCTCTCTCTCTCTCTCTGCCTTTATCTCTCTGTACCTTTTTGCCTTTCAAATAAATAAATAAATCTTTAAAAAAAACTCATATCCTTTTTACACAAAATAAACCCAGAAGCAAATTTCCCTAATTTCCCAACCCCTCCTTCCAAGTGTATCTGCAATTCTGTTTCCATTTTTACAAAGATTTATATTATTTATTTGAATGGCAGAGTTACAAAGAGAGGGATCTTCCATCCACTGGTTCAGCTCCCCAGATGGCTGCGATGGACAGGGTTGGGGCCAAAGGCAGGAGCCCAGAACTCAATCTGGGTCTCCCACATGGGCAGCAGAAGTCCAACTACAAGATCATCTTCTGCTGCTTTTCCAGGTACATTAGCAGGGAGCCGGATAGGAAGTAGAGGAGCTGGGACTTGAACAGCGCTTACATGGATTTCCAGAGGTGTCCCAACCTGCTGTGCCGTAACACTGGCCCCTAAGTTCCTGAGTTTTTTATCTAGGACACTATAGGCCTACACCTTGCTACTATTTTAATTGTTTTGAAGGCATCTCTTAACTATCCTCCTTAACTTTCCCAACACACACACAGCACACATATGTGCACACACAAGTTTCCCAGGATTGACTACTGGCACACTTCATGTCATCTAGCCTACAATTTTTCCTTAGGCAATTTCATTTGCTCAAATGATTCAACTGCTACTTCTATGCCACAACACTTGAAGCTGTACCTCTGCTTCAAATCTGATCCCTGGTTCCACATGCCCCTAGATGTCTTGCAAGAATCCCAAACTTTACTGAAGGTTAAATTCCTCATGTTCTTCTTCACACCAACGTCCTCTTCATGAATTCTCCAACCTTGTTGACATTTTCAAGTACAGAAACCTCAATCATTGCTGACAACTCACTGTTCAATACCTCCATTCCCAATCTAACAGCAATTATCATTCATATTTCAGAAATGTTATCTATCCAGGTCATCTTTTTCTGTTCTGTTTCATAGTTAAAAAACTTCTCTGTCTGGCTTACATTATCATAGTAGCTCCACATTAGTCTGTCTGTAACAGTCTTTTTTATACTGACATGAGTATATCCTTGATCAAAACACACATATATTAGGAAAAGAAAAGAAACCTTAGATTCCCAACCCCACAGAGCATACGGCCTTACAAAGGCACAATAATGCTTTAATCTAGCACTTCAGTTTCTTTGTTAGCCTTCCACTTCATACACACAAAATATAACAAGCATTAGATACTTCTTTCTGTCCAACTAAGCACTTTCTTTATCACATACTCATTCAGTAAGATATAAATCACAAGTAATTTATTCTTTGTTTCTTCTTTCAACCACTTCAGACAAGCTTCTAGATTCAGGGTATCTTTAGAAACTACCACATTTTACTAGAATTGAATATATAACCAATATTGATAAAACGCCTAAAAGATACCTTGGCAAGGGTGTGAATTCACTAATTATGCCTTCTGCTCCAAGTGTGACTCCTTGGACAATAAATGTACTTCCCATTCCTTTCCACAGGGCTCTTGGTCCCTAAATGAACAAAATTTATTGTTATTAATTCCCAAACATGAAAAAAAGGTCTTAATAAAACTTGATACTAAACATCTACTGAGATTTTCAAATAATTTGTCATTCTAACAGAAATCTTAAGTAGTGAAGCACAAATGAATTTCACTGTTTTAATGTTAGGTGTCCTATGTTTAGGCAAAAATGAACACTCCAATACCTCTAATATAATACATCTAAGTAATTCGTTAAAAATTCTCAATATTTACTGCTCCTACTCTTTATTTATTTATTTTTTGACAGGCAGAGTTAGTGAGTGAGAGAGAGAGAGAGACAGAGAGAAAGGTCTTCCTTCCGTTGGTTCACTCCCTAAGTGGCCACTACAGCTGGCGTGCTGCACCCATCCGAAGCCAGGAGCCAGGTGCTTCCTCCTGGTCTCCCATGCGGGTGCAGGGCCCATGGATTTGGGCCATCCTCCACTGCCTTCTCGGGCCACAGCAGAGAGCTGGACTAGAAGAGAAGCAACCAGGACAGAACCTGGAGCCCCAACCGGGACTAGAACCTAGGGTACCGGCGCCGCAGGTGGAGGATTAGCCAAGTGAGCCGTGGCGCCGGCCAACTAATCCTGCCCTTTGAATTATCCATAGGTATCTCAATATTTACTTATCTCCAACTTAACTCATCACAACTACTCATACCACCCCAATTGTTTCTTTCTCTGCTGTATTTCCTATCTTCCTAGATAGCAGCTTCATCTTCCCACAGTGCAAATCATACATCACATTAATAAACAATATATAATACAGTACACTTAAAAAGAAGCAATGGTATATCAGTTAAGAAGTTTGTCTCCCTTTCACCCTAGGTTCCAGAAGCAATTTTTCATTTATCTTGCAGAGACCACCCATGTTTACACAAGCATATCTCCATGAGTATGTACAAATACAGATGTGTCATTATTTTGCTCATTTTTAACAGTGGCACTATCTTGAACCACAAAACATATCAGAGATCATGCTGTATCAATACGTCCAGAGCTGCCTTTTTGTTTTTAAAAGCTACATGGCATTTTTTCCACATAAATATACTATAATTATTTTACTTGTATCCTACTGATAGATACTTATCATTTCCAATCTCATTATATTTAATGCTACAATGACATCCTTATACACACATTTACACATGTATACATGTATGTGGGCTAATTTCTTAGAAAAAATTAGTATGTCAATAACATGTATATTTTAAATTTTAATAGATACTATCAAAGAACTCAAGATAATGGTGGTCACTGCTAAACCATCTTAAATGGTACTCTTCTAGCTTTTAATATCAAGTGTGTAGTTCCTAAAAGATCCTTTATGATCTAGATACTGCTTACATCTTTAGCACTTTTTCATCTTTCTCTTACTCATCAAACCCTGCTCCCAGCTCCCACTATTGTACTGCATTAAGGCCATTCCAAACATGTATTCCATCCTTCTCTTCTGTCTTTGAACTTCTAAAATCTTTTCTCTACCCTTATAATTAAGAGGTGGCCTTCTTTTCAGTAAGTATAAAACTTGGTGTCTTTCCCAAAGATTTTCCTAGTCATAGTCTAGTCATAAATCTCACTTATTTATTTTTATTTAAGAGAAAGAGAGAGAAAATCCATCCGCTGGTTCATGTCTCAAATGCCCACAACAGCCAGAATTGGGCCAGGCTGAAGCTGGGAGATAGGAAAATCCAAGTTTCTTACATAGGTGACAGGGACCCCATTACATGAGCCATGACCATTGACTCCCAGGGTATGCATTGGCAGAAACCTGGATCAGGAGCCAGAGTTGGGTATTGAAACCAGGCTCTCTAATGTAGGATTTGGGCACCTTAACCAGTGTCTTGACCAACTATGTTAAATGCCTGCCTCCTCAATCCCAGTTTGGAGTTGATACCTCTCTTTTGTACACTGGTGGTATTTTATATTTTTAACATTGCATTTATCTTACTACACCACAATCTTCTGGATAAGTTTTAATATCCATAACTAAACTACAAATCCCTTGATATCAAGCCATTATTTTACCTGGTACTAAGTTCTTAGAGCCTAGCACAGCTTTTTGCAGTTTTTGCTGAATTAATTAAGTGAAATTTTGAAAAATCCAAAAATATATTACCATGCTATTTAAGTTTTACTATAAAAGTAAAGATATTTGTACTAATCAAATTGAAAGGAAACATTCTTGCAATATTTACTAAGCCCAAATGACCCTTGTTATATGCTTTAATAAAATTAACAGACTAATTTTCACCTGAGTTTTGTTGAAGCTGTACATAATATTGATGACTGTAAATGGAGTGAGATGATAATTCCGAGCATGATAATTAACCTGTAAAACAATTACATAATTTTTAACTTTTATTGCTTTGTCAAGAAATAACAAGGCCATGAAAAATATAAACCAGAATTATATTCTAAACAAAATGTCAATTCTAAAGTCAATATAATTACATGTAAGCAAAATTACTGTTGAAAGTGCTTTAAATAACCAATTAAAAATACAGTAAATATATTATATAAATACAATCTGAAGATCAGTGTGCAATATACATAAAAATATAGACTACATAATAAAGTTATTTCATATTTATATTTCTTTAAATATTAGAATTACACCCCCTAACTAACATTCCTTTTAGGCAAGCACATCTCACTGTTAAGTTGCAACCAATCGGTAAATTATGAATCAGTTAAAAGTGTCAATACCACTTTATATTGGACCTCAGTGCAATATTATCACAATGTAAAATATATGTCTGAAATACTGTTCAGGGACACACATGCTGTCTATGCTATAAAGTGGTTGTTTCTCTAAGCATACCTATTTACCAAAGCTAAGCATCAGCAGATTAATTTGTAATAATGTATACTACTTTGAATTCTAACAGCAAAAAATACAGGAAAAAATTACACTGCAAATAAAAGTTACATTTTATCAGCATTTGCCAAATGTGGTCCAGTCACCCCAGAGGGTCTCATTACATGTTCAGGGGATCAAGAAGTTCAAAGTTATCTTCCTAAAGATGCTAAGGCATCGTTCTCCTGTGTTGACATTTTCACTAATGACCCATACACAATAGTGTATAAAACTGCTAGCTCTTTAGCATGAATCAACAACTGTATTTTTGTATTCAACTGTATTCTTCGCCCCACTTACTCACAGGAAGGAGAAGGCAACCTTCATATTCTTGATGAAGCAGTAAAAAATCTTGTGTATTGCATAAAACAGCAAGATGACTGTCATGAGGAAAAGCACTTGAATGATGGAACTGCAAGCTAAACTAACCACTTTTTTCCATTAACATCATTTTTGCTTGAATAAAATCACTGCCTATGGTTATATACTTGGGATTAACGTGTTTTTAAAAAGGAACTGAGATTGTGATTTAAAACAAAAAACCCCAACAATATTTGTGGTCATTGATAATTCTGAGTTTGCAAGTGAAGATCAGAATTTTAAATAATCTGTATCCACCAATACCTAGACTTTTCCTCTGAGATCAGTGGTGCTTTTATAAAATGTTTTGTTTTTCATTCCAAATCCAATGTCATTTTTATTTAAGAAAACAACTTTATTTAAGTGTAACAGATGCATGAAATCATGTTTAAGGTATACAACTTGATTCATTTTGAACTGATATGCTCACTGTGAGATCATGACCACAATAAAGATAATTATTTCCATTGCTCTCAAAGGTTTTTTTACATCGTTTTTTTTCCTTTATAAATTTTATTTAAGTTATACAAGTTTCATGTATTTCATATATAGAGATTTAGGAACACACAGATACTTTCCCCCCCACCATCTATCCTGAAAGATGATTTTTTGGTATTATACAATCAAACATCTAAAATTCAGAAGACCTATGTAACAGAAAAGCAACATTTTTGGTAAAAAAATAACCATTCAAAAACATTTATAACTAGATCTTTTAATGTAAAAAAGTATTAAACTTCATTAATATAATTTCAGGTTTTATATTGCAAATATCTTTAGAAACTACTATTTAATGTATTTTGGTATAATTTCAAAGCAGAATACCCCAAATTATCTGAAAAGGATATACAATACTACTACATGTGTTTTTTGCTACATATATGTAACAAGGCTAGATTTCTTTTCCTTTATTTCTGCTAAAAACAACATTCCAACAGACTGACCTCAGAGTAGATAAAAGAATCCAGCTATCTCCTATTATGCAAAACATTAGACGTTTGTAAAAATATAAAACAGCTATTTTTCATGAAAATGCTATTTATGTTCATTATCTAATAGACAGGATAGACATATTACATTTTTTCTAAACTTCTAAAATAGCAAATATAAACACATATGACTCACATAAACCAAAGTTCTTTGAAATTCTAAATAATTTAAGACTTTAAAGAGGGCTTGAAACCAAAAACATTAAGAACCATTAAGATTTTGAAACATTTTACATGAAATAATGGTTACATGCTTTCATGTCATTTATCTGAGTTTTGCAATTTAGATCAAGGTTAACATCATTGTTTCAAAAGGTCACAGAAATTACATTTACCTGACATTGACGGCGTAGGACAATGCAAGGATGGGCCAGCACATTTTCTGTAAAAAGACTACATAAAAATGATTTATGTAGATATGTGTTTACATACAAATTTTACCTGTAACACATGTACATATGAAATTACATATGTAGACATGAAATTCTTCTTGCCTGAAGAATTATGAATTACTTTACATTCTCCATTCAAAAAAACTAGTTTTTTTTAAATATCCCAATATATTTGCAAATGATTCCACCATTAACAAAATCAATATGAAAAGAGTGAAAACCAGATTAGCAAATTACTGAGGGAAACAATACATAATAGTAATATCTGTAGAACAAACATACCACATCAATTCAGTTGTATCATCAACACCATTTACTTTCCAATTCTTTCAGAAAATGTTTTATGAACAAAATTCTCATCTGAAAAGCCATCTGTTTCTCATGAACCTCATTCTAAAGATTTTTATTTAACCTGACACTTAATAAGATATAGAATTAATAATGACTCTGTTAACTGACTACTATTTTATGTATCAAATATTTCTTCTGAAAATATTTCCCACAGAAGAATTAGAGCTGTGGGCTTAAGCTTTTACAATGACATATAAGTATACATTTACCTACATACAGTTACATATATACATATCTTATATCAAATGAACACTTTAAATATAGTGAAGCTAAAAAAATTAACTGGAAGAATAGAAAACACAGATTTTATTGGTATTTACATTAACATGTTTAGGTTTCAAGCAAATTAGGGGGTTTTTAGGCTAAACTATTTAAAATGATTAAGATCATTAAGTCTTGTGCAATTCCAATGTTTTTGAAAATGGTATTCACGAAAGATCACAATAATCAAGACTGATGACTTTTCTTAATCAAAATGATCATAGAAAAAAACATGTGGTACTAAGTAACCAAATTCTGATTAGGAGCAAAATCTAGACTCTATGCTGCTAAATACCTTGTTAGTATTTAAATGCTTAGAAATCTTAATTTTTTGTAATTATATTCATATATAATACAAACATACATTTATATACAGTATATATAATATATTCATAAAAATTTAATTTTTGCAATTATTTTTGATGGAAAGGAAATAAGACTACATTTGATGTTATTCTTTGGGTGATTCATAAAAGTTTACAATATCTATTACAAAATTACTTAGTGTTTGTAAACTGAATAACTCTTACTGGGAAAAATACCAAGTTATAGATTTGAATAATGATCATTTTTTTTCCTGTGAAATATTATTTAATACTTAATCTGCTGCTCCAAAGAAACAACCTAAAGAAAGTAATACTAACCACCAGTATTCAAAATTAAAGGAAAACTCTAAATAAAAACTTTTTAAAATTTAGATATATTATTACCTTGCAAGTCCAATACCAAAGCCAGCAAATCTATTCAATTGTTCTGAAATGAAAGGAATAAGATTACTCATAACCAATATTTAGCTTTACTATAAAATTTTTCTTTTAGTAACATGCTGTTCATTTAAACCTCCAAGTCAAATTCCCATAAGCGCCAGGGAGGTAATATGAATGAGTGCAGAACTCTCTGGGACTATGGCAAGCTGCAAGGTACAGTTTTTAAAGGCGCAGCAGATCTTTAGTTCCAGTTTACTGCTGCCACATGGGACTGTGGGCCCAGGGTTTCTAACCTGTGATTGTTTTCCAAAAAACACTTATTTTTATATAAAATCTTCCAACACTTAGGAATGGGTAACTACTTCAGAGTTAAACATTGCATAGCCCAAATCAAACAAATATGCAAGGATGATCAATTTTCAACTTCTTTTTTTTTGTTTGTTTGTTTTTTTATAACACTTTTATTTAAAGAATATAAATTTCCAAAATACAGCTTATGGATTACAATGGCTCCCCCCCCCCATAACTTCCCTCCCACTCGCACAATTTTCAACTTCTGACCTCAATCAACTAAAATTTTTTTCTGGAGGCTGGCATTCTGGTATAGTGGGTTAAACTGCCACCTGCAACGTCAGCATCCTACGTAGCGCTTGTTTGTGTTCCAGCTGCTCTACTTCTTTTTTTTTTTTTTTTTTAAAGATTTTATTTATTTTATTTGAGTTAGAGTTACAGACAGTGAAAGGAAGAGACAGAGAGTGAGGTCTTCCATCCTCTGGTTCACTCCCCAAATGGTCACAACAGCCAGAGCTGTGCTGATTGGAAGCCAGGAGCCAGGAGCTTCTTCTGGGTCTCCCATGTGGGTACAGGGGCCCAAAAACTTGGGCCATCTTCTACTGCTTTCCAGGGCCATAGCAGAGAGCCGGACTGAAAGAGGAGCTACCGGGACTAGAACCAGTGCCCATACACATACTGAGTGCCAGGATTTGCAGGCAGAGGATTAACCCACTGTGCCACGGCACCAGCCCCTGCTCCACTTCTGATCTAGCTCCTAGCTGATGGCCTGGGAAAGTAACAGAAGATGGCCCAAGTGATTGGGCCTCAATATGGAAGACCTGAAGGAGGCTCCTGGCTTTAGCCTTACCCAGTTCTGGTCACTGTGACCATTTGGGGAATGAGCCAGGTGATGAAAGATCCCTCTCTCCCTCCCTCTCTGTAACTCTGCCTCTCAAATAAATTGATAAAATCTAGGGATGTGGTACAGTAGGTTAATCCTCTGCCTGTGGCACCCGAGTGCCAATTCTAGTCCCAGCTGCTTCTCTTCCAATCCAGCTTTCTGCTATGGCCTTGGAAAACTGTGGAAGAAGGCCCAAGTGATTGGGCACGCACCTACACCGGCGTGAGAGACCCAGAAGAAGCTCTTGGCTTCTGGCTCCTGGTGTGCCCACCTCAGGGCACTGCGACCATCTGGGAAGTGAACCAGTAGATGGAAAACCTTTCTCTCTGTCTCTCCCTCTCACTGTCTGTAACTCTACCTCTCAAATAAGTAAAATCTTTAAAATAAATAATAAGTAAATAGAATCTTAAAAAAAAAATTTTCCCTGGTGAATTAACTTATTTTCCTTCCATACTGTAAAACCAAACGTTTCACTATTTTTGATGGAAAGCACCCCTAAATTAATTGATTTGTTGAATACTCAGGGTAACCAAAACAGATAAATGTAGTTTTCTTCTTCCTTACGTCCTCAAGTTTTAGCCATTGAGTAGCTGTCTAATTCAGTGTCTGATAGGTTACAGCATAGATGTGTGCTACTACTAATAGCATTCCTGTGAATGGGGAAGTTCATAGCTAGAAAAATTCCTGTGCTTATGTCAAATGAGAAAGCCTTTCTCCTTTACAAAAGAACCAGAATCATAATGAGGAACCATCACAATCTCAGGACACCAGGCAGTAAACTAAAAACAATATCCACAATGAGCAATTCTGTGTCTCCCTGCCCATTGCTCTTCCAAAAGAAGCAATCGCCTCAATACAAAATAAAACCATGTGACCCTATTCCTCAGGAAACAGCATGGTTCACCCTTGAAAAACATACAAGCAGACAGAAATCTTCTCTTGCCTCATAAAGATACTTTCTCTCTTCAGCTTTTACCGTTTTTGCTGTATACAGATGACTCCTAGGTATTAACAGAAAATGTCTTTGACATATTCTGGAAGGTGTTAGGATAGTTTTTTATTGTTAACTGTGTAAGCCATGCGGGGGCTAATCTTGTTGCAGTTATGTCTGTCAGCCTTATAACGGCTGCAAATAAACCCCTGGTTTTGTTAAGGAACTCTTCATCACTGTAACCAGATAATAACAGGAAAACATAAACTCAACTGCCTAAGAAGGTAGCTCAGTACTATCTATATGTATTTTAAATTACTTAGTTTCTAATTTACAAAACCACTCCGGTATTCTTTTGGGCCCAGAAGGACACAGAGGTAAGGAAAAAGCTAATGGTACCAAGCTGGATAAGTCAATGATCTGCCTTCATATCCTCATTCGCTTACTAGTCATTAAAGTCCATCACTCCCAGTGATGGACTCCCAGTTAATTCAGATCAAATGATGACTATTGTACTTGCAAGCAGAAACTGAGGAAATGAGTATAAAGCTGATGTCTCAGAATATATTTAATATGTAATGATATAATTACTCTATTACACTAACAATTCCAGAATGAGAAGAGGCCATTGTTATTTCAGTTTACACATAAAAACGATGTATACAGATCATGCAGTGTGGCAATTAAAACAGATCTGGAGCCGGCCTGGGACAGAGTCATTGCTTGTGACGATGGCATGCCACATCCAATGCCTTAGGTGGTCAGTGGCCTGCACTTCTAATCATGTCCTGCTAATGCACCTGGAAAGTCAGTGGCTGATGGCCTACGTTCTTGGGTCCCTGCCATTCATGTGGGAGACCAGATGGAATTCCTGGCTACTGGCTGCTGCAGACATATGAGGTGTGAACCAACTATGGAAGATCTCGCTCTCTCCCTTTCTGTCAGTCTTACTTTCAAACACAAAAATTTTCCAAAAAAGAAAGCACAAGTCTGTTTGTTGGCATTCTACAGAGAATAATTATGTCTCCAGTCCAAAGTTCTAACCTGAAACTGTATGGGTGTTTCTAACCCTTAAGTGGAGTTTTCATGACAGAAGAAGGAAAGCAATAGAAGGGAAAATTATTGGGAGGAAAACGTCTAGACTGGGATCTAAAAAAACACATGCAAGTCCCACGACTAAAAAGGAAAATCAAGGATTCTCTTTAGCTTACTGTATGTCCCATACTTCATGAAGCGGGCGTTACTCAATTCATTTAACACCCGTAAAAAGCCTCCCATAACTCTTCCACACACCTTAAAGAGGAGATATCGGCTCACCGAGGTCAAGCTTATGAATACAAACCGGCCTGTGCTGAACGGCTTCTCTTTGCACTACACAAAGAGTCAAGTGACTCCCTTCACTGAAGCAAGAAAACACAGACGCCGACGTGCACTGGGTAACAGTAAACAATCCGGTTTCCCTCTCTCCGGACTCAAGCTACAGAATGTGAGACGCCAGGAGCCCCGAAGATCCTCCTCTGCACCCCACGGCTACGGCAGATGTCCCTCTTGGAGGCGATCCCGGAGAGGACGTGTGCGCGAGGGACACGCCTCAGGGACAGAGGACGAAAAGAGGGCAGAGGGTGTGGCGCGGGAAAGGCCGCGAAAGCCCTGGTCCCGGCTTCCGGGGTCTGCAGGACCGGAACGCGGCTCCGCCACCCCACCCCGATCCCCAGGGTCCCCGCGCCCTCACCGCTGCTCTGCCCCTGCACGCCGCCGCCGCCCGTGCCAGGAAAAGGCTCCTCCGCGGGGACCTCGTGCGGCGTGGAGGCGGAGGGCACGCCGAACGGCGGGCTCTTCTCGCCCCAGTGCAGGTTGCGGCTGCCTGGGATGTCTGGGGGAGTCGTCACCCAGTGGCCCAGGTCCGAGCCGGAGCTGAAAGACCTTGCAGGGAAGGCGCCGCCGAAGCCCTGCTCGTCCCGGGCCCCGCCCCGGTAGCCCAAGCCATCGAATCCATCCGGGCGCCGCGGATGCATGGCAGCGCGGGAGGATGAGGCGAGCCTACCCGGGGCCCGCCACTACCGGGCCACGGCGACCTAGGGTCGCACGGCCTCCCCTCATGGGCCGCCGCTGCCGCCGCGTCCGGGGGATTCTGACAACCGGAAGTTACGTCGGGACCCGGAAGGCGTGGGACCACGTGATCGCGGCCTCTTCCGGCGGCCGTTAGTGACAAGGTTGCTAAGGAGAAGTGGCCAGACGCTAAACTTTGTTTTTGTGAGGGAGAAGGTGAGAAGATGCTTGCGGGTTAATAAAACGCCGGCCCAAAGACGCCAGAACAGGCATCGGTGGAGGAGACGGTGCCTGGGTGGAGTCGTCAGATAAGCAGGTTTCTCCTAGGGAGCCGATAACGCGCGAGTGGTGTGGCCGCGCAGCTACGCCCGCCTCTGGGTCTCGTTTCCACCGGGCCGGTGCCTCGGCGCCGCCGCAGGGGTACCAGCTCAGGTGGCCACCTGTTGGTGGCGTCTCATCTAGCTTTATCTCCCGCAGTCAGGGTTTTGGATAAAATTATCTGTGGAGATGTGGTCTTGCCCAGTGGGCCCCAACGTACTGGGGAGCCCCGAGGAAACGTTTGGAAGGTTCTGGCGATCGGTGGGGAGGACATAACTCACACGCTGGGCTGCAGTCAGCCCTCCGGGATTTAGGAATTAAGCGACAATAAAGAGATACTGTTCCTATTTTTCGGCTGCATCCAAATCAGCAATGTCGTTAAAAATGGGGACCCCAAGTTGAACCACTGGGATTTGGCCGGGGCCCCTGCTACCTGTTTGGCTGTGCTCCATGGCTGTAGGGGCAGTGTCTCTCCAGGTCTCCCCGAGTCCTCCATGGGTTCTTCTGTGTCCCTGCTTCCCACTGGACGCCCAGGATTCCGAGGGCTTTCAGCGAGAACCCTGACGCACCTTTATTTAAAGTGATAACTTCGTTTTGAGAGAACTGATATGCTTAGACGTTCTTTTAAAGAAAGAGAAGACGGCTTAAAGGTGTGTGTCTTTTTAATATAAAAGCAGTGACATCTCACAATTTCATGTCAGCATCAGTGGAGATAGGACGAATTATTAAAAGAACCAACTGAGTAGCAAGGGAGAAATAAAAAAGCAATAGATACCTTCTCTGACAGCTTGCTGTCAAATCCCCCGTGATATATTGTGTTTTTATTAAAAAGAAAAAAGACCTGAAGAAGTGATAGGTGAACATTTTTTATACAATAAATTGGACAACTTTCTAAGAGACACAAGGTCAAAAGGCATTTAGGGAATCCGGGACAGTCTATAATTTGTATAAAATATAAATTTCTTCTGTCTGCCTCTCCTCTCTTTGTGTAACTCAAATAAATAAATAAATCTTTTAAAAATATAAATTTCTATATGTTAAATGAAAAAAGCCATAGTAATCAATACTGAAAGACAAAATGGAAAATGATTCTTTAATGTATAAAGAGCTCTTATCAATGAATAAAAGTAAATCAGTAGAAATATGAGCAAAATACATGAAGAGGCAATTCAAAAACAAATGGATAATATGTGAAAAATATAACCCTCTAGTAATTAAAATGATAAATATCAATTATCGTCTATTAAAATGCCAATCTTTAGAATGTGGGGATTGTCATGACATGAGAAGAAAGTAGTTATCATTAATTTAACAAGTAATGTGAATGTAACACCTTTTAATGGAGAATATTTTGACTATATATTAAAAACCATAAAAGTGATCACATCTTTTAACTCCAAAATATTAGGAAATGTTGTTCCCCAGACATGTTTACAGCATATGTGAGGATAATAAGCATACATATATGGTCCATGATAGAAAAAAATGGCAGGAATCAATATCAAGAAATTATTAATAGGTGTTATTGTTTTCAAGTTAATTATTAAATTAATATATCCATGCAATCCTTTAATAAAAACCTATCTTTGAATATATATCTTGTGCCAGGCACTGGGTTAAATTATGGAGACATTCTTAGGACTGACATTCTAGTTTAGCTGGACAAATAACAGACAAATATATTGCATCAAATAACGAAGCAAATGTACAACACAATGACAGGTAATATCATTATTATGTTGAAATAAGCAGAAATAGAGGCAGTCCTTTTAGGTCAGCTTTTTTAGAACAAGGTGTCTTCTCTGAAGAAGGGACTTTTGAACAGAGACCTGGAAGAAGTACAGAGTGAGCCATGTGCCAACATCTGAGAGAAAAGTTTTCCAGGCAGGCTAAGCATAAGCCCCTGATAACCAGTGAGCAAGGGTGTAAGTGGTAGGAACTGAGAGCTGAAAGAGGCCAAGAGCCTGATCTTATAGGGCATTGTCAATGATGGACAAAATATAGGGGTTTTTTGAGATTAGAGGAATAGTGTGACTTTAACAAGATTTTAGCTGGATCAACATGGCAGCTGCATGGGGCCAGAGTGGAAGCCTCCTCTATTTAGTAGGCAGTGGTAAGCTGCTGAGGCGAGAGAGAGTAATAACTTGGTCTAGAGTGATAGTAGTAAAGGAGGAAAGAAGTTAGAATCCAGATAAAGATTACATTAGAGAAGTATATTGAATGATGTGAAAATGTTCATGTTAAAATAAAAACATAAACAGCATGGTCTCACTCTTTAAAAAACATGTAAGTAATGATAGACTCACAATAGAAAGATATGTGCCAAAATGAAATTATGTCAGCATAGTTTTAGTTTTTTACTGGTTTTTACTAATTGCTCTTAAAAGCTTAATTTTTTTCCAAGAAGAAATAATTTGGGACAAAAATAATAACATTCAATTAATTATGAAAAGACACAGCAATAAAGATGTTTCTGGATTACTAAATCTGTTCATATCATTCAATTAGCAACATCTAACACACCTTCAAAGTCCTATCATTTTGTATTTCTTCAAATTTTCTCTAAAATAATGGTGCTGAAATGGTCCAGAATCTGAAGCTTCAAACTAGTTTGAGAAATAACATGTAAATTAAAACACAGATTTTAAAAAGTGACCAACATTCATTGTATGAGAATAACAGTATAGTATTTGCATTAGTAATTTGTGGCTTAATAAATTAGCCTCACTCACAATAAATTGAGCTAGAAATATCTCCTGGCTCCTGTAAATCAAGAATTTGAGAGTGGCTTATCTGTATGGTATCAGCTTGGAGTTTTCATGAGGGTGCAATTAAGATGTCAATTTGGGTACAGTAATTTTAGAATCAAGTGGGTGTTTAACTGGGGTTTGAGGACCTCCTCAAGATATTTCAGTCAGCTGTGAAAAAAAAAATCTTTTCTATTTATTGTGGTAAGGAGGTTTCAGTTTCTGATAACACAGAATTCTTTATAGAATGCCTTGGATGTCCTCACGAAATGATAGCTGGCTTCTTCCCCAACAGATGACTCCAGGGAGAGGGCAAAGGGAAGCCAAGTGAACCATGTAACTAATCACAGCTCATCAGTTCTCTCAATTCTATTTTTTAGAAAAAATCAATCACTAAATTTCACAATAAAGGGGAAAGATGCCTTCAACTTTTGAAGGGAGTTGTGAGTGTGTAACAGGGTGTGTGTATATATATAAAAGTGTCACAATCCAGTATGAAAAACTTCACACTTGATTACTTTGTTAGGAAGGTTAGGCAAAATACAGTTGATACCTAAATACTTAATGGGGTACGCACAGTTAGTGGAATTAACTATAAGTAACTTATGATTTGTGTCCAAAGTTTTTTTTCATTGCCAAGCTTAATCTCTTTCTACTTGAATGGCTATGCCAATTTGTGTTAAGAAGATTGCCATAGACTAAATCATTGGACTCAATGTTTCACTCCTCTGGAGAAGTATTATACTCTGTATCCATACCCTTGTCATGGACTCATTCCTTGCCCTTTGATTTGGGGATTTGTCCAAAAGGATGTTAGCAGTTGTCACCCAAGCAGAGGCTTTGTTCGGTTGACTTGCCCTCCTGGGCTTCTGTACCACCATAAAGAAAAACAAAACAAAACAACACCTCCACAGTAAACACCCCTTTACCCTGGCACCAGAATGAGGTACTTAGAGTGGATTTGAGCCCAACTGGCCATCTGGAGCCAATTCTAGGTGAGCCAGCCAACGTCACGAAACCCAAGCCAACCTGCAGACTAGTGAGAAAAACTATTTATATTTTAAACCATTAAGAATGTTCTGCCAGGCCAGTGCCACGGCTCACTTGGCTAATCCTCCACCTGCAGTGCAGGCACCCCAGGCTCTAGTCCCAGTTGGGGCGCTGGATTCTGTCCCGGTTGCTTTTCTTCAGTCCAGTTCTCTGCTGTGGCCCAGGAAGGCAGTGGAGAATGGCCCAGGTGCTTGGGCCCTGCACTAGCATGAGAGACCAGGAGGAAGTAGCTGGCGCCTGGCTTCGGATCGGCGCAGCATGCAGGCCGCAGCGCGCCAGCTGCTGTGGCCACTGGGGGGTGAACCAATGGAAAAGGAAGACCTTTCTCTCTGTTTCCTCTGCCTGTCAAAAAGAAAAAGAATGTTCTGCCAGTTCTGCCAGTAGTTGATTAACATGATTATTGTGCAGGTTTTTTTTTTTTTTAACTTATTTATTTGAGAGGGAGCAAGAAAGAAAGAACTTTCGTTTGCTTATTCACTCCCTAAATGGCTAGTGCTGGGCTTGGGCCCAAACTAACCACACTGATGGCAGAAACCCCATTACTTGGGCCATCACTGCTGCTTCCCATGTTCTGTATCAGCAGGAAGCTGGAGTCAGGCTTGGGAGCTGGGAATCAAACTCAGGTACATCAACGTGGGACACAGGCATCTTAGTCAGCTTTTTAACCACTAATCCAAATGCCCACCCCTTTATGGAGATTTCTAACGTGATTTTATTTTTAAAATGTCTCTTATAGGATTAAATATTAGTATCACAAACATATCAATTAATTTACAAATATGAAACATAACCCATTGGTACAGGAAATAACTTGGTAAATGCAACTCATTTCTTCAAATTTTTGGTTTATCTGCTTCTATCTGTAGTGTACTTCCATATGTTAAATGACTGGTTTAATATTGTTTGAGTTTTAAGTGCCTTTTATTTCTCATAAAAATTTCAGATACTATTCTACTTATTATCTAAAGCACTTAAAATGGTAATAAGAAATATAAATGTATGGCAAAATGAACTAATATATAGAAAAATTATTTATAAATAAAATTATATACTCTTTGATAAACACAAATTGATATCAGAGAACTTCAAAAATAGTAAAAAAATGATTTAGAAGGTTGTTAAGTTGCAAAATAAATACTAACTAATGTAGCAAGCAGTTCAAATTAATGAATATGTTTTTATGGAAATGTCTTTTTGTATGATTCACTTAAAATTTTATTTATTTATTTATTTGAAAGAGTGAAAGCAGGCACTCTTATTCTCTGGTTCACTCCCCGAAATGACTGGGCCTGGATTCTGCCACAGCTGGAAAACAAGAACTCAGTACAGGTAGGCTTTCCATGTGGGTTATGGGAACCCAGGTATTTGAGCCATTATATGCTGCCTTCTAGGGTCTGCTTTAGCTGAAATCTGGAGTCAGGAGCCAGAAAGTGGGCAAACTCAAGTCATCTTATACTAGTTTGAAACATGGCAATGAAGATGCTAATAGCCATAATTGTGTGTGCGAAATGATGTAAATTAAAATTTGGAATATAAATAAAATTTAAAATGAAGCAATATTTGAAAAATATTTTAAAAATGCAGTATTTTAAATTGTCTAAGAGTTTCTTCTCTTTCATGACTTTTCATTGAGCACTCATTGTGTGGATTTCTTTAGGTGGAATTTGGTAAGTGCTATGTAAGATAACCATCATTTTATTGGAAAAAGGCATGGACTTTTTTTTTTGTAGTTCTACGGTTTTTGGTTTTTTGAGTGTGAATTCGCCCCCTTGTGGTTACGGGGCAGACACCCTGAGGGCTTGATTTTCCGGAGCTCTAGCGCCTTCAGATCCACGCGGAGGAGTTTCAGAACAGCAACTTGACTAAGATATGGCTCCCTTTAAGATAAAGCGTCCTGCCTCTTCGACCATTTTAAAAGTTCAGTCTCGAGAGGAGAGGGCAGTGGCCGGAGAGGGCGTTAAGACCCGGAGGAGACGGTCACGCTCTGCCTTCGCCTCAGGCCGCGAGTGAAAACTAGGTTCAGCATTTAGGATGAATCGTTAGCAGGTACTCTGCCGCTAACTGCAGGCTTTCCCACCACGCGTATTTGTTCTTTCCTAATCCAACACAAATATGTGGAGGCGGAGACCGGCAGGTGCAATTTCACTCCCGTGCGCTGATTGGCTCAACGCTGGTCGTGAGCCGCCCACAGCGTTCTTAGCAACCAGCAAGGTGCCCGCGGCCCGCAGCCCGGGAGTAAGGGGTTACGGGGTCCTGCCTGCCGCTGGCGGCCCCCGCGTTGGCGCCCACCAGCTTCTGCCGGGGACCCAGAGCCACCTTTTCTGGCGTCCCTGCCCCTTAGGGAGGTAAGGGTTCCCCGGGTGGTTTGAAAACGGAAAGATTTTTTATTTTTCCATATGGATTGGTTGTGTGAGTTTGAGCTTCAACTTTGGGCGTGTTTATATAGCTATGAAGTGAGCACATGAATTAAGTTGTACTTAATCTTAATTTTTATGATTGATTCTTATTTGGGATGAGTTATAATGAAATAACCTTAAATGCCAAATTCCTTTTCTTTCTTCTTTTTTTTTTTTTTTAAAGATTTAAATCCTGAACATTAATAAGCCCGAGAGGGTTTGAAATCGGATAAGACCCCCTAAAATTTACCCTGAAATGTGGCCCCTTGAAGTTCCATAGAAATGCTATCCGGGGTGCCACATATGCTACCGGAATTTGGGATGCCTTACGATTTCACCACGGGCTTATTACTAAATCCTTGATATTAATAAGCCCGAGAGGGTTCTTGCCTAATATTTAGAGAAGAATTCTAAATACCGGCACAGACAAACGAAGCAGCATGGTACGTTTTAAGCTTTTGTTTAGTGAGAAAGATGCATAGGAGAGTGAGAGCTTTATTTAGGGGAGGGAGGTGAATAGGGGTTCATACTAAGCACCAGGAGCCAGCCACATGGATGAGCCACGTGGATGAAGGCCATGTGCCCTGGAGGCTCAGGGCTACTGCAAAACCCCTCCTGGCAAGAAGCCAGGGAAGATGAGAAGGGCCGGAGCTCTCTGTTCCAGGCTTTTAACCCACTTCCAAAGGGATGTGGTTAATTAACCTGATTGGCTGGTGGGCAGTCAGGTGTGGCCAAGTAGGGACTTGAGGTCACACAGGGGTGTGGCAAAGGTATTAGGTAGGGCATGAGATCACACAGGGGCAGGGTGAAGGTGTGGTCTTCCAGCTCACAAGCCTAATCAGTTTTAGCCTGTATGCCTGCCTACTTCAGGACCACATGGGATGCCAGCACTGCAGGTCAGGGATTTAACCCACTGGGCCACGGCCTGGGCCACAGAAAGGATGGCTTTGCTGGGCAGACTGAAGGAGGAGGGCGATTTTCCTATTGCTCCAAAAGGTGAAATGCATTTAATTTCTTGTGAACTCACTTGTCCTGGGGCAACCCTGCTTGTCTGGATGGTCAGTATTGGTGGTGAAATTGCTCTTCTCCCTTTTCCTTTTTGTTTTTCTGTGTGTGTATGTGTGTGTGTGTGTTTCTTTTGTAGTACTCACTTTTGGACTTTAAAGGAGAAACTCAAATATCTGGCCCTCTGAGCATTTGGGCTGCAGGAAGGCATTAGAGATGTGAAATAAAAGGTTATTAGAAACAATTACTCTTGCTAAAAGCTTTCAAGTTATCCATTAGGAAAAATTTCTAAGAGGGGATCACACTGGTCAAATTGCTCTTTGCTCCTAAGGTTATGGTGTAAATATTGTATTGAAGACAATGTAATTTTAATACCTAATTTTCAGAAACTGTCTTTTAAAGTGTACGTTTTCAACCTTGTTTTAACAGGAGGGTTTTTGTTTAAATAATTTTTTAAAAATTTATTTATTTTGGCTGGTGCTAGACATTCTAGGCTATGCCTCCCATGTGGTGCTGGCATCCAATATGGGTGCCAGTTTGTGTCCTGATTGTTCCTCTTCTGATCTAGCTCTCGTCCATGGCCTGGGAAGGCACTGAAAGCAAGTGCTTGGGCCCCTAAACCTGCGCGGGAGACCTGGAAGAAGATCCTGGCTCCTGGCTTCCAGTCAGCTCGGCTCCAGCCATTGTGGCCATTTGGGGAGTGAATCAGCATATGGAAGACCTTTCTGTCTCCCCCACTCTCTCTGTAACTCTACCTCTCTAAATAAATACAGTATTTTTATCAAAAAATTTGTATTTATTTATTTATTTGAAAGAGTTAAAGAGGAAGGAAGAGGAGGAGGAGGAGGGAGAGGGATCTTCCCTCTGCTGATTCACTCCCCAGATGGCCGCAAAGGCAAGGGCTGAGCCAAGCTGAAGCCGTTAGCCAGGAGCCACAAGCTAGGAGCTTCATCCAGGTCGCCCACATGGGTGTAAGGGCCCAAACATTGGGCTTCTTCTGCTGCCTTTCCCAGGCCATAGCAGAGAGCTGGATCAGAAGTAGAGCAGCCAGGACTTGAACCAGTGCCCGTATGGGATACTGGCCTTGCAGGTAAAAATTCTACCTGCTGTGCCACAACACCAGCACCTAACAGGAGCTTTAGAACAATATGACAGGAATTAATACAAACACTTTTTTTTTTAATTCTGTTTCTATGCCAGGTTGTCAATGAACTGCTAAGCACTGGGCATCTTTCTGTGACCATTTCATGAGCTGGGACATATCTTTGTTTTGATGCTCCACATCTTTAGGTTCAAGGTGAGCACCAGATTTTTATTTCATTAAGAACTATTCTGTATGAACCCTTATTTTTTTTGTAAGATTGATTTATTTATTTGAAATAGATATATAGAAAGAAGGAGAGAGAGAGAGAGAGAGAGAGAGAGAGAGAGAGATCTTCCATCCATTATTTCACTTTCCAAATGGTCACTGGGCTAGGCCAAAGCCAGGAGCCAGGAGCTTCCTCTGGGTTTGCCATATGGGTGAAAGGGCTGAAGAACTTGAGCCATTCCCCACTGCTTTCCCAGGCCCATTCCTGGGGATTGGATTGGAAGTGGAGCAACTGGGACTCGGACTGGTGCCCATTTTATGGGATGTCAATGCCTTATTCTCTTTTTTGCACATCTGATTCATAACCAGAATCACACTTACTCCTGCTTTGAAGTCCATCCAGAACTCCTTGTAAAATATCTCGTCACAACAGATAGCTTTGTGCTCTAAATTAGCATTTTGCAAACTGTATCATTGTGTGATTCTAGAAGATAGTGTTCTAAAAATGTTCCTGTGGTCATTAAGTTTAAGAAAAATTACATATCACACTGTACTTTCTGGAGATTCACAGTGCACCTGAGCATAGTAATAGCTCAGAGGAATCTTACAGTGTATAATCCTATTTAATTTTGTTTAAACCAATGCTTTCCAAATGTATTTTACAACAAAAAGCTTTCTTGAAGTAATTTCATCCAAAGAGGCTGTATTCCACAGAACATGTTTTGGGAATTACGGTTCTAAAGTAAATACTACATTCTCTATTTTTGCATGTAATGCTGTAAAACCAAATGAATTAGTTTCTTTAAAATGTTTCCTACTGATTTATTACAATGCTGAAGAAAATAAATATTTTCAAAACAACTATGCCACTATAATAAATTATTTTATTCCTATTGCTTTGCATTGCATTTTCAACAGTAATATAATCAATCACTTGCTTAATCTATATTTATTATTAGGATCACTAGCTTCTCACTACAACATGGAGAGTTTTTTATTGAAACCATATTTTTAATATCATAATATTTCATGTGTGAAATTATACTTTTCTGTAACTATCCGGTGAATGAATAAATAAAAATAATTGATTTATCTTTTAGAATAAATTTCTGTTTAAATGATTTTACTGATAGTCTACCAGAAAAAAAAATGATACCTAAACTCAGGCAGTAGTGATTAGGTGGATTTCTGATGGATTTCTATGTAGATTTGGCTATTGATTGGTTTTGGCAGTACATAGAACACAAAGTTGAAGATAATTAAAATTCCTAGCTTGTGGAGTTTGGGTGCTCATTTTAACAATATTAACATTTTTAAGGATTATTTATTTATTTGAAAGGTGGAGTTACAGATAGGGAGGGGGAGAGGCAGAGACAGAGACAGAGAGAGAGGTCTTCCATTTGCTGGTTCACTCCCTAAATAGCTGTAATGGCCAGAGTTAGGCCAATCTGAAGCCAGGAGTCAGGAGTTTCTTCCTGGTCTCCCATGTGATTGCAGGAGCCCAAGTACTTTTGCCATGTTCTGCTGCTTTCCCAGGCACATTAGCAGGGAGCTGGATCAGAAGTGGAACAGCCAGGACTTGAACTAGCACCCATATGGGATGCTAGCAGGCAGCAGTTTAACCTATGTACCAGAGTGCTGGCCCCTCCTAACAGCTGCTTTTAAAAATACTGGAAAAGGAGAAGAGTTTATAGGTTAGGGATAGGGAAATAATGTGTTAAGTTATGAAAAACTGAAGTTTCTAAGTACACATCTTCAACTTGAGTGTCCAGAATTCAGTTAAAGAATCATACCTAAAGCTCCGAAGAGGTCAAGACTGGAGAGAGAATCTTAGGTTTACATTGTAGTTGGCAGCATAGAAATAGCTGGTATCAGTTCCTGAGGGAGGAGAATGTGAAGAGAAGGGCACTGTGGCCACATAGTTGATGTGATTATTAGAAGATATAACATATGGGAAAGCTCTTTGTAAACTACAAAGTCCCACACAAAAGTTATTATTATTAATTCCAGAGACTTCCTAAACAAATAGTTTTAAACTTGGCTTTTAGGAAGATATGGAACACCCAAGGAGTGCAGCTGACTGAATGTAACAGAAACTCCACTTCAATAGCTTAACTAAACAGGGGCATGTTTTCTTAGATCACAGACAGAAAGTAGGATTGTCAGAGCTTGCATGATAGTTCTCTAATACATCAGTGCCCCAGGATCCTGTCACTGTGTCCCATCATCTTTGTGTGTGGTTTTCATCTTGGTCATCCCCAGATAGCAAGATGATTGCTCTAAGATCACTCCTATGTCTGTCATCCAAGGAGTCATAAGAAATAGGAAGGGACAAAGAAGAAGGAACTGCACTTCTGTCAGGAAAGCAAACTTTATGATGCTTTCCTACAAGACTTTCATTAGAACTTTTAGTTATGGGGTGAGTGTTTGGTGTACCAGTTAAGACACTGTTTGGGATCCACATGTCCCATATCAGAGTGCCTGGGATTGAGTTGGCTCTGCTTCCAATTCTAGTTTCCTGTTAATGTGCACTCTGGGAGGCAGGGGATGATGGCCTTGCCTTCCAGGGAGACCTGGATGGAATTCCCAATCCATGGCTTGGGACTGACCCAGCCTAGTTGTGGTGGGCATTTGGGGAATGAACCTGTGGATGGAAAATTAATTCTCTCTTTCCCTTTCAAATACAAGAAGTGCAATTTTTAAAAAGTGGAGGTTGGCATTGAGGCATAGCAGATTATGCTGCTGCTTACGATGTGGGAGCAACAGTTAGAGCCCCAGCTGCTCTGCTTACCATCCAACTCTCTGCTATTGTGACTCAGAAAGCAGTGGAAGACATCTCAAATACTTGGGCCCCTGTCTTCTACTTGGGAGACCCTGAAACCTCCATCCAGGTCTCCCACATAGGTGTCAAGGCAGAAGCCCCAGGACCCTCTTTTGCTGCTTTCCTAGGTGTATTAGCAGGGAATTAGAATTTCAAGAGGAGCAGCCAGGACTTGAACCCACCCTCAACTGGGATACCAGCATTGTAGACAATCGCTTAATCTGCTGTACCACAATGCTGACCCTAGGAGAACTTTCTGATTCATTCAATGAAGGTAACTTTAGTCTAATTCCAAAATTGGACAAGGGAATTTCAAGAAAAGAACACTATAGGCCAATATCTCCCACGAACATAGATGCAAACATCATGAACAAAATGTTGGCAAATTGAATTCAACAATGTGTACCTCTCTTCTGCTTTTGATTTGTTGCCTTCAACAAACGTACAAAGAATAAGCAAATAAATAAATAAAAAGCACTGTAGTTATGGTCCTCCAGATTACCACTGCTGATAATTTTTTTAAAGGTTTATTTATTTATTTGAAAATCAGAATTACAGAGAGAGAGAGAGAGAGAGAGAGAGAGAGAGAGAGAGAGAGAAAGAGAGAGAGAGAGAGAGAAAGAGAGACAGAAAGTGAGATCTTCCACCTGCTGGTTCACTTCCCAGGTAGCTGCAATGGCTGGGACTGGGCTGGAGCCAGGAGCCAGGAGCTTCCTCCAGCTCTCCCATGTGGGTAGCAGTGGCCCAAACACAAGGGCCATCTTCTACTGCTCTTCCTAGACTGTTAGCAGGGAGCTGGAACAGCTGGAACTCACACTGGTGCCCTTTCAGGATGGCTGCATTGCTGGTGAAGGCTTTACCAGCTACCCCATAATTGCAGCCCCAAATTTTCTTTTGGTATTCATACCCTTTTGTAGTCTCTACTCATATTTAATCACCGTTTGTCTGGATGACTAATAAAATATGTGGCATAAAATAATGACATAGGCTTTCCAATGCTAGGTCCCAGAAGCATTACAGCTTTTACTTTGGTTTCTGAAATGTCCTTTCTGTGGGAGGTCAGCTGCTCTGAGGTGAGAGCAAAGTGGCATTGAGGAACAGTCCATGTGAAGAGGAACTGAGGCCTGTCAGAATCATCCAGCATCAACTTGAGAGTTGTATGTGGGAGACACTTTGAAAGTAGGTCCTCCGTGCTCACTAAAATCTTAGGTGACTGCCACCCCTAGTCAACATGTGACTGAAGCTGCAGCAGATGATTTCATTGTAACTTAAGAGGAAGCCTGAGCCAGTTCTATTAGACAAGCTGCTATGAGTCTTAATCTAGGAAAATCATGAGTTAGTAAATGATTATTATAGCTTTAAGTCAGCAAGTTTGGGAATGATTTGTTATACAGATTAGATACCTAATACAATAACCAAACTTACTGTGTTTAATTATTTTTCTAAAGATTTGAGGGTGTCTCTGCAAAAGAACTTTTATTTCTGCTGCAGCCCTTCTCTCATCCTGCTTTACATTTGCACCCCACCCATTCCAAACTTTTGTCACCTCCCACTTACCCATCACCCTTAAAAGAGAATGTTAGATCCACCATCCCTGCCTCTTTCTGCATTCTTGGTAAGCCATGCTGGGAATCTAATGAATAAAATCATCTTGATCATCATGTTTTTTTAAATAATTCCTTCTTATTGAGAGGTCCTGTTATAAACAAGTGAAAAGGAAACTGATGCAGTTGGACAAGATAGGGAATCACAACTAACCCCTACACACAGGCATACGCACACACACACACACACACACATACACACACACACAATACAAGCTCACAGATACCAAAATCTGGGAGTCATCTCTGTGGAAGAGTTTGAAATTCATAATCCAGATCAGTGTTCTTAAGGTAGGAGAGGTTGTGCTATTGTCACCTTGAGAGCAGTAATACTTTCTCATGAAGTCCTCTCCCACAATGGAGAGGGAAAGGTATACCTTCCAACACTGGACACTGCCCTGTAGCACAGCCTTAAAACTTATGACAAGCACCTCCATGCATTTCCAGATGTCGCCCAGCAGATGGCACTATCCCTAGTGACTAGAATCACTTAATAGACCACAAAAAACTGTGTAGCAGCCAGACTTCTAGAGAACTGAATGGCAGGACATTTTATTAGTGTCACAAATCAATTATTGTTTGTTTAATGTCATGTATTTATTCTGAGCATGAGAGACTGCCCCATGAAACTTTCTTATTCAAAGTTGAGGGGGTTATTCATTACATTATATTCTATTTCTTCAATGATTGCTTTGGAAGAAATGTCTTGGAACTTTACTAGGAATAATTGCTAGTTGCTAATTAATTGTTAAAGACTCTTATAAGTGACAGTGTATCAACAATTGAACATACATTAATGTAGGAGGAAGTATAATGTACCACAAAAGCACTGATTTGGGATTCTAGTTCAGAAAGTATATAATTTTATCCAAAGCACTTTAGAATAAGTATACTTAGTTGAAAGTCAGCTGTTATATCAAATGTTGATTTGGACAAAAGTAATGGAGAAAAGTAGAAAAAAGTAGCCTTAAAAGTCAGCCCCCAAAATAACTCTTGAACAATAACCTTTTAGAGATTTCCACTGGAGCCATGACCAGCTCAGCTGGAGTTAACTCCACTTTGTGCAGGTATAGCCAAGAGGCTGGGAGTTCAATTCCCCATTCCTCCACCAGGTCCTCATCCATAGGGAGAAGGCTGTGCACTAAAAGGAGTGAAGAATACTATTGTCCCAGTTTCCCGGTTACTGTTCACTCTGAGACAGGCAAGCCAAGATCAGAAGCTACTGCCCTGCCCAGTAGAGGCTACAGCAGAGGCTTAGAGACTTTGCTCCAGAGGAAAAAAGCAATCTGTTAAAAAAAAAAGTAGGGACCTGAAACTCTCCCCAAAGGAACTCATTTTATTTGAGACAATGTCAAGCCTAATCATGTTCCTGGAAATAATAGAACCCCTTAATTAAGATAATTAAGAGCAAGTCCTGGGTCATTTAGCATGCCAGATTGAACCAGGGGATCAGAATAATCCTCACAGACTGGCTTCACAACTCCCCCTGCCTGAATTTAAATGGACCAGACTGGGCAATGCATATTCTAGAGATTTTGAGAAACAATAGAGCAATCAATTGATAATTAGTGGAGACTGATGGGCTAAATACCACACAATGGGGCACACTGGAAGGGTTTGCCAAATTCACTGTCATCTCAGGGTGACTGTGTGCATGCTGAAAACTGACTCTGGTGAGTGGCTTCACTCTGTGGAGGAAATAGAATTTTACTAAAATAACCTATCCAAGTCACAAGACAAATAAGCAAACAATAACAAAAATAAGCTCCAGAGAAGGAGAAAGAGAATCTGTACCCAGAATTACTATAACATCTTTCCTAAAACAATCAGGTCTCAACAAAAAATTATAGGATACACAAGGAAGCAGGAAAGTTTGATTTATACCCAAAAGGGGGACAAAGGCAGCACAATTCCTTGTGCGCAGGATGGGATGTCAGATTTAACAAATACTTTAAAGCAGTAATTTTAATATGTTCAGGGAACTAAAGGAAACCATGTTTGGAGAGGCAAAAGAAGACATAAAGCAACATCTCATCAGCTCAAGAGTATCGATAAAGAGGATAGAAGTTAGATACACATCTCTCTCTATATCTATCTATATATTTATATATGAATACACACAGATACATTCAAAATGGATAATTGAAAATATAAAAACCAAAATGAAAAAAATTTATTAGAGGGGCTCAACAATAGATTTGGACTGGGATACTAAAAAAATCAGTGTATTTATGTGAAGATACACTGATGCAAATTATGCCATCTAAGGGACAGAAAACAATAAAATGAAGGAAAATGAATGTGGGATATCATTAAACACACTGTAGTCATGCAATGAGAGTACTAGAAGGAGAGAAGGAGAAAGAAACAGAAAAAAATTGAAGAGATAATGGTTAAAAATTTACCAAAATTAACAAAAAAAAGAGCAATAATCATTGCAGTCAGGCTTAATGAACTCCATAAATGCAAAGGATGCCACATTCAGACACACGAGAGTAACACTGATGGATGATAACTGCAAAGAGCAAATCTGGAAAGCAACAAGAAGAAAAATGACTCAACACATACAAGCAAATTCCAGTAAAGTTAACAGCCAACTTCTTAACAGGAACAGTTGAGATGAGAAGACAGTGGATGGATTCAAAGTGCTGAAAGAAAAAAACGAATTGTCAATCAACACATATAGTGATTAAGCAACATTTTAAAAAGGAAGATATATTAACGAATTCCAAGATTAACAAAACCTGAGAGAATCTATTAGATTTTCCTTACAAGAAATAATCTGCAGATATTGAGGAGAAGAAATTCTGGCAAGTACGTTGAGGCTATATTTCCTCCTCATTTTGGAAGTTAGCAAAGAGTTGGCTCACCTAATAGAAGTCAGTATAAAGAAAGCAGAAATAGCAGAGTATTTAGGTTTGGATTATTGGGCCTCTATTAACTGCAAATATTCCAGAGTTAAAAAAAATGTATTGGCCGGCGCCGTGGCTCAACAGGCTAATCCTCCACCTTGCGGCGCCGGCACACCGGGTTCTAGTCCCGGTCAGGGCGCCGGATTCTGTCCCGGTTGCCCCTCTTCCAGGCCAGCCCTCTGCTGTGGCCCGGGAGTGCAGTGGAGGATGGCCCAGGTGCTTGGGCCCTGCACCCCATGGGGAGACCAGGAAAAGCACCTGGCTCCCTGCCATCGGACAAGCGCGGTGCGCCATCCGCGGCAGCGATTGGAGGGTGAACCAACAGCAAAGGAAGACCTTTCTCTCTGTATCTCTCTCTCTCACTGTCCACTCTGCCTGTCAAAAAAAAAAAAAAAAAATGTATAATTTGATTTATAGAACATGCGATTTCATGGCTTCATGTCTTTGTCAATGGTCTTACATTGTGTGTGAATGTAATGGATCAGGGAAACACATACTTCAAACATTACTATTGAGAAGTAGTTCAGCAGAGAATAAAGACGGAAATTGTTTGATGAGAATAAATGTTACCATTTTCTTCTACTCCTGATTTCTTGAAATAACCTTTTGTCCTTAGGACAAATCATCATTCACCTGATAATGAGACATTTCTATGTTTATCCATACTACTTTTTCTTTTTTCTTTCTTTCTTTTTTTTTTTTTTTTTTTTACAAGCAGAGTTAGACATGAGAGAGACACAGAGAGAAAGGTCTTCCTTCCGTTGGTTCACCCCCTAAATGGCCACCACGGCCAGCCAGCAGGCTGCGACAATGCAAAATCAAGAACCAGGTGCCTCCTCCTGGTCTCCCATGTGGGTGCAGGGCCCAAGCACCTGGGCCATCCTCCACTGCCTTCCTGGGCCACAGCAGAGAGCTGGACTGGAAGAGGAGCAACTGGGACTAGAACCTGGGGTACCAGCGCTGCAGGCAGAGGACTAGCCTAGTGAGCCATGGCACTGGCCATACTTTGTTTTCCTAGTAATACCTGGATAAATTCCATCTGTCCTTCATGCACTGGGGACATTGGCATTTTCTAATTACTGCCACTTTATCCTGAGTTGTTGGTACTCTAAGCGCCAATAAGCCAACCGATGCCTTGTGTTCTTACAACCTGCTAGTTTCCTTTCCTTAGTCATGGTTAATGTTCTTCCTGAACACAGCACCAATATAGAACTGTTTGGTTTATGATTAAGGTTTTCATCAGATATAATCAATGTAATTGTCAGTAGGTTTTTTTCTCAAAAAAGTTGTTTTATATTTTATACCTGAAGTTTCTTAAATTTCTATTCTCAGTCTTCTGAACATTCACACTCACATTCATTGTTGTTTTTATGGTAAGTTCTATGTTGTATAATGAGCCACAAGTAAATTAGTTCCCTTTTTCACACAGCTCAATATGATCTCATATATTCATTAGTCATTTGTTTGCTTATTTTTCTTGGTCCTTTCAATTTTAATGCTTTTCTATAGCTTAGGGAAACTTTCATTGTATCCTTGATTACTGCTTCTTCTCTAATGATTCCTTTACTCCCTCAAAAATAACCTAAAAACTTGAATTTAGGCATGGGCAAGTTACAAGAATAAGAACTAAAGGCCTTCATATAACTTAACATATATGGACTGAAATAATCTATTGTTAATTACTTTCAAATTTTAACTATTTTTTAAAATTAGATAAAGAGATTTGCATTTTTTGAACTAAGAGACAAAATAGGCAAAGACCTCTTAAGAGATGAGTGTAGAATTTTTTAAATTTACATTTAAAATTAACTTTAAGCTCTATTTCTCATCATACATTTACAGCCTATGATATTGACCATAGTTTTTTTCTTGGGGAATTTCATTTTCCCTAAAAATCACATGCACTCTTATCTGCAATTCACCATATTCAAATGTAATAATGTAGGTGTATAGGCCAGTCCTTTTTCTCTAGATTATAATTTCTTGAGGGAAAATACCATATTCTAATTATTTTTGTGTTTCTCAGAAATCTTAAACATCATTAACACTTTTATGTTTGTAAAAGCTGAGCCAAATTGAACTTCCTAAATGAAAACCACTTAAAATGAATACATGAACACTTAAAATGAATGGTATTGCTTGTAGTGCTAAATATGAAATGGTTAAAAAGTATTTTATTTCTAGTTTCTGTATATGTGTGTGGTTTTCTTTAAACTGTGTTGTGAATTTAAACTTGCAAATAAACAAAATGTACTGGAACACAACATAAGCCCACTGTAAGAATTCATGGTCAATTACTTCCATTTTTGCAATTCCTCAAAATCCCATTCATCACATTAGAACTTGCATTTATTCTTATGGTGAATAAAGAGAGTTAAGGTATTTAACTGAGTATTTTAGAATGAAGCTTTATCATTTTAGTATCAGCTCATTGTGATTTTCCTGGTTAAATTAGTAAATAAGTGAATGATAGGAAATAAATGGAAATAGCTCATTTAAACGTTAATGGTAATTTTTAGTTTCTTTAACTCATTGTCCAAGGCTTACTAAATCAATTGTAAACATTTAAACATTCCAATTTTCAGTATTTTTAAGTTATTAACTGTGGATTGCATTTATACTTATTTCTGGAAAAATTACCAATTATTTTATTTAGTGTTATAAAGTTAACATGTATGCAGTCAATCATAGTTGGATTTACATGGGCAAAAAATACTATTTATATGTTTTCTTTAAACTGACTAGGTACACTCCAAGCCTCTGTTCTGCTTGACTGTTTGAGTATTCAGTCTCACTTCTTACTATGCCTCTCCCTGCTCCAAGGTTGGACAAAGGTCCTTGGTGCTTACCCATCCATAAGGCATTAGAGAGGCATCCTGGGGAGTTGGATCAATTGTCACATTTCTATGATTCTCTCTGGTTTGGCATAACTTTTCTGGATTACAGGACAGGAGAGGATTTTTCAGTGCCTCTGCTGTGCTGTGGGGTCCAGGTTATCAAGGCTCAGTGCCGGGTCATTCCTTTCGAGCTGCTGTCATCTGGGATGCTGCTACATAGAGGAAATGGCTCTGAGTGACCTACTAACTTCCAGTCTCAAGAGACATCTCATTCTCCACAGTCTCAGAAGCGTTTCCTTCCTTGTAGAATGTGGAGAGTCATATCTTTTGTTTTGCCAAATCAGTGACTCAAGGCAATTTTAGCTTTCTGCCTTGGAGAAAGGAAAGAAAGGAAGAAACCCTGCATCTATCTATCTATCTATCTATATATATATGCCTATGTATCTATGTAATTTTCTGTATAGAAATGAAAATCTACCCTTAACTTCTGTGTCCAGAACTCATTTTTGGGTAAGTTAAGGTAAGTGAAGTAAAGAAAGTATAAGACAAAAACAGTATACACACGCATACACATACACTAGAAATTACCTCCAAAAGTTCACAAAAAATAGAATTAATTAAATGATGTTTATTTTGGTGGATTTTCTTGAAATCCATGTTTTTTTTTTTCATAATATGCATTTTCCATGATTTTTTTTCTCTCTCCATATAAATATATCAGAGGAATCTAAATCATGGAGAGAGAGAAGTTATTAAATATACAAAGGCTTCATACTTAAGAGTTATCAACAACATGCTATCATCTACACAAAGTTATTTCAGAGTTCATGGAAAAATTGAATTTGAAGATAAGTTTGTTTTGGTGCAAAATTTTTTGAATTTTTATCATAATATACATTTTTAACAAAATATTTGAAATACCCTCATACTTTTACACATGAAACATTTTTCAATCTGTTTACAAATGGATGTGGTTTTACATTTTCTTATTTTTCCCCTTAGACTCATCTGTTAAAGTTTCCAAGTGTTTTTTGATTTGAAAGGCAAAAAGAGAGAGTGAAGCAACAATTAACTCAGAAGAGAGCTTCCATCTGCTGGTTTCCTTCCCAGTTCTCCATAATTGCAGGGATAAGGGTGGAATGAAGCCAGAAGTCAGAAGTTGGTTGGAACACAATTCAGGTCCCCCACATGGGGACAGGAACCCTGTTACTTGAGTCATCACCTCTGCCTCCCAGGGTCTGCTTTAGCAGAAAGCTGGAATCATAGGCTGGAGGTAGAAGCTGAATCCAGACGTCCAGATGTAGGACATGGGCATTTGTACTAACTGATGTCTTACATGTGAGGCCAAAGACTTAGCCTCCTTCAATTAGTGTTTTTGAATGCAAATATAATACCTCCAAAGGAATGATATAATCCAGTTGCTAACATATTTTACAAAGTTTGCAATTAAGATTGAGAATGGATGTGTACAGTTTAACATTATAATGGAAAATAAATTAGCTACTTTAAAAAAGGTGTAAATATAAATTATATACTTAAACTTTATGCTCCTGCAAGTTTAATGGTCCCTATTCTGAGTTTGGATTCTATTTTTATAGGCACTAGGGATGTTTACAATTGTTCCAAACAAGGGCTGGGAGTTGGGGTAAGAGTGAAATGATACTGGGAATTATGTTTGGACAGGTTACTCTAGCAGTTACATAAAAGATGAGTCTAAAAGAAGAGAGGTCTTCTTTTAGAGGAGCCTAGAGGATCACACGTTATTGTATTAATCTTGGACAATAATGGCACCTGAACCTAAGCAGCGTGGCAGAGGGATGAAAAGGAGAGTTGGTGGTTAGAGCTTCTTTGAAGAGGGGCATCAGTAGCACATAGTATGACCAACAGTATCTCCCCAATTATGTGATGCTACAAGAGCCTGAGAACAAGCGAGGTCTAACAATGACTGTGAAATGAAGGTTTAGACAAAGTCTCAGTCTCTCAGGTTCCAGTTTTACTGTGACACAGCCAAACCAACCCTAAACTGTCCCATCTTTTGCTTTATTTTTTTCTTATTAGAAAGAAATATGCTTCTATCTTGTTTGAACCATTGCTACTTATATGTCACCAAGACCAATTCTAATATAATAGGTGAAACTTTAAAATGTTTGTGGAAAAGTAGTGTTAAAGGATACTTTTATTTTGATTCAAATTTTTAAAAATCAGCAGTTTTTTCATTAGATACATTTCTCATATACTTTTTAAAGACTCCTTTTACGTACTTTTATGATCTTATTTTTATTGAGGTAAAATTTTCAGAGATGCACAAATTTCTATGGTACAGTTCAATAAGAGTCCTGATTAACTACTGCTGATAACAAACCACTCTACAACTTAGAGGCTTAAAACAAGTTTTTAGAATCAACTTTCTTGATTCTGGTGCTGAGAAATTGTCATTTGCTGTCACCTGGAAGTCCAGCTGGGCACTCAGCTAGAGCTGTCAACCCCCGCCCCTGTACATAACTGTGTTGACACTGGCTTCTTATAGTATAGTGGCTGGATCTAATAGAATGCCCCAAGAGATCCAAGAGGAAACTGAAAGGCTTTTTAACATAGCCCAGCCTCTTAAGCCCTAGAGTGTCACTTCTGCTTATCCTCTTAGTTGAGCAAGTCCCTAAATTAAGTCCAAATTAACAGAGAGTGGAATGAGACTCCTTTTTGTAGGGAAGTGACAAAGTCACATTCAGCATGGGAGATACTCTTGTGATCACCTTTGAAAATGAAATCACAATGAGTTTTGATTCATAGACGCACCCATGTTACCATCATTTTCATTGTGCAGCCTTTCTTTCAGTCCCTACCTCAGCCCCACCTCCCTTCCCCCATCAAGCATCACTATGCAGTAATTTTGCCCTTTCTTGAACTTCATACTTACATATATGAATTGTATTGTATATGCATTTTATGATTATTTTATGTCACACAGTGTAATATTTTTGAGATGCATGTGTATAGCCACATGTAGCAGTAGATTGTTCTTCGTTATTACTAAGACAAATTTTCTTATTTGGATTGTTAATTCATTCTTCTATTGATAGATGTTTGGGTGGTTTCCAGTTTGGAATGATCATGCATAATCCTGCTATAAACATTCTTGTATGAGGGTTGTTTTTCTTTTTCTTTCTTTTCTTTTGATCATGACATTTCTTTCAGAATGAAATTTCTGGGCCATGCGTTATGGGTACCACTAACTTTACAAGGCACGGACAGCATTCCTAAGTGGGTAATAGCCTTATTTTCATTCCCATCAGTGACAGTTCCATTGTTTCAAACTTAACAAAACTTGGTATTTCTTTTTGTTTTTAAGTTAGTCCTTCTAATAAGTGAGAGATAGGATTTCATTATAGTTCTAATTTGAAATTTCCCAGCCTCCTCTGCTTTGTTGTTTTTCTCTCACAGATTTTTTTTCTGTATATCTTCTATTGATATCTTCCCTTAAAGTTCTCTTCTATTTTGTTGGGTATATATTATGAACTTGTTTTTTTCTTATTTCCTATGAGAGCTAATTAATTTCCTGCTTTGTTGTTATATGAATGTTTAACATTTCCTCTGCAATATCATTTTTTGTAACTCATAAGTTTTTTTTATAATTTAGTTTTCACAAGTATTTTTGAATTGTTATTTCATGTTGATTCACACATGATTAGAATTAGGACTTTTATTTCCCATTATATCAAGTGGTTAATTCATCTTTATGTTATATAATTTTCTAACTTGTGTTTTGATATTAACAAATACAATCTATTCATGTAGATCATCTCCTATTTGCATTTTGTTAAGGCATGCATTCTAGGCTGCAGAGTGATAAGTTTGTAGAAGTTACACATATACACTTAGGAAGAATGCATTCTCCATGATTGAATACAGAATTCTCTGTTTATCCAGCAGTCAAGCGTATCAATTACATTCTTCTCAGCTTCTTTTTCTTTGCTGATTTGGGCAGGGGTTTGGAGAGGTGAAAGTGTGAGGGGGTGAGTGCCTAAATTTTATCAGTGGGGCCGGCATCCCATATGGGCGCTGTGTTCTAATCCCTGTTGCTCCTCTTCCAGTCCAGCTCTCTATTGTGGCCAGGGAGGGCAGTGGAGGATGGCCCAAGTGCTTGGTCCCCTCCACCTGCATGGGAGACCAGGAAGAAGCACCTGGCTCCTGGCTTCAGATCGGCGAAGCTCTGGCCATAGTGGCCATTTTGGGGGGTGAACCAATGGAAGGAAGACCTTTCTCTCTGTCTCTCTCTCATTGTCTAACTCTGTCTGTCAAATAAATTAAAAAAAAAATTCATCATCAGTTAAGATAGCAACTCAAGCTGTCTAATTTACTATTTAATTTTCTCAAAGTCACATTGTTTACTACCTTTCTCTCCAACTATATGCATAGCAGTTCAAAGCAGCTTTTCATTTCCCCAGGGGGCTAGCACAAGTGTGTGTGTGTTTGCTATGATTTCTTGGATTTCAAATTTCCTACAAGTTTCAAATAGTCCTACAAAGTTGCTTTAATCTGTGGAGCGAAAACCTAAGCTTATTATTCATCTCTCCTGGCCCTGCAACTCACATGACTATGGTTTTTATATTACTTGTTTACTTGAAATCTTTTTGATTGGTTGTAATCTACTTTTTGTACGGGCAGATTATTCTGAAAATTCCATATGATATTTTTCAAATAAACATACTGGCTTTTTTCTCATACTTAAACTCTATTTTCTTTTTCTTAGCATACTTTGTTGGCAACAACTACCTGTAACATTTTAGATAGTAGTGATATTATTGATATTCATGTATTCATGGCTTTTAAGATGAAATTTTATAATCAACCGCTATGTTTTTTATGCTTATTTTAACTTTAGACACTTTTATAGTGTTTGATGTAAAATTCTAATGTATCTTTGAATATTTGAAGTACTTCCTTGTATAGTTCTTTTTAACAATTGATGAAGTTGTATATACTCATGAGGTACCATATGAGGTCCTGAAACAAGTAACACTGTGTAATGTTCAAATCAAGGTGAGCTTATCTATGTCCTCAAACATTTATAGCATTTTTTTGGGGAAAACATTAAAAATCTTTTCATCTAGCTGTTTTTAATATATAGTACATTAACTATAGTCACCCCACTGTGAAATTTTATACTAGACTTTACTTCTCTTAATACCCATTTATCAAAACTTTCCCGTCTTTTCCTATCCCTTCCCCTTCCTTACTCTTCCTAGCATCTGGCAACCACTATTCTTCTCTTACTTTTTTTGAGGTCAACTTTTTTAGATCCCACCTATGAGTGAGATTATGCAGAACTTATCTTTCAGTACCTGTCTTATTTCATGTAACTTTTTAAAATCCAATTCTATCCATGTTGTCCGAAATTATATGATTTCAGTTTTTTTGATGACAGGATTGCATTTCATTGTGTATATACACTGTATTTTCTTTACCCATTCATCAGTTGATGGGCACTTAATTTGTTTACATTTCTTGGCTATTGCAAATAATGCTGCAATAAACATGGAAGAGAAGGAGTCACTTTGATGCATTGATTTTTTCCTTTGGATGTATGCCTAGTCTTGAGATTACTGGTGCATATAGTAATTCTATTTTTTTTTTCTTTAGGAATCTCCATGTAGTTTTCTGCAATGGCTGTACTAGTTTACATTCCCATTAACTGTGTGTGAGGGTTTCCTTTTTCCACATCCTCACTGACACTCATTGTTTTTAGCCTTTTTGATGATAGCCATTCTTCTGGCATGAGTGAGATGATATCTCATTGTAGTTTTGATTTATATTTCTCTGATGATATTCTGCATGTTTATATCTTTTTGGCCATTTTTATGTCTTTCTGTGAGATATATCTACTTATAGCTACTGCCTATTTTAAATTGGATCATTTAGTTTTTGGCTACTGAGTTGTGTGTGTTCCTATATATTCTAGATATTAATTGT
Source organism: Sylvilagus floridanus (assembly GCA_949820135.1). Taxonomy (NCBI): domain Eukaryota; kingdom Metazoa; phylum Chordata; class Mammalia; order Lagomorpha; family Leporidae; genus Sylvilagus; species Sylvilagus floridanus. Next base: position 32,250,864 of record OX463246.1, on the reverse strand, counting down.
TTGTCAGGTGTATAGTTTGCAGATACTTTTATCATCACTATGCTGACTGTTTCCTCTGCTACATAGAAGGTTTCTGGTTTGATGTAATCTCATTTGTTTAATTTTGTTTTTGGTGACTATATTTTCACGTTCTTCTCTAAGAACATGCTATCCCATTACAATGTCCTGTAGTATTTCCCTGTATTAGTCTTCTTTTTGTCACTTTTACTAAAATGCTAGAGAGGAGCTTCATGGAGAAGAAAAGTTTATTTCAGATTATAGTCTGGAGTTTACACAGAATTGGGCAGTCTCATGATCTAGTTTCTGTGGAGGCTGCTTGTGGCTGGTGTAGAGGAATGATCACCACATGGTGATCCAGGAAAGTGAGACAGCAGCTATACAGAACTTGAACTCAGATAATCAACCATCTTACAAGTTGGACACATCCTCAGTGACTCAAAGATTTCCCTTTGATTCTGCCTCGTAGCTACCACAATTAGATGTCTCAAATATCCACCCTTACAACATCAGTTACATTACATTAAGATATTGTTACATTAAGATATCAGAGTTTAGCCGGCATCACGGCTCACTTGGTTAATCCTCCACCTGCGGCGCTGGCACATCAGGTTCTAGTCCTGGTTGGGGTGCCGGATTCTGCCCAGTTGCTCCTCTTCCAGTCCAGCTCTCTGCTGTGACCCGGGAAGGCAGTGGAGTATGGCCCAGGTGCTTGGGCCCTGCACCTGCATGGGAGACCAGGAGGAGGCACCTGGTTCCTGGCTTCGTATCATCGCAGCATGCCAGCTGTAGCGGCCATTTGGGGGGTGAACCTATGGAAAAGGAAGACCTTTCTCTCTGACTCTCTCTCTCTAACTCTGCCTGTCTAAAAAAAAAAAAAAAGATATCAGAGTTTAAACATCTGCATGAGCTTTGGGGGATAAATCCTGCTGTACCCATAGCATTCTCCTTTTATTTTCTGTTAACTTGATAGTTTTCATGTCTTACAGTTAAACAATCCAGCTTGAGTTGATTTCCTATGGGGGACAGATAGATAACTTCATTCTTGCAGTTTTGTCCTTTTCATAATAAGTGATTTTTGTACCTTTGTCAAAGATAAGTTAGTTATCAATGCATGGATTTACCTTTGGGCTGTCCTTCTTTTTTTAATATTTATTTGAAAGGCAGAGTTACAGAGAGGCAGAGAGAGAAAGAGAGAGAAAGAGAGAGAGAGAGAGATCTTCTACCTGTTGTTTCACCTCTAGATGGCTGCAAACCTGGCTTAACCCACTGGTCCTGGAAGAGTGAGTTTAAGAATAATAAAATAGGCCGGTGCTGTGGCTCAACAGGCTAATCCTCCGCCTTGCGGCGCCGGCACACCGGGTTCTAGTCCCGGTCGGGGCGCCAGATTCTATCCCGGTTGCCCCTCTTCCAGGCCAGCCCTCTGCTGTGGCCCAGGAGTGCAGTGGAGGATGGCCCAAGTGCTTGGGCCCTGCACCCCATGGGAGACCAGGAAAAAGCACCTAGCACCTGGCTCCTGCCATCGGATGAGCGCGGTGCGCCGGCCGCAGCGCGCCATCCGCGGCAGCCATTGTAGGGTGAACCAATGGCAAAGGAAGACCTTTCTCTCTGTCTCTCTCTCTCACTGTCCACTCTGCCTGTCAAAAAAAAAAAAAAAGAATAATAAAACAGTTACATGTTTAAATTAAGTGATCCATTTTTAAAAAGATTTATTTATTTATTTGAAAGGCAGAGTCACAGAGAGAGAGAGATACAGAAAGAGAGCAAGATTTCCATCTGCTGGTTCACTCCCCAAATGGCTGCAACAGCTGGGGCTGGGCCCGATTGCAGCCTGGAGCCAGGAGCTTCATCCAGGTCTCCCACATGGGTTAGAGACCCAGGATTTGGGCCATATTCTGCTACTTTCCCAGGCACATTGGCAGGGAGCTGGATCAGAAGTGAGGAAACTGAGACCGGAATGGCGCTCATATGGGATGCTGACATTGCAGGAGGTAGCTTAATTCTCTGAGCCACAACACTCACCCTAGGCTCTCTATTCTGTGTCATTGATCTCTGTTTCTGTTTTTATGCCAATACCAGGCTGTTTCTCATTACTGCAGCTTTGTAGGATTTTTCGAATAAGGTGGTATAATGTATCTTGCATTGTTATTTTTGCTAAAGACTGCTATGGCTATTAAGTGCCATTTGTATTTCCTTACAAATTTCATAATATTTTTCAATTTCCATAAAGAATGTGACTATATTTTGATAGGGATTACGTTTAATCTACAGATCACTTGAGGTAGTATTGATATTTTATAATACTGATTTTCCCAACCCATGAACACAATATTTCTTTCATTTTGTGTCTTCTTCATTTTCTTTCATCAATATTTTATAGTTTTTGTTGCACACATTTTTCACTCCTTTTGTTAAATTCATTCCTGAATATTGGTCTATTTTGATTTTCTATTTCTTCATGATACAGTTTGGGCAAGGTGTATGTGTATTGAAATTTGTCCATTTCTTCCAAGTTATCAAATTTGATGGCATATATTAGTTCATACCTGTTTCTGAAGACTCTTTGTATTGTCCATGGTGTCAGCTGTAATGCCTTTTTGTCTCTAAATAAAATTAGAGTCTTCTCTCTCCTTCTATCTCTTTTTTTTTTCTTAATCTAGCTAGGAGTGCATCAATTTTGTTTGTTTTTTGAATAACCAATTTTTCATCTTGTTGATTTTTTCTAAAGCTTCTATTTTATCCATTTCTGCTCTGGTCTTTCCTATTTCCTTCCTTCTACTAATTTTGAGTTTGGTATGTCCTTGTTTTTCTTGTTTATTGAAGTAAATAATTTTTCTTAAATACCTTTAATTAAAATCAGGAAAACTCCTATCGCTAGCTTGTGAAGTTTTTTGTTTGGCTTTAGAATCATATAAACAGAATTTAATTGAATTATTCTATGATATTAATATAAAATATTTCATATATTTACTTTATGTACATCAATACAATGTTGTGGTCAGTTGAAATTTATAATATTGAATCATCCTTGTTCTTCTGAGACTAAACATTCTCAGTTACAATGCATTCTTTTTCTTTTTTCTTTTCTTTTCTTTTTTTTAATTTTTTTTTTTTTTTGACAGGCAGAGTGGACAGTGAGAGAGACAGAGAGGAAAGTCTTCCTTTTCCGTTGGTTCACCCCCCCCCAATGGCCACTGTGGCGGGCGCGCTGCACTGATCCGAAGCCAGGAGCCAGGTGCTTCTCCTGGTCTCCCATGCGGGTGCAGGGCCCAAGCACTTGGGCCATCCTCCACTGCCTTCCCGGGCCACAGCAGAGAGCTGGACTGGAAGAGGAACAACTGGGACAGAATCCGGCGCCCTGACAGGGACTAGAACCCAGGCTGCCGGCACTGCAGGCGGAGGATTAGTCTATTGGGCTGCAGCGCTGGCCTCTTTTTTCTTTTTTAAAAAATTGATGTTGTTTGGTTGGTTTCTTTATGTTTTGTTTAGAAATTTTTGGACTTATGTTAATAGGTGAGATTTCTTTATCAGTTTCTTTTCCTCATACTAACCTATATCCTGTAGCCTATGCTGGTCAAACCTTTAATCACTTTTTGTATAAGACAGGATGATATTGTTGAAATGTTAAGATTTTAGCCGGCGCCGTGGCTCAACAGGCTAATCCTCCGCCTTGCGGCGCCGGCACACCGGGTTCTAGTCCCGGTCGGGGCGCCGGATTCTGTCCCGGTTGCCCCTCTTCCAGGCCAGCCCTCTGCTGTGGCCCAGAGTGCAGTGGAGGATGGCCCAAGTGCTTGGGCCCTGCACCCCATGGGAGACCAGGAAAAAGCACCTAGTACCTGGCTCCTGCCATCGGATGAGCGCGGTGCGCCGGCCGCAGCGCGCCGTCCGCGGCAGTCATTGGAGGGTGAACCAATGGCAAAGGAAGACCTTTCTCTCTGTCTCTATCTCTCACTGTCCTCTCTGCCTGTCAAAAAAAAAAAAAAAAAAAAAGAACTGTTAAGATTTTAAAAACAGTAAAATTACTAAAAACTTTAGACAGTCATTCTGGAGAGAATGAATAAACAAAAATAAAAAAGACCATGACAAAAGTAATTTAAATAATTAAACTTTAAAAGTTTTTGTTTATTTGTGCTGATTATTTTTTCCTTTAAGATAGTTTTACAGATTATATTTTTTTGTTTAAACATTTGAATCATGTATATGTATGCATTTATACATGGATATATGTACAGATATAGTAACATAATTAGTAATTGACTGCTGACAAATTGATTAAATATATGCAAAGTGAGTTAAGACTTTAAAATATGTCATCATCAAAAATCTCAAGCTTATATAAACTTTGGATACTACTAAAAATCTGCATTTAAAATGTATTTTTGATAATTGTCAATTAAATCCTATATTGTGGTATATGAATTACGTAATATTTTCTTTTTGAAGAGTTTATTGCTTAATACAATTATGTGGTTAACTAAATGAGTAGTATACAAAGAACAACTGGTAGGTAACAAGCATTTCTCTCCATGTAGTAGTAAGAACTCATCAACAGGAAATACCATTATACTTCCTATACCTGGGACACCTGAAATAAATTATCTGCACAATAAAACTGATGAAGTCTGTTGAGGAGTCAGGATTTTAAACTTGTTGTGGGAAGCCTGGGCCTGGGCTTTTACCTGGCTCTCCCTGCCAGCTCTGCCCACCTTCCCATCCTTAGCCTGGATTATACCTGCTGGTGTGACAGAGGACAAGGTGGTCTGCATTACCATTAAGATGGATAAAATGTACAGAGGAAGAATGCAGATGGAGTATTGGACTTGCTGAAGTAGCTTAAAAATGCTGCCACAACAAGTAAAATAAAATACATAAAAATAGAAATGAAAATAAAATACTGCTATACCCTCGAGTTATTACAGTCCATTAAAAACTGGAATGGCAGTTAATCGTACTGGCAAGAAGCATACAGATCAAGACACATGTTTAGCAAAGTCTCTCATCAAATCTGAAAAAATGTATTAGATGGACCATCAACAGAAAAAGACCCTGGAGAAAATAAAGAGCCTTCAAGTACACCACAGATTAGCCCTGAAGCAAGAGAAGAAATGACTCTTGCGGCACCATCAGCAGCAGACAGGATGAAATGAATGCTCGAAATCCTTATCCAACTTCACTTTGGGCACCAAGCACTGATTCTGTGAGCTGAAAGTGCAGGGAGATATTTGCTGAAGGTTTTCCTACAGGAGATGACTATGTTTCTGTTGGAACTGATGAGAAGAATTAGTATCTTACATTGAAGAGGCTTTACTCCAAGAGATGAGGAATACAAAAATAAAGTATAAAGAGTATAAAGTAGGATATCAAACCTTAAAGATAGTAAGAAAATGAAAAGGAAAAATGTACTGTCTGGGAATATTCCTCCTAACTTACTGGCTATGGAGACAGCAAGGAAGTGGCTTATGATGGGCTCAAGGAGGAGCAGAGAAACTCGACCAGAGAAGCCAACAGAGAGCCTCAGGTGGCCAAGATAGGTGGAACCCAGATGGACTTGTTCACGTGCTAATGAACCAATGACCATGTTTGTTGTCTGTGATGGATGTGGAAATCAATTCCATTCTATTGAGTTGGAAGAATTGGCAAAATATCTAGACCATTAATGAAATAGATTTTGCAGTTACTTTCAAAACTAGGACAAGCAACTAGTTTTCCTGCTGTCTGTAGTCAGATCAATAGCAACACTATTTAATAATTGTAACTGTTTTAAAACATTTTATTCATTTTTATAAGTAAATTGATATTAAAGTTTTATTAACAATTTTACATTTTTTCTTATAAAGCATACACAGAATTCTCTGTTAACTTATTAAACAATATTTAGAAATTACACTTTTCTGTTAAGCATCTGTTTACAAGTGTTAGAAAAGGTAATGCAACTTTAAGTTTACAAAATGTGGTGTAGAGGAGCCGGAGTTGTGGTGTAGTGAGTTAAGCTGCTGCCTGCAATGCCAACATCCCATACAGGCACCAGCTCATGTCCTAGCTGCTTTCCTTCTGATCTAACTCTCTGCTAACATGCCTGGGGACACAGCAGAAGATGGCCAAAGTGCTTAGGCCCCTGTACCCACGTGGGAGACCCAGAGAAGTTCTGGGCTCCTGGCTTTGGCCTGGCCCAGCCCCAGCCATTGCAATAATTTAAAGAGTGAACCAGTGGATGGAATCTCTCTCTCCCTCTCTCTCTCTCTCGCTCGCTCTCTCTCTCTAATTCTGCCTTTCAAATACATAATAAATCTTTTAAAAAAAAGTGTTACAGATTCAAATAATACTTGACCAGCTAATCTAAATTATACATAATATTTCAACTAACATATGAATTTGATCTTAACTATTTTTTTGTTGTTGTTGTTGGAAGAAAGTATTTATTGCAAAGGCAGAGCAAGGAGCCAAGTAGCTATTGGTTAATTCCTGAGCACTCCAAAGAGTTAGGAGTGAAGGTTCTTTTTTTATTTAATAAATGTGAATTTACAAAGTGCAACTTTTGTATTGTTGTGGCTTCCCCCGCCAACCTCCCTCCCTCCCGCAGCCCTCCCCTCTTCCAGTCCTTCTCCCATCCCGCCCTTCGTCGAGTTTCATTTTCAATTACTTTCATATACAGAAGATCAAGTTAGTATATACTAAGCGAGGGTTTCAACAGGCTGCCCTCACACAACCGCATAAGTATAGAGTATTGTTTGACTAGTAGTGTTATTTTTAAGTTTCATAGTAAAATACATTAAGGACAGAGATCCTACATGGGGAGCCTGTATCCAGTGACTCCCGTTGTTGGTTTAACAATTGGCACTCTTATTTATGGCGTCAGCAATCACCCAAGGCTCTTGCCATGAGCTATCTAGGCTCTGGAAGCCCCTTGATTTCACCAACTCTGAACTTGTTTAGTCAAGGCCATATCACAGTGGAGGTTCCTTCCTCCCTTCGGAGAAAGGCACCTCCCTCCTTGATGGCCTGTTCCTTCAGCTGGGGTCTTGTTCACCAGGTTTTTCATTTAGATTGTTTTTGCCACCGTGTTGTGGCTTTCCATGCCTGTGAGAACTATGTTCTTAAGCTCAGGACAGTTGTTAATTTTGGCTTTGACTGCCCATGCCTCTGGGGTCTTTTCCAAGAAGTCTTTGGCTGTGCCTATATCTTGCAGGGTTCTCCAATGTTCTCTAATAGTTTGATGATGTCAGGTCATAGATTTAGATTGTTAATCCATGTTGAGTGGATTTTTGTGTAAGGTGTGTAAGGTAGGGGTCTTGCTTCATGCTTCTGCATGTGGAAATCCAGTTTTCTCAGCACCTTTTGAAGAAGACTGTTCTTACTCCAGGAATTGGTTTTAGATCCTTGATCAAATATAAGTTGGCTGTAGATGTTTGGATTGATTCCTGGTGTTTCTATTCTATTCCATGGTCTATGCATCTGTTTTTGCAACAGTGCCATGCTGTTTTGATTATAACTGTCCTGTAGTATGTCTTGAATTCTGGTATTGTGATGCCTCTGGCTTTGTTTTTGTTGTACAAGATTTCTTTAGCTATTCGAGGTCTCCTGTACCTCCGTGTAAATTTCAGCATCATTTTTTTCTAGATCTGAGAAGAATGTCTTTGGTATTTTGACTGGTATTGCATTGAATCTATAAATGTGCTTTTGGGAGAATGGACATTTTGATGATATAGATTCTTCCACTTCATAAACATAGAAGATTTTTCCATTTTTTGTATCTTCTATGTCTTTATTTTTAAAAAGATTTTATTTATTTTATTTGAGAGTTAGAGTTACAGATGGTGAAAGAGAGAGACAGAGAGAAAGGTCTTCCTTCCATTGGTTCACTCTCCAAATGGCCACAATGGCCGGAGTTGCGCCGATCTGAGGCCAGGAGCCAGGCGCTTCCTCCTGGTCTCTCACATGGGTGCAGGGGCCCAAGGACTTGAACTGTCTTCTACTGCTTTCCCAGGCCATAGCAGAGAGCTTGACTGGAAGTGGAGCAGCTGGGACTAGAACCGGCACCCATATGGGATGCCGGTGCTGAAGGTGGAGGATTAACCCATTGTGCCACGGCACCGGTCCCTTCTATTTCTTAACTTTTGTAATTCTCATTGTAGAGATCTTTGACATCATTTGTTAAGTGTATTCCAAGATATTTGATTTTTTTTTGTAGCTATTGTGAATGGAATCAATCTTTGAAGTTCTTTCTCAGTCTTGGCATTATTATATGTATACAAAGGCTGTTGATTTTTGTGTATTGGTTTTATATCCTGCTACTTTACCAGACTCTTCTATGAGTTGTAACAGTCTCTTTGTGGATTTTTTGGATCCCCTATATATAGACTCATGTCATCTGCAAATTAGGATAGTCTGACTTCCTCCTTCCCAATTTGTATCCCTTTGATATCTTTTTCTTGCCTAATGGCTCTGGTTAAAACTTTCAGAGTGGTCATCCCTGTCTGGTACTCAGGGGAAATGCATCCAACTTTTCTCCATTCAATATGATGCTGACCATGGGCTTTTCATAAATTTCCTTGATTGTGTTGAGGAATGTTCCTTCTATACCCAATTTGTTTAGAGATTCATCATGAAAAAGTGTTGTTTTTTATCAAATGCTTTCTCTGCATCTATTGAGATAATCATATGTATTTTTTTCCCAGCAGTTTGTTAATTTGATGTATCACATTGATTGATTTGCAAATGTTGAACTATCCCTGCATACCAGGGATAAATCCCAGTTGATCTTGGTGGATGATCTTTCTTACATGTTGTTGGATTTGATTGGCTAGAATTATGTTGAAGATTTTTCACGTCTATGTTCATCAGGGAATTTGGTCTGTAATTCTCTTTTTCTGTTTCATCTCTCTCAGGTTTAAGAATTAAGGTGATACTATCTCTGTAGAAAGAATTTGGGAGGATTCCCTCTGAATTGTTTTGAATAACTTGAGAAGAATTGGTGTTAGTTTTTCTTTAAATGTCTGGTCGAATTCAGCACTGAAGCCATCCATTCCTGGGCTTTTCTTAGTTGGGAGAGCCTTTATTTACAGTACAGATCTTAAAATTAAGTTGTACTGTGGCCAACACTATGGCTGCCTGCAGTGCCGGTATCCCATATTGGTGCTGGTTCAAATGTTGGCTGCTTCACTTCTGATCCAGCTCTCTGCTATGGCCTGGGAAAGCAGTGGAAAATGTCCCAAGTTCTTGGGCCCCTGCACCCACGTGGGTGTATTGGTTTTATATCCTGCTACTTTATCCACATATATTTATTACTTTATCCACATATATTTTCTGCACTGAAGTAAATTTAACAATAAATATAATTTAATACAAAACTCATATCTGATATAAGAAAAAAACTAAAATCATGCTATCTTTTTGGCCACTTCTGATAAATATGCAATGCAATTCTTTGGAATCTACTTAAGTTACTGAAAGCATACCTGGAAGATGGTACCAGTGTGATTTCTGCAGGCCATCCTCTGCAGGGAATGCCCTGGTAGCCAAGTGCATTACAGCAAGTGAAGACCTAGGTCTTAGGAAGAGTTGGTGTCGAGAAGAATTATGTTTTTAACATTTCATATTACTATTAGATGGAAGACTTTATTTTAAAAGAGCAATCAAATCTTTTAAGGTAAATTCTCTTAAAGTTTTATTTCCATTTCCATCTACAGATTCAATAAGTGCCCCATATTTTGGGTACTATAGAGAATAAGAGGATATTGAATCATAAAAATATTTTTAATTTATATAAAGCTCATTTTTACTTTTACATCATCTTTTGCTGATTCAGGGGAAATTATATCCGGTTCTTGACAATAATATAGAAGTGAAATGATCCAATTTAACAAGTACATTTTAGTCTCTTTACATTTGATTGTTTTGATTTTTTCCAGCACAGTAAATGTGTTTTAAATTTGATAGCAGAAAAAGTAAAAATTTCTGGCCTCATTTAAACTTTGTTTTAAGGTGGTCTTAGAGTTACTAAAGACCATGTACCCCTGTCCTTCCCTTTCTGTACAATTCGTAAGTCAATTTGCTACATGCATTGGAGGTTGCTTCAAGAAGTTCAAGGGAAGGGCCAGCACATCTATTTGAGTTCTGGCTGTTCTACTTCTTATCCAGTTCCCTGCTAAGTGCCTGGAAAAGCAGTGGAAGATGGCCCAAGTATTTGTATCCCTGCACCCACGTGGGAGACCCAGAAGAAACTCCTGGCTCCTGGCTTTCGATCAGCCCAGCTTTGGCCTTTAAGGCCATTATGGGAGTGAACCAATGGGTGGAAGGTCTCTCTCTCTCTGTTTCTCTTTCTCTTTCTCTCTCTCTCTTTGTCTCTCTCTCTCCCCCTCTCTCTTTGTAACTCTGCCTTTCAAATAAATAAATAAATATTTAAATTCAAGGGAAATATAATTAAGAGATGTTTATTTTGGTGCAAAACTTTTTGAAATCATATATACAAAAAGTCTTCAAAAAGTTCGTGGAAAATGTGTGTTGGGGTAAAAACTATGTATGGATCTGAAGATTTTTTGCATCCATTTTCCATGAGTGTTCTGAAGTACTTTTGAATTATTTTCCTGAGGAGGAATAAAGTAATACATAACATTTCCATATAAGGCTTTAGTACATAATTCAAAAATCTTTTTCTTTAACATTTTAGAATATAAATATTTAAGTCCCCTCTTGATTAGTATTTTTGACTCCAGTTTTAATACCATTTGCATTTCAGCTTGCTTTTGTAATTATGAATTGTTTTGCTAACTTCATCTAGTGAATGATTCTCAACTTTTTATATCTCCCATTATACTTTTAAATCTCTTAAAGGAATTATATTCAACAATGAATAATGCAAAGTCCACTTTGTGAATAAGGACATATATTCTATTTCTCTGTTGCCTTTATCTATCTATTAAATGACTAACATTCAATAGTACTCTATGATATGGAAAGTATTTTATTGTATTTAATCCCCATGCAGTTCTGATTAGTAGATATCATCATTCTATTTTCAGATTAGGAAATTGAAACTTTAATAAGTAGGAGTTGGGGAGGAGGTGCTTCCCTCATACCCAGTTTTCCTGCCCAGCTGTTCTCACAAAGCACTGCCACACCACATAGAGATATAGCTGTTTGAATTCCTCCCCTGGCCTTATAGCAGTCATCATTGAGAGTTCCCTCCCCTTGGCCAAATTTCTAGCCTTTTAGAGAAATCATTTATGCCTGAGAATTTGTTATGTAAAAGTGGTTTTAATCACTGAATGTATGAAAGACTACTTCCTCCAGTCTTTGGCAACTGCATGTCATCTACTCCCAACTCCTCTCTTGAAGCTCTTACTATCTAGGTTGGAATGCCAGAGTCCTGTCCTGATGGTAGAGTATTGTTTGAAATAATTCCTATTTTCCTTCACTCATTCCCTCTTTCCTACCTCTTTTTCTTCCTCCTTTCTTTTTCCAGATTCTTCCTTATTCCACTTCCCCTACCACTCTCTCCTTGAACAGGATTATGTGAGCTGAATTAAAAAGCTCCTCAGATGACAGTTTTCTTTTTCTCTCTCCCTAATTCCCATGACATTCCAAACCCCTTCTCCAAATAAGAGAAATATGTTAATATCAGTGCAGTTATTTTATGATAGATGCTGATTCTAACTATTGATTTATTTTTTTCAAAAGAAGAGAAAAACATACCTAGAGCTCTTTATTTTTTTTTAAAGATTTATTCATCTGAAAGAGTTACAGAGAGAGGTATATATATATTGAGAAAGAGATCTTCCATTCACTGATTCACTCCCCAAATGGCCACAATGCCTGGAGCTGAGCTAATCTGAAGCCAGGAGCCACGAGTTCCTTCTGGGTCTCCCACATGGATGTAGGGGCCCAAGGACTTGAACCATCTTCCACTGCTTTCCCAGGCACATTAGGGACTTGAATTTGCACCCATATGGGATGCCGGCACTGCAGACCAGGGCTTAACCCACTGTTCCGCAGCAATGGACTGAGAACTTTTTCATTTTTAAGGTGGCTTCTTAAGGAAGGATTTTCTAGTCTGGAATATTGTTTATCTCAATAATGGAAAATGTTTTGCTGGAATAAGGAATTGTATATGACAAAAAACAGCAAAATAGAGAAGAAGGAAATATAATACTTGTTACTGCTCTGCAATACTTTTTTCAGATTTTTTTTTTGACAGGCAGAGTGGACAGTGAGAGAGACAGAGACAGAGAGAAAGGTCTTCCTTTGCCGTTGGTTCACCCTCCAATGGCCACTGCAGCTGGCGCGCAGCAGCCGGTGCACCGTGCTGATCCGATGGCAGGAGCCAGGTGCTTATCCTGGTCTCCCATGGGGTGCAGGGCCCAAGCACTTGGGCCATCCTCCACTGCACTCCCAGGCCACAGCAGAGAGCTGGACTGGAAGAGGGGCAACCGGGACAGAATCCGGCGCGACGAACGGGACTAGAACCCGGTGTGCCGGCACCGCAAGGCAGAGGATTAGCCTAGTGAGCCGCGATGCCGGCCTTTTTTCAGATTTAATGAAAGCTCTGATTTTGCTCCATAATTATTTCATACTATTCAGGCTACATATTAAACTCACTTGAGGAGTTTAAAATAAAACAACCAAAAAAAAAGAAAATCAAAACCCACTGAAATACTTGGACAGATCTACAGAACTGAAGTGGGGGTAAAGAGAACTAGTTGAAGTATAGATGATTTTTTAAAAGTGCTCTTCAAACTCTCTATAGAGAGGTACCAATTTTAAGGTTTCTATATTGTCATGGAAAAATTAAAATTAAAGTTAGTTATTTACTCAAAGACAAAACATTAAAAAAGCATATACTACACAAAAACACAAATTATTAGATTCAGGCACATAAAAATTCATTTGAATGAATATAACCAAAATAAATATAACAGAGGAAATATTTACAAAAATGTAAGTCTCTGTATTTTCAGAGACATACATTTTTAAATTTTTTATTTTTTTAACATTTATTTAGTAAATATAAATTTCCAAAGTACAGCTTATGGATTACAATGGCTTCCCCCCACCCCATAACTTCCCTCCCACCCACAACCATCCCAACTCCGGCTCCCTCTCCCATTTGATTCTTCATCAAGATTCATTTTCAATTATCTTTATATACAGATGATCAATTTAGTATATATTAAGTAAAGATTTCGACAGTTTGCACCCACACAGAAACACAAAGTGTAAAAATACTGTTTCAGTACTAGTAATAGCATTAATTCACATTGAACAACACATTAAGGACAGAGATCATACATTAGGAGTAAGTGCACAGAGACTCCTGTTGTTGACTTAACAAATTGACACTCTTGTTTATGGCGTCAGTAATCTCCTTAGGCTCTAGCCATGATTTGCCAAGGCTATGGAAGCCTTTTGAGTTTATGGACATTGACCTAATTTAGACAAGGTCATAGTCAAAGTGGAAGTTCTCTCCTCCCTTCAGAGAAAGGTACCTCCTTCTTCGATGACTCGTTCTTTCTACTGGGATCTCACTCACAGAGATCTTTCATTTAGGTGTTTTATTTTTTCATTTATTTTTTTTTGCCAGAGTGTCTTGGCTTTCCATGCCTAAAATACTCTCATGGGCTTTTCAGCCATATCCGAATGCCGTAAGGGCTAATTCTGAGGCCAGAGTGCTTTTTAGGACATCTGCTATTCTATGAGTCTGCTGTGTATCCCTCTTCCCATGTTGGATCATTCTCTCCCTTTTTCATTCTATCAGTTAGTATTAGCAGACACTAGTCTTGTTTATGTGATCCCTTTGACTCTTAGACCTATCAGTGAGATCAATTGTGAACTTAAATTGATCACTTGGTCTAGTGAGATGGCATTAGTACATGCCACCTTGATGGGATTCAATTGGAACCCCTGGCATGTTTCTAAGTCTACCATTTGGGGCAAGTCAGCTTGAGCATGTCCCAAATTGTACATCTCCTCCCTCTCTTATTCCCATTTATATTTAACATTAGATCATTTTTCTGTTAAATTTAAACACCTAAGAATAATTAGGTGTTAATTACAGAGTTCAACCAATAGTATTAAGTAGAACGAAAAAAATACTAAAAGGGATAAAGTATTAAGTTATTAATCAACATTCAGGACAAGGGTGGATCAAGTCACTTTTTATCATAGAAACAGAAGATTTGGCAAAGATAGCAGTATGTAAAATCAATGCACAAAAATCAACAGCCTTTGTATACACAGGCAATGCCATGGCTGAGGAAGAACTTCTAAGATCAATGCCATTCACAATAGCCACAAAAACAATCAGATACCTTGGAATAAACTTAACCAAAGACATTAAAGATCTCTACAGTGAGAATTACAAAATCTTAAAGAAAAAAATATAAGAGAATACCGAAAAATCTTAATGCTCATGGATTGGAAGAATCAGTATCATCAAAATGTCCATTCTCCCAAAAGCAATTTATAGATTCAATGCAATACCAGTCAAAATACCAGACATTCTTCTCAGATCTAGAAAAAATGATGCTGAAATTCATATGCAGACACAGGAGACCTCAAATAGCTAAAAAAATCTTGTACAACAAAAACAAAGCCAGAGGCATCACAATACCAGAATTCAAGACATACTGCAGGACAGCTATAATCAAAACAGCATGGTACTGGTACAGAAACAGATGCATAGACCCATGGAACAGAATAGAAACACCAGAAATCAATCCAAGCATCTACAGCCAACTTATATTTAATCAAGGATCTAAAACCAATCCCTGGAGTAAGGACAGTGCTGGGAAAACTGGATTTCCACATGCAGAAGCATGAAGCAAGACCCCTACCTTTCACCTTACAAACAAATCCACTCAACATGGATTAAAGATATAGATCTACAACCTGACATGATCAAATTATTAGAGAACATTGGAGAAACCCTGCAAGATATAGGCACAGCCAAAGACTTCTTGGAAAAGATGCCAGAGGCACAGGCAGTCAAAGCCAAAATTAACTATTGCAATTGCATCAAATTGAGAAGTTTCTGTACTGCAAAAGTAACAGTCAGCAAAATGAAGAGGCAACCGACAGAATGGGAAAAAATATTTGCAAACTATGCAACATATAAAGGGTTGATAACCTGAATCTACAAAGAGATCAAGAAACTCCAAAACAACAAAGCAAAGAACCCACTTAATAGATGGGCCAAGGGCCTAAAAAGACATTTTCAAAAGAGGAAAACCAAATGGCCAACAGGCACATGAAAAAATGTTCAGGATCACTAGCAGTCATGGAAATGCAAATCAAAATCACAATGAGGTTTCACTTTACCTCGGTTAGAATAGCTCACATACAGAAATCTACCAACAACAGATGCTGGTGAGCATATGGGGAAAAAGAGACACTAACCCACTGTTGGTGGGAATGCAAACTGGTTAAGCCACGCTGGAAGTCAATTTGGAGATTCCTCAGAAACCTGAAAGTAATCCTACCATACAACCCAGCCATCCCACTCCTTGGAATTTACCCATAGGAGATTAAATTGGCAAACATAAAAGCTGTCTGCACTTTAATGTTTATTGAAGCTCAATTCACAATAACTAAGACCTGGAATCAACCCAAATGCCCAGCAACAGTAAACTGGATAAAGAAATTATGGGACATGTACTCAGAATACTATACAGCAGTAAAAAACAATGAAATCCAGTCATTTGCAACAAAATGGAGGAATCTGGAAAATATCATGCTGAGTGAAATAAGCCAATCCCAGAGGGACAAATATTATGTTCTCCCTGATTGGTGACAACTAACCGAGCACCAAAAAGGAAACCTGTTGAAGTAAAATGGACACTATGAGAAACAGTGACTTGATCTGAAAGTACATTTAATTAATATAGAGGACCAATATTGTAATCAGCATTTTGTCATTATTCAATTAGCACAAAGTTATTTATATTAATTTCATATATGAAAAATACATATGCAGGAAAAGGCATAGATAACATTGACTATGGTGATGACTTTTTAGATATGACATTAAAGGCATGATCCATACAAGAAATCATTGTTAAGCTGGATTTCATTTAAGTTATAGACTTCTGTTCTTGAGAGATAATGCCAGGGAAATGAGAAAATAAGCCACAAAATATTTGCAAAATATACATCTGGTAAAACATGCTATCTGAAATATTTAAAGAACTCTTAAAACTCTGCCATAAAAAAACAAACAAACAACCTGGTGAAAAAATGGGCCATAGACCTTGGCAAGCACATTACCAGAAAAGATATGCAGATAGTGAATAATCATATGAATATGTATTCTGCATCACTAACATAAATTAAAACAATAATAAGGTAGCACTATGCACTCATTAGAGTGAACAAAATCCAGAACACAACACCAAATGCTGACAAGGACATGAAAGCATTCCTGCTAGGAATGAAAAACAAGCAGATTGCTAATATACAATCTTTCAGCCCCCTTCCTTGGTGTTTATATAAAGGAGTTGAAAAGTTAAGTCCACAGAAAAATCTACACTTGGCTGTTTGAAGCATCTTTATTCATAATTGAAAAACTTGGAAGCCACAAATATTTTGTCCTTAAGAGGTATTGAACTTTTGTAAATTTTTTTCAACCACAGCTAAATACATAATGCAAATAAGTAGAGATAAGGTTTATTTAGAGGCTCACTACAGATCATGCAGCCCTGTTGGCTGGGCCTCCATGAAGGCATCACTTTGACAAGGTCTTGAGGTGGGGCAGAACATCACGTGACAAGAGGGAGCACCTGTGGTGTGTCTGTCTGATTTTATAAAACATCATGATGGGACCATGGGTCTCCATCCTAGCAACTTGATCCAATCTAATGACTTCTTAAGGGTCCCACCTTCAAACACTGTAATTGGATTAAGTTTCTACCTTTATTGTACCATTAGCATAAGCAGAAACCTTTAACATACATAGAAACCTTTAATATTTTTGGGAAAAGGTAAAATTAAAACCATAGCAAGTAGATAAATTTGTATGGTACATCCATACAAATGAGTTATTCAGCACCATAAAAGCACTTTCAAGTCATGAGCAGACAAGGAGGAAAATTCAATCCATATTTCTAAATAAAACAAAACAACCTGAATAGACTACATGCTTTAGTCTAATTATTTGACATTTATATGACGTTCTGGATAAGGAAAACTAGAGATGGTAAAAAGATCAGTAGTTTTTGGTAGTCAAAGATGGGTTGTGTGTGAGGGCAAACCATTGAAATCTTTACGTAATATGTACTAAATTGATCTTCTGTGTATAAAGAGATTTGAAAATGAATCTTGATGTGAACAGAAGGGGAGAGGGAGCGGGAAAGGGGAGGGTAGGGGAGGGAGAGAAGTTGTGGGGGGGAGCCATTGTAATCCATAAGCTGTACTTTGGAAATTTATATTCTTTAAATAAAAGCTTTATATATATATAAAAAAAAAGATGGGTTGTGGAAGATGGAAAAATATGCACAGAACAAAGGATTTTTTTTTTTTAATTTTTTGACAGGCAGAGTGGACAATGAGAGAGAGAGACAGAGAGAAAGGTCTTCCTTTGCCGTTGGTTCACCCTCCAATGGCTGCCATGGCCTGCGTGCTGCAACCGGCGCACCGCGCTGATCTGAAGGCAGGAACCAGGTGCTTATCCTGGTCTCCCATAGGGTGCAGGGCCCAAGCACTTGGGCCATCCTTCACTGCACTCCCTGGCCACAGCAGAGAGCTAGCTTGGAAGAGGGGCAACCAGGACAGAATTCAGTGCCCCGACTGGGACTAGAACCCGGTGTGCCAGCACCACAAGGTGGAGGATTAGCCTAGTGAGCTGCAGCGCCGGCCAGGGGATGTTTAAAGTTAAAATATTCTGAATGATAATATAATGGTCTCATGCCACTCATTATACATTTGTCCAAACCCATAGAATGTCCAGTATGAAGAGTAAAACTTAATGACTGAGGAGCAATGCATCAGTTTAGGTTTATCACTTGTAATGACTATACCACTCTGGTAGAGGTTGATGATGGGTCAGGCTATGCCTGTATGGGAGTGGAAGAAGACAGGGATTTCTGTGCTTTACTTTATATATTGAGGATCTAAAACTCCAGGAAAAAACAAGTGTAAATAAATAAGCAAGCAACCTATATGCACACATGGAACAAGCATTGTGTAATATAAAACTCGAAACTTTTAAGGTAACAACGTTTCCATGCTTTTCAATTTTGACTTAGGTTAGATTTTAATATTATTCCTTGAATGAACAAACATGCATTTCTACTATTTCTGTTTTCTAATAACATTCATAGTAGAAAAAATGAGTATATAAGTATTCTAACAAAAAAATAGAAGAAAAAAATAGAAGAAATTTTTAAAATTGCACCAATTTCAGAATGATAACTTATAGCTTTTCTTCTAATATAAAAAAGTAATGCTGTATTTTCAGAATTTAAAGTCAACAGTTTTTTGGCCAGCAACCAGTTCCTATAAGTTCACCAGCTAAAATACACCTGAATTTAAATTATGCTTTGAGGAAAGAAATAGATTTTGAATTCATGAATTTCTTTTGTGTGAATCTTCTTTCGGTAGAAAATAAAATGTAAACATTCCATCAAATTGTAAGATGCTTAGAAATAATTATTTATAGCTTGTACCATAAAATTATCAACCACATCATTTATATAATTACTATATTATGGAACATTTTGTTTTAGTTTTCTGTTTCTAACAAATAAAGTTCCACAAAATCAAAGCTTAAAATAACATTCACTTTCTCTCTCACAGTGGTGTGGGTCATAAACTCAAGTAGGCTCAACTAGATTCTTTGCTCAATTTCTTGTAAGATAAAAACCAAGGTATTAACTGGGAGGAAATATTTGAAAACTGCACATATAAGAAGCGAATACTATCCAAAATGTATAAGAAACTTGACTCGTTTACAAAATAATCTGATTAAAAATGGTCAAAAGAATTGGATAGGCCGGCGCTGTGGCTCACTTGGCTAATCCTCTGCCTGCAGCACTGGCACCCTGGGTTCTAGTCCTGGTTGGGGCGCCGGATTCTGTCCCGGTTGCTCCTCTTTCAGTCCAGCTCTCTGCTGTGGCCTGGGAGTGCAGTGGAGGATGGCCCAAGTGCTTGTGCCCTACACCCGCATGGGAGACCAGGAGGAAGCACCTGGCTCCTGGCCATTTGGGCCATTTGGGGGGTGAACCAATGGAAAAGGAAAACCTTTTTCTCTGTCTCTCTCTCACACTAACTCTGCCTGTCAAAAAGAAAAAAAAAAGAATTGGATAGACATTTGTTAAAAGGAGACATACAGATGGCACAATAGCATATGAGAAAATACTCAACACCCACTCATCATCAGGGAAGTACAAACTAAAACCACCATGAACTATCAATTCATACCTATTTAAATGCCTTTATTAAAAAGAAAGCGTGCTGGTGGCGATGTGGAGAAAACGGGAACTTGCACACTGTTTTGGGGCATGTGAATTAATACATTCTATAAGGGAAATTGTGTGGAAGTACCTTAAAAACTTGAAAATAGAGCAACCATAAAATCTAACAATCCTACTTGTGATTAAATATCTTGCATTGTTGTGTTAAATGTACTAATGGAACATTATTCAGTCTTAAATGAAGGAAATCCTTTCATCTGTGATAGCACAGATGAATTTGGGGGACATTTTGCTAAGTGAAGTAAGTCAGACACAGAAAGAAAAAAACTACATGATCACAATTACACATGGAATCTAAAAAGGTGTGCTCATTGTGGCACAGTACGTTAAGTCTCTGCTTGTGACACTGGCATCCCTTTTGGAGTTCCAGATCAAGTCCTGGCTGCTCTGCTTCCAATCCAGCTCCCTACTAATGCTCCTGGGAAGACAGCAGAATATGACCCATGTATTTGGACCCTTGCCACCCATGTGGGAAACGTGGATAGAGTTACTGGATACTGGCTTCAGCCTGATCCATCCTTGACTGTTGCAGGCATTTAGAAGGTGAAGCAGCAGATGGAAGGTCTGTCTCTCTCTTTCTGCTCTCTCTGTCACTCTGCCTTTCAAATAAATAAGTAATCATTTTTTTCCTTTTAAAGTTGCACTCATAAAAGTGTAAAGTAAAATGGTGGCTGCCAGGAACTAGGGGTGCGATTAGGGTAGAAATGGGCAGCTGTTTGTTAGAGGGTTCAAAATATCAGTTATGCAGGATGAATATGTTCTAGAGATCTGTTGTACAGCATGGTGACTGTAGTTACTGATGTATACTTGAAAGTGTTGAGAGTACGTCTGAACTGGTCTCAAATATGTGTGGAAAAAGCCTATGTGAGGTGATGAATATCTTAACTTGAGTTTAGTAATCATTTGATATATATACTTGTATCAAAAATATGATGTTATATACCATAAATATATACAATATTTATTTTTCAAAAATATCTAAATAAAACTGGGGATGCATTGGGAGCTGAGGTCTTAGCTGGAGCGGAGCTGAGGTCTTAGCTGGAGCATATGGTAAAGAACACATTGGATGATTGGAAAAACTAAGCTCCATGTACTTGTAGAGCTGAAGTTTCCATTTTTTCATCATTCTTAGTAGTATCAGACTGTAGTGGGTATTTCTTATCTTCTAGAGTCATTTCATATTGCTTACCTATCATTGCATGTGTCCTATACAAAACTTATTTTTACAATTTTTTGTCTTTTCTTTTTTTAACTTTTATTTAATAAATGTAAATTTATAAAGTACATCTTTTGGGTTATAGCAGCTTTTCCTCCCCATAACCACCCATCTACCTGCAACCGTCCCATCTCCCATTCTCTCTCCCATTCCATTCTTCATCAAGATTCATTTTCAAGTATCTTTATATATAGATGGTCAATTTAGTATATACCAAGTAAAGCTTTCAACAGTTTGCACCCACACAGAAACACAAAGTACAAAGTACTGTTTGAGGACAAGTTTTACCATTAATTCACACAGTACAACACATTAAGGACAGAGATCCTACATGGGGAGTAAGTGCACAGTGACTCCTGTTGTTGATTTAACAATTGACACTCTTATTTATGATGTCAGTAATCACCCAAGGCGCTTGTCATGAGCTGCCAAGGCTGTGGAAGCCTCTTGAGTTTGCCAATTCCAATCTTATTTAGACAAGGCCATAGTCAAAGTGGAAGTTCTCTCTTCCCTTCAGAGAAAGGCACCTCCTTCTTTCATGGGCAGTTCTTTCCGCTGGGATTTCATTCACAGAGATCTTTAGGTCATTTTTTCTTTTCTTTTTTTTTCTTTTTTTTGCCACAGTATCTTGACTTTCCATGCCTGAGAAACTCTCATGGGCTTTTTAGCCAGATCTGAATGCCTTAAGGGCTGATTCTGAGGTCAGAGTGCTGTTTAGGACATCTGCCATTCTATGAGTCTGCTGTATTCCTCTTCCCATGTTGGATTGTTCTCTCCTTTTTAATTCTATCAGTTAGTATTAGCAGACACTAGTCTTGTTTATGTATCCCTTTGACACTTAGTCCTATCATTATGATTAATTATGAACTGAGACTGATCACGTTGACTAGTGAAATGGCATTGGTACATGCCATCTTGATGGGGTTGAATTGGAATCGCCTGGCACATTTCTAACTCTACAATTAGGGGTAAGTCTGATTGAACATGTGTTGAACTGTACATCCCTCCCTCTCTTATTCTCACTCTTATATTTAACAGAGATCATTTTTTCAGTTAAATTTAAACACCTAAGAGTAATTGTGTGTTAATTAAAGAGTTCAACCAATGGTATTAAGTATAACAAAAAATACTGAAAGGAAAAAAAATAGTAAGTTTTTCCTCGACAGTCAGGACAAAGGCTAATCATGTCATTGTTTCTCATAGTGTTCATTTCTATTCAACAGTTTTCCTTCTTGGAGATCAGTTAGTTGTCACCAATCAGGGTGAACATATGATATTTGTTGCTTTGGGACTGGCTTATTTCACTCAGCATGATGTGTTCCAGATTCCTACATTTTTTTGCAAATGACCGGATTTCATTGTTTTTAACTGCTGTATAGTATTCAATAGAGTACATATCCCATAATTTCTTTATCCAGTCTACTGTTGATGAGCATTTGGGTTGATTCTAGGGCTTAGCTATTGTGAATTGAGCTGCAATAAACATTAGGGTGCAGACAGCTTTTTTGTTTGCCAATTTAACTTCCTTTGGGAAAATCTAAGGAGTGGGATGGCCAGGTTGTATGGTAGGGTTATATTCAGGTTTCTGAAAAATCTCCAAACTGGCTTCCATAGTGGCTTTACTAGTTTGCATTCCCACTAACAGTGGGTTAGTGTCCCTTTTTCCATACATCCTCACCAGCATTTCTTGTTGGTAGATTTCAAAATATCCCTCCTTGCAGATAATATGATTCTTTATTTAGGGGATCCAAAGAACTCTACAAAGAGACTATTGGATCTCCTAGAAAAGTTTGGCAAAGTAGCAGGATATAAAATCAATGCACAAAAATCATTAGCCTTTGTATACACAGGCAATGCCATGGCTGAGAAAGAACTTCTAAGATCAATGCCATTCACAATAGCCACAAAAACAATCAAATACCTTGGAATAAACTTAAAGATCTCTACGATGAAAATTACAAAACCTTAAAGAAAGAAATAGAAGAGGATACCAAAAATTGGAAAAATCTTCCATGCTCATGGATTGGAAGAATCAGTATCATCAAAATGTCCATTCTCCCAAAAGCAATTTATAGATTCAATGCAATACCAGTCAAAATACCAGACATTCTTCTCAGATCTAGAAAAAATGATGCTGAAATTCATATGGAGACACAGGAGACCTCAAATAGCTAAAGAAATCTTGTACAATAAAAACAAAGCCAGAGGCATCACAATACCAGAATTCAAGACATACTACAGGACAGTTATAATCAAAACAGCATGGCACTGGTACAGAAACAGATGCATAGACCCATGGAACAGAATAGAAACACCAGAAATCAATCCAAACATCTACAGCCAACTTATATTTAATCAAGGATCTAAAACCAATCCCTGGAGTAAGGACAGTCTATTCAATAGATGGTGCTGGGAAAACTGGATTTCCACATGCAGAAGCATGAAGCAAGACCCCTACCTTTCACCTTACAAACAAATCCACTCAACATGGATTAAAGATATAGATCTACAACCTGACATGATCAAATTATTAGAGAACATTGGAGAAACCCTGCAAGATATAGGCACAGCCAAAGACTTCTTGGAAAAGATGCCAGAGGCACAGGCAGTCAAAGCCAAAATTAACTATTGCAATTGCATCAAATTGAGAAGTTTCTGTACTGCAAAAGTAACAGTCAGGAAAGTGAAGAGGCAACCAACAGGATGGGAAAAAATATTTGCAAACTATGCAACATATAAAGGGTTAATAACCAGAATCTACAAAGAGATCAAGAAACTCCAAAACAACAAAACAAAACAACCCACTTAAGAGATGGGCCAAGGACCCAAGTAGACATTTTTCAAAAGAGGAAAACCAAATGGCCAACAGGCACATGAAAAAATGTTCAAGATCACTAGCAATCATGGAAATGCAAATCAAAATCACAATGAGGTTTCACCTCATCCCAGTTAGAATGACCTATTTTTGCAATTGTTCAAATACTGCAGTCTTTCCTTGTTTTATAGGATTTAGAATTAATTATACTTGTAAGTGATGGTGCTGAAAGGATAGTTTGATTTTTGTATCACTATTATGTACAAATTGCACATATAGATAAGAAATTGTCAATGTTAACAATATTTCTGCATTTATCAAGTTGCTATTAAAGTTTACTTGGTCTTCCATATACCAGTGCCAAATCCATTGAACCATAGTGTCATTGGAAACTGGCACATGAGCTAATACATTTACTGTAGAATCAACCAATATTTCCAATCTTGGCAACATAAAGCTCCACACGAGAAGCTGCAAAGGTTTAATATTTTTTATGTTGGTTATTTAATTCAACAATTTCTTTCAAAAATTCCTTTAGTTTTGAATTTCTTCACATTTCCTATAAATAGCATGCAAATAGCAATGCTTATTGCTTCTTTAGAAACTAATATTCTAAAGTAAAATATTCTTAGTATAGCACTTCTCAAAAGCAAACGCAATATGATACACCTATAAAAGACTACTAGAAATTCAGTTTCTTATTTCGTTGAAGCTATATAACCACTTTTTCATTTATTATTATTGTCCCTTTCATAAAAACTTTGTTTTCTCTTGACAAAAGATGTTTGATGTAGCTCTTGTCATCAGCAAATAAAATTATAATAAAGTTTTTATTTTGGTTGTTTAGCTAATTGTGTTTAAATAATTTAAAAATATGTATAAGCTAGTATAATTGTAAAATAGCATGTTAAGAGCAACTAAAAGCTTGTATTTTCTCAAACCTTTATATACTTTGTGTTGGTATTGGAAAACATTGTAAAATATCACATAATGTAGTGAGGTACTATTGTACCTGTAATAATAATGGTTTATAAAAATTCCTTTGCTAGTAATTTTATTTTTGGGGTTTTATTGAGAGTTTGATTATGAGGTGTTTTACAAAACGACTAAAACCTTTTGAAAAGTTGATAATATTTTCATTTTCTATAGTTATGGCTTATTTTTGAGGGGGAGGCAGAATCATTTTAAGCCTTATTTGTTTTTATTTGGCTCTGAGAATTTAATGCTAATATTCCTAAGGAAAATATTTCCGAAGACATTAATTTTTTAGTTTTGGAAATTGGAGATTATATGATTAACTATTTCTATTAATCTTAGTGAAAAGCAATCCTAATTAATAGCATCGTATATTGTAGGGCATGTATTGTCTCCATTATATATCACACTACTCAAATAGTAGTTTATCAACTACAGTTTATTAAACTGTGTTATCAGGACTACCAAAATAATCCAGGAACTGAGAATAAGCATTTAGAAGCCATACAGCCATTTGACATTTTGTCCTCATTCAGTATTGGGACTCATCTTCAACAGGATGTCCAAGTAAACCAGGTGAAGATGTCTTCAAAAGAAAACACAAGGGGCAGGCCCTGTGGCACACTTGGCTAAGTCTCTGCCTTCAGCGCCAGCATCCACATGGGCACCAGTTTGCTCCAGCTGCTCCTCTTCCAATCCTGCTCTCTGATTATGGTTTGGGAAAGCAGTAGAATATGGTCCAAGTGCTTGGGCTCTTGCAACTGTGTGGGAAAATAGAGGAAGCTCCTGGCTTTAGATAGGCCCACCTCCAGTTGTTGTGGTCATTCTGGGAGTGAACCAGTGGATGGAAGACCCTTATCTCTGTCTCTGCCTCTATCTGACTCTACCTCTCAAATAAACAAAATCTTTACAAGAAAAAAAAAAAAACACAGGAATCCATAAAGCTGTAAGAAGAAACACACCACATATAAAACATGGCATATTTCGAGAGCGGCAAGATGGTGGAATAGGAAGGGAGCACACTGATAGTCTGAGGAGAGACAGTTTAATAAAAGTGGAGATACTGCAGGTTCAAGGAAGAGTAGGGGAAGAAACAGCAGAGGAAACCCTTCCGGAACTGGAGATTCACAGTGGACCTGCGTGGAGAGCGTGGGAGCCCGCAGTTTGGGACACCAGCAGCAGATTCAACACACCAGCGCTGGAACGCGAGGTGAGCCGAACCTCAATAGCCCGAGACACCAGAAGGGAAGCGGAGAGAGGAGACTAGAGCGAACAGGCTTGAAACCCTGCGGGGAAAAGTTCACCAGGCTAACTAGAAGAGAGAGAGAGAGAGGGGAAAAAAAAAGTGACCCATACAGACACGAGTTTCTCTCTCTCCGCTCACCTCTCAAAGGTGAGCAAGACAAAGAGCAGGCGCCATTTTGGAATACGTCATAAGCAGAGTGACCTTGGGTCGGCACCGGTCCCGAGTCTAGCAGAAAAACCTGACTCTGGGTGGGAGGGGTGAAATAACAGGAGATTAGAACCTAATGAATGTGTGGTGCTAATGAACTGAGACTGTGAAAAAACAGATGGTGGGGGAGAGAACTCACGGAAATCACAAATTTATGTGAGTACTCTCCAGAGACGCTACAGTTCAGTAGCCTTGGCAACCCAGTGGGAGACTACAGGAGAATCTGAGCCCACACTAAGGGCCACAAAGATTCCCTCTCTGGTCCTTGGGAAAGAGCTTCCGATCTCTGGCTCCTGTGGGTATATCATTCGCCTGCTAACCACCCCCAATTCCACTCAGCTGTGTGGAATTACTTCCCTTTTGAACCAAAAAAAAAAAAAGTAACAGAGAGAGATTTACCATGCCTAAACTGGGAGTGTCTCCTTTGACACACCCTCAACCCTGAGGAACCAAACAGAGCTCTCAGGCCACACCCATCTCAAGCCTCTAAGGCTCCATCAAAAGCAGACAGTCCACTTAATCTAGAGTCATAGCATAACTAGAAAAAAAACACAACAGTGAAGAAAACAATATGCCAAACAACAAATGCAAAAACCGAGGTAATAAGAACAAGGAAGACAATATGGCATCCCCAAATGAAAAAGACACCCCATTTCAAGATTACGAAGATGATGAGATAGAAGAAATGCAAGAAGCAGATCTCAAAAAATTGATAAGAGCACTAAGAAGTACTCAAAAACAAATTCTTGAACTACAGAAATCCTTAATGGACAAGGTAGAAAATCTCTCTCGTGAAAATGAAATATTAAGGAGGAATCAAGCTGAAAGGAAACAACTAGTAGAACATGAAACTGTGATAGTGATGAGAAATCATAATGAAGTGAAGAATTCAATAGATCAAATGAAAAACACATTAGAGAGCCTTACAAACAGAATGGGTAGGCAGAAGAGAGAATATCAGACTTAGAAGACAGAGCACAGGAAAATGTACAGTCAAACCAAAGAAAAGAAGAGGAAATTAGAAATCTAAAACATATTGTTGGGAATCTACAGGATACTATTAAAAAACCCAACATTCGAGTTCTAGGAGTTCCTGAAGGCATGGAGAGGGAGAAAGGATTAGAATGCCTTTTTAGGGAGATACTAGCAGAAAATTTCCCAGTTTTGGAGAAGGACAGAGACATCCTAGTACAGGAAGCTCATAGAACCCCTAGGAAACATGACCAAAAGAGATCCTCACCACGACACATTGTAATTAAACTCACCACAGTGAAACAGAAAGAAAAGATCCTAAAATGTGCAAGAGAGAAACGTCAGCTTACTCTCAGAGGATATCCAATTAGACTCATGGCAGACTTCTCATCAGAAACCCTACAAGCTAGAAGGGAATGGCGAGACATAGCCTAGGTACTTAGAGAGAAAAACTGCCAGCCCAGAATATTATATCCTGCCAAGCTCTCATTTGTGAATGAAGGTGAAATAAAGACCTTTCATAACAAACAAAAATTGAAAGAATTTGTTGCCATTTTCATCCAGCCCTGCAAAAGATACTTAAAGATGTGTTACACACAGAAACACAGATACACGGCCATCAACATGAAAGAAGGTAAACGAAGGGAACCTCATGGCAAAAGATCACAGGGAATTCAAAGCATACATTAGAAAATATCTTCGGCAAATGGCAGGGCAAACTTACCACTTATCAATAGTCACATTGAACATTAAAGGTCTAAACTGTCCTGTTAAAAGACAGAGATTGGCTGATTGGGTTAAGGAACAAAAACCATCTATTTGCTGCTTACAAGAAACACATCTTTCCAAGGAAGATCCATACAGACTGAAAATAAAAGGATGGAACAAGATATACCATGCCAACAGAAATGAAAAAAGAGCGGGTGTAGCCATCTTAATATCGTACTACATAAACTTTAACACAAAAACTGTTAAGAGAGACAAAGAGGGGCACTATATACTGATTAAGGGATCAATACTACAGGAAGATATAACAATTATCAATGTATATGCACCTAATTACAGGCCACCGGTTTATTTAAAAAATTTGTTAAGAAACTTAAAGGGAGACTTAGACCCCAACACAATAGTACTGGGGGACTTCAATACTCCACACACAGATATTGACAGATCGACAGGACAGAAGATCAACAAGGAGACAGTAGATTTAAACAACACTATAGCCCAAATGGATCTAACAGATATCTACAGAACTTTTCATCCTACACATAAAGCATTCACATT
This sequence comes from Sylvilagus floridanus, assembly GCA_949820135.1. Classification (NCBI taxonomy): domain Eukaryota; kingdom Metazoa; phylum Chordata; class Mammalia; order Lagomorpha; family Leporidae; genus Sylvilagus; species Sylvilagus floridanus. Next base: position 32,222,689 of record OX463246.1, on the reverse strand, counting down.
CTTCTCAGCAGTACATGGAACCTACTCTAGGATCAATCACATATTAGGCCATAAAGCAAGTCTCAGCAAATTCAAAAGAACTAGAATCATACCATGCAGCTTCTCAGACCATAAGGGAATGAAGTTGGAAATTAGCAACTCAGGAATGCCTAGAGCATATGCAAACACATGGAGATTGAACAACATGCTCCTGAATGAACAATGGGTCACAGAAGAAATCAAAAGAGAAATCAAAACTTTTCTGGAAGTAAATGAGGATAACAGCACAACATACCAAAACTTATGGGATACAGCAAAAGCAGTATTAAGAGGAAAGTTTATATCAATAGGTGCCTACATCAAGAAACTGGAAAGACACCAAATAGATGAGCTTTCAATGCATCTCAAGGATCTAGAAAATTTGCAGCAAACTAGACCCAAATCTAGTAGAAAAAGAGAAATAATCAAAATCAGAGAAGAAATCAACAGGATTGAATCCAAAAAAAATTACAAAAAATCAGCCAAACGAGGAGCTGGTTTTTTGAGAAAATAAACAAAATTGACACCCCATTGGCCCACCTAACTAAAAAAAGAAGAGAAAAGACCCAAATCAGTAAAATCAGAGATGAAAAAGGAAATGTAACAACAGACACCACAGAAATCAAAAGAATCATCAGAAATTACTACAAGGACTTGTATGCCAGTAAACAGGGAAACCTATCAGAAATGGATAGATTCCTGGACACATGCAACCTACCTAAATTGAACCAGGAAGACATAGAAAACCTAAACAGACCCATAAGTGAGTCAGAAATTGAATCAGTAATAAAGGCCCTCCCAACAAAGAAAAGCCCAGGACCAGATGGATTCACTGCTGAATTGTACCAGACATTTAAAGAAGAACTAACCCCAATTCTTCTCAAACTATTCGGAACAATCGAAAAAGAGGGAATTCTCCCAAATTCTTTCTATGAAGCCAGCATCACCTTAATTCCTAAGCCAGAAAATGATGCAGCATTGAAAGAGAATTACAGACCAATATCCCTCATGAATATAGATGCAAAAATCCTGAATAAAATTCTGGCCAATAGACTGCAACAACACATCAGAAAGATCATCCACCCAGACCAAGTGGGATTCATCCCTGGTATGCGGGCATGGTTCAATGTTCACAAAACAATCAACGTGATACACCACATTAACAGACTGCAGAAGAAAAACCATATGATTATCTCACTAGACGCAGAGAAAGCATTCAATAAAATTCAACACCCTTTCCTGATGAAAAACCTAAGCAAACTTGGTATGGAAGGCACATTCCTCAATACAATCAAAGCAATTTATGAAAAACCCACGGCCAATATCCTGTTGAATGGGGAAAAGTTGGAAGCATTTCCACTGAGATCTGGTACCAGACAGGGATGCCCACTCTCACCACTGCTATTCAATATAGTGCTGGAAGTCTTAGCCAGAGCTATTAGGCAAGAAAAAGAAATTAAAGGGATACAAATTGGGAAGGAAGAACTCAAACTATCCCTCTTTGCAGACAACATGATTCTTTATTTAGGGGACCCAAAGAACTCTACTAAGAGACTATTGGAACTCATAGAAGAGTTTGGCAAAGTAGCAGGATATAAAATCAATGCACAAAAATCAACAGCCTTTGTATACACATGCAATGCCATGGCTGAGGAAGAACTGCTAAGATCAATCCCATTCACAATAGCTACAAAAACAATCAAATACCTTGGAATAAACTTAACCAAGGACATTAAAGAACTCTACAATGAAAATTACAAAACCTTAAAGAAAGAAATAGAAGGGGATACCAAAAAATGGAGAAATCTTCCATGCTCATGGATTGGAAGAATCAATATCATCAAAATGTCCATTCTGCCAAAAGCAATTTACAGATTCAATGCAATACCAATCAAGATACCGAGAACATTGTTCTCAGATCTGGAAAAAATGATGCTGAAATTCATATGGAGACACAGGAGACCTCGAATAGCTAAAGCAATCTTCTACAACAAAAACAAAGCCGGAGGCATCACAATACCAGATTTCAGGACATACTACAGGGCAGTTTTTATCAAAACAGCATGGTACTGGTACAGAAACAGATGGATAGACCAATGGAACAGAATAGAAACACCAGAAATCAATCCAAACATCTACAGCCATCTTATATTTGATCAACGATCCAAAACCAATCCCTGGAGTAAGGACAGTCTGTTTAATAAATGGTGCTGGGAACTCTGGATTTCCACATTCAGAATAATGAAGCAAGATCCCTACCTTTCACCTTACACAAAAATTCATTTAACATGGATTAAAATTTTAAACCTATGACCCGACACCATCAAATTATTAGAGAGCTTAGGAGAAACCCTGCAAGACATAGGTACTGGCAAAGACTTCCTGGAAAAGACCCCAGAAGCACAGGCACTGAAAACCAAAATTAACTACTGGGATTGCATCAAATTGAAAAGTTTTTGTACTGCAAAAGTAACAGTCAGGAAAGTGAATAGGAAACAGACATAATGGGAAAATATATTTGCAAACTATGCAACAGATAAAGGGTTGATAACCAGAATCTACAAAGAAATTAAGAAACTCCACAACATCAAAACAAACAACCCATTTAAGAGATGGGCCAAGGACCTCAATAGACATTTTTCAAAAGAGGAAATCCAAATGGCCAACAGACACATGAAAAAATGTTCAAGATCCCTAGCAATCAGGGAAATGCAAATCAAAACCACAATGAGGTTTCACCTCACCCCGGTGAGAATGGCTCACATTCAGAAATCCACCAACAATAGATGCTGGAGAGGATGTGGGGAAAAAGGGACACTAATCCACTGTTGGTGGGAATGCAAACTGGTGAAGCCACTATGGAAGTCAGTCTGGAGATTCCTCAGAAACCTGAATATAACCCTACCATTCAACCCAGCCATCCCACTCCTTGGAATTTACCCAAAGGAAATTAAATTGGCAAACAAAAAGCCGTCTGCACAGTAATGTTTATTGCGGCTCAATTCACAATAGCTAAGACTTGGAACCAACCCAAATGCCCATCAACAGTAGACTGGATTAGGAAATTATGGGACATGTACTCTACAGAATACTATACAGTAGTCAGAAACAATGAAATCCGGTCATTTGCAACAAAATGGAGGAATCTGGAAAACATCATGCTGAGTGAATTAAGTCAGTCCCAAAGAGACAAATATCATTTGTTTCCCTTGATTGGCGAAGACTAACTGAGCACCAAAGGGGAAACCTGTTGAAGTGAAATGGACACTATGAGAAACAGTGACTTGATCAGCTCTTGTGCTGACTGTTGTTGTACAATGTAATACTTTATCCATGGTAGTATTTTTATTTTTATCCTAGTACTAGTGGTTGACCTCTGTAATTAACACACAATTATTCTTAGGTGTTTAAATTTTAACTGAAAAGTGATCCCTGTGAAATATAAGAGTGGGAATAAGAGAGGGAGGAGATGTACAATTTGGGACATGCTCAAGCTGACTTGCCCCAAATGATGGAGTTAGAAATGTGCCAGGGAATTCCAATACAATCCCATCAAGGTGGCATGTAAAAAGGCCATCTCATTAGTCCAAGTGATCAATTTCAGCTCACAATTGATCACACTGATAGGTCTAAGAGTCAAAGGGATCACACAAACAAGACTAGTGTCTGCTAATACTAACTGATAGAATGAAAAAGGGAGAGAATGATCCAACATGGGAAGCAGGAGACACAGCAGACTCATAGAATGGCAGATGTCCTAAATAGCACTCTGGCCTCAGAATCAGCCCTTAAGGCATTCGGATCTGGCTCAAGAGCCCAGGAGAATATTTTAGGCATGGAAAGCTAAGACACTCTAAAAAACAAAAAAAAGAAGACCTAAATGAAAGATCTCTTTGAGTGAGATCCCAGTGGAGAGAACGGGACCATCAAAGAAGGAGGTACCTTTCTCTGAAGGGAGGAGAGAACTTCCACTTTGACTATGACCCTGTCGGAATAAGATCGAAGTCAGCAAACCCTAAAGGCTTCCATAGCCTCGGCAACTCATGACTAGAGCCTAGGGAGGTTACTGACGCCATAAACAAACAAGAGTGTCAAATTGTTAAATCAACTTCAGGAGTCACTGTGTACTTATGTCTCATGAGGGATCTGTCCTTAATGTGTTATCCAATGTGAAATAATGCTATTACTAGTACTGAAACAGTATTTTTACACTTTGTGTTTCTGTGTGGGTGCAAACTGATGAAATCTTTACTTAGTATATACTGAATTGATCTTCTGTATATAAAGATAATTGCAAATGATTAAAAAATCTTGGTGTTAAACTGGAAATTGCATAGATAATTAATCAATTCTTTAAAAAAATCATGTAGGATCTTTGTCCTTAATGTGCTGTACATTGTGAATTAATACTATAAGTAGTACTCCAACAGTATTTTCATTTTGTGTCACTATGTGAGGGAAAACTGTTGAAATCTTTACGTAATATGTACTAAACTGATCTTCTGTGTATAAAGAGAATTGAAAATGAATCTTGATGTGAACAGAAGGGGAGAGGGAGCGGGAAAGGGGAGGGTAGTGGGAGGGAGGGAAGTTGTGTGGGGGGGAGCCATTGTAATCCATAAGCTGTACTTTGGAAATTTATATTCTTTAAATAAAAGCTTTATATTAAAAAATGGCATATTTCATAAATACAGTTTAGAAAATAAAATTTTCATTAGACATATTTTTAGATAAATTAGTTTAAGACAGTTAATGTTAAATAAATGCAAAGGAAAAATCCAGGCCACCTAGAGAGAAAAAATGTTGAAGTGAATGTGTATAAATTGCATGTTTTGCAGAAAGGGCAATTACTTACCAGTATCACCAGTACATGTGAAGAATCTTTGATTGACATATTCAGTAATCAAGAGATAACTTCTAGAGTATTTAATCTCTAATTGCTAGAAGGCTTAAAAATATGACATCATAGTCAACCCTGTGAAGTAGCTCAGAAAACAGTTAAAAGCTTTGGGTCAATATTCCTAACACAAAAACAAGTTCACCTTTGATTTCCATTCAATTATTTTTTTTCTCCCCAAGTGGCCTGCACTTTTTCCTTTCCATCCAATTCTCATTAGCTGCTTCATATTAATTTATCTGATCTGTGTAACTCAATTTTTTTTAAAAGATTTATTTATTTGAAATGCAGAGTGACAGAGAGAGCAGGAGAGATAGAGGAAGAGATCTTCCATCCTCTTATTCACTCCCTGTATGGCCTCAATAGCTAAAGCTGTATCAGGCTGAAGCCAGGAGCTTGGAACTCCATCTACATCCCCCATTTGGGTGACAGGGGGGCCTTCTGTATCTTTCCCATGTGCATTAGCAAGGTGTTGGATGGGAAATGGAGCAGCTAGGACTTGAACCTATGCTCCAACAAAGGACACCAGCACTGCAAATGTCAGATTAACCTGATTTGACACCACACCGGCCCCTCCAATTTTGCTTTTTATGAGTATAGAGAATAAAGACATGAACAGAATTACAAATCAGTAAAAAGCTTTGAAATATTCTTCTGAAATGTGCAACATTTTATGAATGATGACCTTGAAATACAAATTTCTTTGTGTTTTCTTTTGAAGACATCTTTACCTAGTTTACTTAAACATTTTATCTTTTTAATTTTATCTTTTTTAATTTTTTTATCTTTTTAATAATGACTCACAACAAAGACTTGTTAAAATTGCAACACTTGTGACTAGATTTATCAGATGAAATCCTTGGCATATTCTAACTTTTACATCATTGTTCTCAGGCTGTCCATGATTATGTGTACCTTTATCATGAATTCTTTGAGACTATGCATTTTTAATTATTTTCTTGAGTGTCCTTTAATGTGGAAATGTTCAACATGATGTTGTTTGCTGAAATTATGTCTCTGAAAATATAATCCTGTTTTATTTTACATTAAAATTAGACTAAATGGCATTCTTGCACACAGTTCAGCACAAGTTCTGACTTAAAAATCTGTCCGCTTTACATTCCAGTGAATATGGACTATGAGAAATAGACCTTGTTATACACCAGGAGCAGCAGACAATGATGTTCCATGTTTATGACCCATTTGGTGCTGGATGTTTTTCATTGCCCCTCAGATATGCTGTCCATCCTTCTCCACTGTGTGTTGTCTTCTGGTGTCCAGTGGGTTTAATGCTGGAAGTACAGGCAGGTGATCGCAGTGGAGTGTGGTCAGAACTCCTATTCTTCCAAATTGGTTGCACCTCTGGATAAAAAGCCAAAGCCTTTTACTGCTCACCATTCTCCTACAACTGCTCTTTCTGGGTCTGTCCGTGCTTTCAGTCTTAGGAGGGCTAACAGTTCTCCACCTTTTTTTTTTTTTTTTTTTGACAGGCAGAGTGGACAGTGAGAGAGAGAGAAAGGTCTTCCTTTTTCCATTGGTTCATCCCCCAGTGGCCTCAGCAGCTGGCATGCTATGACCGGTGCACCCCACTGATCCGAAGCCAGGAGCCAGGTGCTTCCTCCTGGTCTCCCATGCGGGTGCAGGGCACAAGCACTTGGGCCATCCTCCACTGCACTCCCAGGCCACAGCAGAGAGCTGGACTGGAAGAGGAATAACAGGGACAGAATCCGGCACCCCAACTGGGACTAGAACCCGGTGTGCCGGTGCTGCAGGCGGAGGATTAGCCAAGTGAGCCGAGACGCCGGCCAACAATTCTCCACTTTCTTTAACACCTAAGAACTGTACTGCCTTGTTTTGTCACTCCACCCATGTCTTTGGAAAGAATCCCTTTGGCTATACCATTTGGGTGTCCTATTTTCTTTACCCAAACCATAGCTGATATAATGCTCAGCTTTTAAATTTAGATTTCTTAAAAATGAAATGCAAAATAATTCAGTATGCATATGACTGCTCATTTCATTTTGCTGATTAAATATTCCCCCAGACATGAAGAGCATGTACCGGTTTTTGGTCGTTAACATGTAAAATATGCTCAGATATAGTTCAAAAGAGAAACAAATGAGGGAAAGCAGAGAAGGCAAATCTAAATGGCAAGAAGACATGGAATATCAAAAGAGATTTACAAATAGTGTAAGAAACAGGAAATCTAAAAACAGTAATCTAATGATGATCACAAGCACTTATATGAGACTTCCTATATAGAAGCACTTTTATGAGACTTCCTATACACCAGGTTCTATTCTCTGTACTTTACATATGTAGAATAATTTATTTCTCACAAAAACTCTATCAGGAGGAATGCTTCTCCACAGATAAGGAACTGACAGGCAGTGTTCAGTAAATCAGTCTGGTTCAATAGCTTTTCCTCCTATCTTCTCTGGCACGCTGTTTTTCCAATGATTTTGCTGATAAAACTTAAGTGCAATAAAGGCTAGGTTTTTTGGTGTGGTGGTTAAGACACCATTTGGGGCCAGTGCTGCAGCTCAATAGGCTAATCCTCTGCCTGTGGCGCCAGCACACCGGGTTCTAGTCCTGGTCGGGGCACTGGATTCTGTCCCGGTTGCCCCTCTTCCAGTCCAGCCCTCTGCTGTGGCCCAGGAGTGCAGTGGAGGTTGGCACAAGTTCTTGGGCCCTGCACCTGCATGGGAGACCAGGATAAGCACCTGCCTCCTGGCTTCGGGTCAGTGGGGTGTGCTGGCCACAGCACGCCAGCTGCTGAGGCCATTGGCGGGTGAACCAATGGAAAAAAGTAAGACCTTTCTCTCTGTCTCTCTCTCTCACTGTCCACTCTGTCTGTTAAAAAAAAAATAAGACACCATTTGGGGCACCTGCATCTCATATTGGGTGCCTGTGTTTGAGTCCTGGCTCTGCTTCCAATTCCAGCTTCCTGCTAGTGCATACTCTGTGAGGCCGCAGGCAATGTCAAGCACTCAGGTCCCTGCCACTCACAGGGGAGATTCAGGTTGAATCCTGGCTTCAGCCTTACCCAGCTCTGCAGATTTTAGGTGAGTGTACCAGCAGGTGGGATATCTCATTGTCTCTGTCTTTCAAATAAAATGAAAGTAAGTACTTTAAAAAAAAAGACTGGATGAACAAATACATTTCTAATAGTAATGAAATCAAAGAATATATATTTTAGAAGTAAAGTTGGATTGGAATCCCAACTGTTAAATTTCAATTGAAATTGCTTTTTACTAATTGTCCTTAAGCCTGACTTTTCTTTATTAAAAAAAGTTTTATTTATTTATTTGACAGGCAGAGTGATAGGGGTGGGGTGGAGGGGAGAGAAAGGGAGAGAAAAGAGCAGAGAGAGAGAGATGTTTCATCTACTGGTTTACTCCTCAAATAGCCAACATGGCTGAAGCTGGTACAGGCCAAAGTCAGGAGCCTGAAATCTGAGTGTCCCACATGGAAGGCAGGAGCTCAAGTACTTGGGCTATTTTCCCAGGCACATTAGCAGGAAGCTAGATTGAAAGTAGAGCAGCCAGGACTTGAACCAGCACTCACAGTTGGATGTGAGATATCAGCATCACAGGCAGAGGCTTAATCAGCTGTGCCACAAGGATGGCCCCAAGCCAAATTTCTTTCTTGCTATTTTTTTTTAGAAATCATGAGTTTGCATGACACCTGTAAGTGTTATTTGTTACTGTAGGTGCTTCTGTATTCTAAAATGAACTCTTCTCTTTAGGGTTGTGAATATGCCTGTTAACAAAACACCCGTGATTAATAATTTTGGAGGAATATCTTCCTCTTACCATGAAAAACTCTTGGACTTTAATTTTCAAAATTTAAGTAACAGAAAGAGTCATGAATCAAGGTAAGTTGATCCTCACACATAATAATTAGAAAGTACAGTATATTATAAAAATAATAACTATAACTGTCTAAACAAGAGTAAACACATTAAGGTTTAAAAGTTTTAAAATCATAGTAAATGATCATAAATATCCTAAAAATTTGAATTCTGCACTTTATTTTGAAATTTTCCTATAGTTATGTTTTGATGTTTTGTCATAATAGCACATAAAATGCATAAGAAAAAGCCTTTAATAGCCCCTGTTTTCTAAAGAGTTTTAGTTATTTCTAAGTCTTATGCTATCAAATTTAGCCGTAACAGAATGCTTTTCTCTGTTTCAAGTTATTTCCCTGGAATAAAGGTACTAAAATAGTGCAAGATGATCTTAAATGAACTTTCCCAAAGATTTTACAGAGAGTGTATTTTTTTCTGTTGTATCCTTGTCCTAACACCCTAGTGATCAAAAGGACAAAAGTTGTTATCCTCCCAGACTCCTACAGAGAGGAGAATAAAGTCCACAATAAACCCTCAAAAAGTGAGCAGATTTTCTGTAATTCATGGAAATGTGTAATACATTAATGTTATTCTTTTTTTTATAGCCAAACTGAAAGCTTTTTAAAGAAACTAACAGAACACTAATTTATCAATCAAAATTGGCTTCACCATTGCTTGTCTTTTCCTTATATTTGTCCAAGTTCTCAACTTTTAATTCTTCCTCCTTTTTATATTGGGTATATTCAGCATCTTTTTCTGCATTTGAAATGGATTTCTCCTTAGGCAGCAAGAAACATTCAGCATTCAAAACCTGCTCAGCAGTCATTGAACTTCTACAACAAATCAAGCTACAGAGGAGTGACTTGACATTATTATCCAAATGAAACTGATCCACTTTTGGGCTTCCCTCTTCATTTGTTTCAAATTCCTGGTTTTGAACAGAAAGCCACAATAAAAGGCAGCCATAAGCATACAAGTCTGAATTTACAGAAGGAGGTTTTCCCATTTTCAGTTCAGGTGACATTAAACTCAAGTCACCAACCATCATGTTCACTGAGGCACGCTGACTCACAGATTTGGTGAAGTCAAAATCTCCAACAATTCCTTGCTCACGGTTTAGAGCAAACACGTTGTTCTGATGAAGGGATCCATGAATGATGTCAGCCTTGTGCAATGTATGGAGGCCCTGGGCAATGCCTTTCATGACCTTTAATGCTTCATCTGAAGTTAAAGGCATGCTAGCCTGAACAGCACTCCGGTTTGCCCGAGGATAGTATGGAACCACCAGATACGCCATAGGATCTGACTTACACAAGAATAAGAATTTCAGGGGCAGCAGGCCGGACTCCTCTTTAGCATCTCTCCACGCTCGGTGGTAGGTGGCTGCTCTCCGAATCACCCTGGCTTCTGTGACAACACCCATAGAATAGCCCTTTAAAAGAATTACCTGCCCATTAATCTCAGAGCACACCAAAGGACGCTTGCTGCTAAGTTCCTTCATTGGTTCAGCATCATCAAAAAGATTACGCTCCAAGCTCATAGTAAGAAGACCTCCAGAGTTCATGTACTTAAGTAATCCTATTTCAGGATGAAGCAGAGGCAGTTCAGGAAACCATTTTTGTGCCAAGTTATTCAGTTTCTCATACTCTTCCCTCTCATGATAAATTTCCTGAAAAACATTGTTGCGCAATTGAATTACTTCTCGTTTTATCTTCTCAATTTCGGATCCATCATGGTCATCAGACTCTTCCAAATTACTCTTTTCAACCAATTTCCACCTCAGTTGCGCTTTCAGGCCTTTCAACGTCTTCTTAATAGACAAACAAGTGATCCACACTGGGACTCCTATTTAGACATTCAATAGTCTGCTTTTTAAACTCAACACTGGCCTTGTACTTGGCTTGTACTGAGGCAATGAGCCTTTCCTCTGAACGGATCTTCTGTAGCACTTGACCGTATGTATCTAAAATGATCTCCTTGTCTGTATCACCTTGCTCAATCAGAGACACCTCCAGCTCTTTGCAGAGACAGGACTCGGTCTTCTCTAGGATCTCATCAATGTTACCAACTGTATCATCAGAGCTTGCTGGTTCTTCCAGAGAGAGATCAAAAACCTTTAAGGTGCTCTGGAACCACGCTACGAGACGCTGCAGAGAAACCTCTGTCTCACTTCTAATTTTGGTGAACTCCTCCCGTTTATCACATTTCCAGTCATAAAATTTTCTAATATCCTCAGAGTGTGTTCCTTCTTTGGCTGGTCCATACACTGCTTCCAAAGAGGCTGACTAATCCTTCAAGGTTTTTAAACGTTTATTAAGAGGTAACTCATCTACTTCCAGAATAAAAACTTCTACTTCCATGTATAGCTTCTGTTGCATTTCATTTCTTTCTGCAAACAAAATATTGCCTTCAGTCACATTACCACAGGTTTCAATCTTCTCCTGAGCTAGATTGTATTCTAACCAAAGGATCTCTAATTCTTTCATAGAAGGTAGGGTAGTAAAGCACCCCTCATCCAACACCTGCATAGCTTCTGAAAGGTCATCTCCAAAACGAACATTAATGTTGACACGCCTAATTTCTTTCAGTATTTCCACCTTTGCTGCCAGATTTTTCATCCTGGTACCTATATGAGTCTTTAAAGTACTCTCTAAATGTTTTGTCAAAACCATGGTATTTGCTTTCTCTTGCTGCAGCTCCTGGGCAGTCTGCTCTACTTTAGATTCTAGTGCCTTGTAACTTTCAAGAAGAACCTCCTTCTCTGTCTTAAGCTTTTCATTTTCTTCAGTCAGTTTCTGATACAGTTTAATTTTCACCAGGCTGACAGCAGACAAATTTTCCTTTGGAAATGTCATGCGGTTTCCCGCATCACTTTCATTCTTCAAGTCAGCTGACAGCCTCCCACTTAAGCGTGGCTTTGGCCTGCTGAAGTTTGACTGGTTTGATCTATGCCCCCATAATGGAACGGAGCTTTTGAGGTTCCTTAGTGCAAGCTGAGCAGGATCCGACTTTTTTTCTTCACAGATGTTAGTTCTGGAGGTGAGTTTGCATTTTTCTGCAAATCCCTTCTTAGCCACCTCTTCCCCTATATCCACGCTGCCATACTCAGCCTGAGCAATGACCGTTCCATCCTGAGATGTTGCTTTGATCCTCATTTTAATTTCCTTTTCCAAAATCAAGCTCCCCAAAAAGGTTCTTCCCTGATCAAACTGGGTAACTTTTTGGCCAGAAGGAATCTGTAGTCCCCAAAGTCTATACTTTTTGGCAACACTAGAAAACTGCAGTTCTGAAGGAATCTCAACTATATCAGAGCTATTCAGTATTTCAGTGTTTCCATACTCAATGTACCTCACCAGACACTAACAAAATTCAGAAGAATATTCCTGAATCTTAACTGTTTTCAAGGTATTAACTTTCTGGTGTTCACTTGGGAAAAAGTACGTTTAAACAGAATTATAAATTTGGGGCTGGTATTATGGCAATAATCCACCTGTGGCGCCGGCATCCCATATGGGCGCCAGTTCGTGTCCCAGCTGCTTCTTTGCTATGGCCTTTTCATCACTGATGACTTTCAGTACTTTGCATCTGTACCAACACTTATCTTCTGAAAATAATCCACCATAAATCTTCTTTGGGTCAAGATTCCCAAAAACTGAATTAGCATGTCGACAAGCTTCAGACAGTGAAAAACCAATCTTCACAATATCCTTATTTTGATCAATACTCTGGGCCCAAAATGTTACCGCATCCTTACATGACTTCCAACCACATCTTGAACTTTATTGTAATGTGTGTCTTCATCCATTTGGACAATTCCTGGAAAACGCCGCCGCTGTCTCCGCAGCCGCCGCCGCCGCTGCTGCCGCCGCCAACGTGCCAGTGCTTACCGCACGCGCGGCCCCGCACTGCGCCTGAGCGCACAGTATTGCGCCATCATCCGGGATTGCCGGGAGCCGCGGCAGAGTCACATGACCACGCAGGGCTTGGGCCTGGAGCGCCCAGGGCCGAGCAGGGTCTCCCACCCGCCACTGCTGACCCGCACCGACGGCGGGGCGCTGACGCCACCTAGTGTTATTCTGAAGTGCATCTAAATGGTCAGGGACACTAGAAATAAAATCAATGAACTAATAACCTAATTAAGCTTTGACTAGTGTGTTCTTTTTAAAATTGTATTTTGGTTAATAGAGGGACAAACAACTTATTTAAGAATTTTCTTCACAATACTAGAATATCCACATACATTAAGTATATTTAAATAGAATACTGTAATAATGTTTATAAGAAGAAAAAAAAGGACAGAAATGTATATGGTGACAAAATAATTGTAAAATATGAGTATTATAGATACCAGATTTTCCCATGTGTTAAATCATTTTATAAGGGTACTTAAAACATTCATGGAAAATGGAATTAAGTAAGTTTATTTTGATGTAAGCATTTTTGAAATTCTTTAATGAGTTTGGGGAGACAAATCATGTTGCAACCATAATATCTGCTAAGTAATTTTAAAAAAAAAATCTCTAATGACTGATGAGACCAACCATCTTAAAATGTTTGTTGACATTATAATATAGTCCTATGTTTTTCTAATTTTTTGGCACGCATCTTACTGATATGTTGATATCCTTAAATATATATTACAAATTCTCCCATTGACTGGTTTGTTTGTTAGCTTTATGTTTGAGATTCCTTTAATTATATAGAAGTCTTAAAATTGATATAGTCATTATGTTTCTAAGATCCATTCAAGTTGAGTGGAGCTGTATCATTTTATTGCTAATTTGTTCATTTAATTAATATACTATAAATTATCTTTCCCTTCTTTTATTGCTGGACATTTTAATTATTTCCAGTTTGTGGTTATAATGAACAATATTGCTCTGAACATTCTTGCATAGGCATCTGGCATACATCTAAGATATATACCTGTGAGTAGAATAGCAGGATCATGATCTTTATCATTTAGTGCATAGAACTTGTTAATTTTTATTATTCAATTATCTCAATCTTTTATGATTAATCTTTTTCCTCTCTCAGTTAAGGAATTTTTTCTTACTATAAAATCAAGTAGATAGTCTTGTATATTCTTTTCTAAAAACCTTATAACTTTCTTTTTATGTCTAGAATCCATCTGGCAATTTTTGTGAATAGCATTAAGTGCAGGTACTATTTCTTCTTTTTATGTGCATACCCACTCCATCAACGCCATGTATGGACAAGAACATTATTTCCCTACCATTTTCCTGTTCAGTTATGGCATAATCCAAGAGTCCAGTGTATAAATAACTGGGATATGTTTTTCTATCCTCTATTCTGTGACACTAATGTGTTTATCTGTTTCATACCAATACTACACTGCCTTTAAAACTATGGTATGTATTATTGCTAGTCAATATGATAGAATTTCAAAACTTTTTCTTAATATTAGGATCAGCTGTCATTTTTTCCCCCCCAAAAAACTTGTTGGGATATTCCTGTTGAATTTTCTGAAAGCATATTTGGGGAGGACTGACATCTTTATCTTAATCAGGATTCCAATGTGTGAACATGGTATATCTATTTATTTATGTATAAAATTTTCTTGATGAAATTTTAGTATTTTTTATAGGAATATAATCTGTCTTTTGTTAGATTTTTTTTGTGTGTTTAGCATTTTTGATGCTATTATAAATTGCATTCATATATATGTTACCTGAAGAGAAAAATCTAATTTATTTTTATACATTAAAGTTATATACAGAATTGCTAAATTGCTAAATTCTCTTGCTAATTCTAAATATATCCATCTCAATCCTAATTTAAAAGGGGTAATCCGTATATTTCATAATTATGATTTTTTTTACAAATTCTGCTATTTTAATCCCTACTAGATTTTATTGCTATTTTATCTCTTTGTTTTTATTTTTGCTGCAATGCTTTGTCTTTTTTCATGTCAATGTAATATTAATGCAAAGAGAAAAGACTCAATGTAGTTCACAGACACAATTCTTAGAATATAATGATGGCTGGCGCCACGTCTCAATAGGCTAATCCTCCGCCTTGCGGCGCCAGCACCCCAGGTTCTAGTCCCGGTTGGGGGCCAGATTCTGTCCCGGTTGCCCCTCTTCCAGGCCAGCTCTCTGCTGTGGCCAGGGAGTGCAGTGGAGGATGGCCCAAGTGCTTGGGCCCTGCACCCCACGGGAGACCAGGAGAAGCACCTGGTTCCTGCCATCAGATCAGCGTGGTGCACCGGCCACAGTGGCCATTGGAGGGTGAACCAATGGCAAAAAGGAAGACCTTTCTCTCTCACTGTCCACTCTGGCTGTCAAATAAAATATAATTATATTCCATTCCTGTTTCCCAACTTTTCCCTCCCTCCTCTTCTTTCTATCTTTTTTAGTTTTTGAGATAACTTATTTTAAATTAAAACTAGAGCAAGGGTTTAATGCTTCACTAAATAAAGAGAACAATAAATACAAAGACCTTAGTTTTGCAGTAATATAGGAAAGGACTATAAATAATAATCAAATGAAAGATGAACATTACATTCATATACAATAAATTTAAAATAATCACAGATCATTAAAGCTATGCTAGTGTAACATTCTTAAATGTTGGATTGACAAATAAAAGTCTGACAAAAATGCATTTTATAGAAATACTGATACAAATTCTTATTAAAAATTTTTTTCTTAATTTTAGCTTCCACACAGAGGAGACAACATGTGGTATTTGTCTTTCTGTGTGTAGTTTATTTTGCTAAACTCGTTGCAGTCATTTGATGCAAATTGTAGAATTTCATTTTTTATAGCTAAAAATATTCTATTGTATATTTATACACCATGTGTTCTTTGTCCATTCATCTGATGATGAACACCTTGGTTGATTCCATATGTTGTCAGTTGTGAACAGGTGGATTGATATCTCACTGTGGTTTTGATTGCATTTCCCTGATGACTTGATGTTAGCATGTTTTCATGTTATTGTTAGCCATCTGTATTTCTTTTGAGAACTACCTGTTGAATTTCATCAGTTGATACTTGCACATGATGAGAAGTAGGGATTTAATCTCATTCATACACACACACACACATCTGATTTTGACAGCACCATTTATTGATGAGATTATCTTTAATCCAATGTATGGAAGGGCACTTTCATCAAAAATCAGTTGGCTGTATGTATGTGGATTAATTTCTGGGCTCATTATTCCGTTCCATTGATCTATACATCAGGTTTTTGATAGTACCATGCTATTTTAATTACTATTGCTTTGTAGTATGTATTGAAGTCAGGTATTGTGGTGCCTCTGGTTTGATTTATGCAAAAATTAACTCAAAATGGATCAAGGATATAAATCTATGATCCTACCAACAAGTTACTAGAGAAGAACATTGGGGATACTCTTTATTTTATTGTATCTAAGTATTGGCATAGATAAAGACTTCTTGGAAAAGACCCCAGAAGCACAGGCAATCAAAGCCAACATTGACAAATGAGATTACATCAAGCTGAGAAGCTTCTATACTGAAAAGGAAAGACTCAGCAAAGTGAAGAGACAACTGACAGAATGAGAGAAAATATTTGCATACTATGCAGCTGATAAAGGATTAATATCCAGAATCTCTACTAATGAGCTCAAGAAACTCAACAACAATAAAAAAATAATCCAGTTAAGAAATGGACAAAGGACTTGAACAGGCATGTTTCAAAGGGGAAACTCAAATGGCTGCTAAACATATGAAAAAGTGATCAGGATCATTAGGCATCAGGGAAATGCAAATCAAAACAACAAAGGGGTTTCACCTCATCCCAGTTAGAATGACTATCATCCACAAATCAAACAAAAATATATGATGATGAGGATATAGGGGAAAAGGTACGCTATTCCAAAGTTGGTTGGAATATAAATTAATACAGCCATTGTGGAAGACAGTATGGCAGTTTCTCAGAGATCTGAAAATAGATCTACACAATGACTCAGACATCCCACTCTTGGAAAGTTAATGAAATGAAATTAAATGAAATCAGTATATGAAGAAGTTATTTGTATCCTCATGTTTGTTGCAGCTCAATTCACAATAGCTGAGATATAGAATCATCCCAGATGTCCATCAACTGATGACTGGATGAAGAAAATGTGGTGTATATATATATACACACACACACACACACACACACACACTGTGGAATACTATTCAGTCATAAAAAAGAATGAAATCCTGTTGTTTGCAACAAAATGGATGCAACTGGAAGCCATTATACTTAGTGGAATAAGCTAGTCCCCAAAAGAAAATATCATACAATTTCCATGATCTGTGGTAACTAATAGAGGCAAAAAATTTAATGTGTTTCAGCAAAATTGACATTTTAAGATTTGATTATTGTTTATAGCCCTTTTCTCTTCTTCTGAGTAACAGTGTTTTTTACTTTTTAATGTTTGTTGAATTCGATTTCCTCCAAGATGGTGGAATAGGGAGGGAGCACACTGATAGTCCAGGAAAAGATAGTTTAATAAAAGTAGAGATACTGTAGTTTCAGGGAAGAGTTAGGGAAAAAAACTGCAAAGGAAACTCTTCCAGAACTAGTGAGACACAGTGGACCTACGTGGAAGGCACAGGTGCCCATGGCTCAGGACCCCAGCTGCTGAGTCTACGCACCACTGCTGGAAAGGGAGGTGAGCCAAAACCTCAGTAGCCCAAGACACTGGCAGGGAAGTGGCAGGAAGAGCCTAGAGGTAACGAGGCTTGAAGCTCCATGGGGGAAAGTTCACCAGGCTAACTAGGGGAGAGAAAAAAAAATAAAAGGGACCAGTTTGGACATGATTCTTGCTCTCCAATCACTTTACAAAGGTGAGCAAGACAAAGAGCAGGTGCCATTTTGGACAAACGTAAAAGCTGTACCACCTCAGGGCTGTGCCCACCCTCAGCCAAGCAGAAAAACCTGACTCTGGTGGGGGAAATAACAGGAGGTTAGGACCCAGTGAATTTGTGGAGCTAATGAACTCAGACTGTGAAAAAAAAAGTGAGGTTGTGTGAGAGAACTCACGGAGTACCTGTGATGTGAATAATCTCAGGAGATGCCACAAACTCAGTAACCTTGGCAACCCAATGGGAGATTGCAGGGGAATTTGAGCTGACACAGAAGAACACACAGACCCTTTGTGTGGTCCTTGGGACAGAGCAGACGAATATTATACCCACAGGGCCCAGAGCGCAGACACTGTATGCCTTCAGTTCCACTCAGCTGTGTGGAATTACTTCCCTTCTGAATAAAAAAAAAGAGAGAGAGAGAGAAGATTTACCACACCTAACCTGGGTGTGTCACCTCTGGCACACCCATAACCCTGAAGTACCAGACAGAGCTCTCTGGACACAAGCCTCTAAGGATCCATCAAAAGCAGACAGTCCACTTAATCTAGAGTCATAGTATAATGAGAAAAACCACCACAGTGAGGAAAAAAAAAAAAGAAACCAAAGAATATCTCCACAATGCCTAGCAACAAATGCAGAAACCAAGGAAACAAGAACAAGGAAGGCATCATGATGTAACCAAATGAACAAGACACCCCAATTAAAGATTATGAATATGATGAGATAGAATAAATGCAAGATATGGATTTCAAAAAAATTATGATAAGAACATTAAGAAGTTCTCAAAAACAAATTCTTGAACTACAGAAATCCTTACTGGACAGGATAGAAAATCTCTCTCATGAAAATGAAATATTAAGGAGGAATCAAAATGAAATGAAGAAATTAGTAGAACATGAAATTGTGATAGTGATGAGAAATAAAAATGAAATGAAGAATTTGATAGATCAAATGAAAAACACATTAGAGAGCCTTAAAAAAAGAATCAGTGAGATAGAAGAGGGAATGTCGGACTGAGAGCACAGGAAAGTATACAGTCAAACCAAAGAAAAGAAGAGGAAATTAGAAATCTAAAAAATATTGTTGGGAATCTACAGGATACTATTAAAAAACCCAACATTTGGTTCTAGGAGTTCCTGACGGCATGGAGAGGGAGAAAGGATTAGAAGGCCTTTTTAGTGAGATAATAGCAGAAAATTTCCCAGTTTTGGAGAAGGACAGAGACATCCTAGTACAGGAAGCTCATAGAACCCCTAATAAACATGACCAAAAGAGATCCTCACCACAACAGGTTGTAATCAAACTCACCACAATGAAACTTAAATAAACTATTCTAAAATATGCAAGAAAGAAATTCCAGATTACTCTCAGAGGATCTCCAATTAGACTCACAGCAGACTTCTCCTCAGAAACCCTACAGGCTAGGAGGGAATGGAGAGATACAGCCCAAGTACTAAGAAAGAAAAAATGCCAGCCCAGAATATTATATCCTACAAAGCCAACATTTGTGAATGAAGGTGAAATAAAGACCTTTCATAGAAAACAGAAATTGAAAGAATTTGTCACCACTCATCCAGTCCTGCAAAAGATGCTTAAAGATGTGTTACACACAGAAACACAGAAACACGGCCATCAATAAGAAAGAAGGTAAAGGAAGAAAATCTCTCACTAGAAGATCACAGAAAATTCTATTCAATAAATGGTGCTGGGAAAACATGAAAAAATGTTCAGGATCACTAGTCATCAGGGAAATGGAAATCAAAACCACAGTGAGGTTTCACCTCACCCAGGTTAGAATGGCTTACATACAGAAATCTACCAACAACAATTGCTGGTGAGCATGTGAGAAAAAAAGGGACACTAACCCACTGTTGGTGGGAGTGCAAACTGGTTAAGCTACTATGGAAGTCAGATTGGAGATTCCTCAGAAACCTGAATATAGCCCTATTATACAGCCTAGCCATCCCACTCCTTGGAATTTACCCATAGGAGATTAAATTGGCAAACAAAAAAGCGGTCTGCACCCTAATGTTTATTGCAGCTCAATTCACAATAGCTAAGCCCTAGACTTAACCTAAATGCCCATCAACAGTAGACTGGATAAAGAAATTATGGGATATGTACTCTATTGAATACTATAGAGCAGTAAAAAATAATGGAATCTGGTCACTTGCAATGAAATAGAGGAATCTGGAAAATATCATGCTTAGTGAAATAAGCCAGTCCTAAAAGGACAAATATCATATGTTCTCCCTGAAATGTGCCAACTAACTGAGCACCAAAAAAGAAACCTGTTGAAGTAAAATGGACACTATGAGAAACTGACTTGATCAGCCCTTGTCCTGAATGTTGATGAATAACTTAATACTTTATTACTTTTAGTATTTTTTTTTGTTCTACTTAAAACTATTGGTTGAGCTCTGTAATCAACACACATTTATTCTTAGGTGTTTAAATTTAATTGAAAAGTGATCTCTGTTACATACAGGTGGGAATAAGAGAGGGAAATATACAATTTTGGACATGCTCAATCGGACTTGCCCCCAATGGTAGAGTTAGAAATGTGCCAGGGGATTCCAATTGAATCCCATCAAGGTTGCATGTACCAATGAAATCTCACTGGTCCAAGTGATCAATTTAAGTTCACAATTGATCACACTTATAAGTCTAAGAGTCAAAGGGATCACATAAACAAGACTAGTGTCTGCAAATATTAACTGATAGAATAAAAAAGGGAGAGAACGATCCAACATGGGAAGCGAGATACACAGCAGACTCATAGAATGGCAGATGTCCTAAACAGCATTCTGACCTCAGAATCAGCCCTTAAGGCATTCGGATATGGCCAAAGAACCCATGAGAGTATTTTAGGTATGGAAAGGCAAGACACTCTGGCAAAAAAAAAGAATATATGAAAGATCTCTGTGAGTGAGATCCCAGTAGAAAGAATGAGTCATTAAAGAAGGAGGTACCTTTCTCTGAAGGGAGGAGAGAACTTTCACTTTCACTTTGACTATGACTTTCTCTAAATATCAGAGTGGCAAGCTCAAAATGCTTCCATAACCTTGGCAACTCATGAGAAAAGCCTAGGGTTTTTACTGACACCAAAAACAAGAGTATCAATTGTTAAGTCAACAACAGGAGTCAATGTACTTATCCTCATTTGGGATCTCTTTCCTTAATGTGTTTTCCAATGTGAATTAATGCTATAAGTAGTACTCAAACAGTACTTTACACTTTGTGTTTCTGTGTGGGTGCAAACTGTTGAAATCTTTACTTAATATATACTAAATTGATCTTCTGTATATAAAGATAATTGAAAATGAATCTTGACGTGAATGAAATGGGAGCGGGAGATGGGAGGATTGTGGGTGGGAGGGAATTTATAGGGGAGGAAACCATTTTAATCCATAAACTGTATTTTGGAAATTTATATTTTTCATATAAAAGTTAAAAAATATGTAAATAAAAATATTTGTTGAATCCTTTACTAGTGGCAGATTAAACTTATGATTATAAAATAAGCTGAAAATATGTCATTAATTTTTTATAAATTAAAAAAGAAAAAAATGTCATTGACATTTCAGTTTTATACTTTTTCCTTTTCTAGCACATTGTTGATAATCCTGTTGTACCATTGTTTCCCTTATCGCTGTTAACAAAGTAACAGAAATTTTCAAAGGCCATTTTTTTCAACTTAACCTGACTTTTTTTTTAAATACTACATGATTTTAAATGTTTCTTATTGTCTTATGTCTGCATTTTTACTATAAATGTCATCATTTAAAAATAATTATGTTTGAATTTGAATCCTTTTTAAATCTGTGTTTGTGTCCTTTTTCATCATTTAAAATTATCAGATATTTTTTTTTTAATATTTATTTATTTGAAAGAGTTATAGAGAGGCAGTGGCAGAAGTACAGTGAGAAAGAGGTCTTCTGTCTGCTCATTCATTCCCCAAATGGCCACCATGGCTGTAGCTGGGACAACATGAAGCCTGATGCCAAGAGGTTCTTCCAGGTCTCCCACATGAATGCAGGGTCCCAAGCACTTGTACCATCTTCTACTGCTTTCCCAAGTTGTAGTAGAGAGCTGTATTGGAAATGGAGTAGCTGGGTCTTGAACTGGCATCCATATGCGATGCCAGCACTGCAGGTGGTGGCCTTTATCTGATATACCACAGCATTGGCCCCCAGATATTATTTCATGAGATATTGCCTTGAAAACCTCATTTTTCTTCTTCTGGGACTCTTGAGTAAATATATATGAGATATGTACATCTCATTGTATATCTTTTACAAAATAGTCTTTCCATTCTCCATATTTTTTTTTTACTGTATTTTGGATAATTTATTCAGATCTATGTTTTCTTCCATGTGATTAGTTCTCATATTGTAAAATTTATCCATTGTGTGAAAGTAAATATTCTTTACATCCTAGTAACTCATTTAGTTTTCTTCAAATCTTCTCTAAACACTAAAGGCTTTTGGTTTCCCAAAATACTTTAAAGCCTGTTGTGGGATAAGCATCAGAGTTTTATATGTGTGAATATTTCAATGATTGAAGTCTTAATGAGTTTCCTGTTTCAGCTTGTTCTCATTCAAGGCATTTTCCCCTTTGTATCCCGTCAATACTGATTTGCCCTTGGAATAATGTTTCTCATGTTTTTAAGGATTAAGAGAAATAGGTCATCTTCCAGAGAATCTTTGCATTACTTCTTTGCCAGCACCCTCTAATGTTACTGATCTTGCATAAATAAAATAAATCCAGTTCCTGAGTTTTCTTGGCCAACAATCTGTTTGTCGAGGCTATAGATTTGTATTGGGACTGATCATGTCAGCAAAAGATTTTCTTTTCTTTTTCTATCTCATTGAACTCCTGGGTAGCCTTCTGTACAGAAGGCTGTATATTGACAACAGAATTTTAAGATCAGTAAGTCTGAGCTTCCAACACTTTTGGGCTGCCCTATAACCCTAGAATACTTATCTTATTATACTACAAAAATAAATGATGGCCTGTCTTAACTAATTTATGATAATTTACCTTTTTATAGCAGTTAAAATTGTTTCTTTCCCCTGAGAAAATATTTCTGAATGTTTTTTTTGCAATGAATTTTCTAGAAGTAAGCCTACAGAACTTTTGATTATCATGTCAAACTTATTGTCTTGCCAGATGACTCATTTATTGTGCACCTGCTCAAGGATTGTATTTGTTCTGAGGCCCTGTCAATTCAGATCAGTACAGTGCATTGGCTGTGATATCTATTATCCTGGGAGCCTGCACATTCAGAAATAATACCCATTTTTCTCACTCATACTTGCTATCTCCACACACTAATGCCTACATCTCAACCAGAACTGTTGATTTTTAGACTTATCTTTAAGCAATCTACATTATAAAGGCAAAACATGCACTTCCATGGTTTTATCCCATTTTCTTCTCTTACGTTTTTTTGGGTATTTCTCTGAAAAGGAGTATACTTGAATTTATCAAACCTTTCTTTTTGGCATCATGGAAAGATTAAACCATAGTCAAAATGAAATTCAGGAGGATTCTAAGATGGCTGATTAGAGAGGGAGCTTACTGCTCTAGTGTAGGAGAAGATAGTAAAAAAACAGTGGAGAGAGTGCAATCTCAGGGAAGAGTTATGGAGAAAATTATAGAGGAAACACCATGCAAGTTAGAGGGACACTGGATCTATGTGAAGGGTGTGGACATGCAGCACCAACACAAACATGAATATAACACAGTACCTCAGGAGCCAAGAGCCTCAGGACCAGCTTTGGAGAATGTGGTGAGACCAGACTGTAGCAGACCAAGCCACTGGTGATAAAGCCATGGGGAAAGCCTGGTGTGAACCTTGTACCTCCAACCTGGAGGAAGAAAAGGGGCACATTTCTCTTTCGTTGACCACCTGATAATGTCATCCTGTTGCTAGATGAGAAAAGGCAGGCACAATTTTGGAAATAACAGCTGTGTTCACAAGCCCAGCAACCAGATGAGAGAAGATACCTGAGTCTGGCTGGGAGCATTGATAGGGGACTGGGTACCTGTGACTGTGGGAGCCTTGTGTGCTTGGACTGCAAAAACACTATTGCTATGGGATCTGTGCTCACATGAGGACTGAACAGATTTTTTTGTGGTTCTGGATGAATATTGCACCCACTAGGGTTAGTGCCTGGGCATTGGTTGCCTTGGAGGAGAGTCCATGAGCGTGAGACTATGCCAACAGAGCTGATCAACTTCCCCCCAATAAAAAACAGAGATTTACCACATACAACATGGGAATCACCTTGGACACTGCCTTCACCCTGGAGCACTAAACAGAACTCCCTGGCCACACCAGGGGCCTCTGGGTATTCACTGAAAGGGTAGACAATCCACTAATCTGCAGAGTATAGTCCAAAGATAAAAGCAATCAGAGGGAAACAAACAAGGGAACAATTATCTTCACAAATGTCTAAAAATAAACACAGAAATTCAAAAAACAAGAATAAGGAAGACAAAGGAACACAACACTTCAATACTAGAAAGTGAAGATGAACGGATTGAAGAAATGCCAGAAACAGAACTCAAAAAATGATTATATATAGGGTTACTTAGAAGTAATCAGAAGCAAATCCATGAATTAAATAAATACATGACATGAAATACAATTTTTCTCAATAAGTTGAGACTTTAAAGAGAAATCAAAATGAAATATTAGAAATGAGGGATTCAATAGATCAATAAAAAAATGTAGTGGAAAGCCCTTACTGCAGACTTGGTGAGGCAGAGGAAAGAATATCCAAGTTAGAAGATAAACTTCTGGAAATTTTACATTCAGACCAAAAGAAAAATAAATTAGAAAACTTAACAGTGTTGGAGGGGCTGGCGCTGTGGCATAGCAGGTAAAGCCACTTCCTGCAGTGCCAGCATCACATATGGGTATTGGTTTAAGTCCCAGCTGCTTCACTTCCAATTCAAATCTCTGTTATGGCCTGGGAAAGCAGTAGAAAATGGCCCTAGTCCTTGGGCCCCTGCACTTGCATGGGAGACCTGGAAGAAGCTCCTGGCTTTGGATTGGCCCAATTCCAGCCATTGTGGCCATATGGGAGTGAACTAGTGGATAGAATACTTATCTCATTATCTCTGCCTCTCTGTAACACTGCCCTTCAAATAAATAAATACATCTTTAAAAACCTAAACAGTGTTGGAAATTTATGAGATACTATCAAATGACCCAACATACAGGTTTAGGAGTTCCTGAAGGTGTAGAAGAGATAATGGATTTGAAAGCCCATTCAGTGAAATAATTACAGAAAATTCCCCCAATTTGGGGAAGGGATGTCCAAGTACAGAAAGCATACATAAATCCTAATAGACATGACCTGAAAAGATTTTCACCACGACACATTGTAGTCAAACTTACAATAAGAAAACATAAAGGAAAGATTCTAAAATTTTCACAAGAGAAATGCCGGATTGCTTTCAGAGGATCTTTAATTAGACTCAGCAGAAGCCCTACAGGCTAAACGAGGATGGTGAGATACATTCCAAGTCTTAAGAAAAAAATTGTCTGGGGCTGGTGCTGTGGAGCAGTGGATTAATGCCCTGGCCTGAAGCTCCAGCATCCCATATGCATGCCAATTTGAGACCTGGCTGCTCCACTTCCTATCCATCTCTCTGCTGTGGTCTGGGAAAGCAGTAAAAGATGGCCTAAGTCCTTGGGCTCCTGCACCCATGTGGGAGATCCAGAAGAAGTTCCTGTCTCCTGGCTTCAGATCAGTGCAGCTCTGGCCATTGCAGCCAACTGGGGAGTGAACCATTGGATAAAATTCCTCTCTCTATCTCTCTGCCCTTCCTCTTTCTGTGTAAGTCTGACTTTCAAATAAATAAATAAATCTTTAAAAAAAAGAAAGAAAAAACCGTCAACCTATAACACTGTACCCTGGAAAGCTCTCATTTATGAATGAAGATGCAATAAAGACCTTCCACAACAAACAGAAATGTTAAAAAATTTATCACCACCCATCCAGCCTTACAAAAGATGCTTAAGGATGTGCTACACACAGAAACACAGAAATAAGGTCATTGCAATGAAAGAATTTGAAGGCAGAAAATCTCCCAGTGAAAGTACAAAAGAAATCCAATGTAAAAATAGGAATATTTATGGGGAAATGGTAGGGCCAAGTCGTTACATATCAATAGTCACCTTGAATGTAAATGGCATCAGCTCTCCAGTTGAAAGACATGGACTGGCTGAATGGATTAAAAGCAAGGCCCATCTATTTGCTGCCTAAAAGAAACCTATCTCACCAACAAAGATGCATGCAGACCAAAAGTGAAAGGATTGAAAAAGATTTTCCATTCTAAGGAAACCAAAAAAATAGCTGGTGTAGCCATCCTAATATCAGCAAACTAGGCTTTAACCAAGAACTGTTAAAATAGACAAGAAACAGGACTGTGTAATGATTAAGGGATCAATTAAATAGGAAGATGTAACTATAATAAATGGACATGTGCCCAATAACAGGGCACCTTATTAAAAGAAATGTTAATGGATCTAAAGGGAGACATAGACTCCAATATAGTAGTAATGGGAGACTTTAATACCCTACTTTCAGCAATGGACAGAGTAACCAGACTGAAAATCAGCAAGGAAAAAACAGAGATAATAAACACAATAGACCAAATGGACCTAATGATATCTACAGAACTTTTC
Source organism: Sylvilagus floridanus (assembly GCA_949820135.1). Taxonomy (NCBI): domain Eukaryota; kingdom Metazoa; phylum Chordata; class Mammalia; order Lagomorpha; family Leporidae; genus Sylvilagus; species Sylvilagus floridanus. Next base: position 32,196,368 of record OX463246.1, on the reverse strand, counting down.
ATTCTACAGTTCTAGAAAACACATTCTTCTCACCAGTTCATGCAACTTTCCAGGAGAGTGGCAAGATGGCGGAATAGGAAGGGAGCACACCGATAGTCTGGGGAGAGACAGTTTAATAAAAGTGGAGATACTGCAGGTTCAAGGAAGAGTAGGGGAAGAAACAGCAGAGGAAACCCTTCTGGAACTGGTGATCCATAGTGGACCTGCGTGGAGAGCGTGGGAGCCTGCAGTTTGGGACACCAGCAGCAGATTCAACACACCAGCGCTGGAACGCGAGGTGAGCCAAACCTCAATAGCTCGAGATACCAGAAGGGAAGTGTAAAGAGGAGACTAGAGCGAACAAGGCTTGAACCCTGTGGGGAAAAGTTCACCAGGCTAACTAGAAGAGAGAGAAAGAGAGAGAGAGAGAGAGAGAGAGAGGGAAAAAAAAAAGTGACCCAAACGGACACAAATTTCTCTCTCTGCTCACCTCTCAAAGGTGAGCAAGACAAAGAGCAGGCACCATTTTGGAATACATCATAAGCAGGGCAACCTAGGGTCGGCACCGGCCCCGAGTCTAGCAGAAAAACCTGACTCTGGGTGGGAGGGGTGAAATAACAGGAGATTAGAATCTAATGAATGTGTGGTGCTAATGAACTGAGACTGTGACAAAAGAGACGGTGGGGGAGAGAACTCACGGAAATCACGAATTCATGTGAGTACTCTCCAGAGACGCTACAGTTCAGTAGCCTTGGCAGCCCAGTGGGAGACTACAGGAGAATCTGAGCCCACACTAAGGGCCACAAAGATTCCCTCTCTGGTCCTTGGGAAAGAGCTTCCAATCTCTGGCTCCTGTGGGTATATCATTCGCCTGCTAACCACCCCCAATTCCATTCAGCTGTGTGGAATTACTTCCCTTTTGAAACAAACAAACAAAAAAGTAACAGAGAAAGATTTACCATGCCTAACCAGGGAGTGTCTCCTTTGACACACCCTCAACCCTGAGGAACCAAACAGAGCTCTCAGGCCACACCCATCTCAAGCCTCTAAGGCTCCATCAAAAGCAGACAGTCCACTTAATCTAGAGTCATAGTATAATGAGAAAAACCACCACAGTGAAGAAACCAATATGCCAAACAACAAATGCAAAAACCGAGGTAATAAGAACAAGGAAGACACTATTGCATCCCCAAATGAAAAAGACACCCCAATTCAAGATTACGAGGATGATGAGATAGAAGAAATGCAAGAAGCAGATCTCAAAGAATTGATAAGAATACTAAGAAGTACTCAAAAACAAATTCTTGAACTACAGAAATCCTTAATGGACAAGGTAGAAAATCTCTCTCGTGAAAATGAAATATTAAGGAGGAATCAAGCTGAAATGAAAGAACTAGTAGAACATAAAACTGTGATAGTGACGAAATCATAATGAAGTGAAGAACTCAATAGATCAAATGAAAAACACATTAGAGAGCCTTACAAACAGAATGGGTAGGCAGAAGAGAGAATATCGGATTTAGAAGACAGAGCGCAGGAAAATATACAGTCAAACCAAAGAAAAGAAGAGAAAATTAGAAATCTAAAAAATATTGTTGGGAATCTACAGGATACTATTAAAAAACCCAACATTCGAGTTCTAGGAGTTCCTGAAGGCATGGAGAGGGAGAAAGGATTAGAAGGCCTTTTTAGTGAGATAATAGCAGAAAATTTCCCAGTTTTGGAGAAGGACAGAGACATCCTAGTACAGAAAGCTCATAGAACCCCTAGTAAACATGACCAAAAGAGATCCTCACCACGACACGTTGTAATTAAACTCACCACAGTGAAACAGAAAGAAAAGATCCTAAAATGTGCAAGAGAGAAACGTCAGCTTACTCTCAGAGGATCTCCAATTAGACTCACAGCAGACTTCTCATCAGAAACCCTACAAGCTAGAAGGGAATGGCGAGACATAGCCCAGGTACTAAGAGAGAAAAACTGCCAGCCCAGAATATTATATCCTGCAAAGCTCTCATTTGTGAATGAAGGTGAAATAAAGACCTTTCACAGCAAACAGAAATTGAAAGAATTTGTTGCCACTCGTCCAGCCCTGCAAAAGATGCTTAAAGATGTGTTACACAGAAACACAGAAACACGGCCATCAACATGAAAGAAGGTAAACGAAGGGAACCTCACAGCAAAGGATCACAGGGAATTCAAAGCATACATTTGGATAAAGAAATTATGGGACATGTACTCTATAGAATACTATACAGCAGTAAAAACAATGAAATCCGGTCATTTGCAACAAGTTGGAGGAATCTGGAAAACACCATTCTGAGTGAATTAAGCCAGTCCCAAAGGGACAAATAGCATATATTCTCCCTGATCGGTGACAACTAATTGAGCACCAAAGATGAAACCTATTGAAGTGAAATGGACACTATGAGAAACAGTAACTTGATCAGCTCTTGTGCTGACTGTTGTTGTACAATGTAATACTTTATCCATGGTAGTATTTTTTTTATTCTAGTACTATTGGTTGAACTCTGTAATTAACAAACAATTATTCTTAGGTGTTTAAATTTTAACTGAAAAGTGATCCCTGTGAAATATAAGAGTGGGAATAAGAGAGGGAGGAGATGTACAATTTGGGACATGCTCAATCGGAACTGCCCCAAATGATGGAGTTAGAATTGTGCCAGGGAATTCCAATACAATCCCATCAAGGTGGCATGTACCAAGGCCATCTCACTAGTCCAAGTGATCAATTTCAGTTCACAATTGATCACACTGATAGGTCTAAGAGTCAAAGGGATCACACAAACAAGACTAGTGTCTGCTAATACTAACTGATAGAATCAAAAAGGGAGAGAATGATCCAACATATGAAGCGAGATACACAGCAGACTCATAGAATGGCAGATGTCCTAAATAGCACTCTGGCCTCAGAATCAGCCCTTAAGGCATTCGGATCTGGCTCAAGAGCCCAGGAGAATATTTTAGGCATGGAAAGCCAAGACACTCTGGAAAAAAAAGAAGACCTAAATGAAAGATCTCTTTGAGTGAGATCCCAGTGGAATGAATGGGGCCATCAAAGAAGGAGGTACCTTTCTCTGAAGGGAGGAGAGAACTTCCACTTTGACTATGACCCTGTCGGAATAAGATTGAAGTCAGCGAACCCTAAAGGCTTCCATAGCCTCGGCAACTCATGACTAGAGCCTAGGGAGGTTACTGACGCCATAAACAAACAAGAGTGTCAAATTGTTAAATCAACTTCAGGAGTCACTGTGTACTTACGTCTCATGTGGGATCTGTCCTTAATGTGTTGTCCAATGTGAAGTAATGCTATAGCTAGCACTGAAACAGTATTTTACACTTTGTGTTTCTGTGTGGGTGCAAACTGATGCAATCTTTACTTAGTATATACTGAATCAATCTTCTGTATATAGATAATTAAAAATGAAAAAAAAGTCTTGTGTTAAATTGGAAATTGCATAGATAATCAATTTAAAAAAATATATCATGTAGGATCTTGTCCTTAATGTGCTATGCATTGTGAATTAATACTATAACTAGTACTCCAACAGTATTTTTCACTTTGTGTTGCTATGTGAGGGCAAACTGTTGAAATCTTTACTTAATATATAGTAAACTGATCTTCTGTATATAAAGAGAAGTGAAAATGAATATTGATGTGAAGCAAGGGGAGAGGGAGTGGGAAAGGGGAGTGTTGCGGGTGGGAGGGAAGTTATGGGGGGGGAAGCCATTGTAATCTATAAGCTGTATTTTGGAAATTTATATTCTTTAAATAAAAGCGTTATAAAAAAAGAAAAAAATAGATAAACTAATCCCATTCTCAAGTTATTAAAAACAATTGAAAGGGTGGGAAGCCTCCCAATCTTCTTCTATGATGGCAGCATCACTTTAATTCCTAAACCTGAAAAAGATACAACAGAGAAAGAACTGTAGACCATTTGGCCTGATGAACCTAGATTAAAAATCCTCAACAGAACACTAGCCAATCAAATCCAACAGCACATCACAAAGATCATTCACCTTAACCAAATGGGATTTATCCCTGGTATGCAGGGATGTTTTAACATTCGTAAATCAATCATTGTGATATATCACACTAACAAACTGAAGAACAAATACTATGTGATCATCTCAGTACTCTCATGATGAAAACCTTAAGCAAATTTGGTGTGGAAGGAACATTCCTCAAGCAATCAAGGCAATATATTAGAAAACCATGCCCAGCAGTCTATAGAATATGTAAATGTGTAAAATGTGTAAAAATTGGAAGTGGAGATGTGATAAGATCTCCAAGATGGCAGAATATGGAGGGAGCTTACTGATAGTCCAGGAGAAGATAAAAGAGGAGATAGTGTAGCCTCAGCGATGAGTTAGGGAAAAATGGCAGAGGAAATTCTTCCATAATTAGAAGGACATGGTGGATCTACGTGGAGGGCACAGGAGCCCATGGCTTGAGACCTAGATGCCCAGAGCCTCCACACAAGCACTGGAAAGAGAGGTGAGATGAAACTGCAGTAGCCCGAGACACTGGCATAAAAGCAGCAAGAAAAGCCTACAGTAAACAAGGCTAGAAGCCCCGCAGGGGAAAGTAAACCAGCCTAACTAGAGGAGAGAAAAAATAAAAGGGGAGGTACAGACAAGATTCTCTCTCTCCACTCACAAAGATGTATGAGCCAACAGAGCAGGCACCATTTTGGACATATGTAACAGCTGTACCAGATCGGGGCTACACCCAGCAATCAGCGAAGCAAAAAAAGCTGACTCTGGTGGGGAGTAATAACAGGAGACTAAAACCTAGTGAATGTATGGAGCTTATGAACTGGGACTGTGGAAAAAAAAACTGAAGGTGTTTGGAAGAACTCATGGTGTGGCTGAGACATGAGTAGCCTCAGTGGGAGACACCACAATTTAGGGTGGCTCTGGCTACACAGTGAGAGATGTTGCAGGGGAAACAGATTACACTGGGGTCTGCACAGTTCCTTTGTGTGGTTCTTGGGACAGAGCAGACAAATATTATACCCACTTGGGCTAGTGCTCAGGCACTGATCCCCATCGAGGAGAAGAGCTCAGCTGAATGGAATTACTTCCCTTCTGATTAAAAAAGAGAGAGAGAAGATTTACCATGCCAAACCTGGGTGTGCCACCTAAGAATCACCATTAACCCTGAAAAACTGAACAGAGCTCTCTGACCACACCCACCACAAGCCTCTAAGGATCCATCAAAAGCAGATAGTTCACTTATCTACAGAGTCATAGTACAATGAGAAAAGCCACCACAGTGGAACAAAAAAAGAAGAAACCAACCAGTATCTCCACAAATACCAAACAACAAATGCAGCAACTGAGGAAACAAGAAAAATGAAGACAACATGATGCTCCAAAAGAACATCACACTTCAATACAAGATTATGAAGATGGTGAAATAGAAGAAATGGAACTCAAAAATTTATGATAAGAATATCTAGAAGTAATCAAAAACAAATGCATGAACTACTGAAAGCCATGCAGTACCTGAAAGAAAATCTCTCTCATAAATAAAATCTTAAGGAGGAATAAAAATGAAATGAGGAATTTAGTAGAACATGAAATTGAGATAGTGAAGAGAAATCAAAATGAAATGAAGAATTCAATGGAATAAAAAAAAACAGTTGAGAGCCTTAGAAACAGAATCAGTGAGACAGAAGAGAGAATATCAGACTTAGAAGACAGAGCATAGCAAAGTATACAATGAAATCAAAAACAAGAAGAGGAAATTAAAAATCTAAAATTATTGTTGGGAATCTACAGGATATCATTAAAAAACCCAACATTTTGGTTCTAGGAGTTCCTGATGGCCTGGAGAGAGAGAAAGGATTAGAAGGCCATTTTAGTGAGATACTAGCAGAAAACTTCCTGGGTTTGGAGAAAGAAAGAGACATTCAAGATAGGCAGCATGCAGAACTCCCAATAAACATGACCAGAAGAAATCCTTGCCATGACACATTGTAATCAAACTCACCACAGTGAAACATAAAGAAAAGATTTAAAATATGCAAGAGAGAAATTCCACATTACTCTCAGAGGATCTCCAATTAGATTCACAGCAGACTTCTCATCATAAACCTTACAGGCCAAGAGGAAAGGCAAGATGCAGCCCAAGAACTAAGAGAGAAAAAATGCCAGCCCAGAATATTATATCCTGCAAAGCTCTCATTTGTGAATGAAGGCGAAATAAAGACCTTTCATAGCTAACAGAAATTGAAAGAATTTGTCACCACTCGTCCAGCCCTGCAAAAGATGCTTAAAGATGTGTTACACACAGAAACACAGAAACACAGCCATCAATAAGAAAGAAGGTAAAGGAAGAAAATCTCTCACTAAAAGATCACAGGAAGTTCAAAATATATATTAGAAATATCTTTGGGAAAAAGGTAGGGCAAAGTCACTATTTATCAATAGTCACTTTGAATTTAATGGCCTGAAATTGACAGTTAAAAGGCACAGACTGGATGAATGGATTAAAAAACAAAACCCATCTCTTTGGTGCTTACAATAAACAAATCTTTCCAGCAAGGATGCATGCAGACTGAAAGTGAAAGGTTGGAAAAAAGATATTCCATGCCAACCAAAGAAGAGCTTGTGTAGCCATATTAATATCAGACAAAATAAATTTTAACTCAAAAACTGTTAAGCAAGACTAAGCGGGGGACTATGTAATGATTAAGGGATCAATTCAACAGGATGATGTAACTATTATCAATGTATATGTACCTAATTGCAGGGCACCGGTTTATTTAAAAGATATGTTAAGGAACTTAAAGGGAGACTACAATCAAATACAATACAATAGTACTGGGGGACTTCAAATCTCCACTTTCAGCAATGGACAGATCAAGCAGACAGAAAATCAACAAAGAAACAGCATATTTAATCGATACTATAGCCCAAATGGATCTCACCTATATCTACAGAACTTTTCATCCTAAAGTTGAAGAATACACCTTCTTTTAGAAGTGCATGGAACTTTCTCTAGGACTGACCACATTTTACCCCATAAAGCAAGTCTCAGCAAATTCAAAAGAATGAAAATCATACCATGCATCTTCTCAGACCACAATTGAATGAACCTGGAAATTGGCAAACACATGGAGACTAAACAACATGCTCCTGAATGAACAGTGGGTCATAGAAGAGATCAAAAGATAATTAAAAACTTTTTGGAAGAAAATGAAGATAACAACACAACATATCAAATTTTATGGGCTACAGCAAAAGCAATGTTAAGAGGTAAGTTTATAGAAATAGGTGCCTACATGAAGAAATTGGAAAGGCATCAAATAAAGGACCTGTCAATGCATCTTAAGGATCTAGAAAAAATTACACAAACCAGACCCAAAACTAATAGAAGAGAAATAATTAGAGAGGAGATCAACAGAATTGAAACCAAAAGAACAAAAGATCAGCCAAATGAAAAGATGGTTTTTTGAGAAAATAAACAAAATTGACACACCATTGATCCAACTAAGTAAAAAAAGGAGAGAGAAGACCCAGATCAATAAAATCAGAGATGAAAATGGGAATGTATCAACAGACACCACAGAAAGAAAAAGAGTAATCAAATTTCTACAAAGAGTTGTATGCCAGCAAACTGGGAAATCTATCAAAAATGAATAGATTCCTAGACACATAAAATCTACCCACATTGAAACATGAAGACATAGAAAACCTGAACAGACTCATAACCAAGTCAGAAATTGAATCAGTAATAAAGTCCCTCCCAACAAAAGATGCCCAGGACCAGATGGACTCACTGCTTAATTCAACCAGACATTTAAAGAACTAACTCCAATTCTTCTCAAACTATTAAAAATAATTGAAAGAGATGGAATCCTCCCAAATTCTTTCTATAATGCCAGCATTACTTTATTTCCTAAACTTGAAAAAGATGCAGCAAAGAGAGTGAATTACAGACCAATATCCCTGATGAACATAGATGAAAAAATCTTCAATAAAATTCTGGCCAATAGAATGCAACATCAGAAAGATCATCCAATCAGACCAAGTGGGATTTATCCCTGGTATGCAGGAATGGTTCAAAGTTCACAAATCAATCAATGTGATACACCACATTAACCAACTGAAGAATAAAAACCATATAATGATCTCCATAGATGCAAAGAAATCATTTGATAAAATACAACAACCTTTCATGATGAAAACTCTAAGTATACTCTACAAATTGGGTATAGAAGGAACATTCCTCAACACAATCAAGGCAATCTATGAAAAGCCCTCATCCAGCATTACATTGAATGGGGGAAAAGTTGGAAGCATTTCCACTGAGATCTGGTACCAGACAGTGATGCCCACTGTCACCATTGCTATTCAATACAGTACTGGAAGTTTAACCATAGCCATTAGGCAAGAAAAATAAATTTAAGGGATACAAATTGGGAAGGAAGAAGTCAAACTATCCTTCTTTGCAGACTGTATGATTCTTTATTTAAGGGATCCAAAGAACTCTACTAATATACTATTGGATCTCATAGAAAAGCTTGGCAAAGTAGCAGGATATAAAATCAATACACAAAAGTCAACAGCCTTTGTATACACAGGGAATGTAAACTGGTACATCCACTGTAGAAGACAGTATGGAGATATCTCAGAAAACTGAATACAGACCTACCACATGATCCAACCTTCCCACTCCTGAGAATTTATCCTAAGGAAATGAAATTAACATATGAAAGATTTATCTACATCCTTATATTTATTGCATCTCATTCACAATAGCTAAGATATGGAATCAACTCAGATGCCACTCAACACTTCTGTTGATAGACTGGATAAAGAAATTATGAGATATGTACACTATAGAATACTATACACCAGTAAGAAACAATGAAATCTGGTCATTTGCAACAAAATGGAGGAATCTGGAAAACATCATGCTCAGTGAAATAAGCCAGTTCCAAAAGGACAAATATCATAAGTTCTCCCTGATTGATGACAACAAACTGAGCACCTAAAAGGAAACCTGTAGAAGTGAAATGGACACTATGAGAAACAATGACTTGATCACCCTTGTCCTGACTGTCAAGGAACAACTTACTACTTTATTCCTTCTATTTTTTATTCTGCTTAATACCATTGGTTGAGCTCTTTAATTAATACACAATTATTTTTAGTCATTTAAAATTAACTGAAAAATGATCCCTGTTAAATATAAGAGTGGGAATAAGAGAGAGAGAAGATGTACAGTTTGGCACATGCACACTCAGACTTATCCCTAATGGTAGAACTAGAAATGTACCAAGGGATTCCAAAGAATCCCATTAAGGTGGCATGTACCAATGCCATCTTACTAGTCAAAGAGATAGTTTAATTTCATAATTCATCATAAGTGTCAAAGGGATCACATAAAAAAGACTAGTGTCTGATAATAATAACTGATTGCATATGGATGCTGGTTCTAGTCCCAGCTATTCCACTTCTGATCCAGCTCTCTGCTATGCCCTGGGAAAGCAATGAAAAATGGCCCAAGTCCTTGGGCCCGTGCACCACATGTGAGACCTAGAGGAAGCTCCTGGCTCCTGGCTTCAGATTGGCACAGATCTGGTCATTGAGTCAATTTGGGGAGTGAACCAGCAGATGGATGACCTCTCTCTCTCTGTCTCTACCTCTCTCTGTAACTTTCTTTCAAATAAATAAAACAAATCATTAAAAAAAGAGAATATTGGAACTCATAAAAGAATTTGGTAAGTTGGGCAGGATATAAAATTAACACAAAAATCAATAACACAAAAAATATAGACTTTGTATATATAGAAAATGCCATAGTTGAGAACAAACTGTTATGATCAATCCAATTCACAATAGCTACAAAAAATCAAGTACCTTGGAATAAATTTAATGAGGGATGTCAAAAAGATCTCTACAAAGAGAATTACAAAACATTAAAGTTAGAAATAGAATAAGACACAAAAAATTGAAAGATATTCTATGTTCATGGATTGGAAAAATCCATATCATCAGAGTCCATACTACCAAAAACAATTTACAGATTCAATGTGATACCAATCTAAATACCAAGGACATTCTCAGATATGGAAAAAAATGATACTGAAATTCATATGGAAACACAGGAGACGTCGAAAAGTTAAAGTAATCATGTACAACAAAAACTAAGCCACAGACATCACAATACCACATTTCAAGATATGCAGCAAGGAAATTATAATCAAATAGCCTGGAACTAGAAAAAAAACTACAGATGGATAGACCAGTGGATCAGAATAGAAACTCCAGAAATCAACCCATGTACCTACAACCAAATTATCTTTGACAAAGAAGCCAAAATCAATCTCTGAAACAAGGACCATCTGTTCAATAAATAGTTCTGCAAAATCTGGACCTCCACATGCAGAAGTGTGAACCAAGACCCCTACTTTACACCTTACACAAAAATCCACTCAAAATGAATCAAAGACCGAAATCTACAACCTGTTACCACTAAATTATTATAGAACATTGGGGAAACTCTGCAAAATGTTGGCAAAGGCAGAGTTGTTGGAAAAGACCCCAGAGGCATAGGCAGTCAAAGGCAAAATCAACAAATGGGATTACATCAAATTGAAAAGATTCTGCACTGAAAAAGAAACACACAGTAAAGTGAATAGGCAAGTGACAGAGTGGGAGTAATTATTTGCAAACTATCAAGCTGATAAAGGATTATTTACCAGATTATATAAAGATCTCAAGAAACTCAACAACAACAAAATAATCCAGTTAAGAAATGGGCAAAGGACTTGAACAGGCATTTTTCAAAACAGTAAATTTCAAATGGCCAACAGACACATGAGAAAATGCTTAGGACCATTATCCATCAGGGAAATGCAAATCAAAACCACAATTAGAATGGCTTCCATTCAGAAATCAACAAACAACAAATGCTGGCATGGATGTGGGGGAGATGGAACTCTAATCCATTATTGGTTGGAATGTAAACTGGTACATCCACTGTGGAAGACAGTATGGAGATACCTCAGAAATCTGAATATAGACCTACCATATGATCCAACCTTCACACACCTGGGAATTTACTCTAAGGAAATGAAATTAGCATATGAAAGAGTTATCTGCACCCCTATGTTTACTGCATCTCAGTTCACAATAGCTAAGATATGGAATCAACTCAGATGCCTCTCAACTGAAGACTGGATAAAGAAATTATGGGATATATACTCATAGGATATGTATACCACCATTAAAAACAAAGGTAATCTCGTCATTTGCAACAAAGTGTACATAATTGGAAAACATTATACTTAGTGAAATGAGTCCCAAAAAGACAAATACTGTATGTTCTTCATGATCTGTGCTAATTAATAGAGTACATAAACGGTTATTTATGAAGTGAAATTGACATCTTAACATGTGATGACTTTGAACAGCCCTTGACTCTACTGCTGAGGAACAGTTTTTTTTAATTATTATTTGTTGAACTCTATACTTAGTGTAGGGTTAAGATTATGTGTATAAATTTAAATGAAAATTGATCTTAGTAAAAAATAAAAGAATGGGCATAGCAAAGGGAAGAGAAAGAAGTGTGGGTATTTGGGTGGGAGGGAATTTAGGATGGGAATAATCATTATATTCCTAAACTGTATTTGTGAAATCTATGAAGTTTGTATACCTTAAGAAAAAGAAAATTATTCTTTATGAAAACCCCCCTTATCTGAATGATTTAGATAATTGAATAGAAGAAGGAAATCTATATACATGCTTAAAATTTTTTAGTTGGTACAACAAATTATACATAGTTACAGTGTACAGTAGCTATATATATTATATCTAATATATATAGTTATATATAATATATATACAGAATAATATATATATAAAATATGTAATGGTCAACTCAAAGTAATTAGCATTTCTTTGTGTTGGTATCCCTTTATTTCCACTCTGCTTGTTATTTTGTGATACATAATAAGTTGCTGTAAACTAGTTATCCTACCATGCTAGAAAGTACTAGTATTTATTCCTACCATTTAACTACTTGGTACCCATTATCCAAACTTTCCTAGTAACCTTTACTCCCCATACTTCTAAGCCTCTTCTTAACATTATACTCCCTACTTCTATGAGATCTACTGTTTAGCATCCATATGTGAGGGAAAACACGTAGTATTTGTCTTTTATGCCTGGTTTATTTCCTCAACCTAGTGACACTGAATGCCACCCATGTTACCACAAATAACAAAGATTTCATTTTTTTCTATGACTGGGTAATGCTTCATTACATTTTCTCTATCTAATCATCAATTGATTGACATCTAGATTGGTTCCATAGCTTGATCATTGTGATTAGTGCTGCAATAAACATTTGTAGTACAAATATCCCTTTGATATTTTGATTTCATTTCCTTTCGTTATATACTCAGAAATAGGATAACTGGATCACATGGTAGTTCTAGGTTTAGTTTTCTGAGAATCATACACCCTGCCTAATGCTTGTACTGTTTTATATCCCATTAACAATGTACTAGAGTTCCCCTTTCTATACTTCTATTCAGCACTGGTTGGTTTTTTGTCTTTAGACAATTACCATTCTAACTTGGTTGTGGTTTTGATTTGCATTTTTCTGATAATTAGTGACACTGAACAATTTTTGTGTACATGTTGGTCATTTGTATGTATGTTTTCTTTTGAGAAATATGCACTTAGATGCATGACCCATTATTAAACCAGATAATTTGTTCTTTTATTATTTAGTTGTTTCAGTATTTATTCTGTATATTAATCCCTTTTTGGGTGAATAGCTTTAAATATTTTCTCCCATTTAATTTGTCTTTTCACTATGTTGATTGTTTCTTTTGTTGCACAGAAACCTCTTTGTTTAATAAGCTCCCTCGCAATATCTAATTTTTGCTTTCTTTGCCTGAGCCTATGGAGTCTTATTAATAACATCCCAGTTAATGTCAATGAGTTTTTCCTATGCTTTTTCTAATAGTTTCAAGTCCAACACTTGGATTTTTTATCCTTTTTGGGTTGATTTTTCTTTTTTTTTCTTTTTTCTTTTTTCTTTTTTTAACTTTGATTTAGTTAATATAAATTTTAAAAGTACAGTTTATGGATTACAATGGCTTCCCCCCCCCCATAATTTCCTTCCCACCCACAACCCTCCCATCTCCCGCTCCCTCTCCCATTCCATTCATGTCAAGATTCATTTTCAATTATCTTTATATACAGAAGATCTATTTAGTCTATATTAAGTAAAGATTTCATCTGTTTGCACCCACACAGAAACACAAAGTGTAAAATACTGTTTCAGTACTAGTTATAGCATTACTTCACATTGGACAACACATTAAGGACAGATCCCACATGAGACGTTAGTACACAGTGACTCCTGTTGTTGACTTAACAAAATGACACTCTTGTTTGTGGTGTCAGTAATCTCCCTAGGCTCTTGTCATGAGTTGCCAAGGCTATGATAAAAGCCATTTGGGTTTGCAGAATTCAATCTTATTCCGACAGGGTCATAATGTAAGTGGAAGTTCTTTCCTCCCTTCAGAGAAAGGTACATCCTTCTTTGATGGCCCCATTCTTTCCACTGGGATCTCACTCACAGAGATCTTTCATTTAGGTCTTTTTCTTTTCTTTTTTCTTTTTTTTTTTTTTTGCCAGAGTGTCTTGGCTTTCCATGCCTAATACTCTCATGGGCTCTTCAGCCATATCTGAATGCCTTAAGGGCTGATTCTGAGGCCAGAGTGCTGTTTAGGACATCTGCCATTCTATGAGTCTGCTGTGTATCTTGCTTCCCATGTTGGATCATTCTCTCCCTTTTTGATTCTATCAGTTAGTATTAGCAGACACTAGTCTTGTTTGTGTGATCCCTTTGACTCTTAGACTTATCAGTGTGATCAATTGTGAACTGAAGTACATGCCACCTTGATGGGATTGAATTGGAATCCCCTGGCATGATTCTAACTCCACCATTTGGGGCAAGTCCAATTGAGCATGTCCCAGATTGTACATCTCCTCCCTCTCTTATTCCCACTCTTATATTTAACAGAGATCACTTTTCAGTTAAAAGTCAAACACCTAAGAATAATTGTGTGTTAGTTACAGAGTTCAACCACTAGTACTAGAACAAAAAAATACTAAAATGAATAAAGTATTACATTGTACATCAACAGTCAGGACAAGGGCTAATTGTGTTGATTTTTCTAAAGAGTGAGTGATAGGAGTTTAGTTTATTCCTCTGTTTCTGAATAGCCAATTTTTCAAGCACCATTTATTGGAAAGACTATTTCTATAATGCATGTTCTTGTCATCTTTGTCAAAAAGCAGTTGGCTGTAAGCACAGAGTTACTTCTGGATTCTTACCTGTTCCATTGATCTGTATATTGTTTCATGTCATATGCATGTTTTAAGGTAAATCTTTCTGAGTCATTGATTTTTACTTTTATTGAGTAGTAGGAGAAGAGACAAAGATAAAGTGTAAAGGTCTTTTTCTAAGCCAAAGAATGCAAGCAAAGATTGTCTATCTTTGGTAGTTTAACACATAAGTTTGAATACTGCCACCTATGATAACCAGTTATTATTATTTGGGATTCATTACATTTCAGGAGAGATGGCGTTGAACTTTAGAAGTTTCATTATCTCTGATTGAACTTCTTAAAGATAGCCTTGAAAAGGCCATTGACTTTTATGAATACAAAGTAGAATAATTAGAAGAGTAAACATTTAGGAAAGGAAGTAGGTTCTTATCAATATTTTCACCCTTAAATGTTTTTTTTTTTTTTTTTGTACAGGCAGAGTTAGACAGTGAAAGAGAGAGAGACAAAGAGAAAAGTCTTCCTTTTCCGTTGGTTCACCCCTCAAATGGCTGCTACAGCTGGCGTGCTGTGCTGAAGCCAGGAGCCAGGAGCTTCCTCCTGGTCTCCCATGCGGGTGCAGGGCCCAAGGACTTGGGCCATCCTCCATTGCACTCCCGGGCCACAGCAGAGAGCTGGACTGGAAGAGGAGCAACCAGGACAGAATCTGGTGCCCCGACCGGGACTAGAACCTGGAGTGCCAGCGCTGCAAGCTGGGGATTAGCCTAGTGAGCCACGGTACCGGCCAAACGTTTTTCTAAATGACTTTCTGGTCAAAATTTAGTCAATAACCTACTCTCCCTTATCTGTTTAGATTTCTCTTCATCAGTGACCACTGAGTAGGAGTGCTTGCATTTTCAAGACTTAAGAAAGTACTCCATTTGCTAAGATTGATAAATTTAAAATTGAAATACAAAAATAAAAAAAAATATAAAACATAGACAATTTTAGGTTAATTATAAAATAAGTATTTCTGGTTTCATACTAGAAAGTCTATTAGATACCTATAATATTAAATTACACTAATATATTACATGAATATTAGGGAAAATAGGATATTTTCACTACTTGGCAAATGTATATCATGTACACACCAGAAAAGTCACCCCTTTTTTTCCTGCTTACAATTCTGGCTTATAGTGAAGTTGTATGGATCTTTATTTATAATTTCTATCATTTTAAGTTTCATGTTTTGTCTTCTAGTAAAAAAATTAAAAAGTAGCTTATATTTACTGTTTTACTTATTCTTTCATCCATGTTTTTACTAGAACTCTGATATCTATATCTGTTTGTATATCTGAAATTGAACTATTCTCTTAAAGATCTATATTGACTTTGCAACTGTTAACTATAATTATCCTCTTCTTTTTGTCCATCTTGATATTTCTGTGAATAGACATTTTTGTTCATTGTCTTAATCTTCAGTCTATTCTTCTTTGATATTTCAGTCCAGGATTGTTTTATTTGCCTGAATCAAGTACACATTAAAGCAAACTCAAGCAAACAAAGCATCAATGTGAAGTTATCAGGCTGTCTTCTGGAATTTGAGAGCAGGATAGCCAGCCCTTTGCCATTGATTCAGTACTCACTGTGTGCTCTCCAACACATGCTGGAGATAAAATGGTGTCATTGGCAGATGCAGTCTGCATCTATACTGCTATAAACTCAGAAAGGATAGGGCCACTAGCTTTATATCAGTAAGTCATTCAACCAATTTTCATTGGAGGTTATAACAGTGGATCCATGGTTTTCTTTCTGGGATTTGGTGTGCTTTGTTGTCTTGAACAATTGCTCAGCAAGAGCTACCAATTGGCCCTACATGACCTTTCTATGCCATTATCAACTAATTACAATATTAGCTAATTATCTAAAACCCTCAGAGAGAGAGGACTAGATTGGTCTAACTGAGCCAGATGTCTGTTGTGACCCAATGAGCAATGACCAGGGAGCATGGAGTCATTTGGAACTAATGTGGAACTTAGACCCATTGGCTCAGCAGGGATTGTGAATAATGAATAAAATTCTCAGAAAAGGAATTGACATAAAAATTGTGTACCTAATTGAATTCCACTGTAGTATTTTCCTAAATTTTGTTCTACCATTATTTATTATTTTTTTTTCTTTCGTGCCTCCTAATGCTAGGATTTGTCCAAAGATCTCCTTTATACCCTTTTTTTCCCTTAGAACTCTTTCTCTTGACTTTTCTTAGCTTTGATTATCACTGATATATAGTGATATATCTACCTGAATCTGCAATTGTTATTTCAGATCTTATTCACTTCCTTGCTTATACCTGAAACCTTCCTTGCCTGTCCACAGTTATAGACCTGGAAAGGAGAGGTATATTTCACAGAAGAATCAATACTCAACATGCCACTTGTCAAGCATGGCACAGACCATCCATCCAAATCCATCCCTTCTGATTGCCCAACTATTGTACGCCCACTTCTAGTGAGGAAGGCTGAAAACTTTTAGCTTATTATGTCCATCCTCACAATATATTCTACTCATAATCCATTAGCCACTAAGACTTATTGATTCAGTTTGATCAATTTAATCAATTTAGCTTGGCCTCCACCTATCCTCTAGACTAGGAGTGATCATATGCCCAGGAGGAAGTAGTATAAGGATTTTGAAAGGACTACACCCATTCTGTCACATTCCTATTTCTGTCCGTACTTAAGGAACAGCTCAAGTGCTATTTCTGCAAAGAAGTTATTTCTGAATCTTTAAACAGTAATTCTTATAACTAATACTCATCCAGCACTGAATATAGGCCAGGAAGGAGGCTGTGTGCTCTGGTTTAATGCTTTTCAAAATTCTGTGAGATCTTGTCCCTGTTTCCACAGATGGAAAATTATAGCTCATACAGATTAAGTGATTCAGCAAAAACTACATAGCTAAGAAATTCTGGAATCGTGATTTCTATTTCTGAACTCCCACAGGATTTCTTTTCCTTTTTCAGTACAGTTCTTTTACATTATAAGTTTGTGATATGCCTCAGTACCCTCCCAAAATATGAATTTCCTAAGGCCAGCCGGATTCCTCATTAGCCTCATAGTGTTTAGAAAATATTCCATATGATTAGGTGGTGCATATTATTATGTCTAGTAAATTATATTTTCCTTTTAAATAAATATGACTGAAAAAATAGATTGTCAGCCAAAAAATATCTGAATTCACAAATAGTGGAAGTAGTCATCTTGGGTTGGGTATTTATGTGATTAGGATGATCATCTATATTCACTGCTTGTTCCACAGAACTGGACTTAATTAGAATAGATTGCATTTATTTCTGAAATGCTTTGATATTCAAATAGATTAGAATGCATGAAGCTAAACTATATTTTCTTTCTAATAATTGTATTTAGTTTTTAAATTTTTCTTCTGCTTCTTATCATGTGTTGTGTACATCATTAAATAAGGATTAATTTGATAGCAACTTCTATTTGTGATAGGCAAGAAGCAGTGAAAATTATTTATACTTATTCCTATTAAATATTTATTAACATGAGTTGTGGGAGACCAATTAAGGGACTCAATATCTATACAGAAAACTGAAAATGATTAGCTTTCCATATTTTCAATGATGCATTAAAGACCACAATCCATATTGAAAAATAACTGATAAACAAAAATTATTTATAAGCTGTATTCTAAGCATAGAAATTGAATTAGATATCATTTTCATCCCAGGGCTTTATTTGTCTTTAGAAATAAAATACCATGAATGCATTTTCTCCAGAGCCTATGAAAAAGCTGAGATGAAATGTCTAATTTCAGAAAATGTATTTCTGATTTAATTTTGAAGCCCTGGATATTGTGTGTGTGTGTGTGTGTGTGTGTGTGTGTGTGTGTGTTGGTGGAGATGCCTGTGGTTGGTAACAAGCTTTTTGCTTAAATAGTAGTGACTATGATTTTATTGAAAAGAATGTCTTGCACATTCTTATATTATAAGTCATTCTGAGGGATCTTAGCTAAATGCAAAGACTTTCAGTCAGTTTATTTCAAACACTGGCACTGTTTACTTTAAAACATATGATCAAGAATATGATATTTCGCCACTCTGAGCCTCCTTTTCATTCTTTTACAACAAAGAAAGTTCATTTTATGCATTTGGTCAGTATATCCAAGGCAAACATCAAATGTTCACTAACCAAATTGTGTGTACAGCAGTGAAGAGAGACAAGAAATTCACATGACAACAAGAAGCATGAGACAAGTACATTCACATTAAATTGTGGTTCAGACTCTTGGGAGCCTTTAGACTTAGACCTGGTATAAGTTCTTGGCCCTTTGTGCTTGTGTGGCCTTTAGCACAGTTTCTTCATCATGCCACCACCACCACCTGCCAACAAGAAGTCAGGATCCTCTACTTCCTATCTTTTGCCACAGCCTCCCACTGCTGTCCCTGTTCTTGTGCCCACTCGTCCTCTGAACAGCAGTCTCAGTGATCTTTCAAGAATGCAAACAAAACTTCTCATGCTTTCATTTAGACTCTGCAATACTTCCTCAACCCATCTACAATAAAATCCAAACTGTGTTCTATGGTATAAAAACCCTGTGAGATCTAGTCCCTGATTAACTTCCTTATCTCATAATCAGTCTCCTTTGTCTCTGCCTCTTTCTTTCTTTGTCTTCACCCAACACAGATATGATTCCCTCAGGGTGTTCCCTGGGTGGCTCATGTGAAATTATGCCTTCCCTTGACCACTGATTATGTCTGCATAGTACCAGTCAGGCTAACAATCCATCTTGTTCACGGTGGGTGTCATGGTGCAACCTGTTAAACCGCCACTTGGGACACGCACATCCCATATCAGAGTGCTGATCTGAACGACTCATTTTCTGCCACCCATGTGGGAGAACCAGATGGAACTCCTGGTTCTGTTTCAGCATGGCCTAGCTCTGGCTGCTGAGGCCGTCTGAGTGATGAACCAGTCGATAGAAGACCTCTCTCTGTGTCTCTCATTCTGTTTATCTACACCTCAGCCTCTCAAATAAATTAATAAATCTTTTTTAAAAAGTCTTTTTTTATAAATTACTCACAGTTTGTGTTATTCAGTTACAGTTACAAAAAAATATTAAAACAGTTACTGCAACATATTGGACAATATGGGACTTGAAGAGAAATACGAATTTTTCTCAAATTTTCTATTGGCTGGGCCAGCGCCACGGCTCAGTAGGCTAATCCTCCTCCTGCAGTGCTGGCACACTGGGTTCTAGTCCCAGTCAGGGCGCTGAATTCTGTCCCGGTTGCTCTTCTTCCAGTCCAGCTCTCTGCCATGGCCCCGGAGTGCAGTGGAGGTTGGCCCAAGTCCTTGGCCCCTGTGCCTGCATGGGAGACCAGGAGAAGCACCTGGCTCCTGGCTTCAGATCAGCGTGGTGTGCCAGCCGCAGCAGCCATTGGGGGGTGAACCAACGGAAAAGGAAGACCTTTCTCTCTGTCTCTCTCTCTCACTGTCCACTCCGCCTATCCAAAATAAAAAAATAAATAAATTTCTATTGCCTGAATTTGTTGTTTTAAACCTAAACCAGTGGATTTAAAGTACAGGGTCTTTTTTTAAAGATTTATTTATTTGAAAGACAGAATTACAGAGAGAGGTAGAGACAGAGAGAGAGAGGTCTTCCATCTGCTGGTCCACTCCGTAGATGGCTGCATTGACAAGAACTAAGCCGATCCAAAGGCAGGAGCCAGGAGCTTCTTCCGTGTCTCCCACGTGGGGGTAGGGGCCCAAGGACTTGAGTCATCTTCTGCTTTCTCAGGCCACAGCAGAGAGCTGGATCGGAAGAGGAGTAGCAGGGACTAGAACTGGCACTTACATGGGATGCTAGCGCTTCAGGCCAGTTCTTTAACCCACTGCGCCACAGTGCCAACCCCAGTACAGGGTCTTGATTTTTTCTCATATTTAATCATAACTCAGTACCTGCCTATCAACCTTCTTCCCTCTTTCCTAGCCTATTAAACTCCCTAGGTTATGGTAACCAATATTCTACTCTCAAAATTTCTATGAGATGCATTTTTTTTAATTCCAGACATTAATGAGATGACATGGTACTTTGTCTTTTTTATTTTTATTTATTTATTTATTTTTGCAAACATGCCCCTCTCTGCTTTAATGTGCAGCAATCAAAGGAAAAGATTCACTCCCCAAATGGTCATAACAGCTGGAACTAGGTCAATCCAAAACCAGGATCCAGGAACTTCTTTCAGGTCTCCCATGTGGGTGGTGAGGCCCAAGCACTTTGATCATCTTTCATTGCTTCCCCAGGCCATCAGCAAGGAGCTGGATCAGAAGTGGAGCAGCCAGAACTCGAATCAGCACCCATATGGGATGCTGGCATGGTAGATGGAGTCTTAACCTACTATTCCACAGAGCTGGCCATTTTTGTCTTTTTTAATTTGGCTAATTTTACCTAAAATAATGACGTACAACTTGTCTCAGATTACTGGATATCATCCAATATATGGCTGAATGGTATTCCATTGTGTTTCATCTTTTCTTTTCTTTTCTTTTCTTTTCTTTTCTTTTCTTTTCTTTTCTTTTCTTTTCTTTTCTTTTCTTTTCTTTTCTTTTCTTTTTGACAGGCAGAGTTAGACAGAGAGAGAGAGAGAGAGACAGACAGACAGAGACAGAGAGAGGTCTTCCTTTTTCTGTAGGTTCACCCCCCCAAGTGGCTGCTATGGCCGGCGCCCTGCGCTGATCCGAAGCCAGGAGCCAGGTGCTTCCTCCTGGTCTCCCGTGCGGGTGCAGGGCCCAAGAACTTGAGCCATCCTCCACTGCACTCTGGGACCACTGCAGAGAGCTGGACTGGAAGAGGAGCAACCGAGACAGAATCCGGTGCCCCGACCGAGACTAGAACCCAGGGTGCCGGCGCTGCAGGTGGAGGATTAGACTACTGAGCCATAGCGCTGCCCCTCATGTTTTCTTTATTCATCATTTGTTGCACACTTAGGTTGTTTCCATGTCTTGATTATTGTGAATAGTAATGCCAAAAAGATGAGAATGCAGATGTCACTTCAACATATTGATTTCATCAGCTTTGGATATATACCCAGTAATTGGATTGCTGGATCATGTGGTAGTTCCATTTTTTTAAAGACCACACGCTGTTTTTCTACAATGGCTGTCTTAATTTGCATTTCTGCCAAGTCTACAAGAGTTTTCCTTTCTTCTCATCCCCACCAGATCTTGTTAACTACTTTTTTTTCATGATAGCCATTCTAACTAGTTAGATGCTATTTCATTGTGGTTTTAATTTGCATTTCCCCTATGATTTGTGATGTTGAGTGTTTTTCCTGTACATGTTAGCCATTTGTATGCTTTCATTTGCAAAATGCCAATTAAGATCTATTGCCCATTTTTAAAATTGCATTATTTGCTCCTGTGCTATTGAATTGAATTCCTTTTATATTCTGATTACTAACTCCTTGTCACACAGTGTCCAAATATTTTTCTACTATTCTGTAAGTTTTCTCTTAAATCTTTTCATTGGTTTCTTTGCTGTCCAGAGGTTTTTCAGTTTGATGAAATGCCATATGTTGATTTTTGTTTCTTTTCCCCTGTGCTCTATTTGCTCTTGGGGTCTTCTACATAATATCTTTGTTCATTCCAATGCCATGACAAGTTTTCCCTATTTTTCATCTAATAGTTCTACAATATTAGGTCTTACTTTTAATATTTAGTCCATTTGGGGTTGATATTTGTAAAAGTGAAAGGTAGGGGTGTAGTTTAATTCTTCCACATGTGGACATTGAATTTTCTTAGCATCATTTATGGAAAAGAGTGTTATTTCTCTAACATATGTTATTGGCAGGGTTGTTGGCTATGGATGCATGGGTTTACCTCTAGATCCTCTAGTCAATGAAATTTCTACCTTCTCAAGTTTTCTTTTCATTTGCTATTGTGTCTTTCTTTTTGTTTGATAAATTTTCATTAACATCTTGCAGGAAAAGTCTGGTGGAGATGTTATTCCAGCTGTTGTTTTGCGATATAATTATCTCTACTTCTTATCTGAATGACCCTTTTCCTGGGTATAGTATTCTTGGCTGGCATTTTTTCCTTCAGTACTGCTATGAAAGTCTCATCATCCTCCCTCCTTGCCTGAAAGGATTTTCCTAAGAAGCCAACATTCAGGTCAATTGAGAACCATTTATATGTTTTATTGCTTTCTCTCTTTCCTTCCTTCCTTAGTTCATTCCTTTCTTCCCTCCTTCTCACCTTCCCTCCTCTCTCCCTCTCTTCCTTCCTTACTTCTAGCTTTGAAATTTATCTCTTTGTCTTCAACCTTGGAGAACTTAATTATCAAGGGTCTTGAGATAAATTTGGTTTAGTTAAATATGGCTGATGACCTCTAACCTTCCTGTACCTGGAAAATTGAATCTTTCTCTGGAATTGGGAACTTTATTGTTATTATCTCTTTGAATATACTTTCTATTCCTTTGCTCTTGTCAAGCTCCTCTTGATCTCTAATAACGGATATTCGCCATTTTAGTGCACTTCAAAATTTTGATAAGATTTCTTTCAATCCTTTTCATTCTTCTTTTCTTTTTTCCTTCTCTATGTATCTTCAAGCTCACTCTTTCTTCTGTTTAGTTTGTTCTGATGTTGATACTTCCCATCACATTTTAAATTTCACTTAATGTAGGGCTAGCACTGTGGCATAGCAGGTAAAGCCACCATCTGTAGTGCCCACATCCATGTGGGTGCCAGTTTGAGTCCCAGCTGCTCCACTTCTGATCCGGCTCTCTGCTATGGCCTGGGAAAGCAGTATAAAATGGCCCAAGTCCCTAGGCCCCTGCACCCATGTGGGAGATCTGGAGGAAGCTCAAAGCTCTTAGCTCCTGGCTTCAAATTGGCCCAGCTCCAGCCACTGCAAGCATTTGGGGAGTGAACAAACAGATGGACTTTATCTCTCTCACTATCTCTCTTTTTTTATATATATATAAAGCTTTTATTTAAAGAATATAAATTTCCAAAGAACAGCTTATGGATCACAATGGCTCCCCCCCACAACCTCCCTCCCTCCCCCTACCCTCCCCTCTCCCACTCCCTCCCCCCCTCCGCCCACATCAAGATTCATTTTCAATTCTCTTTATACACAGAAGATCAATTTAGTACATATTACGTAAAGATTTCAACGGTTTGCCCTCGCATAGAGACACAAAATGATAATACTGTTGGAGTGCTAGTTATAGTATTAATTCACAATGTACAGCACATTAAGGACAGAGATCCTACATGATTTTTTTTTTAAAAAATTGATTGTCTATGCAATTTCCAGTTTAACACCAAGATTTTTTAATCATTTGCAATTATCTTTATATAAAGAAGATCGATTCAATATATACTATATAAAGATTTCACCAGTTTGCACCCACTCAGAAACACAAAGTGCAAAAATACTGTTTCAGTACTAGTAATAGCATTATTTCACATTGGATAACACATTAAGGACAGATCCCTCATGAGACGTAAGTACACAGTGACTCCTGATGTTGATTTAACAATTTGACACTCTTGTTTATGGCGTCAGTAATCTCCCTAGGCTCTGGTCATGAGTTGCCGAGGCTATGGAAGCCTTTAGGGTTCGCCGACTTTTTGCATCTATATTCATGAGGGATATTGGTCTGTAATTCTCTTTCAATGCTGCATCTTTTTCTGGCTTACGAATTAAGGTGATGCTGGCTTCATAGAAAGAATTTGGGAGAATTCCCTCTTTTTCGATTGTTCCGAATAGTTTGAGAAGAATTGGGGTTAGTTCTTCTTTAAATGTCTGGTAGAATTCAGCAGTGAATCCATCTGGTCCTGGGCTTTTCTTTGTTGGGAGGGCCTTTATTACTGATTCAATTTCTGACTCACTTATGGGTCTGTTTAGGTTTTCTATGTCTTCCTGGTTCAATTTAGGTAGGTTGCATGTGTCCAGGAATCTATCCATTTCTGATAGGTTTCCCTGTTTACTGGCATACAAGTCCTTGTAGTAATTTCTGATGATTCTTTTGATTTCTGTGGTGTCTGTTGTTATATTTCCTTTTTCATCTCTGATTTTACTGATTTGGGTCTTTTCTCTTCTTTTTTTTAGTTAGTTGGGCCAATGGGGTGTCAATCTTGTTTATTTTCTCAAAAAACCAGCTCCTCGTTTGGCTGATTTTTTGTAATGTTTTTTTGGATTCAATCCTGTTGATTTCTTCTCTGATTTTGATTATTTCTCTTTTTCTACTAGATTTGGGTTCTAGTTTTCTGCAAATTTTCTAGATCCTTGAGATGCATTGAAAGCTCATCTATTTGGTGCCTTTCCAGTTTCTTGATGTAGGCACCTATTGATATAAACTTTCCTCTTAACACTGCTTTTGCTGTATCCCATAAGTTTTGGTATGTTGTGCTGTTATCCTCATTTACTTCCAGAAAATTTTTGATTTCTCTTTTGATTACTTCAGTGACCCATTGTTCATTCAGGAGCATGTTGTTCAATCTCCATGTGTTTGCATATGCTCTAGGGATTCCTGAGTTGCTAATTTCCAACTTCAATCCCTTATGGTCTGAGAAGTTGCATCGTATGATTCTAATTCTTTTGAATTTGCTGAGACTTGCTTTATGGCCTAATATGTGATCAATCCTAGAGTAGGTTCCATGTACTGCTGAGAAGAATGTGAATGCTTTACATGTAGGATGAAAAGTTCTGTAGATATCTGTTAGATCCATTTGGGCTATAGTGTTGTTTAAATCTACTGTCTCCTTGTTGATCTTCTGTTCTGTCGATCTGTCAATATCTGTGTGTGGAGTATTGAAGTCCCCCAGTACTATTGTGTTGGGGTCTAAGTCTCCCTTTAAGTTTCTTAACAAATTTTTTAAATAAACCTGTGGCCTGTAATTAGGTGCATATACATTGAGAATTGTTATATCTTCCTGTAGTATTGATCCCTTAATCATTATATAGTGTCCCTCTTTGTCTCTCTTAACAGTTTTTGTGTTAAAGTTTATGTAGTCCGATATTAAGATGGTTACACCCGCTCTTTTTTCATTTCTGTTGGCATGGTATATCTTGTTCCATCCTTTTATTTTCAGTCTGTCTGGATCTTCGTTGGAAAGATGTGTTTCTTGTAGGCAGCAAATAGATGGTTTTTGTTCCTTAACCCAGTCAGCCAATCTCTGTCTTTTAACAGGACAGTTTAGACCTTTAACGTTCAATGTGACTATTGATAAGTGGTAAGTTTGCCCTGCCATTTGCCAGATATTTTCTAATGTATGCTTTGAATTCCCTGTGATCTTTTGCCGTGAGGTTCCCTTCATTTACCTTCTTTTATGTTGATGGTCGTGTTTCTGTGTTTCTGTGTGTAACACGTCTTTAAGTATCTTTTGCAGGGCTGGACGAGTGGCAACAAATTCTTTCAATTTTTGTTTGTTATGAAAGGTCTTTATTTCACCTTCATTCACAAATGAGAGCTTTGCAGGGTATAATATTCTGGGCTGGCAGTTTTTCCCTCTAAGTACCTGGGCTATGTCTCCCCATTCCCTTCTAGCTTGTAGGGTTTCTGTTGAGAAGTCAGCTGTGAGTCTAATTGGAGATCCTCTGAGAGTAATCTGACGTTTCTCTCTTGCACATTTTAGGATCTTTTCTTTTTGCTTCACTGTGGTGAGTTTAATTACAATATGTCGTGCAGAGGATCTCTTTTGGTCATGTTTATTAGGGGTTCTATGAGCTTCCTGGATTAGGATTTCTCTGTCTTTCTCCAAGCCTGGAAAATTTTCTGCTAGTATCTCCCTAAAAAGGCCTTCTAATCCTTTCTCCCTCTCCATACCTTCAGGAACACCTAGAACCCGAATGTTGGGTTTTTTAATAGTATCCTGTAAATTCCCAACCATATCTTTTAGTTTTCTAATTTCCTCTTCTTGTCTTTGGTTTGACTGTTTCCTCTCCTGTTCATTGTCTTCTAGGTCCGATATTCTCTCCTCTGCTTCACCCATTCTGGTTTTAAGGCCCTCAAGATTGCTTGTCACTTGATCTATTGAGTTCTTCAATTCATTAAGATTTTTTGTCACTATCGTAGCTTCTTGTTCTACTAGTTGTTTCATTTCGTTTTGATTTCTCCGTAGTGCTTCATTCTCGTGAGAGAGATTTTCTATCTTATCCATTAAAGATTTCTGTAGTTCAAGAATTTGTTTTTGAGAACTTCTTAATGTTCTTATCAATTCTTTGAGATCTGCTTCTTGCATTTCTTCTATCTCATTATCTTCACAATCCTGACTTGGGGTGTCTTTTCCGTTTGGGGTCATCATAGCGTCTTCCCTGATCTTGCTCCCTCGGAATCTGTTTTTGTTTGGCATTTTTTTTTCCCCCACACTCTTTCTCTGGGTTGTCAAGGTAACGGAGTTTGTGTGCACGGTGTGTTCCCAGTTTTTGGATCCCCTTCAGGTTTCTACAGCCTCGGGTTTTTGGTTCCGTCTGCCTCAGTGATGTGCGGGCGCACCTTGTCCCACTGCGTTTAATAAAATTCGACTTCGTAAGGTGGGCGGCGAGAGGGGCTAGTGTCCGTGCGGGCTCGCCTCAACTGTGCTGTTTCCCCCGTGGGGGTCTGCTTCCCCCCGCCAGTGTCTCGGGATCCCTGTATCGGCTCCCGTTCACGCGCGCAGATCCTGCGGCAATTGTGTTCCGCCCGGCTTCCGTTGCAGCCGGCGGGCGCGTGCCGTCCCACTGCGTTTAATCTAGCTCGACTTAGCAGGGTGGGTGACGAGAGAGGCTAGTGTCCGTGTGGGCTCGCCTCAATTGTGCTGTTTCCCTGGGGTCTGCTTCCCCCCGCCAGTGTCTCGGGATCCCTGTATCGGCTCCCGTTTAAGCGCTCAATTCCAATGGCGACTGTGTTCCGTCCGGTTCCCGTCCCTCCCGGCAGCTCCCGTGCCACTATGGCACGATTTGCCGTTCGCAAACTTACTTTTCCCTAGGTCCTCTGCGTCTCATTCACTGGGTCCAGAAGAATTTCCACTGCATTTTTTTCCCTGAGATTTTTCCTGAGGCTACAGTAACTCTGTTTTTGTTAAACTATCTTTTTGCGGACTGCTAGTGCACGTCCTCACTATTCCGCCATCTTGGCTCCTCTCTCACTATCTCAATCACTCTCTCTCTCTCTCTCCTCTCTGCCTCTCTGTAACTCTTTCAGATAAATAAATAAATCTTTAAAAAAATTCACTTAATGTACTTATCAGCTCAAGGATATTTGCTTTATTATTTAAAATGACTTACAGGGGCCAGAGTCGTGGCTCACTTGATTAATCCTCCACCTGCGGTATTGGCATCCTATATTGGTGCTGGTTCTAGTTCTGGCTGCTACTCTTCCAGTCCAGCTCTCTGCTGTGGCCCAAGTGCTTGGGCCCCTGTACCCACATGGGAGACCAGGAGGAAGCACCTGGCTATTGGCTTTGGATCTGTGCAGTTCTGGCCATAGCAGCCATTTGGGGGGTGAGCCAATGGAAGGAAAACCTTTCTCTCTGTCTCTCTCTCTCACTCTCTATAACTCTACCTGTCAAATAAATTTAAAAAATTACTTCTTTCTCTGTCAACTTTTTCTGTCAAAGTAAGGAATCCTTTATCTGTGCTTTGCTGAATCTTGCTGAGTTTCCTTAAAACAACTATTCTAAATTTTGCATATGAAGATTTGAATATATCAGTTTCTATGTGATCAATTTCTACTTATATTGTTTATCAGATGAGATCACGATTCTTGATGTTGGTATATGATATCAGCTGCACATTGAAGAACCCTGCACTTTTCCCCATCTTCCTAATCAGACTTTGTTGTGCATGCCTACCACAAATTCTGAGCACTCTATCTCTCTTCACTTCCACTATTTCTGCACTTGTTAGTGCCGTAACTCAAAGTCTGCTGCAAATCTGCTGTGGGTGTGTTGTTCAGAATGAGCTCTAGAGGCTTTGGTCTGCCAGCATTGGCATAGCAATAGAGACTTTTGGTTTTTATCTGGCATTGGGTTGCATGATAGCACTTACACTGAGCTGTAAGACAAAGTTCTATACTGTCTTTTTCACCCTACTCTCCAACTGCTGGAATCTTGCTCCACTCTCTGCAAGAGGTTGGGAGAGGGATGGTAGAAGTGGTACTTTGGCCAGTTGCCTAAGGATGATCAAGAGATCCATTGTCCAGTTACTTACCTGGGAGCAGTGCCAAGGGGCCCTTTCTGGCACTGTATTTACAATGGTGGGCCCAATACTGGGTTTCAAGTCTTGAACTTAAATCTCTCTCTGCTCCCCAAGCAGGAGACATGCAGAAGCATTGCTTGGATATGGGGAAGGGGATGAGGCAGCAACTGCATCTTTCCTTCTTTCTTCGAAAAACATTTCTTCTAATACTCTAATACCTTAGTGTCTCACCTAGCTTCCTTAGCTTTACTGAAGGTTGCTTAGCCTGTGAATAACTGCTCAAATTGATGTTTCTCTAGGGAGATTATCACTGGTGCGTCTTTATTTATTTATTAATTTATTTATTTTTGCCTTGTCTAATTGCTCTGGTGAGGATTTCTAGTACTTGATTGTAAATAAGTGGCAAGAATTGGCATTTTTATACTGTAGCTTAGAGGAAAAATTTTCAGGTTTTCACCACTAATTATGATGTTAGCTGTAGAATTTTGATATGTGGATTTTATTGTGTTAAATTAAGTCACTTTAATAAATATCTCACACAAAGATGGTGGAATAGTGAGTGGGCGCACTGATAGTCTGGGAAAAGATAGTTTAATAAAAGTGGAGTAACTGTAGCCTCAGGAAAAGGCTCAGGAAAAAAATTGCAGAGGAAACTCTTCTGGATCTAGAGGAAGTGATGCGAAGGACCTACAGGGAGAGCAAAGTCACTCACCGCGTGGAAGCCCAGCCGCAGAGTCTACACGCCAGCGCTGGAAGGGGAGATGAGACAAAAACCACGGTAACCCGAGACATTGGCAGGGAAAGACAGAAAGAGTCTAGAGGGAATGAGGCCTGAAGCCCCAGTGGGGAAAGTTCACCAGGCTGACTGGAGGAGAGAAAAAAAAAAACAAATAAATAAGGGGAACCAGCATGGACACTAACCTCTCTCTCCACTCACCTTACAAAGCTGAGCAAGACAAGGAGCAGGCGCCATTTCTGTATTAGCCAAGCAGAAAAACCTGACTCTGGTGGGAAGAAATAAAAGGAGGTTAGGGCCTAGTGAAAGTGTGGAGCTAATGAACTGAGACTGTGAAAATCTGAGGGGGGGCGAGAGAACTCACTGAGTACACAAACTCGGTAACCTTGGCAACCCGGTGAGAGACTGCGGAGAAATTTGAGACCACACACTGAGGGCTGCATAAACTCTTTGTGCGGTCCAAGGGATAGAGCAGACGAATACCCACAGGGGCCAGATTTCATACATCAACTACCCTCAATTCCACTCAGCTGTGCAGAATTATTTCCCAACTGAGTCAAAAAAAAAAGATAGAGAAAGAGAGAAAGCCAGCGAGAGAACAATCTGGGTGGGTCACCTTTGGCACACCTTATTCCCTGAAGAACCAAACAGAGCTCTTTGGCCACACCCATCACAGCCTCTAAGGATCCATCAAAAGCAGACAGTCCACTTAATCTAGAGTCATAGTATAATGAGAAAAACCACCACAGCAAAGAAACCAAAGAGTATCTCCACGATGTCAAACAAACGCAGAAACCGAGGTAACAAGAACAAAGAAGACACTATGATGCCCTCAAATGAAAAAGACACCCCAATTCAAGATTATGAAGATGATGAGATAGAAGAAATGCAAGAAGCAGATCTCAAAAAATTGATAAGAACATTAAAAAGTTCACAAAAACAAATTCTTGAACTACAGAAATCCTTAATGGACAAGATAGAAAATCTCTCTCACAAAAATGAAATATTAAGGAGGAATCAAAATGAAATGAAACAACAAGTAGAACATGAATCTGTGATAGTGATGAGAAATCATAATGAAGTGAAGAATTCAATAGATCAAATGACAAACACATTAGAGAGCCTTACAAACAGAATCAGTGAAGCAGAAGAGAGAATATCGGACTTAGGAGACAGAGCACAGGAAAGGAAACAGTCAAACCAAGGAAAAGGAAAGGAAATGAGAAATCTAAAAAACATTGTCGGGAATCTAGAGGATACTTTAAAAAACTTAACATTCGGGTTCTAGGAGTTCCTGAAGGCATGGAGAGGGAGAAAGGATTAGAAGGCCTTTTTAGTGAGATACTAGCAGAAAATGTCCCAGGTTTGGAGAAGGACAGAGACATCCTAGTACAGAAAGCTCATAGAATCACTAGGAAACATGACCAAAAGTGATCCTCACCATGACACGTTGTAATTAAACTCACCACAGTGAAACAGAAAGAAAAGATTCTAAAATGTGCAAGAGAGAAACGTCAGATTACTCAGAGGATATCCAATTAGACTCACAGCAGACTTCTCATCAGAAACCCTACAAGCTAGGAGGGAATGGGGAGATATAGTCCAGGTACTAAGAGAGAAAAACTGCCAGCCCAGAATATTATATCCTGCAAAGCTCTCATTTGTGAATGAAGGTGAAATAAAGACCTTTCATAGCAAACAGAAATTGAAAGAATTTGTTGCCACTCGTCCAGCCCTGCAAAAGATGCTTAAAGATGTGTTGCACACAGAAACACAGAAACACGGTCATCAATATGAAAGAAGATAAAGGAAGGAAACCTCACAGCAAAAGATCACAGGAAGTTGAAAACATATATTAGAAAATATCTTTGGCAAATGGCAGGGCAAAGTTACTACTTATCAATAGTCAATAGAACGTTAATGGCCTGAACTGTCCAGTTACAAGACACAGACTGGTTTATTGGGTTAAGGAACAAAACCCATCTCTTTGGTGCTTACAAGAAACACATCTTTCCAACTTAGATGCATAGAGACTGAAAGTGAAAGGCTGGAAAAAGATATACCTTTGCAACATAAAGGAAAAAAGAGCAGGTGTAGCCATCTTAATATCAGACAACATAAACTTTAACAGAAAAACTGTTAAGAGAGACAAAGAGGGGCACTATATAATGATTAAGGGATCAATTCAACAGGAAGATATAACGATTATCAATGTATATGCACCTAATAACTGGGCACTGGTTTATTATAAGATTTGTTAAGGGACTTAAAGGGAGTCTTAGACTCCAATACAATAACACTGGGGGACTTCTATACTACACTCTCAGAAATAGACAGATCAACAGGACAGAAGATTAACAAGGAGACAGTAGATTTAAATGACACTATAGCCCAAATGGATCTAACAGATATCTACAGAACTTTTCATCCTACACATAAAGCATTTGCATTCTTCTCAGCAGTACATGGAACCTACTCTAGGATTGACCACATACTAGCCCATAAAGCAAGTCTCAGCAAATTCAAAAGAATTAGAATCATACCATGCAGCTTCTCAGACCATAAAGGAATGAAGTTGGAAATTAGCAACTCAGGAATCCCTAGAGCATATGCAAACACATGGAGATTGAACAACATGCTCCTGAATGAACAATGGGTCACAGAAGAAATCAAAAGATTACAATGTCTTCCCCCCCATAACTTCCCTCCCACCCGCAACCCTCCCCTTTCCCTCTCCCTCTCCCCTTGCTTCACATCGATTCATTTTCAATTCTCTTTATATACAGAAGATCAGTTTACTATATATTAAGTAAAGATTTCAACAGTTTGCTCTCACGTAGGGACTCAAAGTGAAAAACACTGTTGGAGTACTGGTTATAGTATTAATTCACAATGTACAGCACATTAAGGACAGAGATCCTACATGATTTTTTTTAATTGATTAATTATCTATGAAATTTCCAATTTAACACCAAGATTTTTTAATCATTTGCAATTATCTTTTTATACAGAAGATAGATTCAGTATATATTAAGTAAAGATTTCATCAGTTTGCACCCACACAGAAACACAAAGTGTAAAATACTGTTTCAGTACTAGTTGTAGCATTACTGCACATTGGACAACACATTAAGGACAGATCCCTCATGAGATGTAAGTATACAGTGACTCCTGTTGTTGATTTAACAAAATGACACTCTTGTTTATGGCGTCAGTAATCTCCCTAGGCTCTAGTCATGAGTTGCCAAGGCTATGGAAGCCTTTTGGGTTTGCGGACTTCAATCGTATTCCGACAGGGTCATAGTCAAAGTGGAAGTTCTCTCCTCCCTTTAGAGAAAGGTACCTGCTTCTTTGTGGCCCCGTTCTTTCCACTGGGATCTCACTCGCAGAGATCTTTCATTTAGGTCTTCTGTTTTTTCCAGAGTGTCTTGGCTTTCCATGCCTAAAATATTCTCATGGGCTCTTCATCCAGATCTGAATGCTTTAAGGGCTGATTCTGAGGCCAGAGTGCTATTTAGGACATCTGCCATTCTATGAGTCTGCTGTGTCTCCTGCTTCCCATGTTGGATCATTCTCTCCCTTTTTCATTCTATCAGTTAGTATTAGCAGACACTAGTCTTGTTTGTGTGATCCCTTTGACTCTTAGACCTATCAGTGTGATCAATTGTGAACTGAAATCGATCACTTGGACTAGTGAGATGGCCTTGGTACATGCCACCTTGATGGGATTGAATTGGAATCTCCTGGCACGATTCTAACTCCATCATTTGGGGCAGTTCCGATTGAGCATGTCCCAGATTGTACATCTCCTCCCTCTCTTATTCCCACTCTTATATTTAACAGGGATTATTTTTCAGTTGAAATTTAAACACCTAAGAATAATTATGTGTTAGTTACAGAGTTCAACCGCTAGTACTAGAATAAAAAATACTAAAATGAATAAAGTATTACATTGTACAACAACAGTCAGCACAAGAACTGATCAAGTATTTTTTAACGTTTTAAAGATAGCAAAAACATTTATTTCAAAAATTGATTGTGTATTGAAAAATTTGCTTTGGAAATTATTACATACTTTCATGGTTTTTCTTTTCCTACTACAAAAGTAGAAATATCTACTTGATATGGTAATCCTATACATAAATTCGAACAAAAAGTCAATCATGAATTTCCTTTTTCACACAATAGATTTTTGGGTGAGAAAAGCACCCTATACCTATCAATCAGAAGAAATTTACTAAGTACTAGTCTTCTGATTAACCTCATCATGGAGTACAGTTTAATACTTCAACATATAGATAGCATAAACTGAACAATCCAGCCAACCGCTGTTTCCATCTCCTCATCATTTTCTTGTGTTTGGAGCCTATCAACAACTCTCCTACAGTTATTTATACAAAACATAATACATCTATTATGAACTGTTATCACCCCTCTGTGGTGTGGAACAGTAGAACTTATAATTTCTATCTGATTGTATTTTGTCACCCATTATCTTACCTCTCTATTCTGTCTCCTACCTGCCTTTTCAGCTTCTAGTAACCCCAATTCTAAATTCAGATTAACTATTTTTTAAAATATTTATTTGAAAGGCAGAGTTACAGAGAGACAGAGAGAGGGAGAAAGACACAGAGAGAACTTCCACCTGCTGGTTCACACCACAAAGGGCCATAACACCTAGAGCTGGGCCAGGCTGAAGACAGGATCCTGGAACTCCATCAGGGTCTTCCCTGTGGGTGCTAAGAGTCCAAGCACTTGAGCCTTCTTCTCCTGCCTTCCAAGGTACATTAGCAGGGAGCTGAGTTGGAAGTGGAGCAGCTGTTACTTGAAACAGTGCTCATGTGGGATGCTGGCATTGCAGGTAGCAGCTAAACCCACTGAACCACCATGGCAGTTCCCAAATTAACTATTTTTTAACTTCCACATATGAGGAAAAATATAAAATATTTATTTCTGGCTTCCTTCACTTCACATAATGGTTTCTAGTTCCATGCACTTTCCTATAGATGTTAAGATTTCATTCTTTATGGATGAGCAATATTCCACTGTGTTTATATTCCACATTTTCCCTATGCATTTATCTGTTGGTAAACACTTAGGTTGATTCCACATCTTGGCTCATGTGAATAGTGCTACAGTGAAAATGGCAGTGAAGGTATTTCTTTAACTTTAATGTGAATTTCATTTTTTTCACATATATACCCAGATCTGGAATGGCTGATTGAGGTGGCATATATATTTTTAATTTTTTGGAGGAACCTCCATATTGTTCACCATAATGGCTGTACTAATTTGCATTCCTATCAACAGTGCATAGCAGTTTCCTTCCACACTTCCTCACCATCATTTAAAAAAAAATCTTTTTGATAACAGTCATTCTAACTGGAATGAGATGATACCCTGTTTTTATCTTGATTTGCATTTCCCTGGTAGCCAGAGATGTTGAACATTTCTTTATGTGTTTGTTGACCATTTGTATTTTTTCTTTTGAGAAGTGTCTATTCATATTCTTTGTACATTTCTTAACTCAATTGTTTCTTTGTTGTTGAGATTTTAAGTTCCTTATATATTATGAATATTAATCATTTGTCGGATGAATAGTTTGCAAATATTTTCTCCTGATCTGTCAACTCTCTCTTCCCCCTGTTGATTGTTCTCTTCTGCTGTGCAGAAGCTTCTAGTTTGATATCATCCCATTTATTTTTGCTTCTGTTGTCTGTGCTTTTTGGATTTTATCTAAAAAAATCACTGTTTATGCAAATATCTTGAAGTACTTCCCCTGTGTTCTCTTCTGGTAATTACATGTTTCAGATCATAACATTTACGTATCTAATCTATTTTGAGTTGATTTTGTATACAACTATGAGTAAACCTATGTGGGTGAAGGTGGGGAGCCTTATTTCAATCTTCTGTACAGTCAGTTTTCCCAACAGCCTATATTGAAGAGTCTATTCTTTCTCTAGTATATGTTTCTCCAGTGTGTGTCTTTGTCAAGGAATCATTGGATGTAGATGCTTGCATTCATTTCAGGAATCTCTGTTACATTGTCTATGTGCCTTTTATTATGCCTCCACCATGTTTTGGTTACAATACCTCTGTAATAAGTCTTGAAATCTCGTCTCATGATTCACGCAGCTGTGTTTCCTCTGTTAAGGCTTGATTTGGCTATTTGAAGTCTTTTGTAGTTCTATAGAGTTTTAGGATTGTTTTTCCAAGTTCTGTGAAGAATATCATTGTAATTTTGATGGGTTTTTCTTGAATATGTAAGTTACTTTGGGTACTATGGACATTTTAATGATATTCTTCCAATTCATAGACATGGAAAGTCTTTCCATTTTTTTCAGCTTATTTTGTTCAGCTTACTTTGTAACTGTTTTGCCATTTTCATTGTCTATATTTTTCAAATCATTGGTTAAATTGATTCAAAGGTATTTATTTTATTATTTTTGTAACTATTGTGAATGGGACTGCTTTTTTAATTTCAATCTTAGCAAGTTTGTTATTGGTGTATAAAATGCTATTGATTTTTTTCATATTTATTTTGTGTCCTGTAGCTGCTGGATTTATTTGTCAAATCTAGTCTTTTGATAGAGTCTTAGATTTCTTTATGAAACTATGTCATCTTCATACAAGGACACTTTGATGTCCTCTTTTCCTATTTGTATGCCTTTTATTTTTTCTCTTTAATTGCTTTGATTAAAATGTTGGTTATATATTGAATTATTGTAGTAAGAGTGGATCTTCTTGTTTGGGTCTAAATATTATAGGAAATGCTTTCAGCTTACCCCAAATCTCTAACAACTTTCTCTATCTTAGTAAATAACAATTCTGTCTTTCCAGTTACCCACTCTGATCATGACTTCTTTGTCTTGTGCCTCCTTTTTTCTTTTTATTTTATTTATTAAAGGTAGAGTCTACAGATAGAGGGTGAGAGAGAGAGAAAGGGAGAGGGAGAGAGGGAGGGGAGGAGAGAGAAAGAGATAGAGAGCACTTCCTTTTGCTGGCTCACTCCCCAAATGGATGTAATGGCTAGGGCTGTGCCAATCCAAAGCCAGGAGCCAGGAGGTTCCTCCAGGTTTCCCACATGGGTGCAAGGGCCCAAAGATGGACCATCCTCTGTTGCTTTCCCAGGCACATTAGCAGGGAGCTAGATTGGAACTGAAGCAGCTGGGACTCGAACCGGCACTCATATCGGATTCCAGTGTCATAAGTGGTGTCTACCCGCTAGCCCACAATGTTAACCCCATCTTGTGCTTACTTTCTAATTAATTTGCCAGATTGGTATGAACTAACATGAAAATATGTACATTATCCAAACTCATCTCCTACTTACACTGCTATAATCCTGATCCAAGCCACCATTCTCTCTCACCTGTACTACATACTCCCCACCTCCACCTCCTCACATTGAAATTCTTGATACAGCATTGGAATAATCATATTAAAACTCAATTAAATCATTTCACTCCTGTTATAAAACCCTGCAACAGTTCCCTGTCCCACAAAGAGTTAATTGTCCTATTTGTCACTGCTCTGACCTTACTTCATACTTCTTTCTTCATTGCTCACTTCACTTCAGGCACAGCTGGACTGCTTCCACTTGCCTGGGGGGAATAAAGATCTAGCTAAAATTGAACCAACATTGATTTATCTGAGGTGATAAATCAATCCTCCACATAATTGAAACTGTGCTGGATTTTACCCATGAAGAAGGCATCTAGCAACTAGACCTCTGGCAACCATCTTAGAATCATATTTTTCAGATTCTGCAAGGGTCTTTGACAATGAGGACTTTGTTCTTCAATGTAAGAGTATGAGAAGCTCAATCTAAGAGGGCTGCACATTTATATTTTTTAACTTTTTATATCAGAAAATGTTTTAAATTTACAAAACAAAAATTGTAAAACAGTTTAAAGACTACTCCCAGCATCTCCTTTACTAACATATTATAGTAGTATGAAACATGTTACTGAATTTTGCGTGAGATTTTTTATTTTAAAAAATTAACTCTTCTAGAAAATAGTCAGTTAGATATTACA
This sequence comes from Sylvilagus floridanus, assembly GCA_949820135.1. Classification (NCBI taxonomy): domain Eukaryota; kingdom Metazoa; phylum Chordata; class Mammalia; order Lagomorpha; family Leporidae; genus Sylvilagus; species Sylvilagus floridanus. Next base: position 32,159,079 of record OX463246.1, on the reverse strand, counting down.
ATTTTATTAAGGCTTGTAACTTATAGCCATTAAATAGATTTCTGCTTTTTATTTAATTTTTTTTTGTTTAGATCATCATTTTCAATCACAAGTGAATTCATCTTAAAATTTAATGGAACACAGGATCCAGTAGAGAAGGAGGAATTGTTGGAGATAGCTAGGAAAAGCATTATCAAATGTAAGGTAATGGTACACTCTTTCATTACTTATTACATAAACTTTCTCTTGTAGCTGGCAGATGATAACATATTCTAATAGGTACACTTTTCTTTAATTAGGCATAGCTAAAATATTAATGCAGAGTGCAGAAATAATTCAATGTCAAATGGCTTTTGGAATGAAGGTTCCTCATAAATTATTGGGAAATATTCTTTTTTACATCAGTTCCATAGTCCATAGAAGAATATCAAAAGCTGGCTATCCAAATCTTTGATTATGAAAAATTTAGTGTTTCCTGAAAAAATTTTAACTGAGATATAATATATTCCCAAAGAAGAAAGAGAGCCTTCCTAAACCGTTACCATACTTGCCAACATGCTCTGAATTTCCTCTGTGACAAATTCTTCTTAACTTAAAAAAAACATACATTCTTTAAGATTATTACAGGGGTGTGCATTTGGTGGAGTGGTTAAGGTGCTCATTTCAGTTGTCCACATCCAATATCAGTGAACCTGAGCTCAAGTTCCAGTTCTGCTTTTGACTTCCACTTGCTGCTAACATGAACCCTGGGAAGCAGTCGGCTCAAGTACTTGGGTCTCTGACACCTATCCAGATGGGAGAGCAGAATTGAGTTTCAGGCTTCCAGCTTCAGCCTGGCCTGGCCCCAGCTACTAGTGGCCTTTGAAGAGTGGACCAGCGAATGGGAGATCTGTCTCTGTGTCTTTCAAACAAATAAAATAAGTGAAAATTTTGTAAAATATTTATTTATTTGAAAGGTTGGAGTGACATAGACAGAAGGAGAGACAGAGGCAGAGAGATCTTCTATCCACTGTTTCACTTCCCAAATATCGAAAACAGCAAGGGCTAGGCCAGGTCAAAGCCAGGAAATTGTTGGAACTCCATTTGGGTGTCTCATGTGAGTGGCAGGAACGTGAGTACCTGGGTCATCACCCACCGCCTTTCCAGGTGCATGCAGAAAGCTGGATGGAAAGCAGAGCAGCTGGGCCTTGAACTGGTGCTCACATGGGATGTGGTGTCTCAAGCAGTTACTTAACTTGCAGCTCCACAATACCTGGCCCTGAATTTTTTTAAGCATGTTACATCAGTCATTAGTTCTCTAATTTTTAAACAGATATCAAAGCAAAGCAGTAAGTAAAATAGGTTTCCCTTGATTTTCCCTACATGAGATTCAATTTGACAGGAAATATATACATAGAATTTTTCTTTGATGCTGAATAATTCATGAAATTGAAAAAAAAAAAAAACCTGTACAAACCAGGGGCCTAAATTAAGCCACCATTTTGTATGTGTATGTGTGGTAGTGTTTTTTTTTTTTTCCACTTCTTGCTTGCCTTTACATTTGAAAATTTTCGAAAGATATATTTATAATATTTGAGGGAGAAAAAAATGAGAATGCAGGCAAGCACCATCAATACAATCATCCATGAGTTTCTTCCAGTTGGCCCTGTGCTCCTAGGGTGGCCGCAGGAGTAGGTGACATGAGGCAGGAAATGCATCCTGATCATCTCTCTGGTGTTCATTAATGGTGGGCCCATCAACATCGAAGTAAGCAGTTTTCTAGAAAATTGGTATTAAACTTATTTCATTAATAATTTTTTCTTATAAAATTAGAAATGCAATCTCTTGGGAAAATAAGATAAAATATTCTCCAGCAAGCAAAAAGTGAGAATTATTCTCAGTAAGTAACTGATATTATGATACAGCATATTAATAAATGTTCTCTACATCTGGAAGCTTATGTGGTTTATAGAAAATTTTGAAAGTTGGTGATGAACTGGCATTAAAGCTTTTCACTGTGACACTTAAGAAAAAAAAAGAAAAGAAAATTTTGAAAGATACAAATGCTAAAAACAAAATTATAAAGATGTGTTCAACTCTGACTATGGAGCCTTGACCTCATAGACTGACTTTCAAAATATAATTAACAGATGGCAAAAATAAATAAGTAAACAAGCCCCATATTTTTGTTTGCCCTTTTCATGCTTCCTTGTAACAGAGAAAACTGGGTCTTAAAACCCTGGGCTCTGGAAAGCATGTGGATCTTCCAGCTGCATGGACTGAAGTAGTGTTTCTGGCTCAATGCAAAGGAGAAATCCAAGATGGTATGTATTCCAGCTGGCCTCTTAAGTATCTTAGGTGTCTTCTAGATTAGTAGCCAAGGACATAACTTGAGAAATTTTTCAGAAATTGTATAAGAGAAAATAAAGATTTTTCAATCACTATAAAGTATCTTATATTGTTTCATTGTGAAACTTCCTTTTATACTTTTGAGTTAGGACTTTCAAAAAGTTTCTAGCTTCTATTACTTTTTCTAAAATTAGTAACTAATTAAAAATAATATGAAATGTCAGTAGTTTCTAATTACCATACATATTATATGTCAGAGAAACTTATTTCTACATTTTATAATTCTAATCATAAAACAGGAATTAAATTGCCACTTTTTTCTGCTTATTTAAACCAACACTTTTCTTTTATGTATCTGTCTTCAGATACCCTTTCCTCAACCTAAAAAAGAAATTAAATAACATTTTTTAAAAGATTTTTATTTATTTATTTGAGAGACAGAGTTACAGAGAGAGAGATGTCTTTCATCCGCTGGTTCACTCCCCAGATGCCTGCAACCACGGGAGCTGGGCCAATCCAAAGCCAGGAGCAGCCAAGAGCTTCTTCTGGGCCTCCCACATGGGTGCAGAGGCCCAAGCACTTGAGCCATCTTCTACTGCTTTCTCAGGCCATAGCAGAGAGCTGGATTGGAAGAGGAGCAGGCAGGACTTGAACCAATGCCCATATGGGATTCCGGTGCCACAGGTGGAAGCTTCTCCTGCTATGCCACAGCACCGTCCCCAATAACATTATTTTTAAGGGAACAAAATTATTTCTATCATCATCCTAAATATTTTGCATATGCCCTTTAAAATGAGTTAGAGTGTTGACCACATGAGGTCAGAGAATATTTCCTCATGTAAATTGGGTTTATAGTGCTTTCTGGGAGTATGCAAACGAGAGGAAGAATAAGAAATATTTTGTATTTAACTTACAGTCCTTCACAGTATCATCCACAGCCTGACCTCTTTGAAATGTTTAAATGCTATTGAGCAAAACTTTCTTTGTTTACCCTCCATCAGCAGCCACTTGCTTTGAATTGGCAGTTAGATTTCAGTTTTTTATGGCGTCCTACAGTCTTGTGATTCAGAAGAGCACTGGCCATGGCTCAGCCACTGTAGCTGGTCTAGCTCAGTTGCAACAATTCCCTTTCACTCACCAGTGATTGGATTAGGAAACAAATGCCCTGGTCCTGACCAAAGGGATGCAAAGTCAGAACATGCTTTAGAAAACAACATGTACCATTCCTTCTCTGTTCCTCTCTGTCTGATGCCTGGAGCTCCTGTGTCATCACAATCATATACCTCAGGGAAATAGATGAGGACAGAATGTGCACACAGACTGCAGTTACATTAGCCATCCCTGAACTTTTCCAATTCTAACCTTGTGAAATAACAAGCATTCTTATTTTGAAGACATTTTTTGCTGAGTTTTCTGTAACACACAGCTGAAAGCATTCACATAGAACCCTAAAAAAACATCTTAAATATGGTCCATTTATATCATCTCCACAAAAGAAAGACACTTCTAATAGGTGTCCTGCTTTTGCTCTTGTTTGCTTCTCATTCTGTAGTTCCTTCTTCATTCAGTAGTGACCATTCTACAGCTTCAAGAATTTCCAGTGGCTTCCAGTTTCACCGAAAATGATTATGATGTGCAAGGCTGTGTGTGTCTTGCCCTGTTCTTGAACATGTCATATTTTTCCTTCCTCAAGTCCCTGCATTTGTTGTTCTCCCCTAGATATTTACCTCAAAACCTTTATAGTAACTCGAGATTCTATGTTTTCTAGGTCCTTAGTTCCATATTCTTCCTTCTTGTTCTGGTCGGGTTGGTACTACTTCCTCTGTCTCATCTTTGTAGCATACTACTCTTCTCTTTTACAGACATCGTTAGCACTGCCTTTCATCATCCATTTCTGTGGTTATACATTTTGCTACCATTATATGTGTGGGCTAGCAATCTAGTGAGTGTTGGGTGTAGTAGCTTGGCATTCTTAGTCATTTCTCTTTCTCTCTTTAAGTGGTCTCCACACCTGGGTGACTTCTGAATCCAATGGCAGAATAGAATTTCCATATGGCAATTTAAATTACCAAAGCTAGTCGGATAGTGGGAGAGAGATTGATCTCCAGGTAGATTACATCTTATTGCTGAAGCACTCACAATGTCTGTTCAAGTTTAAGGGGAAAGCAGCATGGATTTTGTCTCTTGATGGAAAGGAGCGAAAGAATTTGTAAATATATTTTAAAATCACAATCTGTTTTTTATGACCAAATAGTTTATTTTAAGAATTAATTTTAACATGTGGAAAAACAGGATGATCTACATTTGATGGAGTTTCTGCTTTGCAATATTTCAGAAGCTTTGAATATGCTCTATGCTTCCCTGGACCATATTTCCTTTGATTATGAACATCTGCCTGCCTTATTTTTTGTTGCGGAGTCCATTTTGTACAGACTCTGTTGTGATGCACTTCTGAGGACATATTTATATTCAATTGAAATGAAGCTGGCAAAGGTATGTTGCAAAATTTCTGTAATATTTTTAAGTGTCCTATGTACTACATGTAGCCACATAATATCTGTTTTAGGATCAGGACAGTTACTTTTATTATAGAATATTCTCTCATTTGGTAGTTTCTTTTAATTTCTAATTGTGGATGTATATTGTTACTTGATATCTAAATGGAAATTAAGAAAATACAAGTTAACAAACTAAATAAGGAAGTAATAGTTAATTGAAAATCAATACTATTGTTTTCTGAATCTATACAGATTTTCTCTTCTCAACTTTTAAGGATTTTAAATGCTACCTTATCTGCCATTTAAAAATGATGACAGATACATGTCCCTTTGAGAAGACGAGCTGTTCTTTTGGTATTCTATGACATTTCAGAGCTTCAAAGTGCTTTACATGGTCTTGGCGGTCTTATGGTTCTGCATTCTAGGATCACATGAGTTGACTTCTGCAAAATTTATTATTAGTCAAATACATTCAGCTTAAGTGATGGTTCTATTGCTGAGGGAGACCAGGCAGAATGCAGACACACAGGATAGAAACTGACCATGTGAAGAACTGGCACGTTACACATAAGAGAGATTGGAGGGAGAGCCAAGATGTTACCCATAGCTGTCCTGGGATGATGAGCTTAGGATGATTTTTTTTCCTTTTTCCCGTATTTCTCCAGTTGTCCATTATGGCTATATGTTTATAGTAAAATTATATAAATACATGTAAATATAAATGTGAATATGAAATACATTAAATATATGCACTACTATAATGCAGAAATAAATGGAGTGAAATGGACAAAATAATGGAAAGCAAAAACACAGAGCAAGTGTGACTTTTCTCTTTTTTTCTTGCTATCTCTTTTGGTGACATTTCTGCTGTTCTTGCTTTTTGTATTTCTGATAGAAAGAAGAATCACTACAAACTATGTAATGGTTTTACCAATTGAATATATTGTTTTTATTTTATATATACCATGCCATTAAATTTTTAAAAGATTTCCTATCCTCTTATCTATAAGGTTAGAAAATCTGTGCATGTTCTTTTTTAAAATTGCTATATTTTTGTCCTTTTGTATAGCCATCTTTTTTTTTAAGGTTTATGTACTTGAAAGTCAGAGTTATACAGAGAGAAGGAGAGAGAGAGAGAGAGAGAGAGAGAGAGAGAGAGAGATCCCAAATGGCAGCAAAGGCAGGGGCTGAGACAGGCTGAAGCCAGGAGCCAGGAGCTTCTTCTGGGTCTCCCATGTGGGTGCAGGAGCCCAAGCATTTGGGCCATCCTCCACTCTTGCACTGCTCTCCCAGGCACATTATCAGGGAACTGGATCAGAAGTAGGGCAGCTGGGTCTCGAAACATTGCCCATATGGTATGCTGGTGTTGCAAGTAGCAGCTTTACCTGATACGCCACAGCACCAGAACTGTGCAAGTCCTTTCTTTTTTCTGCAAGGTTTAAAAGCAAGATGTATTGGAGTCAAAGATCTCCAGCCAGAGTGGCATGGAGGGAGACTGCAAGAGAAGCAAAACCCAAAGGACCCTATGGCACTGGGGTTTTTAAGTACAATTTTGAAGAAAACAAACTTGACAGTCAGATTGACTTTCAGTTACCAGGCAGGAACAAAAGCCACCGAAAGACCTGGTTTACAGTCCTTTGTCCTGTCTGGCTTGCTCATGATAAAACAAACAAAAAATCTGGAAGGGTAAGATAGGTAACTTGGCAAGTTCTTATAGTAGCTACAAACACATACACAACATTAGCTATGTGTCTTCTACCATTAATGACTTAAATACACTAAGCATATTAATTTATTTGGTTCTCACAGCAACTGTAAGAAGTAAGTGCTATTATTCCTCATACAGGATCTCCCAGATGAGGAAACAGTTACACGTGGAAGGTGTAACTGTTACCCAGAGCATCATTCAGCAGAGAATGTTTTCAAACCAAGGCAGTTTGGCTCCAGAGTCCAGTGGAGCTTCAGTTTTGGTGTCACACATCTACTTGGTTCTCAGATTTATTCATTTTAAAGCTTACTGTTTATTGTTTTAGCTTATGTAAGACTAGCAGTGAGAACAACTGTGTGCTGTACTTATAATGGTATTTCAAAAAGTTCATGGGAACATTGAAGTACAAGGTTAAGTTTATTTTATGCAAAAAATGTTGAAATCCCCATACATGATTTTTACATAGATACAGATTTTCCATGGCTGTGGTGGCCACCTGGGGAGTGAACCAGCCAATGGAAGATCTCCCTCTCTTTTTCTCGCTCTCTCTGTAACTCTCTGTAACTCTGTCAAAATAAATCAATAAATCTTTTTAAAATAAATATAGACAGTGCTCTTCAGACTTTCAATAATCAATGCAGAGAAAGGGCTGGAGAAATGAAGAGAAGAGACAGGAAGAGAAGGAGAAAGGGAGGTAAAGGAAATGGGAGGGAAGTTGGGAGTGTGAGGGAAGAGACTGGGGAGCAGAGGTTGCATTGAGGAGGCAAAGCTTGCAGTGCCAGGGTGCAGAGAGAACATCCACGGATGTCACATGAGGAGTGATGCAAGGAGAGCCCAGAATTCCTTAGAGATATGGGAAGGCAGACTTTTCCATAAAAATCTAGTCTTCAGAATATTACAGATGAAAGCTTTGTAAACCATTTCTGCAAGCGTAGCTTTAACTAGAGATAACCTTTGAATCAGGTGAAAATTCATGACCAAAATGGGGTTGTAATACAGAGGGTTTTCAAACTGACCTACTTTTCATATATTTTCTCTTTTAAATTAAATTTTTGAATATTAATGAATATTCTTTTCAATATTGACCTCTAATCCCTTGAAAAATCCTTAAATTATTCTCCTTATGACTTCTGTTAATTCGTTGGCTGTAACTATGGGAGTTGCCGCCTTAATACTGTCCATCCGGAACACTGAACTATTCTTTCAAGTGGTCTATTGACCTCCATGAGTTTTTCAATGACTTCAGTTTCTGAGAGAAGCACAGAACTGGAACAAGTGGCCTAGAGAAAGAGATACTATTGGCATGCCTTAGCTACATTTTATTTGTATTTATTTGTAAGTCTACAAAAGGTACAAGTTTATAATTTATATTTACAAGTATGGATAGTGAATTCTCAAGACCTGTTAATGACAGAGGTGTGTAATAAAAAAAATTGAAAGTCACTGCTACAGTAGAAAGTTTGTGGATTTAGAGCGAAACATACTGTCTGGGTTTAAAGTCTTGGTGATGCCACGTACTGACTTACTCGTCTTTGTGAAATTCTGGGGCTTGGTCAGATTCATCTTCTACATATATAATATCAATCATAATAATAATAATGATACTCTGCATTGCTGTTAAGAGGATTTGGAAATAGCTATCTCTTTATATAACCACAGACACACAAACACACAAGATAGTGATAGCTATTCCTGTTATTTGATTCTTCTTCATGATTTGCAACTTACACAACTTATATTCTATTTTTATTCACAGTTTATACATTTTTACTAATTTACTGTGAAGTCTTATAAATTATATATTCTTATGGTTATTCTCTTTTTTGTAATCTATGGAAAACAAACTTTAGCGATACATGTATTTTCAATGTCACAGAAGTAAGATTTTCAGAACTTATTTAGTAGTGACACTGCAAGTTTTATTTTTTTGTGAGGGCCTAGGGAGCATAGTACAGCACACTATGCACAAGTAGAATGTTTCTCAGAAATTCCTAAAACTTTTTTTTTTAGACTGGTTTGATTAAGACCCATACAAAGAAATATCCTTTGCATTGTAATTTAGCACACACATAAAATGCACTCACTACTGGAACGAGGATATACTCTGTTTTCTCTTCTTTTATTTAAAACCCCTCTCTCAGTTGATTTCATGACTCACTTATGGAGTATGACTTGCAATTTGAAAAATACTGTTTTAAAGGATATAGAACAACATGGCATTTAGTATTGGTTACTATGTGTAATGCAGAGATGATTTATGAAATTTTTTTGGCTGAACTAGCTTTCCCAACTTGATACAAATGTCTTACAGTTATTGCAAAAACACATAATATCAAGTGAGTTTGAAGTTGTTTAATCAAAAGTAAATGCAATAGCAAAATGATTCATTTTCCTTATGGTTTTTAAGCACTTATTGATGCAACACAAAATACTCTTCTTTTCTCTCTTGACAGATTGGCTATTTGATCTTCTTGCGACTTTTTATATATTTCCTGCATGGTCACCTAGAAAGTTTTCAACCACATTTACTTCGGCTTCAACCGTTTTTATATGGTAGAATCCTTTCCATTTTTCACACGTGTAATCTTTTATGTCACACTGTGAGAACTTAGACTGTCACTGTAAAGAGCATAAGCTATGTTTTATTTTTCATGAGAGTTAATAAATGCAGTGTTGAAGAGCAAAGCCCCTGAGCCAAACAGTGTTAGTTCAGCTGTTGTGCCCCCACATGCAGACTTCTCATTTCTTTGTGTTAAGAACAGTTAAAATCTACTCTCTCAGCTCTCTTTGCAATTTTGAAACATACATTGTCCCTAACTCTCATCACAGTGCTGTGCAATACATCACTGTAAGTTATTCCTCCTGAGTAACTGCAACTTTGTACTTTGGACCAACATCCTTCCTTTCCCATCCCATTGCCCACCCCCCATTCCCATCCCCTACCCCCACACACTCCCTGCTGACTTCCCCATTCTCTGTCCAGCTTCCAACTTTCCTTCCTACTAAAGTGTGTGACCTTGTTTGTTACTCAGTCCCTTATTTAGTAGTGTTTGTGTCACTGATTTTCAAGAAATTTCATGTTTGAATATGAGAACTCCCGTGGCAATGTAAATGCTGGATAAGGATAAGGAGAAAGAGTGGATGCAGGAGGCTAGTTAGCTCTAATGTTCCTAGAGAGAAAGATGTTAAAGGTGGCAACTTTTACAAGGGGAGTGGCATACGGTAAAATTATTCTGGAAAATGTTTAGGAGAGAGAGACTGGACTTCGTTACCAGTTGGATCTGGCTATACATAAAGAAAAGTGAGGAATTCAAGAGGAAGCTGAAGTTTTGGAGTCATGAATTGGAGAAATATTGGAATTCTGAATTTTGCATTCACTCACAGATATGTGAACTCAGCAGGTGGTTGAAAATATAGCTTTGGAACTGGGGGAAACAAATGCAGCCTGGGATACAGATGTGACAGTCATTTATGTTCATGTGGCTGAGATAATCTGAGAGTGGGGAGCAACTAATTCTAGGAGGAGAATCTTGGGTAACACAAACATTTAATGGATTATTGGCTCTTTGTCTGTGTAGAATTGTCATTACTAATTTTTCCACCATGTGGATGGATCAAAACTCAAAGAATATCTAAGAGTTTATAGAAGGACAGCCCCCAAGACGATTCTGTTGAATATCATAGTCTTATACTAAACGACATTTTTCCTACATTTAAAATATGTGCCTTTAAAAATCAGTAATAAAAACGTCTTGAAATAAAACTGAAAAATATTGGACTAGAAGCAAAGCCTTTTTTTTGGCAGGGTTGTAATTTCAAAGTATCCATTGTGGATACAGTATCCATTACAACTTGATTAATTTTCAGCCGAAAGCGTCCAAGCATTGTTGAGCAGTAACAGTATTTAATTGGGCGCTCAACCAGTATGCAATTGCGGTTCCCAATTACATAAACTCTTAGGAATGAATTATTTATATTGTAGTTTTATATTTCACCACCAGAGGGCAGACGTAACATTATAAATCTTGCTTAGATGGGGAATTGTACAGCAGTTTTGGCTTCTATGTACAGGATATAATTATAGTTTAATAACTAAAAAAGAAATGAAACAAATGCAATATACTAATGAAATATTTATCCATTTTTACGATAGCACTTTGTTTCTCTGGAGAATCATACAATCAATATCCAAACATCCTTTTACAAGTGCAATTTATCCTGAAAATCTCAGAAATTATATGTAAAAGAGAACACCTTTATGGATCGGTTTTTAGCCCTATGGGAAACCAGGAGGCCTCTGGGAACATGTGCTCTGACATGGTGGGTATGTGCTATTGTATGCTGCATCACATAAGATTACTAGGATGAACTAGCTGTGCCTGTCAATTCAGTAAGCACTGCTGGAGATGGACTTAGCTCTGGTCGAGGGGTGCAAGGGAAACAGACGAACTCCATGAAGCCATGTGCACATTTTGTTTTCTGTTACACATACCTTTTTTATAGTGGATAGAAAATTAATTTTCTAACAATTTATAAAAAAGGGGAAAATTCTTACTTAACATAATGCTAGTTATGTTAAACATAAAACATAAACATAAAAGCAACTAAGGCAATTTAAGGTAGATTCTTTCTCATTGATTTTATATATTTGCTACCTCAATTTTCTCAGGCTTCCTTTGGACCTTTTCTAATGCAAGATATAAATTAAACATATAAGCAAAAACATTTAAGGTAATCATCTTTTTGAACCTTGTGAACGACTGGTACAAAGACACCTTTGTTCAGTAATTTGAACCTGCTAGTTATAATCACTAATGACCACAAATTGCGCAGTGGAAAGAACACTGCTCAGCGATTGGCTGAGTGATCTAGAGGAGGTTCTGCGAGCTCTGCGCACCTCCAGCAGCTTAGCTTTCGCAGTCATCCTTGTCACCACCACTGTGTCTGCTCTCACTCTCTTGCTGTGAAGACCTGAAGAAAGCTGGTGCCTGTAGGTTATGAAGTGCCGTGTAAGTGGAAGTTAGGACGACCAAAAACCACATCTAGGAATTCACAATTAAACCCAGTAACTTTCATCTAAAGGCATGCTTCTGTCGACCTAATGGATGATTTGAGTGTTTTTTTAGACAAGTAAGATACCATGAAATCTTGGCCATATGCGCATTCTAGCTGTGAGACAGGCAACTTTCAGGGTTGGCTTCCAGGCTCTCTGAGCACTAACCCATTTTGTCACTCTCGGTGCACACACAGACAGCCAATGGACCTTTAGCGCCATACAGCTCGGCCCAGGTTGGAAAGGCTAAAAATGTCAGCGTGTGACAAGAAAGTATCTGCTCAGAGTGGGGCGAGTCCTTAAGCCTTTGTGCCTTTTCCACTTTGCAGAACAAAAGGGTTTAGATTCAGTCTCTTCAGAATCCCGTCAGCTCTACCCCTGTGCTTCCACGAAGGCGTCTTCCCAGATGAGGTCTGTCCGTTTTGGTGCCCTTTTCTGCCTCCCACTTACTTCGTGATAGGGACTATAGCCTCGTCCCTGCTACAGCTGCTGACTTGGCCAATCAGCAGATTGTGTGCTCTCACGTTCCCACTGTCAGCCCCGTTTCTCCAGTACAGTGTAATCTAACCCAGCCTCTGGAATTCCGCCGAGAACTTACTCATGCAGCGCCCATCTCTCTCACCTTCTGGAGTGCCTAACAGGGGGAAAAAAGAGATACAAATATGACTGATACATTTGCAACCACCTTTCTTTCTTCCTTATTATTAGTGTATTATTGAAGAGGATTTGTGAATCTATTTTTTCCTACAGCCCTTATCATCTGAAAATGCTAAAATTCCCATGGCAATATATTCCAACCGCTGTAAAATATACGCTTTTTAATAATTCCTTAATTTGTCATCAAAGTGTTGCTAAATTTGCTTTAAAAAGTCTGTAGAATTTATACATCAGGGCACACAAAATATGACTGTTGGCTCTACTTAAGAATAGGACATTTCTCTCTTCAGCTACTGCATCCCATTTCTCTTTTTGATGTCCTTTTAAGTGAATTTAGAGGGTTTCCACTGACTTTGACAAATGGTACTCTTTAATTAGCTGTGAGGACTGCAGGGTCTGAGCCCTGGATGGAGTTTTCCACTCTGTCCTTTCCGCTCTAGCATAGCTGAATTTTCCTAAACACAGTTGTCACATGGTAAAAGCAACGTAGTTCTTTGGAGAATGTATATTTAAACACAACTAAAACTCAGTAGACTGTTTGTTGAAAGATTGTCATCCGTTCTGCATTTCAAATATTTCTCACGTGTTCTACATATTAGATAGCTCTCTAAAAAGCAGTGAGTATTCTCATGTGGTTAGCAAGCTCACCCTCTGACATATTAATATTAAGTACCTGGGACATTTTATCCCATACTTTAGTTAAAAATAGTTTCTAGGAATTGAATTAGACTGAGACAGAGGTTCTTTAAAATTAGGATCATTACACTATGATCCACGTCGTATTTTCCAGGTTAACACATTTGTATTGAGAGGTCATTTTAATGCCAATGTCAACAATCCCCCAAATGAATAAAAGCAGAGATGAAACCCAGAAAATCTGAGAACTCAACACAGAGTCCACACTTCACCAGTCATTTCTCGCTGGTTTGTGTACTTAAATTTGCTAAGAGTTCCAGCCAGCAGTCTATTAACAGTGCTTTGCTAAATGGGTTTTTCAGAGTAGTCACTGAGTTGGCATCGTACAAGCTGCAACTCTCAGTTGTAGGAGAGGACACAACCATAGGATGTGGAGAACCAGCAAAGGAAGGGAGGCAAGAGGGCAGCTAAAGGTCCTACGAGTCACTGAGTACAGTGCTCAGTGCTTCTCAGCCACGTGTCTGGGGTAACAGTCGATGTCCAACTGTTTTTTTCTTTCCAAACCCTTGAAGATCGACACCTTTGTAATATATAGTAATGATAAATTACTGAAAAATAGAACAAAAAGATAAAACGCAAGCTTAATTTTTGTTTGACTAAATATATATAGCAATTATACATATATATTTATATACACAGAAATGTTATGTCTTGCAAATTGTTTCTTCTTCATGTTCACCCTCTTAGTAACACTTTGAAAACGGTTAGTACCTACCAAGCACATCGTGGGCAGGACTGCTTTAGTAAAGAGGTAAAGCAGTTTACACCACTTACTAAGGCTCACCCTCTCTGCTACACCGATTCTATACATGGCAATCGAATTAAAACACAACATTGCTTATTAAATCGAGTCACCCAAGTTTGATACATATTTTTTAAAGGCAGGGAAGAAACTAGGACGATTTCCACGAAAATGCTTAAAATACATAAAGGGCACAAGGTAGCCATATTGGGTTTATTACTTATTGCGAAGGGATACTACACTCTACAGGAGACCATGAGGTGTCGCAGCAAGAGGGTATGAGAATGAATCTATCACAGGACTTGGACTTTGTTTGGGTGATCCTAGAGTTCTCTTTAGAGTTGATGGTGTCAAAAAGTAAATACGAAAGGACTTTGTTTCTGTCTGTGTTTAGAAAAAAATTGTTTTTCAGTGACTTTGTTAATCATACATGGTGTGGAGTTTTAGGAATTGATGTCCAACAAGACATCAACATGACCCCATTGTGACCTTCTTTTTTTTTTATTTAGTAAATATAAATTTCGAAAGTACAGTTTATGGATTACAATGGCTTCCCCCCTCCCATAATTTCCCTCCCACGCGCACCCCTCCCATCTCCCGTTCCCATTCCATTCACATCAAGATTCATTTTCAATTATCTTTTTATACAGAAGATAGATTCAGTATATATTAAGTAAAGATTTCATCAGTTTGCACCAAACACAAAAACCCAAAGTGTAAAATACTGTTTCAGTACTAGTTATAGCATTACTTCACATTGGACAACACATTAAGGACAGATCCCACATGAGATGTAAGTACACAGTGACTCCTGTTGTTGATTTAACAATTTGACACTCTTGTTTATTGTGTCAGTAATCTCCCTAGGCTCTAGTCATGAGTTGCCAAGGCTATGATAGAAGCCTTTTGGGTTTGCGGACTTCAATTTATTCCAACAGGGTCATAGTCAAAGTGGAAGTTCTCTCCTCTCTTTAGAGAAAGGTACCTCCTTCTTTGATGGCCCCATTCTTTCCACTGGGATCTCACTCGCAGAGATCTTTCATTTAGGTCTTCTTCTTCTTCTTCTTCTTCTTTTTTTTTTTTTTTTTTTAGTGTCTTGGCTTTCCAGGCCTAATACTCTCATGGGCTCTTCAGCCATATCCGAATGCTTTAAGGGTTGATTCTGAGGCCAGAGTGCTGTTTAGGACATCTGCCATTCTATGAGTATGCTGTGTCTCCTGCTTCCTATGTTGGATCATTCTCTCCCTTTTTGATTCTATCAGTTAGTATTAGCAGACACTAGTCTTGTTTATGTGATCCCTTTGACTCTTAGACCTATCAGTGTGATCAATTGTGAACTGAAGTTGATCACTTGGACTAGTGATATGGCATTGGTACATTTGGTACATGCCACCTTGATGGGATTGAATTGGAATTCCCTGGCATGATTCTAACTCCACCATTTGGGGCAGGTCGGATTGAGCATGTCCCAAATTGTACATCTCCTCCCTTCTAACAACATGGACATCAAAGGCTGCATTTTTTCCTTTTTCATTCATAAGTAACAATAACATCATGTAAAACTGAAAACAAAACTTAAATCTAGTTCATTGTCTAAATCCTGATATTTCCTTTACCAAATACTTTCAGGAATTTTCTCAGCTGATGGTGCATGATTGTGTTAACTGAATTTTTTTTACCTTAATAATTAGTCCGTATAATCATGGAAAAGTGCACCGATTATTTTCATTAGTGAAGTCATCTCAAAGTTTCCAGACATCTCGTTACTAGCCTATTTATTCAGGATAAGTTTTCATGCAGAGGATTGTTGAGCATCCTGGCTGAGAAGCTAGAACGATTTGACAAGAGAATTTGCTATGTACAGCCGGCGCCGTGGCTCAACAGGCTAATCCTCCGCCTTGCGGCGCCAGCACACCGGGTTCTAGTCCCGGTCGGGGCGCCGGATTCTGTCCCGGTTGCCCCTCTTCCAGGCCAGCCCTCTGCTGTGGCCCAGAGTGCAGTGGAGGATGGCCCAGGTGCTTGGGCCCTGCACCCCATGGGGAGACCAGGAAAAGCACCTGGCTCCTGGCTCCTGCCATCGGACGAGCGCGGTGCGCCGGCCGCAGCGCGCCATCCGCGGCGGCCATTGGAGGGTGAACCAACGGCAACGGAAGACCTTCTTTCTCTCTGTCTCTCTCTCACTGTCCACTCTGCCTGTCAAAAAAAAAAAAAAAAGAATTTGCTATGTACAGGTTCCATATTTTGAATGGGCTCTACCACAAAAGAAGGAAACTGAGTTAAGTGTGCATAAATTATGCCTTATATTATTTTAGAATAGAGCTCTTAAATGGAATATTCTAAAATTCTCAAGACATATTAGATACCATTTGCTTACTGAAGTGTTGTTCCTGAGTTGGCAGCCTTGTGCAGAATTTGTCTTGCTCATGCCTTTAGCTCCAGTATCCAACAGCTATGTCTTTACATAAAATAGATCAAACTGTTCCAAAGGATTTCACTAAACAGTTTACTCAAAAAATGTCTTCGTCTATAATTTATGTATGAACTTTTGGCCTTGTATTTTGACAGTGCTCAGCAGGAAAATTAGCTTTAAATTTTAACCTTGATTCTTTTCTTTTTCTTTTCTTTTCTTTTTTTTTTTTTGACAGACAGAGTGGACAGTCAGAGAGAGAGACAGAGAGAAAGGTCTTCCTTTGCCATTGGTTCACCCTCCAATGGCTGCCACAGCCCGCGCTCTGTGGCCAGTGCACTGTGCTCATCCGATGGCAGGAGCCAGGTGCTTATCCTGGTCTCCCATGGGGTGCAGGGCCCAAGCACTTGAGCCATCCTCCACTGAACTCCCTGGCCACAGCAGAGAGCTGGCCTGGAAGAGGGGCAACCAGGACAGAATCCGGTGCCCCGACTGGGACTAGAACCTGGTGTGCTGGCGCTGCAAGGTGGAGGATTAGCCTATGAGCCAGCTAACCTTGATTCTTTTCTATTCAGTGAATAACTGTTATAAAGTACTAAACGCTTCCATAGCCTCGGCAACTCATGACTAGAGCCTGGGGAGATTACTGATGCCATAAACAAGAGTGTCAAATTGTTAAATCAACTTCAGGGGTCACTGTGTACTTACGTCTCATGAGGGATCTGTCCTTAATGTGTTATCCAATGTGAAATAATGCTATTACTAGTAATGAAACAGTATTTTTACACTTTGTGTTTCTGTGTGGGTGCAAACTGATGAAATCTTTACATACTATAATATTAAATCGATCTTCTGTGTATAAAGATAATTGCAAATGATTAAAAAATCTTGGTGTTAAATTGGAAATTGCATAGATAATTAATCAATTCTTTAAAAAAAATCATGTAGGATCTCTGTCTTTAATGTACTGTACATTGTGAATTAATACTATAACTAGTACTCCAACAATAATTTCAGTTTCTGTCTCTATGTGAGGGCAAACTGTTGAAATCTTTACATAATATGTTCTAAACTGATCTTCTGTGTATAAAGAGAATTGAAAATGAATCTTGATGTGAACAGAAGGGGAGAGGGAGCGGGAGAGGGGAGGGTAGCGGGAGGGAGGGAAGTTGTGTGGGGGGGAACCATTGGAATCCATAAGCTATACTTTGGAAATTTATATTCTTTAAATAAAAGCTAAAAAAAATAATAAAGTACTTTAGATTTTAAGTGTTTTTTTTTTAAGATTTATTCATTTCTTTGAAAGACAGAGTGGGTAGGGGGTGGGGGGAGAGAGAGAGAGAGAGATAAAGAGAGAGAGAGAGAGAGAGAGAGAGAGATTTTCTATCTGTTGGTTCAATTTCCAAATGGCTGCAACAGCCAGGACTGGGCCAGGCGGAAGCCAGAAATCTGGCTTCATCCAGGTCTCACACATGAGTTCAGGGATCCAAACACTTGGGCAGTCTTCTGCTGCTTTCCCAGGCCATTACCACGGAGCTGGGTTGGAAGCAGAGCAGCTGGGCCTGGAATACCCATATGGGATATTGGCATCACAGGCAGTTTCTTAACCTGCTATAGGTTAAGCCCCAAGAGTTTCTTTTTTTTAAGAGCACAAAATATCAACTCAGTTAACAATCTGAGAACATCTCACAGGATGTGCCTTTGACTCTTCACTGTTGGTAAATAAGTAAATGGGATTGTTCTGTTATTGTCTACCAGTTACTTTAGTAGGCCACTTAAATCTGTGTAAGTGTTAGGGAGCACTCGAAGGAAAAAACAAACAGCCCATTCTTTATCTGAATTTCTAGGCTTTTAAAATAGTTATTTCACAGACATTGACTATATTGTGTTAGGCATATATTTTGGTTCTTAAAGTAGAAAATCATAGTTTAAAATCTATACTGCTATTAGGTCTTTGTTCAGACTTTCTCAGGTCCCCTTCTCCTCAGCTGTCAGAGAGGACAAAATTGCATTGAATCAAAGAAGCACACTTGTGTCTAGTAGCTGTACCTTAAGGATACAAGGTATGGCTCATACTGTATTGGACAGGAGATCCCTATGAGAAATACATGCATTAGGTTCAGGCTAGCTGTCCATATAGACTTAACAGAAATACACTTATATAAATTGCTTCAGTTGGTGAGGCATGAGATGTTAAAAGAATGTGCATTTTCATTTGTGTATTTAGCATTTATTTTCACCTTTGTTCAAATCACATGCAGATATACTTTTCTATTTTAATTTCAGGGACAATTGCCATTGGATCAGAGAGGATATGAAGTTAACCACCTGCTCTGGCACAGTGTTGCTGCATGGTCTTGTGTTCAGCAGGACAGCCCTCAGCTGGATGACGTGCTCCAGCATCTCCTCTCCCAGAAAACCCAGCTTCAAAAGAAATGCTGGTAGGGTGATCCTATAAATCCAAGAAGCTCATGGAGAAATCTTTGTGCTAAAGTGTTCAATAACCTTTGTACTTAAATGTTAATCACACCTCAGTTGACTATGAAGCAAATTTATAATCTCAGTTCCAAAGGCAAGGGCAATTTGTATATTTTCTATCAGTTCATCCCATCAATAAATTTTTCCTATCTTGTTTTTTCTGGTTTTGCTAAATGTGAATGCATATCCAAGGGTACTTCAAAAAGCTTTTGGAAAATGGAAATAAAAAGTAATTTTGTTTACTATAAATTAATTTTGAAAGCTGTGCATAGTTTTTCATAATATGAGTTTTTTTGCACTAAAGCAAACTTATCTTTGAAATACATTTTCCACAAACTCTCTGACATGCCCTCATATTTTGTATTGTCTGTAATAAATTAAATCCATTATTGAGACATCTACTCTATTTAAAACATCTTTTATTTTCCATATTCATCCTTGGAGTAAACACAACAAGATTCTATTTTTAATGCCTTAACTTAACGTGACAGAAATGTACTTTGATTGAGAGTGTTTGTTTCCTCCTGTGCACAGTGTTCCATGGAAGGAAGGAATTTTTTTTCTGAATTCACAAATGATAATTGTATATATTTAAGGATACAATGCAATGGTGTGTTATATGAATATCATGTTCATGATTTTATCACTCTAAGTGAGATATCACTGCCCCACTTACTTTGCATTTATTTGTGGTAAAAACATTTAAAATCTATTTTTTAAGCAATTTTGAAACACACAGTATGGTTCTAATTGTGGACACCTTGCTGTGCAATCTGTCGGTATAACTTACTCTTCTGAAAGGCAGAATTACAGAGAGGCATAGGCAAAGAGAGAGATAGAGAGGCCTTCCATCCGCTGGTTCACTCCCCAGATGGCCACAATAGCCAGAGCTGTGCTGATGCAAAGCCAGGAGCCAGGAGATTCTTCCCGATTTCTCATGCGGGTGCAGGGGCCCAAGGACTTAAGCTGTCTTCCACTGCCTTCCCAGGCCATAGCAAAGAGCTGGATTGAAAGTGGGGTAGCCAGGACTCAACCAGCACCCATATGGGATGCTGGCACTACAGGTTGCATCTTTACCCACTACACCACAGTGCTGGCCCCTAACTGAATCTTTTTTTTTTGACAGGCAGAGTGGACAGTGAGAGAGAGACAGACAGAGAGAAAGGTCTCCCTTTTCTGTTGGTTCACCCCACAATGGCCACTGCAGCCAGCGCACTGTGCTGATCCAAAGCCAGGAGCCAGGTGCCTCTCCTGGTATCCCATGTGGGTGCAGGGCCCAAGGACTTGGGCCATCTTCCACTGCACTCCTGGGCCACAGCAGAAAGCTGGGCTGGAAGAGGAGCAACCGGGACAGAATCCGGCGCCCTGACCAGGACTAGAACCCAGGGTGCCAGCACCGCAGGCAGAGGATTAGCTTATTGAGCCGCGGCTAATCTCTTCCCTTCCTCAACCCCTTTTTCTCACCCCAATCTTCTGGTAACCACCATTCTACTCTCAACTTCTATGAGTATGAATTTTTTAAAAAATATTTATTTATTTATCCATTATTTATTATTTATTTATAAAAAAGAGAAAAAGAGTTCTCTCTCCCACTTGTTCACTTCCCAAGCTTCCCACAGCAGCTGGAGCTGGGCCAGGGTCAAAACAGGGAGCCACATCTGCCATCTAGGTCTCCCACCTGGAGCGCAGGAGCCTCTCAACATCTACTTTAGCAGGAGGCTGTTGTCAGAAGTAGGAGATGGGAGTCAAATCCGGGAACTCTGAAGTCATAACCACTAGGCTAAACTCCTGTTCCCGAGTTTGGATTTTTTAGAATCCACATATAAGTGAACTCATGCAGAGTTTGTCTTTCTGTGCCTGGTTTATTTCATTTAGCTTAATGTCCTACAAGTTAATTCTTGCTGTTGCTAATGACAGAATTCATTTCTTTTTAAAAGCTGAGTAGTGTTCCTTGTGTATATACGTTTTCTTTATTCATTTGTCTATGGATGGACACTTGAGTTGATTCCACATTTTGACTGTGGTGAATAATGCTACAGTGAACATGGAAATAAACGTATCTCTTCAGCGGACTCATTTTATTGGGCTATACATGCTCAAAATGGGGTTTACAGGTCATATGGTAGTTCTGTTTTTAATTTTCTGAGTAACTGTCACAGTTTTCCAAAAGAGCAGTATTATTACATTCCCATCAAAAGAGTACAAGTGTATCCTTTTTTCTATATCTTTCCCAACATTTATTTTTCATCTTATTGATAATAGCCATTGGAACAAGTGTAGGTTATATCTCATTGTGGTGGTTCTAATTTACATTTCCTTGATGATTAGTGAGAATTTGAACATTTTTTCATCTATCAGTTGGCCATTTGTATGTCTTCTTTTGAGATATGTCTATTTTAATAATTTGTGTTTTAATTGTGCTGTTTTCTTGTTATTGAATTGTTATATATTTGGGATATTAACCCATTATCATATATTTTTCCAAACATGTAGAAAAACTCTTTTCAATATTCGTATTTTGTTTGATATACAGAAGGTTTTGAGTTTGATGTAAGCTCATGTGTTCATTTTTGCTTGGAGACTCATATCTAAGAAATCATTGCACAAAACCATTTCATATAGTTTTTCTCCTAAGTTTTATTCTTGTAGTTTTATGGTTTCAGATATTTTGTTTAAGTCTTTAAGCATTTTGAATTTACAATTTTATATGATATATTTGTCCAGTTTCATTCTTCCACATGTAGATAGTCCGTTTTTCCCACTAATTATTTTTAAAGAGACTAACTGGTCTCTATTGTGTATAGTTGGCCCCTTTGTCAAATATCAATTGACTAAAATTGTTTGGATTTGTTTCTGAACTATCTTCTTCCATTCATTGAACTGTTTGTATGCAAGTATCCTATTGTTTTGATTTCTATAGTTTTGTAATATATTTTGAAATCAGGAATTTATTTGAATCACATTTTTCCATCAACATTTTATAGTTTTCAGTATACAGCTCTTTCACATGTTTAAATTTACTTCCATGCATTTTTTGTTTTTTGGTAAATGAGGCTATTAATTTGTTTCTCTGATAGTCTGTGTTAGTGTAGAGATACACTACCGATCTTTATGTGTTGATTTTGCATCCTGTAGCTTTACTGAATTTGCTTATTAGTTTTTACAACTTTTTGGTAGACTGTTTTAGGTTTTCTATCCATAAGGCTGTTTTTGTCAGCAATCACAGAAAATTTAATTTTTTCTTTTCCTATTTGGATTCCGGTTGCTTCTTTTCCTCACCTAATTGCTCTAAGACTTTCAGTACCATGTTGAATGAGCAGAAGTGATAAGAGTGGACATCTCTGTCTTGTTCTAATCTTCAAGAACGAGCTTTCATCTCTATTGTTGAGAATAGCGTTGGCTGTAGTCTTGTCAAATATGGAATTCTTTTCCCGATGCTAATGATTTTAATAATAATCTGTCAGGCCATAACAAATTGAAAATTGAATTAACATATGTATGTACTTAAAATTTCTTCCTGTTTTTCCCCCTTATTTATTTATTTGAAAAGCAGAGTGACAAAGATAGAGAAACAGAAAGATGGAGAGAGAGAGAAAGTGTGGGGCGGAGGAGGGAGATACAGAGAGAGAGAGAGAGAGAGAGAGAGAGAGAGAGAGAGAGAGATCTTTCACCTACTGGTTCACTTCTCAGCTAGTTGCAATAGCTGGTTGTGGGTCAGGCCAAAGCCAGGATGTGAGTCTCTCACATGAGTGACAGGAACCGAATCACTTGGACCATCTTTCATCTGCTGCTTCCCATGTGCAAAAGTAGGGAACTGGATGGGAAGCAAGGAGTGGGCAAGGTTGGAACCAGCAACCTGATACTAAATTGCTTGTGTGGACTTAATGGGCTATGCTGCAGTGCCTGCCCCTAGTTCCTGTTTCTAAGCTTCTGCCAGCCTGTCCTTCACCAAATGCCTTTGTATATATAAATTCTGCATCCCTCAGCATTAACTGCAGATCCTCCAAAGAACCAGAGCATTATTTATGAATGAAAAGCATTTTCCCACATTTGGAAGTTTGTGGGATTCTGGATCAAGTAAATGTGGGGTTTTTTTTTGTTTGTATTTTTAAAAACTTTTATGCTTAATTTTTTCTTTAAATATTTAAAAACTTATTTTTTTATTTGTAAAGCAGAGTGTAACAGAGAAAGAGAAACAGAACCAGAGAACTTTTCCCTCTGACGATTCACTCCCCAAGTGTTGGCAACCGCAAGTGGAAGAGGGTGGAGGGATCCAAGTTCCTGAGCCATTATCTGCTGCCTCCAAAGATGCACATTAGCAGAGAGCCGGAATCAGAAGTGCACCTGGGACAAAAACTCAGGCACTCTGACCTGGGATAAGGGGGGGGTCCTAGCCTTGTGCCAAATGCCTGCCCTGATGTTGAAGTCATTTAGCCTAACTTGTTCGATGTAGCCTCACTGAGAAGAGAGTCCACCAGGAAGTTATTTTGTCTGTTAGCGTGATGGGAGAAACCAACTCAGTATTGCAGTTTTTTGAATATTGTGATTATTTTACACTTTTTTGTATAATAAACATAAATTTCGAAAATACAACTTTTGGATTATAATGGCTCTTCCCCCCATAACCTCTCTCCCACCCACAACCATCCCATCTCCCACTCCCTCTCCCATCCCATTTTTCATCAAAATTCATTTTCAACTATCTTTATATACAGAAGATCAACTTAGTATATACTAATTAAAGATTTCAACAGTTTGCACCCACACAGACACAAAGTATAAAGTACTGTTTGAGTACTGGTTTTACCATTGATTCTCATAGTACAACACATTAAGGACAGAGGTCCTACATGGGGAGTAGGTGCACAGTGATTTCCGTGGTTGATTTAACAATTGACACTCTTATTTATGATGTCAGTAATCACCTGAGGCTCTTTTCATGAGCTTCCAAGGTTATGGAAGCCTCTTGAGTTTGCCAACTCCAATCATATTTAGACAAAGCCATAGTCAAAGTGGAAGTTCTCTCCGCCATTCAGAGAAAGGTACCTTCTTCTTTGATGGCCCATTCTTTTTGCTGGGATCTCACAGAGATCTTTCATTTATGTCATTTTTTTGCCACAGTGTCTTGGCTTTCCATGCCTGAGAAACTCTCATAAGCTTTTTAGCCAGATCCAAATGCCTTAAGGGTTGAATCTGAGGCCAGAGTCCTGTTTAGGGCATCTGCCATTCGATGAATCTGTTGTGTATCTCGCTTCCCATGTTGGATCAGTCCCTCCTTTTTATTTCTATAGTTATTATTAACAGACACTAGTCTTGTTTATGTGATCCCTTTGCCTCTTAATCCTATCTTTTTGAACAATTATGAACTTAAACTGATCACTTTGACTAGTAAGAGGGCACTGGTACATGCCACCTTGATGGGGCTGAATTGGAATCCCCTGGCACGTTTCTAGCTCTAAAATTAGGGGTAACTCCGAGTGAGCATATGTTGAACTGAACATCTCCTCCCTCTCTTATTCCCACTCTTATATTTAACAGAGATCACTTTTCAGTTAAATTTAAATACCTAACAATAATTGTATGTTAATTAAAGAGTTCAACCAATGGTATTAAGTAGAAGATAAAAATACTAAAAGGAATAAAATAGTAAGTTGTACATTGATAGTCAGGAAAAGGGCTAATCAAGTCATTATTTCTCATAGTTTCTATTATTTTGGAGTTTCTTGAACTCTTTGAAGATTCTGGTTATTAATCCTTTATTGGTTGTATAATTTGCAAATATCTTTTCCCATTCTGTCGGTTGCCTCTTCACTTTCCTGACTGTTTCTTTTGCAGTACAGAAACTTCTCAATTTGGTGTAATCCCAATTGTTAATTTTGGGTTTGACCGCCTGTGCCTCTGGGGTCTTTTCAAAGAAATCTTTGCCTGTGCCTATATGTTGCAGGGTTTCCCTGATGTTCTCTAAAAATTTGATGGTGTCGAGTCATAGATTTAGATCTTTAATCCATGTTGAGTGGATTTTTTGTGTAAGGTGTAAGGTAGGGTTCTTGCTTCATGCTTCTGCATGTGGAAATCCAGTTTTCCAAGCACCTTTTGTTGAATAGACTGTCCTAACTCCAGAAATTGGCTTTAGATCCTTGATCAAATATAAGTTGGCTGTAGATGTTTGGATTGATTTCTGGTGTTTCTGTTCTGTTCCATTGGTCTATGTATCTGTTTCTGTATAGTACCATGCTGTTTTGATTACAACTGCCCTGTAGTATGTCTTCAGATCTGGTATTGGGATGCATCCAGCTTTGTTTTTATTGCACAGGATTTCTTTAGCTATTCGAGGTCTCCTGTATCTCCATAGGAATTTCAGCATCATTTTGCCAGATCTGAGGAGAATGTCTTTGGTATTTTGATTGATATCACATTGAATCCACAAATTGCTTTTTGGAGAATGGACATTTTGATGATATTGATTCTTCCAATCCATGAGCGTGGAAGATTTTTCCATTTTTTTGTATCCTCTACTATTTCTTTCTTTATCATTTTTTAATTCTCCTCATATAGATTTATAACATCCTGGTTAAGTTTATTCCAAATATTTGTTTTTGTAGCTATTGTGAATGGGATTGATCTTAGAAGTTCTTTTTCAGCCATGGCATTGCCTGTGTATACAACGGCTGTTCAATTTTTGCATTGATTTTATATCCTGCTACTTTGCTAAACTCTTCTATGAGTTCCAATAGTCTCTTAATAGAGCTCTTTGGATCCCCTAAATAAAGAATCATATCATCTGCAAATTGTGATATTTTGACTTCTTCCTTCCCAGTTTGTATCCCTCCAATTTCTTTTTCTTGCCTAATGGCTCTGGCTAAAATTTCAATACTATGTTGAATAGCAGTGGTGAGAGTGTACATCACTGTCTGGTACCAGATCTCATTGAAAATGCTTCCAACTTTTCCCCATTCAATAGGATGGCCACGGGTTTGTCATAAATTTCCTCGAATGTGTTGAAGAATGTTCCTTCTATACCCAATTTGCTTAGAGTTTTCATCATGAAGGGAGTTGTATTTTATCAGATGCTTTCTTTGCATTTTTTGAGATAATCATATGGCTTTTCTTCTGCAGTTTGTTAATGCGGTGTATCACATGGATTGATTTGGAAACATTGAACCATCCCTGCATACCAGGAAAAATCCCGCTTGGTCTGGGTAGATGATTTTTCTGATGTGTTTTTGCATTCTATTTGCCAGAATTTTATTGAGGATTTTTATGTCTGTGTTCATCAGGGATATTGGTCTGTAATTCTCATTCTCTTTGTTGCATATTTTTGAGGCTTAGGAATTAAGGTGATGCTGGCTTCATAGAAAGAATTTGGGAGGATTCCCAATTTTTCGATTGTTCCAAATAGTTCGAGAAGAATTGGAGTTAGTTCTTCCTTAAATGTCTGGTACAATTCAGCAGTGAATCCATCTGGTCCTGGGTTTTTCTTTGTTGGGAGGGCCTTTATTACTGATTCAATTCCTGACTCGGTATGTGTCTATTTAGGTTTTTTTTTAACTTCATGTTTCAATTTAGGTAGGTTTTGTGTGTCCAGGAATCTATCCATTTCTTATAGATTTCCCAATTTGCTGGCATACAAGTCCTTGTAGTAATTTCTGATGTCTCTTTTTGTTCCTGTGGTGTCTGTTGTTACATTCCCTTTTTCATCTATGATTTGGGTCATTTCTCTTCTTTTTTTAGTTTTTTGGGCCAATGGTGTATCAATTTTGTTTATTTTTTCAAAAAACCAGTTCTTCGTTTCGCTGGTCTTCTGTAATGTTTTTTTGGATTCTATTCTGTGATTTCTTCTCTATTTATTTCTCTTCTCCTACCAGTTTTGGGTTTGGTTTGCTGCAGTTTTTCTAGATCCTTGAGATGCATTGATAGCTCATCTATTTGGTGCCTTTCCAATTTCTTGATGTAGGCACCTTTTTATATAAACTTTCCTCTTAACACTGCTTTTGCTGTATCTCATTTGATTGTTGTGTTGTTATCCTCATTTACTTTCAGAAAGTTTTTGATTTCTCTTTTGATTTCTTCTATAATCCACTGTTCATTCAGGAGCATGTTGTTTAGTCTCCATGTATTTGCATGCGTTCTAGGGATTCCTGAGTTGCTAATTTCCAGTTTCATTCAATTGTGGTCTGAGAATATGCATGGTATGATGTTGATTCTTTTGAATATGTTGAGACTTGTTTTATGGCCTAGTATGTGATCAATCCTAGATAGAGTTCCATGCACGCCTGAACAGAATGTATATTCCTCAATTGTAGGATGAAAAGTTCTGTAGGTATCTGTTAGATCCATTTGGTCTATAGTGTCGATTAAATCTGCTATTTCCTTGTTGCTTTTCTGTCTGGTTGACCTGTGCATTGCTGAAAGTGGAGTATTGAAGTCCCCCAATACTACTGTCTAAATCTTTCTTTAAGTTCCTTAACATATTGTTAAATAGCCTGGTGCCCTGTAATTAGGTGCATATACATTTATAATTGTTACGTCTTCCTGTTGAATTGATCCCTTATTACATAGTGCCCCTCTTTGTCTTGCTTAACAGTTTTTGTGTTAAAATTTATTTTGTGTTAAAATAAATTTTTGGTTTCTGTTGGCATGGAATAACTTTTTCCAACCTTTCACTCCCAGTCTGCATGCATCTTTGTTGGAAAGATGTGTTTCTTGTAAACAGCAAATAGAAGGGTTTTGTTCCTTAATCCATTCAGACAGTATGTGTCTTTAATTGGAGAGTTGAGGCCATTTACATTCAATGTGACTTGATAAGTAGTGACTTTGCCCTACCATTTTCCCAAAGATATTTCTAATATATGCTTTGAACTTCCTGTGATCTTTTACTGGGAGTTTTTCTTCCTTTACCTTCTTTCATATTGATGGCCATGTTTCTGTTTTTCTTTGTAACACATCTTTAAGAATCTTTTGCAGGGCTGGACGAGTGGTGACAAATTCTTTCAATTTCTGTTTGCTATGAAAGGTCTTTATTTCACCTTCATTCACCAATGAAAGTTTGCACGATATAATATTCTGGGTGGATGGCAGTTTTTTCTCTTAGTACTTGGGCTATATCTCGCCATTCCTCCTGGCCTGTAGGGTTTATTTTGAGAAGACTGTTGTGAGTCTAATCGGATATCCTCTGAGAGTAATCTAGCGTTTCTCTCTTGCACATTTTAGAATCTTTTCTTTCTGTTTCACTGTGGTGAGTTTGATTACAATGTGTCATGGCAAGGATTTCTTCTGGTCATGTTCTGCATGCTTCCTGCCTTGAATGTCTCTTTCTCCAAACCCAGGAAGTTTTCTGTTAGTATCTCACTAAAATGGCCTTCTAATCCTTTCTCTCTCTCCATGCCTTCAGGAACTCCTAGAACTTGAATGTTGAGTTTTTTAATAGTATCCTGTAAATTCCCAACAATATTTTCTAGATTTCTAATTTCCTCTTCTTGTCTTGGGTTTGATGTTATACTTTCCTATGCTCTGTCTTCTAAGTCCGATATTCTCTCTTCTGCCTCACTGATTCTGTTTTTAAGGCTCTCTACTGTGTTTTTTATTTGTTCTATTGAATTCTTCATTTCATTTTTATTTATCTTCAATATCTCAATTTCTTTTTTTTTTTTTTACAATGACATGGACAAACCATATCCTGAGTGTTCAGAGTTATTACGCAGTCAACCCTATTCAGAAGATAATCATTCGGTATACGTTCCCCATAAATAAAAAGTTGGAAACTTGGACATTTTTCAACTGTCTCCTAGTTTTCTGGTTCACTCATTCAATAAATGATGCATCCCAATAAGAAAAGCCAAATTGAAATCCAGAGTAGATTATGCTTTACTTCCTAGTGCTGGATATGTAAGTTCAATTTTAAATGAAACAGAAAATTAGGGGGAAAAAACAATGTTTATCTCCATATTCTTACAGGTATTAAGAATAAATATAGGCTGCGTTTTCAAAATACCAGCATCTCTTTAAAATTCAAGTTAGAAAGATTAAATATACACAGGCCCAGGTCCATGTGAGAAGCACAAAGCTCTTTTTAGAAATGGCATGATAAATTAAGCAATATTTCTCTGTCATTGAATGATGTTCTCTTGGTAACAGTTGCTGGTTGGGATTTTTAATGAATATGTTAGTAATGCAGAATTCTAACTCGGTAATATTACTACCCCATGTGAAAGATGTGTATGTCATGGTATTCTATAGCCCTTCCCTCTCTTCTACATCAAGCATGCTAGATAAAGCAGACTATGAAGAAATAAAACATAGACAACATGGAAAACAGAACGGCATGCAACATGGTATTCTTAATCTACAGAGATGGCTATGATGACACAGTCTCAAGTGCTACATTCCTGAAGAGTGTGCTGTCTTGTCCCGCACAAAGATCTGCTAATCCAGTAATCTGGTTCTTACAGTACTAGGATAGCATCCATGAAACCTTGCATTTCTGTAAGACAATTGGTCATTGACCAGCATGTGTGCTACCAACCAAACTGGTGAGCCACACGTCTCCTGTGATAGACCTTAGCTGGACCACAGTAAGCAGGCCAGTGACAATATCTCAATTTCATGTTCTACTAAATTCCTCATTTCATTTTGATTCCCCCTTAAGATTTTGTTTTCATGAGAGAGATTTTCTTTCATGTCCTGAATGGATTTCAGTAGTTCATGCATTTGTTTTTGATCACTTCTAAATATTCTTATCATAATTATTTTGAGTTCCATTTCTTTCATTTCTTCTATCTCTTCATCTTCATAATCTTGTGTGATGTGTCATGTTCTTTAGGTAGCGTCATGTTTTCTTCCTTGTTCTTGTTTCCTTGGTTGTTGAGTTTGTTGTTCAGCATTTTAGGTATATTCTTTGGTTTCTTCCCCCACCCCTCCCTGCTGTGTTGGCTTTTCTTGGTGAACTATGACTCTAGATAAGCAGATTGTCTGCTTTCAGTGAATCTCTAGAGGCTTGTGGTGGGTGTGGCCAGAGAGCTCTGTTCAGTTCTTCATGGTTAAGGATGTTTCTAAACTGACACACCCAGGTTTGGCATGGTAAATCTCTCTCTCTCTTTTTTATCAGAAGGGAAGTAATTCCACTAAGCTGAGCTCTTCTCCTCAATGGGGATCAGTGCCTGAGCACTAGCCCCAGTGGGTATAATATTCATCTGCTCTGTTCCCAAGTCCACATAAAGGATCTGTCCAGTCCTCAGTGTAAACTCAGGTTCCCTGCAATGTCTCTCACAGGGTAGTCAGGGCTGCCCGTGCTTGTGGTGTCTCTAACTGAGACTACTCACATCTAAGCCACACTTTGAGTTTTCCCACAAACCCTCAGTTGTTTTTTTTCCCCATAGTCCCAGTTCATAAGCTCCACGCATTCAATAGGTCTTAGTATCCTGTTATTTCCTACCGGAGTCAGGTTTTTCTGCTTTGCTGAGGGTGGGCGCAGCCCCAAGCTGGTGCAGCTGTTATGTATATCCCAAATGGTGCCTGCTCTGTCTGCTCCTATGCCTTCGTAAGGTGAGTGGAGAGAGAGAATCATGTCTGTACCTTCCCTTTTATTTTTTCTGTCCTCTAGTTAGGCTGGTGTACGTTCCCCCACAGGGCTTCAAGCTTCGTTCCCTTTAGTCTCTTCCTGCCACTTTTCCGCCAGTGTCTTGGGCTACTGCAGTCTCATATTACCTCACTTTCCAGCGCTGGTGTGGTGGCTCTTGGCAACTAGAGTCCCGAGCCGTGGGTGCCGTGCCCTCCACATAGGTCCACCAAGTCCCTCTAATTTCGGAAGAGTTTCCTCTGCCGTTTTTTCCCTTATTCTTCCCTGAGACTATATTATCTCCACTGTTGTTAAACTATCTTTTCCTGGACTATCAGTGTGCTCCCACCCTATTCCCCTATCTTGGAAACTCCCCTCTTTTACAATGTAGAACTAAGTATGGTATCTATAAATAGGAAAGTAAAACTATAAATAGAGTATATTCTTATGGATATAACCCATAATTTGAGGGTAACTCAAAATGTTAAGGGAAAAATGGTACCAAAAGATAAGTTTATTTTGGTGCCAAAAATTCTAAAATCTATATGGAATTTTTTCATAGTGTACATTTTCCAGTAAAACTTTGAAGACCCCCCTCTTATAATTTTAATAAGTATATTTTAATATAGATAGTCTAAATATGACAACTGAGGTTCTCACTGGTGTGAATTAGGCTATCCTGGAAGCTAGATGATTCCTGACCATTCATTCCTATAGAAAATAAACAGTAGGAAATTCACATACCTTACTTATTCTTCAAAAGGACAAAGAGCTAGAAATACATTAACTCTTTGAAAATAGTTTTCAAATAGGGAAAATTATATTTTAACATGCAAAATAAATATTTCATGATTGCAAAAATATATTCACAAAGAACTTTAATAGTTAACAAATAAACAATTTTAAAGAAATGCTGAAACAGTGAAGTAGCTGATTAAAAATATGTCAATTTAATTCTGGAAATCAATTGTGTCTTTAACCAATTTTTAAGTTTTATTATAATGTATCAACATGTATTTAATTTAATTTGCTAATGATCTGTGTTTAAGGTAGCCTATAAACATTTATCAATCAGTTTCTTTCTTAGTATTTTATATTTTTAGGAGAATTAGCAATAATACAATACTGTTCCTATTTTTTAAAGATTTATTTATTTATTTGACAGGCAGAATTACAGAGAGAGGGAGACAGAGAGAAAGACTTCCATCTGCTGGTTCATTCCCCAAATGGCCACAACTACCAGAGCTGAGCCAATCCAAAGCTAGGAGCCAGGAGCTTCCTCCAGGCCTTCTACAAGGGTGCAGGGTCACAAGCACTTGGGCCATCCTCCAATGCTCTCCTAGGCTATTGCAGAGAGCTGGATCAGAAATGGAGCAGCTGAGACTCGAAAAGGCACCCATATGGGATGCCAGTGCCACAGGTGAAGTCTTAACCCACTACACCACAGTGTAGGCCCAACTATTTCTATTTTTAAAATAAAGAAACTGAAGTCAAACTTACTAGGCTTACTAGTGATGGGCCAGAATTTAGTGTAGACACACTAGAGTTTAGTGTAGACCCTTTCCAATGCACCATGCCAGCGTCATTCCAGAGGTCTGGCTTTGTTATGAATGCCTGCTTTGAGATGCCCAATGGGCACTAATTCCTGACTTTTCTTCTTCTGGAAGAGCGTTATGCAAATCATCAAGTGAGGGAGGAATGACAGCATTTAGACAATGCTGAATGAACAGAGGAGCAAATCGAGAAACTGGTTAAACACAAAATCTACTTTTACTATAAAGAAAAGATAACTGGGAAAGAATACTGCAAAATGTTTTAATTCTATATCTTTTTTACAAACACATATTTAATTTATTTGAAGGAGTTAGAGGAGTAGAGACAGAGAAAGAGAGGTCTTCCATCTGCTGGTTTATTCCCCAAATGGTTGCAATGGCTGGAACTGAGCCCATCCGAAGCCAGGAGCCAGGAGCTTCTTCTGGGTCCCCGACATGGGTGCAAGGGCCCAAGAAATTGGGCCATCTTCTTTTGCTTTCCCAGGCATACCAGCAAGGAGCTGGATTGGAAATGGAGCAGTCACTTCTTGAACCTGCACCCATATGGGATGCTGGCACTGCAGGCTGGGGTTTTAACCTGCCATACCATAGCACCAGCCCCTTAATTCTATATCTTACATGGAATTTTTTAAACAAATTTTCTTAAAAGCATTTAATCTTTTTTTAAAGAAAAGATTAGTAAACAAAAACTATTAACATTAAAAGATTAGTCTTTTTAAGTTAGTCATTTGTCTAATTCTGCTAGTAAGATATAAATATTTTAAAATTCACTTTTTTGTTACAAAATATTTTAAAAATATGTATTTAGTTTTTTTCATCTTATTGGCAGGCAGAGAAAGAGAGAGAGAGAGAGAGAGAGAGAGAGAGAGAGAGAGAGTGCTTTCATTCACTGGTTCATTCTCCAAATATCCACAAGAGCTAGGACTGGGCCAGGCCAAAGCCAGGAACTCACAGCTCCATTCAGCTCTCCCACATGGGTGACAGGGACCCAAGCACTTAAACTATCATGTACTGCCTCCCAGACGCATTAACACAGGAAGCAGGCTTGGAACTGAGTAGGTGAGACTAGAATCCAGCATCCTCTATGGAATGTGAGTGTCCCAAGTGGGAATTTAACCCACTGTGCCACAATGCCTACCTGCAAAATATTTATTTCTCTGATAGTTTACACAGCTTTCAAGAAGTCATCGCACCAAATAAACAAAACAAACTGTGGTATAGTTACCAAAATCAAACCAAAATTGCTTTTGGATTGCTGGGAAAACTTTAATACTGGTCTCATGTATTCATAAAATATTGCTGAGTTCATATGAAAAAATTAATGTGAATTGACTGGGTTTAGAATGAAATACAAATGTTGAGGCCTCAGGGCCTGATAACAAAATAAGACTTTATCAGCATTTGCTGGACGAGACTGTCTTGGAATTGTGACATTTGGTTTAGTGCCTGAAATCCAGTGCCAGCTGACCACTAGCGGTAGTAACCTGGATGATTTCATTTGCCATGGATATCAGGAAGGTACTTAGTGATGAATGAATGTTCAGACATTTAAAATGCAAAGGGAGACTATTCAAGAGAGAGATCATTTATAATGGTGAAAATTGCTTGTGCCTTTACAAGTGAGAGGTTCTCATATGTGCTATTCTGACGGTATGGGTCAGGAAATAATTCGTCATGTACTTCTCTGTCTGACTTCTTACAACCTCCTTCATAAAGTTCATACAATACAAAGCTACCAAGTGGTTTCAGCCGAGCTAAAAACTCAAGATCCAGGAAAGGAATGTGTGAGGTCAGCACAGAACTGGGACCTCATTGAGGGACAGGGAAAAACTGAATAGAGGACGTACTAAAGACAATAGCTGTAAAACACAATGAAGAAGTGGAGAAAGAGAATTGCATGAGCCCCCCCACCTCCACCCCAACCTGCCAAACATCTGCCTTTATCTGCCCAGAGCTGGAGATAAACAGTGTGCTGGGAGGCAGATTTACATGTATTATGGTTACATTTTATATGATGCTTCACATTCTCAATGCTCCTCCCTGTGGTTTGCCCTTTTATAAACTGTCCCATTTGCTCTAGGGAGATAGCTCAAGCCAACATAAAAGGCTCTCAAATCTAACATGAAGATAATGAATTGTGTTTATAATTGAATTATTAGCCAATGAAAACTGCTGAGAAATGCAGTATGGCATTTCAGTAGAGCAGCAGAATGTATAAAATGTAAATCTCCCAAAGCCAAAGAGCCAATTTAATGTGCTCCATTAATATATTCCAAAAAAAAAACTTGACAATGTAAAACTCTATCTGCATGGCGAGTGTTTTCTAGACAGAGTTTGTGTCTGCATCAATGTGAATCAGCTGCTCTGTATGGACTTAATGGCCTCTGCTTTCCAGCTTGATCACTGCTATCCACGTTGTCTGTATCCTTGACCCAATCAGTATAACGCTGCTCACATGACAGTCTAACCAAAACCATTCAAACAAAAGTTTTCATAAATTCTCCTCCTTCATTCTTCACAAGCTGAGACATCCATGTAGGTTCCTAATCTCCATTCATTCCTCAATTCCTCTTTATTAATTTCTTGGATTTCTTACTGGTTCTTTGATCCTCTATCAGGGATGAGGAGTGTGTTTTTCTGCCCAAGGGCCTTTTGGATATTTATAACATCATTCACAGCCCACACCAAACTGTCAGTTTACAAATAGATATAATGAATTTCGAGTCCTGTCTGGGGTTGCCTTGGCAGGGCCAGACCAAACGATTTCACAGGACATTCAGCAGCCCTGCTGTAAAGCAGTAATAACCTCTTGGTTTGTACTGAGGG
Source organism: Sylvilagus floridanus (assembly GCA_949820135.1). Classification (NCBI taxonomy): domain Eukaryota; kingdom Metazoa; phylum Chordata; class Mammalia; order Lagomorpha; family Leporidae; genus Sylvilagus; species Sylvilagus floridanus. Next base: position 32,124,600 of record OX463246.1, on the reverse strand, counting down.
GAATATGCAACTTACTCGTTTTTTTTTTTTTTTCTTGCTGTATACTGTTGCAGTTAAAAAAAATTCAACCTCAAATCCAAAGACTTGTGTTTGAGTCCAGTCTTTTGTTATCTAGTTGTGAATTGGGTCCTTGTGAGCCAGTCTAATAGGTATGTAGATAATAGCCTCCTCAACCAGTTTTTGAGAGATTTCAGTGAGATAAATAATATGAAATACCTTTCTTATTGCAATTCTCCCCTGGATACTTCATGTTCCTCTAGATCAGATTTGGTCTAGTTTTTCTGGAGTCAATCTCTTGCTTTCTGAATTCCTATTTTGGTTCACATCCTCCTGTCTCTTCTCAAGTTAACCAATTAGGCAACCTTTCCACCCCTGCTCACTTTCCTCATCCAGTCCAGTGTCGACTGTGCACATTGTTAGGAAAAGAGTTTCAGATTGGTGCCTCCTCACACGGGGCACCATAAATGTTAGGAAAGGAGGCACAGAATAGAGAGGAGGCAGTGTACGAATTTAGAGCCAGACCGAATTTATTCAGAGAAAATTAATTTCAAGGTGGGTGACCAACTTCCAGCATACACAGGATGGAGCACGTGACAGAAGGCCCAGATACCCATGACCCTGGGGTGGGTATTGTATTTATCACCTATTATTTTTCCCCTAAAAATCTCAATTGTAGACTTCTATGATCTTAGTTTCTTTGTAATTCTCCCTCAAATCTCTGAATGTTTCTATATTGTTTCTTAATTTGTAGCTATGCTGAGATATTCCTCTTTTTTCTATTAATTTTCAGTCCAGGGTTTTTAGGAACACATTTTGTGATTTTATGGCCAGGAGTTAGCTGGCCCACTCTTGTTCCACTGTTGATCATGGGAGGCTATAGAGGAAAATCCTCTGGTTTACCCAGAGATAAGCCCACACTGTGTGAAGCTCGGCACAAATGTGTTGGCTACTGCTCTACAACTTGAAGATCTTTCGCTGACTAGGCACAGTATATATGTGTTTCCCACTCCTGCTTTGCTGTGCTGAGTTATTCTTACAATATACTGGGAAAATTTTTACATAAAGATACTTGAAAAACTCCATATGTTTATTTTAGTACAAAACAGTTTTTTTCCAAAAAGGTCATAGAAATGTGTGCTATGGAAAAATATGCATGGATTTCAAATTTTCTTTAACTAAAATCAGCTTATCTTTTATTTCCATTTTCCACAAATTTCTTGAAGTCCCCTACTATGTATCATGGATGCTTGCAATGAATTTTGACTTCTTAGTACTGAGGTTTTCCTTCAGTTGCCTCCATTTTGTTCATAACTTTAAATCCTGATTTTTTTTTTAAAGATTAATTTATCTATTTGAAAGGCAGAATTATATTGAGGTGGGGGGGAGTGCGAGAGGGAGAGAGGTCTTCCATATGCTGGCTCACTCTCTAAATTGCCACAATGGACAGAGCTATACCAATTCTGAAGTCAGGAGCCAGGAGCAGCTTCCTGGTCTCCCATGCAGGTTCAGGGGCCCAAGGACTTGGGCCATCTTCTACTGCTTTCCCAGGCCACAGCAGAGAGCTAGATCAGAAGAGGAGCAGCCAGGATTCAAACAGGCATCCTTATGGGATGCTGGCACTGCAGGCAGCAGCTTTACCACAGTACCAGCCCCATAACTTAAAATTCTTCTAATTTCTTTCTCTCCTTTTCTCCATTCACCCTATCCCTCCCTCCTTTATACTACAAACTTTTTTCTTGACTTTGCTTCTTCGATTGTTTCAATAGGAATTATATAGTAATTGTCTTAGTTTGCCACCTTTCTCCTTAAATTATGGAACAATTTCTCAAGTTTTTCCTCTTTCCAAGTGTCACTTCTATAGGTAACATCTTCAATGATGGATTTTTATGATATTTTTGGAATTACCATTTCTTTGTAAGCTCCTGTTTTCTTACTGTACTCTTTAATCTCAGCATCAAAGCTTTTCTTTGTGGTATCTCTTTCTCCTGAGCTGTTTGGTCTTGTTAGGATATCTTCTGGCTCCTTAAGAACTCCTTTTCAGTTATGATCTTCTCCAAGTGGTTAGACCAATACTCTCTTTAGCTCTTGCTAGAATGTTTTCCATTTTTCTCATATAGGTCTCCCTGCTCCACTTTCCTTTTTACCTATCCCAGAGCTGGGAAAAAGCAATACAAACTTCATATTTTGAAATACAGGCATGCACTGTCATTAAGGAGCTTCTTGTATTCTCCTTGCTCTGTGATAGTTCACTTATAAGGAGCAGATACAAACCTGCATTATAATTGTTTCCCTCCTCCTTCTGCTGTTCACATCCCAGATCCCTGCTGAACTGTTTCCTACTCTCTTTATCTTCTGAACCCTGTCTCCTCTGGATACATGAGGTGACATGAGGATGCCACACACAATTAGTATTCTGCATACATATTAAGTATCCCAAGATAAAGGATTGGCCTCACTTTTTCTGATTCCATAAAAAACAGGGTAAATAGTAGAGATGATTATTTTCTTCAATGTTTTTCTTTTAACTTTCTTTGAGGGAACAGGGCTGCTGTGTTTTGTGAAGTGGCACGTGGGAGCTCCTCAATGCTTTTCTTAATCCTACTTATTAGCTAGTTATACAGTCTGTGGAAATTCCCACTAATTTGTTGTTCTTCTTTTTAAGATATATTTATTTATTTGAAAATCAGAGTTACATAGGGAGAGAAGGAAAGGCAGAGAGAGAGAGAGAGAGAAAGAGAGAGAGAGAGAGAGAAAGAGAGAGAGAGAGAGAGAGAGGTCTTGATCTGCTAGTTCACTTCCAATTGGCCACAATGTCTGGAGCTGTGTGGATCCGAAGGCAGGAGCCAGAAGCTTCTTCCAGGTCTTCCAACACGGGGGCAGGAGCCCAATTCCTTGGGTCATCTTCTGCTGCTTTCCCAGGCCACAGCAGAGAGGTGGATCAGAAGTGGAGCAGCCGGGACTTGAACTGGGGCACATATGGGATGCTGGCACTGCAGGTTGCGGCTTTACCCACTACGCCACAGCGCCAGTCCCTTGTTATTCTTTTTGATCCTCCTTTTATTCTTAATTTTCAGAGGTGTGTGGATTTTTGAAATTGTCAATATTCTCTGAAATATTTATTGCAAAATTGGAATAAGTTATATAAGTTACTAACTTTGACATTTTAATTCCATTTTTTAAAATAGTAGTAAGCTTATTGAGGAAACAGGGTTAGAGTATGGATTACAAGCCAATAAACCTCTGGCTCAGCTTCTTTTCTACAAAAATAGTGAAAAATCTATTGTAGTTATAAATTACTTTGTACATAGTTAATTTCATAGCATTATAAAACCAAGTCGATGTACTGATAATTGAGACTGACTTTATGATAATGAGTTCACAAGGAAGATAGTGCTTTATTAAAATTTCTAGCCTGATCCAATTTGAGTGCTTCTTTCTTTGTGCATTGGCTTTCAGTTTTGATTTTTTAAACAAACTCCAATTTATAAGTATTGATGCTTCTCTTCTATTTTTGGCAAAGGTATTTTCACCTATATAAAATTTTGCAGTCAGCAGCATTGATTGGAACATTGTGTTTCTGGTGAAGCACTTTTTTACCATAGGCGGCTGACACTGATGGATCTTTTTCAATCCATAGTTCACTGAGAATGCCCTAGGTTAGACACAGTTTTCCAGCCTTATAAGAGAGAAGAAGAGTCAAAAAACCTTTGTGCTTATGAAATATATTCAGAGGAAAAGAAAGTTTATGGACTCCACGGCCATTCTCTCTCTTTTACATGGCCTTATCTTGAAGTGTGAGCAGGAATGACTCATTGTCCGATTTAGAGGTCATCTGGATCTCTTCTAGTCACTCAAAGATTTTGTGGAGAAAGTTGTCAGTCTCTTAAGTCTGCAGTAGTATTTTTGTGTTTCAGTTCATTTACTATTTTGAACCTAGTTCTGTTTATATACAGTATTTCATTTAAATATCACAATAGCCTCTGAAAAGTAAGTCCATTGTATTTGCTATGGCACGTGGGCTAAGCCTCCACTCTCGATGCCCGCATCCTGAACTGGAGTGCCAGTTCAAGTTCCAGCTGCTCTGCTTCCCATTCAGCTCCCTGATAATGCACTGTGGCTTGTCCTGCAAAGCAACGCTGCTGGGGAGAGCAGGGCGAAGGTGTTCTTCCCACAGGAAGCATCAAGACAAGTTTCGGCGAACATGTCTGTCTATTCACTGCCACTCACACTTTTAAAGGGCAGACACAAGGGGCATAACTAATTGAAGGCAACACAACTACTAAGGACAGAACTGACACTGCACTAATATGCCTCTCCAATCAGCTTGAGATCAGGTAGCTAGAGTAGCTTTCCAAGTGGGCCTGGGCCTCACCCAGGAGCAGTTTACCTGATTGGCAGAAGGTGGGGTGGGGGGAAATGTGCCTGGGGCTCCTGCTGCCTGCCATACCAGCAGTCAGGATAACTGCATGGGCTAGGCATGCAGCCTCATGGGATCACCCACAATACACATGGGGAGGCAGCAGATGATGACCCAGGTTCTGAGCCCCTGCCACTCATGTGGGAGATCCAGATGAAATTCCTGGCTCCTAGTTCTGGCCTCACCCAACCCTGACTGTTGTGACTATTTGGGAAGTGAACAGGCAGATGGAAAAATCAATCTCTCTCTCCCCCTCTCAGCACCACCTCCCTCCCTCTCTGCTTTCTCTGTCACTCTGCTTTTAAGTAAGTAAATAAAATAAGCCTAAAAACACAAAGACTGAGATACAGTGAATGAACTACCCTGCATCACATACTGACGAGTGGCAGAGCTGACCCAAGTATTTATGTTCGTAAGTGTCACGCTAAGTGCAGCAACTGAGTTTTTTTTAAAGATTTATTTATTTATTTATTTGGAAGTCAGAGTTACACACAGAGAGAAGAAAAGGCAGAGAGAGAGAGAGAGAATGAGAGAAAGAGAGAGAGAGAGAAAGAAAGAGAGAGAGAGAGAGAGAGAAGTCTTCCATCCGCTGGTTCACTCCACCATTGGCCACAACAACCAGAGCTGTGCCTATCCGAAGCCAGGAGTGAGCAGCTTCTTCCAGCTCCCACACAGGTGCAGCGGCCCAAGGACTTAGGCCATCTTCTACTGCTTTCCCAGGCATATCAGAAAGCTGGATTAGAAGTGGCACAGCCAGGACTTGAACTGGCACCCATATGGGATGCTGGCACTGCAGGCGGTGGTTTAGCCTACTACACCACAGCACCGGCCCCACAACTGAGTTTGATCTTCTGCAGTGACAGAATCCTGAGTCCAATTACATAACCAAGTAGGAGTTTCTTTATTGAACACGACAGACAGTGCAGCGCTGATGCAGATGCTTGAAGAAATCCTCAAAATTCAGTCTCCTTCCTGCTTCTCTTTCTGGCATCCCTAGCATGTGGCATTCATTGTCGAGGTTGAACTCAATGGCTGTCCAGCCTTTCAAGCAGGAGGAAGAGGATGAACAAAGGAGAAAAAGCACCTGTTATCTAAATTTAAATTTTTTCATGGCCAGATAAACAGTATCCTACAAACTGACCAGTTTTCACAATGTGCTTCATTTATATCCTGATGGCAAAACCAGCATTATGTGGCTATCACAAGCTTCAAGGGACTGTGGGAAGTTCATTATAAGTCTAATTATTGAGATACACTTTAAATCCAATAAAATTCACACATTTGATATACACAGGTTTGTTGTCACTTTTGAGAAATACATATAGGCATCTAATCATTATTCCAATCATGATATCCCATCTTGAGGAAGCAGCCTTAAAAAAGTATTTTGCCACCTTGAATAAAATTAATTTACTGTTAGAAAGGAAGAAGGGGACAAATGATACTAGGTAGACAATGGCCAGCATGTACATAGTAAGGTTAAATATTGAGAGACCTATTTAAAATGTGTTCAAAACGGGTGCTCAAATCAAGTGAGGTAATTATGTGCAACCACATTGCTATCTGTAAACCTTATTCAAATATAAAGAATCACCTTGAATTCCCAGGATCAGAGGTGTTCCCTTTGAAGATAATGAAAGGGGCCGGAGTTACATGACTGCCTGCAACCCTGGCTCCCATATCAGAGGGCCCACTCCAGGCTTGGCTGTTCTGTTTCCAATCCAGCTTCTTGCTAATGCATCTGGGAAAGCAATGGAGGATGGCCTAAATGCTTAGGACCCTGCCACCCTTGTGGGAAACCCAGATGTAGTTCCTGGTTCCTGGCTACAACTTGGCCCAGTCCTGGCTGTCACAGCTATTTGGGAGGTGAACAAGCTGCAAGATCTTTTTTCTTTCTCTCCCTCTTTCTGTCTGTCTCTCTGTCACCCCATATTTTAAATAAATAAATAGATAAATCTTAAAATTAGATATTAATAGTGAACTTGAACTTAATGACCTGAAATATCAGTTTTGAAAATCAAATTACATACTTATAAAATGTATCAACTTTTTAATTTATTAATGGTCTATAACTCAAGTTGATACAACTACTCTAAACAGATAATTTTACATTTGAATTCTTATTTATCATTTCTTTTTCAATCTATGTCTTTTTTAGTTGAACAAAAATAGCATCTATCAAATGTATTCTGAAAACAGCAGAATATATATATACACATTTAAGACTAATAAATTTTTCTGTGATTTCCTTGTTATTATGTAATATTTTGAAAAATAAAATTTGACAATCTTTCATTCATATGATATATAAATATTACTTTGAGGCAATGTGCTTTTTGCCAATTGGAACAATGCTGAACTTTTACAGTAGTTAGGAATGGAAAGCCATTTTTAAAAAATGTGTTCTCTGTTTTGAAAAGGAAACACTCTTGAAATTCAATTCATTGAATGAGCTTTCAAAATTAAAAGCCGACAGCCTGTTTGGTGTAGATATGAGGGCACTCTGGGATCACAGCCTGTGATTGCTTGTCATCCCAGATCTCTGAAGAAATGGCTTCTATTACTCTCAAAGTTTCATCCAAGCACTTCTCTGATCTTAAATATGTTTCTAAAGTATGATTTTTTTCTTGTACACTTTTATTATAACCTGTACTAATACCAACAGTTTGGAAATAAGTGTATCTGACAATTCAGGAACTCCTTTTTTCTGGTCTATTACTTTGTTCATTAAAAAGTCATTATTACTATTTTACAGTAAAGTCTTTGTCACTTTGTTAATAAAATTTCTAGGTTGGATTCAGCACTGGCTTTGTTGGTCCTTGGAGAGGCTGCCAAATTAAACCTGGCCTGCTTGAGGACCTTGATGGACCTACTAAGGGATTTTATTTCAAGCATTCTCTCCGTTCAGAATCAGGTAACAGCACTGCTAATTTACCTGTGAAAAGAGACTTGTATAGACACATAATTTATTTTTCCCATTATTTAAATTGTATATTATACTAGGGCATATGATGATAACAATTTTAATTAAATATTAAAGCAAATGTACATTTACATTTATTATAAAATTCTTTGATAGTCATTATGTATTACTAAAACATATTTTAGTGGGAGTGAGATCTTTATTTAACTGTTTCTTATTGTTAAACATTAAGTTTGTTATATCTCTCTACAGTTAATTACAAGTAATGATGAACTGGTATTTCTACACATGAATCTTTACATGCGTTTCTTACTATTTCTCTAGAATTCATTAATAACATTAAATTACTGAGTGAATAACTACTTACTTTCTTTAATATTCTTGAAACAAATGTCTAAATTTTTCTACAGCAAGTATAACTTTCTTATATTCCTATGAATGATATATGAAAATGTCACAAACTAAAACTGAATTATAAATCAAAAATATTTTTAAGATATAATGAAAATAGTGTTTCATTAGATTATGACAAAAATTCAAAAGTTGTTTTATGTATGCTTATTGACTGTTTATATTCTTTCATTGCATACTTATTAGTTATTTATTTTTTTAATTTTTGAACTGTATTTTATGCAATCCACCTATGGAAAATTTGTTTAATAATGAATACACTTAGAAATATTAGCTTATTATAATCTTTTAGTAACTCCAAATAATTTGAAGATGTTTCTTTTATGTTATGTTGTCGAATTCTTAATATGAGAGAATTGATTTCTTTTATCAAATATGTATTTTCTCATTTTAGGAAGAAAGTGACAATGTAAATGATTTTTCCTCAGCTTGGAATATAGTCACCATATATACAACAATTCTTTCAGAAATCTGCTTGTATGCAGCCACTTCTGATTTGCGAAAAACAGCTCTGATTGGTTTTTGTGACTGTAAAAATTCTAGAAAAAGTATTTTACTCATGGACAAACCAGAAGAAGAGCCAGAATTAAGAGGAACAAGTGTTTTAAGTCTTTTGGAATATTTCTCTTCCAAAATATCAGATAATTGTAAGTAAATTGTTTTTTACTTGATGAGCCATACTTGTTAATTGTCTTGTCTGTATAGACATATTAAACCTTTCACAAAAAGTTTAACATTTAAGTGTGGGAAATGATATTAATTTCAGCAGAACTTGCTCCAAATTTTGGAAGTGTATTTTATATTGTGGAATATTTTTATCAATAATTTTAAAATAAGCAAAAGAAAACTAAGACTCAGTTGATTTATGATGCAAATTATATTCCTTGAAAACAAAAGTTGTCTTTAGGAAAACTTTTGAAGTCTAGATCTTTTTTTTTTTTTTTTTTTTGGTCAGGAAGAGTGGGCAGTGAGAGAGAGAGCAGCCTCCAATGGCTACTACGCTGCAGTCGGTGCACCGTGCTGATCCGAAGGCAGGAGCCAGGTGCTTCTCCTGGTCTCCCATGCAGGTGCAGGGCCCAAGGACTTGGGCCATCCTCCACTGCACTCCCAGGCCACAGCAGCGAGCTGGCCTGGAAGAGGAGCAACTGGGACAGAATCCGGTACTCTGACCAGGATTAGAACCTGGTGTGCCGGTGCCTCAGGCAGAGGATTAGTCTATTGAGCCATGGCGCTGGCCTTGAAGTCTATATTAAAATTTCTTTCCTCTTTTATTTCTTTACCCTAAGGACTTCTGCATTTTCTCTACAGATCTACAAGGCTTTTTTTTAAGGCTTTTTTTTTTTTTTATTTAAAAGGCAGGGTTTCAGGTTTCAGAGAGAAAGGGAGAGACAGAGAGAAGATCTTCCATCAGCTGGTTCACTCCTCAGATGGCTACAACATCCGGGGTTGGGTCAGGCTGACACCAGGAGCCCAGAACTCCATCTGGGTCTCTTATATGAGTGGCAGAGTCCCAAGCACATGGACCATCATATGTTGCCTTTCCAGTGCAATAGCAGGGAGCAGGATCGTAAGCAGAGTCCTTGGAAAGCAGCATCACAAGTGGCGTTTTCACCTGCTGCACCACAACCAAATGTTTTTCTGTTACTTTTTCCTCGATCAGAAGATTTCTCTGCAATAACTCGCACATATATTGTAGTATATTCTTTTTAAAAATGTCGTTATTATATTTATTTGGAAAACAGAGAGACAGAGAATGAGAAAGGCAGAGAAAGGTCTCCCATCTGCTGATTCACTCAGAAATGCCTGCGACAGCGCTGGATGGGCCAGGCAAAGCCAGGAGCTAGGAGCTCAGTCTGGGTCTACTTTGTAGGTAGCGGAGATTCACCAGTGTTAAGCCAGCACTTCCTTTGGTGTGTGACCTCCTTTGGTATGCTTTAACAGGAAGCTGTAATGGAGGGCAGAGATAGGACTCGAACCTAGTCACTCTGATACGAGATGAGGGTGTCTGGAGCCAGGGCTTCACCATTGCACCCAGTGTCTGCTCCTGTGGTCCACCCTTCACACTGATGCTTTATCCTCCATCAAGTAGTACTTGTCGTGTGAATCAAGTGGCTGTGCTTATGGAAGCTAGTAAAATATTTTATTTTTAAAGGGGTGCTATGGGTGCAGTATTAATGCAATGGAGATCTTTTAGATTAGATAATTTTCTTTATAGGTTAACTTTAGAGTCCTCTCTTCCAGTTTTTTATTCATTATACATTACTGTGAACTACAGCTGCTCTACTGTGCTACAGAACACTAAAGCTCATTGCTTCTGACTGTGGTTGGATGTCATCCTCCCACTCTTGTTAGCATCGAGTAACCACTATTATAAGCTCAGATGTAATTTTTTTAAAAAACTTCCTGTGAACTTCTGGACGAATGGATAAGGAAAATGTGACATATATATTAACAAAGCAAATGTGGTGTATATATATATATATACATGTGTATATATATATATATATGTGAATATATATGTATATTATATGCATATTATAAAATGCATATGCATTTTATATGCATATTATATGCATATTATAAAATGAAATATTATTCAGTTATCAAATAGAATGAAATCCAGTATTTGCGAGAAGATGAACATCATTATGAACCTGAACATCATTATGTTAACCGAATTAAACCAGACACAGAAAGACAAATACTGCATATTCTCTTTCATTATTTTAAATATCTAACACCAATGCTGTTCAATCCAGAAAAGAAGAGTGTCTGTTTGTTTATACATTATAAATATTCAATGACAATACAAGCACGCTTATGTGTTTCACTTTATATTAATGACTCATAGAGTTCTGAAGATTTTTTTTTTTAACTTTTGAATTCAAAAAACAACATGGTTGGGTTAGGGAAGGTATAGCTTGACCTATAGTACAGAGTTTATTTTGTGTATGTTTATATTTGCAGAAGGCGGGGAAGAGGAGGTGTGTACCAAATAAACATGAAAAATTAGGAGGCAGGCCATGTTGGAAACCAGGCTTTCTGAAATAGATGCTTGCTTCTGGAATCCAAAACTAGATACATTCAATAGCAGTTACCTAGCATTTAAAGAATCTGTATTTACTGAACAGAAGTTCAGTAGCCTTTGTCAAGCTGTCAAGTGAAGGAGACTTGTTTGCACACCAGGCTACCTAGACTTGTTATATAAACTCATTTTACTTTTGTTTTGAAAAGTTGTAACACTATTAATTCAGTGATGATTTGGCTTGTTGTGTTGATTATAGATTCTCACCTCAAAAACATCAACTTATCTGCACAAAAAATAGGCTGTGCTTGTCCCCACACTGCTTAGGTATATTTACAGAGATATTAATACCACTTAATTTCAGGCACTCTCACCACACAGCACACTTTCCAGGCCTTAAGGAAGAATGCTAGGAATGTCTTTTCATCAATAAATGTCTTAAAATTTTGTAAAAATGAGGTATCTTTGCAGTTTTTGAAAAAAAGGCTTTAAAAGTACATTAGCTCCTATAAAATCTAACTCTGCTCAACTCACGGTCTTTAATATCAATATCAGCATCTCTAATTATTAATATTGTTGTTTCCACCTAATAAACGGTCTGTTAAGTTAATGTGGATTGAATTAAAAGAAATATCTGCCAGTCTATCAGGTACTTAGATAAATATTTGTAATTAAATTGAGGCTAATTATAGTTGGCAAAAACAGTGGGAACTAGAGTTGAAAATGGAGTTATTATTGCAATGATTTCCAGATCAAAATGAATATATCTTTCCCATTTGAAAGTGTGGAAGTGATTCTGGTCCTAAATCTCGTTATTAGCAATGATTTATTCTGAGTTTTCTCATAGCCAGCTTTCAGATAACAGTAATAGAATGTAAATTAGTTCAGAAGAATATTTACTTATTATACAAATTTTTGCTCGCAATTATAAGGTGGAAGGGCTCTTGATCTGCTGTTGTAGGTTAATTTTATGTCTATATTTTTTCATCTATGCATGTGCATGCAAACATGCACCATAGTAGCATTAATGTAGGATTCAAGTGTTCTGGGAAAATTAAACTTACAGTATTTTATTTAGGCAAAAAAGATGAGGGAATAGTTTTTAGAATTTAAAATGTATTCACTCTTAATTCCCAAACATGTGATGAGTGTCTTAGGAAGTAGATCATTTCTGTCTTATTAAGGAATGTACATGTACAAATTGTAAGTGATAACAGATCAAATCCAGCAGTGTGTTAAAAAGTAGTACACCGTATTCATAGTTCTCACTCTAGCAACTCAAGGAGAACTCAATAATAGGAAATCTAAATCTTGGAATTGAATAAGGCTAAATGAGTTATTCTTACAGCATGATAAAATGACATAGATTAATTTTAAAACACATGCCTAATTTTGAGAAAATAGGTTTGGACAATGATTGGGATGTCCTCTTCCCAGTATCATAGTGCTGATCTGAGCCCTGACTACTCTGTACTCTTGACCCAGCTTTTTGTTAACATGCCTTGGAGGCATCAGGTGGTGGCATAAGTACTTAGATTCTTGCCATCCGCATGGGAAACCTGGATTGAGTCCTTGGCTACTGGCTTCAGCCTTGCCTAGCCCAGACTGTTAAAGGCACTTGAGGAGTGAACCAGTGGATGGAAATCTGTCTCTGTCTCCCTCTTTGTCACTGTGTATTTCAAAGAAGTATAAATAAATAAATCTTTTTAAAAAGTACAAAGCTAGACATGTAATTTTTTATTTCTGAAATTTGTACAGTATTTATCAGAGACTCCAAATCAATATATCATTAACTGAAAAACTAGAGGTAATTGTATAGAAGTCCAATAAAAGACAATGATTTCTGCTTTTACTGCTAGTATCTTACAGCATTGTAGATGGCCTGACCAATATGATAAAATCAGGAAAAAGACACAGATACAATATCAGAAAGGATTTGTAGTGATCTGAATATCTGTTTGGATATTCAAGACTGAAAATAATAGTACTAATTAAACAAAATGGGTAGATATAAGGAACATGTTATTGTCAAAATTTTCCTATTTCCCAATGATAATTAAATATAAATATAATGCACAAAAAACAGACAGTTGACAATAGCAACAAAGCAGTGAAATTCCCAGGAATGCATGCTTATTATAAAAAAGGAAAACTTATAAAACTCTGTTTGAAACAGAAAAGTATTTTTCAAATAAATGACTGTGAACTTTGATATGATCAAGATGAAGTTGATCCTATATTAATCTACAATTTAAACATAATTATAATAATATTGTCAATGGACTGGAAATAAGAAAGTTAACTTTATAGACAATCTGGGAAGAAATAACCAAGAAAACATACACAAAAAAACCCTTGTTGCTGTGCTTGTATTTCTGCAGTATCAGCTGTAACATCTCCTTTTTCATCTGATTTTATCTATTTGAATCTTCTCTCTTTTCTTGATTATTCTGCTAAAGGTTTATTGAGTTTGATCATATTCAAAGAACAAACTCATCATTTTATTGATTTTTTTAAAGTTTGTTTTGTTTATTTCTGCTCTGATCTTTGTTATTTCTTTCCTTCTGCTAACCTTGGGTTTGATTTGTTCTTGCTTTTTTCTAGGCTGAGTCCTTGAGATACATTGTTAGTTTGTTAGCTTTATGTCTTTCCATTTATTTTATTTCTACCTTATTATTATTAATTTTAAATTTACAAAACATAAAAAGTGAGGTAATGAGTTCCCATATACCACTCACCTCATTTCCTCTACATTTAAAAAAATATATATTCGTTTACTTGATAGGCAGAGTGACAGAGAGAGGGGAAGACACAGAGAAATATTCTCCATCCATTTACTGGTTCACTTCCCACATGACCACAGAAGCCAGGGTTGGGCTAGGACAAAGTCAGGTGCCAGGAACTCTAAGCAGGTCTCCCAAGTTCCAAGTACTTGGGTCATCATTTGCTGCCTTCCCAAGCGCATTAGTAGGAAACTGGTTCATAAGCAAAGCAGCTGGGTCTCAAACCAGTGGTCTAGTATGGAATATTGGAGTCACAAGTGCTGTTGGCTTAACCAGCTACATCACAACACCAATTTACCATTTGCCCTATTAATATCTCACATTAGTATATATTTCTCACAATTAATGAACAGCATCCAGCTTCTCTTATTTTGTTCCAAGCTGCTTTTATCCCTCCTACCTCCCCGAACCTCTAATAATTAGCATTCTGTGTTTATACTGAGTTTTTTTTTTTTTTAGTTTTAGCTTCCATAAGTAAGGAAGAACATGTGATATTCGTCTTTCTGTGTGTGGTTTATTTCACACAATGAGATGTCCTCCAGTTCCATTCCATTATAATGCAGATGACAGGTTTCATTCTTTTGAAATAGCTGAATAGTATTCCATTGTGTATATGGCCACAATTTGTTCATTCATCTGATGATGGACACATTGGCTGTTTCTGTATTTTGGCTATTATGAACAGTGTTACTATAAAGATGGTGGAGGAGGTATGGCTTTGATACAACATGTTCATGTCTTTTGGGTATATATCCAGTAGTGGGATTGCTGTGTTATATGAGAGTTCCTTTTCTATTTTTTTTTTAAGAAAACTCCTGCTGTTTTCTACAATGATTGCATCATTTACATTCTCTCTGACAATGTATGAACTACCCTTTCTCTACATCCTTGCCAACATGTTACTCTCTGTCTTCTTGAAAATAGTCATTCTGATAGGGGTGGATATCTTTCTGTTTTTTGAGATGAAGGATATTTTATGGCATAAACTTACCTCTAGTATTGCTTTTGCTATGTCTCATAAATTTGGAATGTTCTGTTTTCATTTTCATTTTCATTATTTTAAGGATTTTTAATTTTTCATTCAATTTCTACAATTATCAGTTATCATTCAGAAGTATGTTATTCAGACTCCAGTAACTGTATTATTCCTACTTTCTTTTATTGATGATTTCTTGTTTTATTCCATTGTGATTAGAAAAGATACATGATATGATCTTTATTTTTAAAAATTTATTGAGGTTTGTTTTATGACATAATAGATGGTCTATCCTGGAGGATATTTCATGGTGCTGATGAAAATAATGTTATTCTGCAGCTATTGGATGGAATGTTCTGTGAATGTCTAGCTAGTCTATTTGGCTTGTAGTTTAACGCTGATGTTTCCTTGTTGATTTTTGTGTGTGTCATATGTTCATTGATGAATTCTGTGTGTTGAAATGTCCTGCTAATTCTCCCTTTAGATATCATAATTCTCTGATAAAAGTGTGGGCACCAGCATTAGGTGTACATACATTTACAACCTAGACACAAAGAAAGTGCCATATATTCTGTTTTGTATATAGAGGTCAGAAAAAAAGTTCGTCTGAGCTTAGTATGGTAGTTACTAGAGGCTGAGTTGGGGGGAGGGAAATGAGGAAGGTTGGATAATGGCACCAATCACTGCCAAGTAGAAGTAATAATTTCTAATGTTTCATAGCACCATGGATTGACTAAAGTTCACAATAATGTACTATACACTGTATAAAGAACTAGGTAAGAGGAGCTGGCAGACTCTGAACATAAGGAAAAGATAAGGGAATGGAAGGATTATTGCTGGTTTGATAATTCATGCTATATATATGGGTTAAAATATTGCACTGCACTCTATAAAAATGTATGACTATTACATGTTTATTAACATGTTTTAATTAAAAAAACCAAAAACAGTGGGAAATTTCTTTTTTTAAAGATTTATTTATTTTATTTGAAAGTCAGAGTTACACAGAGAGAGGAGAGGCAGAGAGAAAGAGATCTTCCATCTGCTGGTTCACTCCCCAATTGGCCGCAACGGCCAGAACTATGCCGATCCAAAGCCAGGAGCCAGGAGCTTCTTCTGAGTCTCCCACATGGGTGCATGGGCCCAAGCACTTGGGCCATCTTCCATTGCTTTCCCAGGCCATAACAGAGAGCTGGATCAGAAGTGGAGCAACTGGGTTTAGAACCGGTGCCCATATGGGACGCCAGTGCTTCAGGCTAGGGCGTTAAACCGCTGCACCACAGCACCGGCCCCAGACATTTAATTATAAAGCTACTATAATACAATCTATTATACAGGTAAAAGAAGGACTTACAGATTTTCATAAATATAATATTAAATTATCTATGCTCATACATCTGTATTTGTCTCCGTAAACTTGGTGTCTATTAAAAATATATAAAACAAAGTAATATACACGATGAGTTTTACTTTCACAAGGACTAATTTTGGATTTATTAAGTGCTTGTCATCCTACATTCATCTATAAAATGAGTTTAAAGTGTTTTGTATATTACATACTGGAATCAATGGGAAATAACAAAAACTGAATATGAAATCATATTCTACTAGAAATTATGAGGTACATGAAATGAAAATAATAGCTCTGTATTCTAGTGAACACTGAAAACTAATAAGCAAACCACAAAATAAAATAAATGTACATAAATTTCTGAACAATGAACCATAGTACAAAGCATATAGCAAAATGATTCTTTTAAAGGAATTCCAATATAATGCTTATCCATGCAGTAAAAATAAGTATTTTGCTCAATGTTAGTACAGAGCCAAACTCAGGAGAAAAAGAAGTCCATCTAGTTATAAAAATTATATTCCAATAAATATCCTATCAGTTTAATAAGCTGAAAAAGGAAGAAAAGCATTTATAATAGTTTTAATTTTTATTCTCAAATGTCAGAGGGTCATTATCTTTAAAGTTTGGTAAATCCTGATTCCAATTTTGAAAACCCCTCTTCTGGGCCAGCACCGTGGCTCACTTGGTTAATCCTCCACCTATAGTGCCGACATCCCATATGGGCACCAGGTTCTGGTCCTGGTTGCTCCTCTTCCAGTCCAGCTCTCTGCTGTGGCCCGCGAAGGCAGTGGAGGATGGCCCAGGTCCTTGGGCCCTGCACCTGCATGGGAGACCAGGAGGAAGCACCTGACTCCTGGCTTCGGATCAGCGTAGTTCCAGCTGTAGTGGCCATTTGGAGGGTGAACCAACTTACGGAAGACCTTTCTCTCTGTCTCTTTCTTATTGTCAAACTCTATCTGTCAAATAAATTTAAAAAAAAAGAAAACCCCTCCTCTGTGCCATAATTCAGAAGGCTGTTTATTGTGAATGACATTCACCAAGTCAAGAATTGAGTCACCGTGGTGTCCACACAGCACATTTCCCTTATTGCCATCATTCTATTTTTAAATTATTCCATTTTTCTTGTTTATTTTACTTCATATGCCATTTAACATACCTCAGTATCAGCAG
This sequence comes from Sylvilagus floridanus, assembly GCA_949820135.1. Lineage (NCBI taxonomy): Eukaryota > Metazoa > Chordata > Mammalia > Lagomorpha > Leporidae > Sylvilagus > Sylvilagus floridanus. The sequence continues at coordinate 32,107,541 of OX463246.1, read as the reverse complement.
TTTGTGGATATCTTCCTCCATCCATCACTCTTTCTTCAATATTTAGAGCTAGCATTTATTCATCCTGCTTATCCCTTCTTCAAATACTTAATCAATTGACACATGTAATGGCAGAACATTGCTAGGAAATTTGATGGTTAATTCTCTTGTTAATAAATTCTGCATACAATTGCCAGATTTGTCTCATCATAATTTCATTCCTTCCTGATCCATAAAGTTTTTGCATTATGATGGGTTAAATATATATCACCCACATCATGTTATAATTTATTTATACTTTTATTATCTTGCCTATTGAAGGGCAAGGAGACTGTTTTCATCACTCAGGAATGTCATCAAGATCCTGTCTCTTTAAGTCTCTCTGCTCTGACCTCTCCAGATGTTAGATTTTCATTCCAATAAGTGTTGCCTCGTTATCAAAGATACGTTTTTAGCTCTAGACTTCACAGATATCTGTAGCATTGCCATGCAGAAGGAAGACAGGGATGACATTGGCTCTCTTTTCAAGTGAGATAATTCTTTCATTTCCTGATAAGTTCTTATTTTCTCCATTGGTTTTTGAAATCAACTAACATTCACAATTCACAATTCAGTTATTATATTCTTTTGAGAATGTGGAAGCATTTCCCCAAAGCAACCTAGAAGACAGTCCCTTGGATAAAATTGACAGGACTGAATATAAAAGGACCAGACATGCTGGGCACCACTAGCTACAAGGAACCCTGGAAAAGTAAATGGTGAGGAGGGAAGTATTTGGTATTACCCATGAGAATTAATTTCCAAAGTCTTCATACAAAATAGGATTCTATTTAGAAAGAAGAAGCAGGGGTTGGGATGTGGCATAGTGGATTAAGCTGCCTCTTGCAATGCTGGCATCCCCTGTCGGTATGCTAGTTCGAGTCCCAGCTAGTCTACTTTTGATCCAACTCCTTGCCAATACACTTGGGAAGTCAACAGTGGATGGTTCAAGTACTTGAGACCCAGTCACCCTTATGGGAGACCTTGAAGGAGTTCCTGGATCCTGACTTTGGCCTGGCCCCAACTTGGCCCTTGTGGCCACTTGAGGAGTGAGCCAGCAGATGGAAAAGAACTCTCCCTTTCCCTCTGTCACTCTGCCTTTCAAATTCATAAATAAATAGATCTTTAAAAAAGTGGTAGACTATGGCTGGTGGATATATAACTAATTATAGTATTTGCTTTCTTTTAACAATTAAAAAACATATCAGGTTTGTGCCATTAGCACAATACGCTAACACATTTCGGTAACATTTTATCACCTACAAGTTTTAATAGTCTGAATATCAGCAATTTGAATAGTTACAATACTTACTCATTTGTGGCATCAAACTTCTTGTTTAATAACAAATAAAATGTCAGAGGGACTTTGTATATGATTGATATTCATGGCAGTCCAACATAAGTTTATTTCAGAGCATTAGTCAGTTACCTGCAAACCATAATATTTTCTTCATTTTTACCCAGTGATATTTTCATTTGACCTGTATGTTTAGTGCACACACACGCATTAAAAATGTGAAGCCCCATTATGTTAATCCACTAAAGTGATCAATAACTTTTGTCCTTCTCATTTAAAATTGGTAAGTTGTAATTTTTTGGAGGTGATTATTCTAGTTACATTTATCTAATATTATTTTTCAGTTTCTCTTTTTTAGCTGTACAATTTTTAAAGTGAGTTGGCTCTTTCATTTCTTATAAGTTCTTATTTTCTTCATTGATTTTTCTACTTAAGTAACATTCACAATTCAATTATTGTATTCTTTTGAGAGTGTTGAAGCATTAGACTTGATCCTAGTGCTTCTGAGCCTTGGACTACAGTAGGGATAAATTTAAGTGTAAAGATTTATGAAGGGTAACGTACACTCTACCTCTGATTACCTATGTGACTTAGAGTTTATCATTTTCTGTAAAAATCTACCTATAGGAAGTGTGAACATCTTTCCTACTGTGCCATTTTGTGTTTTGGAGCTCTGTCTTTAAGGGAAGTATTGTTAAGGCACCACTGACCTTTGCAACAAAATGTAGGTACCAGGCATCGCGACCCCACTGTCCCCCGATCAGGAACTACCTGAGACGGGCTGCTCCCCACTGCTCATAGGTTCCCACACGTTACATTATGGTATCGGTGATTTTTTTATTCTATTGTTTCTTTTCTTGTTTTTTATACTATATGTTTAAAAGGAAATATCTTTTGTACTGTGAATTTGTGGTAAAAGGTGCTTTGTGCCATATTTTTTTAACCTGTGTTGTGTGTATTGTGTATTGTCTGTATGCTTCTTGTGATAAATTACTTTTCTTTATGAAAAAAAAAGAGTATTTTGTATGTCAAGAAGCTCTTGGTATACTTTTGTGGGTATAATTTTATGTGTATGTGTAGTTTTGTGTGTGTATGTGTAATTTTGTGTGTATGTGTGAGTGTACAAGGGTACTTGAAAAGTTTATTTTGCTGCAAAAATAATTCTAAATCCATGCATAGTTGTTTTTTTACATTTATTTATTTATTTGAAAAGCAGAATTACAGAGAGAGAAGGAGAGAGGTCTTCCATCTGCTGGTTCACTCCCCAAATGGCTACAACATCAGGGGCTGGGCCAGGCCGAAGCCTGGAACTTCACCTGGGTCTTCACGTGGATGCAGTGGCCCAAGCACTTGAGTCATTTTCTGCTACTTTCCCAGGCACAGTGGAGCAGTTGCTTTGAACCTGTGCCCATTTGGGATGCTGGTGCCGCAGGTGGTAGCCTCACTAGCTATGCTGCAATGGTGGTCCCAATGCCTAGACTTTTGATAATGAATATTTCTCTATGGACTAGTTGAAGCCCCCTCATATCTGTGAAATACGTTGAATAACATATAAAACTTATATATTTTATGGAGTGCATTGCAATACCTCAATGTGTGTCTACAGAATGAATTTATCAAATTAGGCAACTAAATTTTCCATTTCTTTATCTTTTCTTTATGTTTGAAGTGTATGGCCTCCTCTCTTCCAGTTCTTTCTACAATATATAATACATTGCTATGAACTATAATTGCCTCACTGTGCTGCGGAACTCCACAACATATTACTTCTAACCATGTTTTGGTACATGTTACTGGACCACCTTTCTTGTCCCTTCCCAGCTTCTGGTAATCACTATTCTAAGTTTAAGTTGAGTTTCTTTAACTATCAGATATAAGAGAGCATGTGTGCAGTAACCATTTTTCTGTGTTTGGTGTGTTTAACTGTAAACGTTGATCTCCAGTTCCATTCATTTTGCTGCAAATATTGGGCTTATCTCTTCTATGGCATATAACACTCCAATGTGTGCATATACCACATTTTCTTTATTTACTTATTGATGAATAGACACACTGGTATGTTTCCTAATTGGCTATTGTGACTAATGCTGCATTGACTGTAGGAGTACAGATATCTCTTTTTTAAAAAAAGGATTTATTTATTTACCATAGCTCTGTAGTATTTTTTGAAATCAGGTATTTTGATGTCTCCAGCTTTGATTTTTTTTTTTGCTATTCTATGTGTTTTTTGTACCTCATATGAGTTCTAAGAATGTGTTTTATTTTAGGGTTGTGTCTTACTTCATTAATATCTTTATTTGTATTGCATTGAATCCACATTTTGCATTGGGTAATAGGGGAATTTTAATATAATTACTTCTTCCAAATCATGAGCATGGAAAGTATTTCTATTTTGCGTCTTCTTCAATTTCTTTCATTCATGTTTTGTAATTTTCATTGTAAAGGTTATATACATCCTTGGTTAACTTCAATCCATATCCATCTATCTATCTATCTATCTATCTATATCTATATATTTACTTTTGGCAGCTGAAGTAATTGGGATGTTCTTTTTAATTTCTTTATCTGCTTGTTATTGTTCTGTAACAATACTATTTATTTGTGTGTGTTTGCTTTGTAACTTGCAAATTTACTAAATTTATTTATCAATTTCAATAGTCTTTTGGTGGAATCCTTAGGTTTCTCCCTATACAAAATCATGTCATCACAAACTAAGAACAATTTGACTTCTTTCTTCCTTATTTATGTATGTTCTTTATTTATTTATCTTGCCTAGTTGCTGTGGTTTAGATTTCCAGTACTCTATTGAATTAAACTAGTGGTAGTGGACATCCTTGACTGTTTCCTGATATTAGAGGTAATGCTGTTAGTTTTTCCACATTTTAAATTATGTTGGCTGTGGGTCTTCGTATATATCATTTTTTGTACTGGGGTATTTTCCTTTCATATCTAGTTTATTCCAGGTGTTTAAAGAAGAATGGATATTGAATTTTATAAAAATCGTGTTTTGTATCTATTGAGCTGATCATATGATTTTACTGCTTCATTTGGTGGATGTGATATATTGGATTTATTGATTTGCATACACTGAAACTTCCCCCTCCTGGAATAAATATCATTTGGTTGCAGTGAATGATCTTTTTCATTTGCTATTGGGTTTGATTTGCAAGTATTTTGTTAAGACTTTTTGCACTTGTTTGTCATGGTTGCTGGTTTTCTTTTTCTTGTGTTCTCTGGTTTTTGAGTCCAGGTTATGTTGACTTCACAGAATGACTTTGAATGATTTCACTCCCTATAAATATTTTGAACAATTTTGAGAAAAATTGGTTTTAGTTCTTTGAAGGTTTGGAGGAATACAGTAGTGAAGCCATTTGGTCCTGGGCTTTTCTTTTGGGAGAAGTTTATTTTGATTCAGTCTTCTTATTCATTATTGGTCTCTTCTGACTTTTTTAATTTCTTCAAAAATATAACAGACTGATAAAAATATGGGCTGTTATGTGATATTTTGTTACATGTATACATTGTGTAATGTCCAATGAAGGTAAATACATTTAATCTTTCAAATATTTAACAATTCTTCATTTTCAAGTTTTCTATGTTTTCACAGTTCCATTTTGACAAGTTGTATTTTTCTAGAAATCTATCCATTTCTTTATTAAATTTTAAAAATTTTAATTCATTTTAGCAGATTCAATATAGTTTGTAGATACAATTCTAAGTATTGATGATTTTAGTTTCTTCCCCTCACTCTCCCTCTCCCTTTCTTTCTTTTTTAGCTTTTGAGAACACTGTTCAAATTTACATTTCAGTAAAAAGACTTAATGCTTCACCAAATAAGTTTAACAAGTCAAAAGCAAAAAGACCCTAGTTTAATGGGAATTAAGACAATAGATGTGAACAATAATTGAATGGAAAAATGATCATTTCACTCCTAAATAGTAAATTTCAAAGTAATTACAGATTGTTAAAAACTATAATAGTATAAGTTTTTTAAAAAAGAATATTTATTTATGTATTTGAAAGAGTTAGAGAGAAAGATGTAGAGACACACAGAGAGAGATCTTCCATCCTCTGCTTCATTCCCCAAGTGGCTTCAATAGCTGGAGCAGGACAAGGCCAAAGCCAGAAGCCAGGAGCTTCATCCCAGTTTCCCACATGGGTGGCAGGGGCCCAAACACTTGAACCATCATCCGTTGCTTTTCTAAAGGCATTGATTAGCAGGGATCTGGATCAGAAGTGGAGCATCCAGGATACCAACCGGCACCCATATAGTTTATTCACACCAGAGGCAGCAGCTTTACCTGCAAAGCTGCAATGCTGGCCCCAACATTCTTAAACATTGGTTTGAAAAAGGTGAGAAACACAAAGTTTATAAAAGCATATTTGCAGCAGTGCTGATATACACAGGCATTTCTTTTTTTTTCCCTTCCATTTCTTAAATTTTAGTTCCCACATATAAGACAGAATATATGGTATTTGTCTTTCTGTGTTCAGCTTATTACACTCAAAATGATGTCCTGTTGCATCCTTTTTAATGCAAATCACATAATTTTATTCATTTTTATAGCTGAGTAATATACTACTGCATATATATATATATATATATATACACACCACAGTGGTGTGAGTTGTAATGTCTCTTGTTTCATGTCTAATTTTATTTATTTGAATTTTTTTCTTTGTTGATCTGGCTAGAAGTTTATTTAGTTTACCTTCTTTTTGTTCTTTTTTTGACAGGCAGAGTTAGACAGTAAGAGAGAGAGAAACAGAGAGAGTTATAGACAGTGAGAGAGAGACAGAGAGAAAGGTCTTCCTTCTGTTGGTTCACTCCCCAAATGGTTGCAATGCCTGGTGCACTGCACAGAGCTGAAGCCAGGAGCCAGGTGCTTCCTCCTGGTCTCCCATTCAGGTGCAGGGCCCAAGCACTTGGGCCATCTTCCACTGACTTCCTGTGCCACAGCAGAGAGCTGGACTGGAAGAGGAGCAATCGGGACAGAATCCGGTGCCCCAACCGGGACTAGCTTCCAGCGTACTGGCACCGCAGGCGGAGGATTAGCCTAGTGAGCTGCAGTGCTGGCCCTATTTAGTTTACCTTCTTAAGAGAACAACTTTTGTTTTGTTGATCTTTTGTACCATTTTTAGTTTCTATTTCACTTATTTCTGCTTTGATCATTGTTATTTCTTGCCTCCTGGTGGTTTGGGGTTTGATTTGTTTCTCTTTCTCTTAGTATTTGAAATGCATCATTAGATATTTAATTTGAGAACTTTCTCATTCTTTAATGTAAGCACTTAATGCTATAAAATTTCATTTTCATACTGCTTTTGCTGTATCCCACAGGTTTTGATATGTTGTGTTTTTATTTTCATTTATTTCAAGAATGTTTTTGATACCCTTTTCAATTTCTTCAGTGAGCCATCGATCATTCAGTAGCATGTTGTTTAATTTCTAAGTATTTATGAATATTCTATTGTTCTTGTGGTTAATTTCTAGTTTTATTTTTTGTGGGTCTGAGAAGATAAGTGGAATGATTTAAGTCCTTTAAATTTACTGAGACTTGAATTGTGTGCTAATATATGGTATATCCTAGAAAATGTCCCATTTGCTGATGAGAAGAAGAATGTGTATTCTGTAGCTGTTTGGTGAAATGTCCTGCAAATGTCTGTTACGTCCATTTCCTCAACAGTATGTTTCAACTGTGATGTGTCTTTATTGATTTTCTGTCTGGATGATCTGTCATCGATGAAATGGGGTTGTTATGTCATCTACTATCATTGTATTGGAGTCTATCTCTCCCTTTAGGTTTAATACTATTTGCTGTGTATATCTGGTTGATGTTGTTTTGGGTGTATATATGTTTGAAACCATTTTGTCTTCTTGCTGAATCATACCTTTGTCAAAATATTATGTCCTTTTTTATCTCTTTTTATAATTTTAAATTTAAAGTCTGAATTATCTGATATTACGATAACTAATCGTGCTCATTTTTGGCTTCCATTTGAATGAAATATATTTTTCCTGCCCTTAGCTTTTAATCTGTGTATATCTTTGTATGCAAAGTGAGTTTCTGATAGGCAGCATATAGTGGGGTCTTTCATAAGCCATCCTGAATCTTTTGACTGGATAATTTAATCCATTTACATTCAAAGTTAGTATTAATGGGTAAGAACTCACACGTGTCATTTTGCTGATTGGATACTGATTATAAAAGCTGTCAGTGATTTTTGTGGTGTCTGTGTTTTCATGATTCTTACTTTTACTGCAAGACCCCTGAAGAATTTCTTGTAATTCTGGTCTGATGGTGGTGAATTCTCTCAGTCTTTGCTTATCTGGAAAATACCACATTTCTCCTTATCTTTCAAAGAATAGCTTCACTGAATGTAATATTCTTGATTGGAATATTTTTAAGACCTTGAATAAATCATCCCACTCACTTTTATCCTGTAGGATTTCCACTGAAAATTGCAATGTTAATCTAATTGGCTTTTCTCTATATGCAATTTAACACTTTTCTCTTACTGTCTTTATGATTCTCCTTGTCCTTAACTTTTGACAATTTGTCTACAATATGCCTTGGAGAAGATCTTTCTTGGTTAAGTCTGCTTGGGATCTTTTGAGCTTCTTGTATCTGGATGTACATGTCTCTTTCAAGAGCTGGGAAATTTTCAACTATTACTGCATTTGGCAGGTTCTCAACTATCTCCTTAGTAATATTTTCATTCATGTCATTCACTGAATTCCTCATTTTTTAATCTATCTGAATTCTTTTGCATCTCATTGAGCTATTTTTTAAAGATTTATTTTGTTTGTTTGAAAGAGTTACCGAGAGATGTAGAGACCAAAAGAGATGTCTTCCATCCACTTGTTCACTCCCCAATTGACCGTAATGACCAGAGCTGCGCTGATCCAAAGCCAGGAGCCAGGAGATTCTTTTGGGTCTCCCATGTGGGTGCAGGGGCCCAAGCAATTGGGCCATCTTCCACTGCACTCCTGGGCCACAGCAGAGAGCTGTATTTGATTGCAGTCTTCCTTTAAGTCCCTTACCATATCTTTTAAATAAACTGGTGCCCTGTAATTAGGTGCATATACATTTATAACAATTACATCTTCCTGTTGAATTGATCCCTTAATCATTATATGTGCCCCTCTTTGTCTCTCTTAACAGTTTTTGTGTTAAAGCTTATTTTGTCTGATATTAATATGGCTATGCCAGCTCTTTTTTGGTTTCTGTTGGCATGGAATAACTTTTTCCAACCTTTCACTCCCAGTCTGCATGCATCTTTGTTGGAAAGATGTGTTTCTTGTAAGCAGCAAATAGATGGGTTTTGTTCCTTAATCCATTCAACCAGTATGCGTCTTTTAACTGGAGAGTTGAGGCCATTATCATTCAATGTGATTATTGATAAGTAGTGACTTTGCCCTGCCATTTTCCCAAAGATATTTCTAATATATGCTTTGAACTACTTGTGATCTTTTACTGGGTGGTTTTCTTCCTTTACTTTCTTTCATGTTGATGGCTGTGTTTCTGTGTTTCTGTGTGTAACACATCTTTAAGCATCTTTTGCAGGGCTGGAGGAATGGTGACAACTCTTTCAATTTCTGTTTGCTATGAAAGGTCTTTATTTCTCTTTCAGTCACAAATGTGGGCTTTGCAGGATATAATATTCTGGGATAGCAGTTTTTTTTCTCTTAATACTTGGGCTATATCTCTCCATTTCCTCCTAGCCTGTAGGGTTTCTGATGAGAAGTCTGCTGTGTGTCTAATTGGAGATCCTCTAAGAGTACTCTGGCGTTTCTCTCTTGCATATTTTGGAATCTTTATGTTTCATTGTGGTGAGTTTGATTACAACGTGTCGTGGTGAGAATCTCTTCTGGTCATATTTATTTGGGGTTCTATGAGCTTCCTGTACTTGGATGTCTCTGTCCTTTTCCAAACCTGGGAAGATTTCTGCTAGTATCTCATTAAAAACTCATTCTAATCCTTTCTCTCCATGCCTTCAGGAACTCCTAGAACCCTAATGTTGGTTTTTTAAAGTATCCTGTAGATTCCTAACAATATTTTTTAGACTTCTAATTTCCTCTTCTTGTCTTTCGTTTGACTGTATACTTTCCTGTGCTCTGTCCGATATTCTCTCTGCTATCTCACTGAATCTGTTTTTAAGGCTCTCAAATGCGTTTGTCATTTGATCTATTGATTTTTTCACTTCATTTTTATTTCTCATCACTATCACAATTTCGTGTTCTACTAGATTCCTCATTTCATTTTGATTCCTCCTTAAGATTTCATATTCATGAAAGAGATTTTCTGTCCTGTCCAGTAAGGATTTCTGTAGTTTAAGAATTTGTTTTTGAGAACTTCTAAATGTTATTATCAAAATTGTTTTGAGATCCGCACCTTGCATTTCTTTTATCTCATCTTCATAATCTTAAATTGGAAAGTCATGTTCATTTGGGGGCATCATAATGTCTTCCTTGTTCTTTTTTCCTCAGTTTCTGCATTTGTTGCTTGGCATTGTGGAGATATTCTTTGGTTTCTTTTTTTTTTTCCTTGCTGTGGTGACTTTTCTTGTTATACTATGCTCTAGATTAAGTGGACTATCTGCTTTTGGTGGATCTTTAGAGGCTTGTGATGGGTGTGGCCAGAGGGCTCTGTTCAGTTCTTCAGGATTAAGGGTATGCCAAAGGTGACACACCCAGGTCTGACGTTGTAAATCTTCTCTCTCTCTCTCTCGCTCTCTCTCTCTTTTTTTAATTTTTTTTTGACAGGCAGAGTGGACAGTGAGAGAAAGAGACAGAGAGAAAGGTCTTCCTTTGCCGTTGGTTCACCCTCCAATGGCCGCCGCGGTCAGCACGCTGTGGCCGGCACACTGCGCTCATCCGATGGCAGGAGCCAGGTGCCAGGTGCTTTTCCTGGTCTCCCATGGGGTGCAAGGCCCAAGCACTTGGGCCATCCTCCACTGCATTCCTGGGCCACACAGAGAGCTGGCCTGGAAGAGGGGCAACCGGGACAGAACCCGGTGCCCCAACTGGGACTAGAACCTGGTATGCCGGTGCCGCAATACGGAGGATTAGCCTGTTGAGCCATGGCGCCAGCCCACTCTCTCTTTTTTTATTCAGAAGGGAAGTAATTCTGCACAGCTGAACTATTCTCTTTGAAGGCAATCCGTGTCTGAGCGCTGGCCCCGTGGGTCACTAGTTCTGGAAGATTTTCCCCTGCAGTTTTTTCCCTAACTCTTCCCTGAAACTACAGTATCTCCACTTTTATTAAACTATCTTTTCCTGGACTATCAGTGTGCTCCCTCCCTATTCTGCCAACTTGGTGGACCTCCAAAAGCATTTACTTTGAATAATTAGAATGTTCAAAGCAGGCTGGATCTGCCTGGATACCACAGCTAGGAATAATGGAACAAGACAGTGCTTCTCTTTTATTGGTTTTAGGAACTGAGACCATGATTAAGAGGGACAGCGGGGGGCATTGGTATTGTGCTGCTAGAGGTGAAATTCTTGGACCAGTGCAATACGGACCAGAGCAAAAGCATTTGCCAAGAATGTTTTCATTAATCAAGAACGAAAGTTCTTGAGGTTCGAAGACAATCAGAAAATAATAATAATAAAAGAAGTATCACTTGGCACTACTTTATAATGGTCAGCTTTCAGTGTGGTTTCTGAACTTGGCCTGTAATTATGCCAAACTGGATCCTACCAGGTCTGGCATCTCTTCCTCTTGGCTGTACCTCTTGCCTGTGATTATGCAATGTGCCACAAGTTTACAGGTAAGTCAAGTTTGGATATCAAACATATTTCTAACCTAGGTTCCTAGGTTGCAGTTTGAATTGATCCAATCTCTAGGCTGCTGCAGGATGCTCTCTTTCTGTTTACATTATTACTTCAAAGTAGGTGTGAGGAAGACCGGGAACTGGACACGTCAGGAGAACAGTCCTGAGCCTGCACCTCAGACCAAGCAGAAAGCTTGAGAAATTGATGCAAGCACATTTCCTTCCCTGCCCCTTTATTGTAATCTTGGAATTGAGCTTCCACCTATGCAATTTGACAATGCAGGAAGAAGTAGAGAATAATTTCAGTTCAAAATGTATGAGAAGATATGGAAATTTGAACTCAGAGGTGAAGGAAAAGTAGTTACATAATTGCCAAATAGTCTGTAGTTTTTCAAATCTTAATAGAAGCAATACAAGTGTTTTGTGGCCTTAAATTGCTTTATGCTCAACAATTGTGTGAAAAGCTCACTCATTCTCTGTTAACAATGCTTCAACAATCAAAGACTAATTTATAGTATCTCTGGAAAACAGTTATTAATTGTAAGGCAAGACCTTGCTCTCTAAATCTGCTTGAGAATCTTCATAAGTCCCCAAATATTCATAATTTTGAAAGTTCAAAAATGTTGCTATACTTCTCCAGAAGTTCTGCTTTCCTGTGTACAAAATAATGTTAATTTAGCTCTATATGTTTAAAGTGAAATTTTCCCTTTGTCTCATTCTGTATGTTTCCTGATTGGCTGCTGCTATTCCTTTTGTTGGGATTTGCTAAAATAACTTGCTGCACCTTTTCATGAAAAGCCTTTTGCAATATAAAGCCTTCTTTTACCTACTCAAAATAAAGGAGCTGAGAATACTATGCAAGTATTCCATTTTTGAAGTATATAGCAACAAGTTTCCCATTTGATCTGAAGGTCTAAAATCCATGTATAGCTGAAAATAAAAGAAAAAGGCCTATGAAGCAGATATAATACAATATTTTTAATGCGTTTATGGTTCTAAATTCATTCCAACATGCCATTTTAAAGATCATTTTTGTAATAATATATCTTGTAAGAAAAAGATAAACTTAGGCTTCCTATCCTGATTAATTAGAGGGCTGACTGACATATAGTTATTAATGAAATAATTCATTAGATACTTGTGACTTCCTTTGTTAAACAAGTCATGATTATATTAAGATTCTCCAGTGTGCTTCAGTTTTGTTTCTGTCATCTAATATGGTAAAGAAATAACCATGAGTACTCTGTTCCTTCCCACTCAAATCTATAGTGAAAATAAATCACTAATTTATTGCAACATGTTATCCTTGCAATCAGTCAGCATCTTTTTTGAGGTTTTCAGTGACTAGTTAGTTCAACCTTTTAGTGCAATTTGTGTTCATCTTTAGTATTATTTATATGTGTATGTATACACACAGTGCATAATTCTACATTACCATTTTTGTACTTATTTTTTTTAATAATCATTGAATTCTGTCTTAAAATGTGTTTTTTAGTTTTGTAGGAACACTTAATATGAAAACTACCTTTAAAAAATGTTTAACTCAAATACAGTAGTAATAGGGGATTTCAACACCCCACTTTCAGCAATGGACAGATCAACTAGACAGAAAATCAATAAAGAAACAACAGATCTAATCGACACTATGGTCCAAATGGACCTAACAGATATCTACAGAACTTTTCACGCCACAGTTTCGTTATATACATTCTTCTCATCAGTTTCATCAGTGCATGGAACTTTTTCTAGAGTAGACCACATGCTAGGTCATAAAGCAAGGCTCAACAAATTAAAAAAAAAAATTGAAATCATGCCTTGCATCTTCTCTGACCACAGTGGAATGAGGCTGGAAATTAACAACTCAAGAAGCTCTAGATCATATATAAATATATGAAGACTGAACAACATGTTCCTGAATGAACAGTGGCTCATAGAAGAAATTAAAAGAGAAATGAAAAAAATTGGGGAAATGAATAAAGATGGCATACATCATATCAAAACTTATGGGATACAGCAAAAAGTGTTAAGAGGAAAATTTATAGTAATTGGTGCCAACATGAAGAAATAGGAAAAGTACCAAATAAATGAGCTATCAATACATCTCAAGGACCTAAAAACACCAATAAACTGAATCCCAAATTTATAGGAAGAAAGAAATAATTAAAAATTGAGAAGAAATAAAGAAAATTAAAACAAGAAAGCCTTACAAAATATCAATTAAATGAAAAGCTGGATTTTTGAAAAAGTACACAAAATTGATACTCCATTTGCCCAGCTAACCAAAAAAAGAGAAGATCCAAATCTGTAAAATCAGAGATGAAGAAGAAAGAAAAAGAATGATAATATCCCAAATTTTAAGGAACTCAAAAAACTGAAAAAAAAATACAAAACAAACAACAACCTATCCATTTAAGCTATATACAAGAAACCTAAATAGATGTTTCTCAAAGGAAGACAACAAAATAGCCAAAAATTATGTGGAAAAATACTCAATACCACTAGCCTTCAGAGAAATGTTAATCAAAACAGCAATATGGCATCGTTTCATTATGATAGAATGACTATTATCAAAAAGACAGAAAGTAACAAATGCTGATGTGGATGTACAGCCACTGTGTAAAACTGTATGGAGATTTGTTTAAAAAAATTAAAACTTGGAAATAGAACAGCCAAAAAATCTAGAAAGCCCACTACTGGGTATATACCCAAAAGGTGTAAAATAATTATATCAAAAAGATACCTGCTCCACCATGGGTTTTGTATTTTTTTTTTTTCCAGCAATATCTACAACAGACAAGCTATGGAATCAATCAGGGTATCCATCATCAGATGAATGGAATAAGAAACAGTGGATATATACACAATTCAAAATTACTCAGTCATAGAAGAGTAGGATCTTGTCATTTGCAGCAAAATAGATAGAACCAGAGGACATCACATTAAGTGAAATAAGATAGACACAGAAAGGCAAATAACACAGGTTCTCCTTCACATGCAGTAGGTACAGAAACTCAGTCAGGACATAGAATAGTCATTGTAATCATAATATGTATCTTTTCTGAACAAAATGGAAAAAACTGTAAATTAACAATAAAATAAACTTCAGAATTATGCAAATTCATGAACACTAACAACATATTCTGGAATTAACTGTAGAAAATTGAAGAATTCAGGAAAATTAAAATATTCTTTGAAACTAATTAAAATGAAAACAGAACACATTAAAACTTATGCAATGCAAAAAAGCAGTGTTAAGAGAAAAGTTTATATCAATAAGTTCCTACATCAAAAAAGCAAAAACCTGGAAGGGTATCAGTGTTTTTCAGGGACCTAGAAAAAAAAAAAACAAGGGAAAAAAACAAACCTTAAATTAGAAGGAAATAAATAATAAAATGTAGAGAAGAAATAAACAAAATAGAAATTCAAAAAGTAATGCAAAGTATTTATGAAGAGCTATTTTTTAAAGATAAAAGTGATAAACCGGAGGTGGAGCCAAGATGGCGGAATAGTGAGGACGCACACTAGCAGTCCGCAAAAGATAGTTTTATAAAAACAGAGTTACTGTAGCCTCAGGAAAAATCTCACGGAAAAAAATGCAGTGGAAATTCTTCCGGACCCAGTGAATGAGACGCAAAGGACCTAGGGGAAAGTAAGTTTGCGAACAGCAAATCGTGCCTTAGTGGCACGGGAGCTGCCGGGAGGGACGGGAACCGGACGGAACACAGTCGCCATTGGAATCGAGCGCTTAAACGGGAGCCGATACAGGGATCCCGAGACACTGGCGGGGGGAAGCAGACGCCACGGGGGAAACAGCACAATTGAGGCGAGCCCACACGGACACTAGCCTCTTTCGTTGCCCACCCTGCTCACTCGAGCTAGACTGAACACAGTGGGACGGCGTGCGCCCGCCGGCTGAACCGGAAGCCGGGCGGAACACAGTCGCCATTGGAACTGAGCGCTTGAACGGGGGCCGATACAGGGATCCCGAGACAGTGGCGGGGGGAAGCAGACCCCCCACGGGGGAAACAGCACAATTGAGGCGAGCCTGCACGGACACTAGCCTCTCTCGTCACCCACTCTGCTAATTCGAGCTAGATTAAACGCAGTGGGACAAGGCGCGCCCGCCCGCCCGCCCGCCCGCCCATCACTGAGGCAGACGGAACCAAAAACCCGAGGCTGTAGAAACCTGAAGGGGATCCAAAAACTGGGAACACACCGCGCACACAAACTCCGTTACCTTGACAACCCAGAGAAAGAGTGTGGGGAAAAAAAAAAAATGCCAAACAAAAACAGATTCCGAGGGAGCAAGATCAAGGAAGACGCTATGATGACCCCAAACGGAAAAGACACCCCAAGTCAGGATTGTGAAGATAATGAGATAGAAGAAATGCAAGAAGCAGATCTCAAAGAATTGATAAGAACATTAAGAAGTTCTCAAAAACAAATTCTTGAACTACAGAAATCTTTAATGGATAAGATAGAAAATCTCTCTCGCGAGAATGAAGCACTACGGAGAAATCAAAACGAAATGAAACAACTAGTAGAACAAGAAGCTACGAGAGTGACAAAAAATCTTAATGAATTGAAGAACTCAATAGATCAAGTGACAAGCAATCTTGAGGGCCTTAAAACCAGAATGGGTGAAGCAGAAGAGAGAATATCGGACCTAGAAGACAGAGAACAGGAGAGGAAACAGTCAAATCAAAGACAAGAAGAGGAAATTAGAAAACTAAAAGATATCGTCGGGAATTTACAGGATACTATTAAAAAACCCAACATTCGGGTTCTAGGTGTTCCTGAAGGTATGGAGAAGGAGAAAGGATTAGAAGGCCTTTTTAGGGAGATACTAGCAGAAAACTTTCCAGGCTTGGAGAAAGACAGAGAAATCCTAATCCAGGAAGCTCATAGAACCCCTAATAAACATGACCAAAAGAGATCCTCTGCACGACATATTGTAATTAAACTCACCACAGTGAAGCAAAAAGAAAAGATCCTAAAATGTGCAAGAGAGAAACGTCAGATTACTCTCAGAGGATCTCCAATTAGACTTACAGCTGACTTCTCAACAGAAACCCTACAAGCTAGAAGGGAATGGCGAGACATAGCCCAGGTACTTAGAGAGAAAAACTGCCAGCCCAGAATATTATACCCTGCAAAGCTCTCATTTGTGAATGAAGGTGAAATAAAGACCTTTCATAACAAACAAAAATTGAAAGAATTTGTTGCCACTCGTCCAGCCCTGCAAAAGATACTTAAAGACGTGTTACACACAGAAACACAGAAACACGACCATCAACATGAAAGAAGGTAAACGAAGGGAACCTCATGGCAAAAGATCACAGGGAATTCAAAGCATACATTAGAAAATATCTGGCAAATGGCAGGGCAAACTTACCACTTATCAATAGTCACATTGAACGTTAAAGGTCTAAACTGTCCTGTTAAAAGACAGAGATTGGCTGACTGGGTTAAGGAACAAAAACCATCTATTTGCGGCCTACAAGAAACACATCTTTCCAACGAAGATCCATACAGACTGAAAATAAAAGGATGGAACAAGATATACCACGCCAACAGAAATGAAAAAAGAGCGGGTGTAACCATCTTAATATCGGACTACATAAACTTTAACACAAAAACTGTTAAGAGAGACAAAGAGGGGCACTATATAATGATTAAGGGATCAATACTACAGGAAGATATAACAATTCTCAATGTATATGCACCTAATTACAGGCCACAGGTTTATTTAAAAAATTTGTTAAGAAACTTAAAGGGAGACTTAGACCCCAACACAATAGTACTGGGGGACTTCAATACTTCACTCACAGATATTGACAGATCGAAAGGACAGAAGATCAACAAGGAGACAGTAGATTTAAACAACACTATAGCCCAAATGGATCTAACAGATATCTACAGAACTTTTCATCCTACACGTAAAGAATTCACATTCTTCTCAGCAGTACATGGAACCTACTCTAGGATTGATCACATATTAGGCCATAAAGCAAGTCTCAGCAAATTCAAAAGAATTAGAATCATACCATGCAACTTCTCAGACCATGAGGGAGTGAAGTTGGAAATTAGCAACTCAGGAATCTCTAGAGCATATGCAAACACATGGAGATTGAACAACATGCTCCTGAATGAACAATGGGTCACTGAAGAAATCAAAAGAGAAATCAAAAATTTTCTGGAAATAAATGAGGATAACAGCACAACATACCAAAACTTATGGGATACAGCAAAAGCAGTGTTAAGAGGAAAGTTTATATCAATAGGTGCCTACATCAAGAAACTGGAAAGGCACCAAATAGATGAGCTTTCAATGCATCTCAAGGATCTAGAAAATTTGCAGCAAACTAGACCAAAATCTAGTAGAAAAAGAGAAATAATCAAAATCAGAGAAGAAATCAACAGGATTGAATCCAAAAAAACATTACAAAAAAATCAGCCAAACGAGGAGCTGGTTTTTTGAAAAAATAAACAAGATTGACACCCCATTGGCCCAACTAACTAAAAAAAGAAGAGAAAAGACCCAAATCAGTAAAATCAGAGATGAAAAAGGAAATATAACAACAGACACCACAGAAATCAAAAGAATCATCAGAAATTACTACAAGGACTTGTATGCCAGCAAACAGGGAAACCTATCAGAAATGGATAGATTCTTGGACACATGCAACCTTCCTAAATTGAACCAGGAAGACATAGAAAACCTAAACAGACCCATAAGTGAGTCAGAAATTGAATCAGTAATAAAGGCCCTCCCAACAAAGAAAAGCCCAGGACCAGATGGATTCACTGCTGAATTCTACCAGACATTTAAAGAAGAACTAACCCCAATTCTTCTCAAACTATTCAGAACAATCGAAAAAGAGGGAATTCTCCCAAATTCCTTCTATGAAGCCAGCATCACCTTAATTCCTAAGCCAGAAAAAGATGCAGCATTGAAAGAGAATTACAGACCAATATCCCTCATGAACATAGATGCAAAAATCCTCAACAAAATTCTGGCCAATAGACTGCAACAACACATCAGAAAGATCATCCACCCAGACCAAGTGGGATTCATCCCTGGTATGCAGGGATGGTTCAATATTCGCAAAACAATCAACGTGATACACCACATTAACAGACTGCAGAAGAAAAACCATATGATTATCTCACTAGACGCAGAGAAAGCATTCGATAAAATTCAACACCCTTTCATGATGAAAACCCTAAGCAAACTGGGTATAGAAGGCACATTCCTCAATACAATCAAAGCAATTTATGAAAAACCCACGGCCAATATCCTATTGAATGGGGAAAAGTTGGAAGCATTTCCACTGAGATCTGGTACCAGACAGGGATGCCCACTCTCACCACTGCTATTCAATATAGTGCTGGAAGCCTTAGCCAGAGCTATTAGGCAAGAAAAAGAAATTAAAGGGATACAAGTTGGGAATGAAGAACTCAAACTATCCCTCTTTGCAGACGACATGATTCTTTATTTAGGGGACCCAAAGAACTCTACTAAGAGACTATTGGAACTCATAGAAGAGTTTGGCAAAGTAGCAGGATATAAAATCAATGCACAAAAATCAACAGCCTTTGTATACACAGACAATGCCACGGCTGAGGAAGAACTGCTAAGATCAATCCCATTCACAATAGCTACAAAAACAATCAAATACCTTGGAATAAATTTAACTAAGGACATTAAAGATCTCTACAATGAAAATTACAAAACCTTAAAGAAAGAAATAGAAGAGGATACCAAAAAATGGAGAAATCTCCCATGCTCATGGATTGGAAGAATCAATATCATCAAAATGTCCATTCTCCCAAAAGCAATTTACAGATTCAACGCAATACCAATCAAGATACCGAGGACATTCTTCTCAGATCTGGAAAAAATGATGCTGAAATTCATATGGAGACACAGGAGACCTCGAATAGCTAAAGCAATCTTGTACAACAAAAACAAAGCCGGAGGCATCACAATACCAGATTTCAGGACATACTACAGGGCAGTTGTTATCAAAACAGCATGGTACTGGTACAGAAACAGATGGATAGACCAATGGAACAGAATAGAAACACCAGAAATCAATCCAAACATCTACAGCCAACTTATATTCGATCAACGATCCAAAACTTATCGCTGGAGTAAGGACAGTCTGTTTAATAAATGGTGCTGGGAAAACTGGATTTCCACGTGCAGAACCATGAAGCAAGACCCCTACCTTTCACCTTACACAAAAATCCATTCAACATGGATTAAAAATTTAAACCTACGACCCGACACCATCAAATTACTAGAGAGCATAGGAGAAACCCTGCAAGACATAGGTACTGGCAAAGACTTCTTGGAAAAGACCCCAGAAGCACAGGCACTGAAAACCAAAATTAACTACTGGGATTGCATCAAATTGAAAAGTTTCTGTACTGCAAAAGTGATAAACCATTAGCCAGGCTAACCAAGAAAACAAGTAAGGATTCAAATCAATACAATCAGAGATGAAAAAAGAGATATTAAAACTTATACCACATAAATAGAATCATCAGTAATTATTATGAACAACTGTATGCCAGCAAATTGGAAAACAGAAAAGAAATAACATTTCTGGAAACATGTAACTTACCAAATTGAATCACAAACACATAGAAATCATATGCAGTCAAATAAACAAGGATGAATTGAGTCAGTAATAAAGAGATCACCAACAAAGAGAAGCCCGGGACCAGATGACTTCACTAGTGGATTTTACAAAGCTCTTAAGGAAGATCTAACATCAGTACTTCTCAAACTATTCCAGACAATTGAAAGGTCAACATTACCATAATTCAAAAACAAGAAAAGGATACAAAAGCAACCATAGTTGCTGTCGAAGGGAAGAAAAATATTAGCAAATTGAATTCAAGAGCACATCAAAATTATCTGCCATCCTTACTAAGTTGCATTTACCACCTAATACAGAGAGCATTGAACAAACAACAATAAATAAATGTGATATATCACAGCAGAAGGAGGCATAAAAATTACATAATTATTTCAATAGATGCAAAGAAATCATTTGATAAAGTGCAACATCCTGTCATGATTAAAACCTTAAACAAACCAGGTATAGAAGGAACATATAACATAATAATAAAAGCTACATAATAGGCCTACAGCTGACATCCTATTCAATGGGGAAAAGCTCGATGCATTTTTATTAAAAAATAAGGAACTGGTGAGGTTGTCCATTCTTATCAGTTTTTTCCCCCAATATTTTTCTAGAAGGTTTAGCCAGAGTCACTAAGCAAGAAAAAGAAATTACATGATACAAACTTAAATAGAGAAAATCAAATTATTTGTGTTTGCAGATGACATGATTCTTTTTACAGGGGAACCAAAAATTAACACATAAAATCAATAATATTTTATACAACAATCTTGCAGAGAATTTTTAAAAACAATCCTATTCAAAGTAGCTACAAGAATTTGGATACTTTGAGATAAGAATATGAAGGATCTCTGCAATAAAAATTGTAAAACACTAATAAAAAATAATAGTACACAAACAATGGAAAGACTTCCCAAGTTCATGGGTTTGAAGAATGTTATCAAATATATATAATGCCAAAAACTATTTAAAGATCCATTGCAATCTCTATCAAAATACCCATGGCTTTCTTCACAGAATTGGAAAAAAGTCTTAAAAATCATATGGAAACACAAAAGCCTATTCAATCTTGAACAATAAAAACAAAGCCTGAGGCATCACAAAACCAGATTTCAGGACCTACTACAGGGCTATTATAGCATAAACAGCATGTTACTGGCATAAAAATAGACACAAAGACCTACAGAACAGAATAGAAACTTCAGAAATAAGTCTGCAATCTACAATGAACTTATCTTTAATAAATGTGCTAAAAAATTTCTTGGAGAAAGGACCATCTCTTTAATAAGTGGTGTTGGAAAATGGATTTTTCATCACGGGAATTTGAAATAAGACCCCAACCTTGCAACCTATACCAAAACAAACTCAAAATGAATCAAACATATAATGCAAGATCTGAAACTAAAAGAAGTTTGTAGTTTCTATTACTAAATGTTTCCTCTATCAGTTTCTAAACTAATGAGTTTAATAGAGGAAAATATAGGGAGCACACTTCAAGACATTGTCATAGGGAAAGACTTTTGGATTAGATCCCCGAAGCACAAATTAAAAAAAAGTAGACAAATGGGATTGTATCACTCTCAAGAAGATTCTGCACAGCAAAGGAAACAATAGTATGAATAGACAACCAACAGAGTGGGAGAAATTATTCACAAACTAGATTAATATCCAGAATATATAATAAGCTCACAAATTCAACTGGAGACCATTTTATTTATTGAATGGAGAAATAAGCCAGTCCCAAGAAACAATTATATTTTCTCTGATATCTTTTTACTTATTGAACATTATGTTTAGTGGTGCATTAAGCCTGTGATTATAAAGTAAATTGAAATTATGTTATTGAAAAATTAAGGGAAAAATAAATTAAAGAAGGAGAAGGGGAGGGAAGTATGGTTATCTTAGAATTGTTATCTATGAAATACATGAAATATTTTCTCATTATATTAAAAAATTAAGAAAAAGAAATTTTAAATGTCAAAGCAAACTAGTTAAGAGATGGTCAAAGGTTCTGAATGGAAATTTTCAAAAGAATAAATACAAATAGCCAACAAATATGTGAAATACGCTCAATGTCACTGAGGGACTGCCCATAACAACATAATGAGGTATTATCTCATTCTAATTAGAATGGCTATTATTCAAAAGACAAAAAGGATATGATAAGGATATGGAGAAAAGAGAACCCTAATCCACTGTTGGTGGGAGTGAAAATTTTCATAGCCATTATTAAATATTAGGAAAATTTCTCAGATAACTGAAAAAAGAGCTACTGAATAATCTAGCTTTCCCACTTCTGGAAATATAACCAAAAAAATTAAGTCAGTATATGAAAGAGATACCTGCACTTCTATGTTGCCTTCAGTCCAGTTCACAATAGCAAAGACATATAATTAATCTAGATGATCATGAACTGATGCCTGTATAGAAATGTGAGGTATTTATACATGATGGAATATTACCTAGCCACAAAAAATAATGACGTGCTGACATTTGCAGCAAAATAGATGGAGCTGGAATTATGCTAAGTAATATAAGCCATTGTGAAGTAATGCTATAACTAGCACTGAAACAGTATTTTACACTTTATGTTTCTGTGTGGGTGCAAACTGATGAAATCTTTACTTAGTATATACTGAATCAATCTTCTGTATATAGATAATTAAAAGTGAAAAAAAATCTTGGTGTTAAATTGGAAATTGCCTAGAAAATTAATCAATTT
This sequence comes from Sylvilagus floridanus, assembly GCA_949820135.1. Classification (NCBI taxonomy): domain Eukaryota; kingdom Metazoa; phylum Chordata; class Mammalia; order Lagomorpha; family Leporidae; genus Sylvilagus; species Sylvilagus floridanus. The sequence goes on along the minus strand of OX463246.1, from coordinate 32,085,073 downwards.
TTTAAAAAAAATATATCATGTAAAATCTCTGTCCTTAATGTGCTATACATTGTGAATTAATACTATAACTAGTACTCCAACAGTATTTTTCACTTTGTGTTGATATGTGAGGGCAAACTGTTGAAATCTTTACTTAATATATAGTAAACTGATCTTCTGTATATAAAGAGAATTGAAAATGAATCTTGATGTGAAGCAAGGGGAGAGGGAGTGGGAAAGGGGAGGGTTGTGGGTGGGGGGGAAGTTATGGGGGGGAAGCCATTGTAATCTATAAGCTGTATTTTGGAAATTTATATTCTTTAAATAAAAGCGTTATAAAAAAATAAAAAAAAAAAAAAAAAAAAAAAAGTAATATAAGCCAGAAATGGACAAATTTCATGTGTTTTCTCTCATATTTGGAAGTATATATATATATATATATATATATATATATGCTATAGTATTATATTTAAAATATGTGTCATATTATTTAGTATATATATTTGTGTGTTGTTTTCAGTGAATTATAATCCTTACATTATAATATACTCTTTTTTCTACATTTATGATCTTTGTCATGAATCCCACATTCTGCAATATTAATATCTTTGTTTTGAAAAATGGGATTTATGTGTATGTATATAACATTCACACATGGAGTGAATATGGCAATATATTCAAAACTGTGAAATCTATGCATGCTTATTCAACTCTTCTTTATTCATTTCTGTATTATTTGAAATATTTTAAAATAAAATTTGAAAAATGCTCCCCACAAAGCTATCCTCCCAAAGCATTGCTACAAAGAAAGGCCCCCAATAAATAATTAGAATTTATTAACAATTTTCTTCATTCAGCATTTTTGATTTCCTAGACTGCGTGTGTTTTGCTGCAGACACAGACAGTTGTTCTCTCACTACATCTAAAGTGACATCTTTGATAGCTGCCACAGGGCACTCAAAGCAGAGCAGAAGAGCGCCTTCTGCTCCATGTGGTCCCTGGATGAGGAGTTTCATGGCAGCCATGCTTCTCGGCACATGTCTGAACGCACAGACTAGAAATGCAGTCCACTTTTTGTGACAGTTGTAACACACACCATCTGTCTGAGAAGGTTTTTTTCTTCAGTAACTGTCAGTCTATTGTATATAATAGATTCTCCTCACAAATACCATTCATTAGGGGTATTTCACTGAAGTTAAAATCAACAGGTGAACAGCTTACTTTTAAAATCAGATGTGGAATTTTCAAAGGAATTTTTTTGAGAATAGTTATCAAAATGTATTGATGGATTCATCATTAGTCTCATACATTCAAAACCCAACATATTGACATTGATAATCTGTTATAGTCTTATGAAATATTATTTTTCAATAAAATAAGAATTTAAAATTTGTGAAAAAAAGTGATTTGTATGCACTTTTCTCAACCACTCTTGATTTGGAAAGAATTTGGACTCTGGAAATAAATTTAGAAATACATTAAAATACAGTATACTTTATTTGTAGTATTGTTCAAAAACTTTTATTTCTCTGAGGTTCACAGTTCCAGAATTATTACTTCAAAAACTTATGTATTTCCTTACATTGAATTCAAGCATTATCTTCTTTGTTAATGATTCACAAATCCTTAATCTCATTCTTGCTGTTTTATTTGCATTCCAGCCATACTTTTACAACTATGCCTCCCTCATACCACTTGTCCAAATAATGTTTAATTTTTTTTTTTTTTTTACAGGCAGAGTGGACAGTGAGAGAGAGAGAGACAGAGAGAAAGGTCTTCCTTTTTTGCCGTTGGTTCACCCTCCAATGGCCGCCGCGGCTGGCGCGCTGCGGCCGGCGCACCGCGCTTGTCCGATGGCAGGAGCCAGGAGCCAGGTGCTTTTCCTGGTCTCCCCATAGGGTGCAGGGCCCAAGCACCTGGGCCATCCTCCACTGCACTCCCGGGCCACAGCAGAGGGCTGGCCTGGAAGAGGGGCAACCGGGATAGAATCCGGCGCCCCGACCGGGACTAGAACCCGGTGTGCCGGCGCCGCAAGGCGGAGGATTAGCCTGTTGAGCCACGGCGCCGGCCCAAATAATGTTTATATTCTTGTTCTCCATACTGGTTTCTCTGTACAACTTCTAATTTTTGCAAGTGCTTTCACAATTGTTTGAATCTCCTGAGTTTAAAAATGTATATCTCTTCACTCCCATTCTCATTCTGCCCCACGGCTAAGAAGTCTTACTGGATCTTCTCCACCATGTCTTTTTTTTGGCGGGGGAGGGTTTGGGGAGTTTCTTTGTTTAATTAAAAATTTATCTGCTGGTTCACTCCTTGAATGGCTAGAACAGCCAAAGCTGGGCCAGCCAAAGCCAGGAGTTAGGAGGCTCATCCAGGTCTCCTACATGGATGCAGGGGCCCAAGCACTTAAGCCATCTTCTTCTGCTTTCCCAGGCGCATTAGCATGGAGCTGGATTAGAAGAGGAGCAGCAAGGACTCCAACCAGCATCCACATTGGATGTTGGCACTGCAGGCAGAGGCTTAACCTTCTATGCCGCAATGCCAGCCCCTCTGCCATATCTTGAATTTGTCCATTCGTCTCCAATTCCTTGATGCCCATCACAGCAAAGATTTTGATTACTTCACAAAAATCCTATAAATGCTTCCCAGTTTTTTGCTTGAACAGACCTAACATTGCATTGAATAGGTATAACAGTACTACTTTATTCAACATCTACCATTTAAACTCAACCTATCAATCATGTTATTTTATTTTACCTTATCCATTTTATATTTATATTTATTTTTTCCATTTTATTTGAAAGACAGAGAGAGAGGGGAAGAGGGAGAAATCTTCTATCTGCTTGTTCACACCCCGAATGACAATAGCTAGGACTGGTACAGGCTGAAGCCAGGAGCTGAGAACTCCCATCTGGGTCTCCCACGTGGGTGATAAGGACTCAGATATTTGATCTTTCGCTTCCCAGGGTGTATATTCATAGGAAGCTGGTTGGAAGCGGGGTAGCCCAGACTGAAATCAAGCACTTGAATATGGGATGAAGACAACTTATCCAGTGACTTAAACCTTGTGCCAAAAGCCCATCCTGTCTTGTCCATTTTAATTTGAACTCCCCACCTGAGCTCCACTGGAGGTCTTTGCTAGCATCCTCTTCCTTGTCTCTTCATGCAGTTACCTTTCTCCCGGGAGTTCTACTGCTAGTCTTACTATGCCAATTTCCTCAGAGTTGTCCTTGTTTTATTCTTGAAAGTTCTGTGTATTGGGAAATCCCTCAGGTCCATACAAGTGGAGACTGCTGTTTCTTTTCCCACATTCAAAGAACAGATCTTTATAAATTAGATCTATTATGGTTTGGGCATGATGCTAAGTGTTAGGGATGTACAAGTAAATAAAAGATGCTCTCTGGCTCCAGTAGTTTACAATATATGCGTAAAAACAATTAAAATATGTTGTAATGCATTGTAATATTGTTAGTACAGAGCAACTAGATGGCCACAGGGATTCAGAGAAGGCTTTCTAGTGAAAAGAATGCAAGGGATCCACTTATAGTGTGCGGGGATTCAGAGAAGGCTTTCTAGTGAAAAGAATGCAAGGGATCCACTTATAGTGTGCATGTACTTTTGGACAGAGTGACTTCTAGTTATAGCAAGGGTAAGGTACCAAGGCTTGAGGATTGAATAAAATATATATTTTTGAACTTCAGTAGCTTAATCTGTTTTAAGTATATTTGTAAGAATGGTGGGAATGAATGAAGGGTGATGTATGTATTCCTTTTTTTTTTTTTTTACAGGCAGAGTGGACAGTGAGAGAGAGAGACAGAGAGAAAGGTCTTCCTTTGCCATTGGTTCACCCTCCAATGGCCGCCGCGGCCGGCACGCTGCAGCGGCGCACCGCGCCTATCTGGAGGCAGGAGTCAGGTGCTTCTCCTGGTCTCCCATGGGGTGCTGGGCCCAAGCACTTGGGCCATCCTCCACTGCACTCCCTGGCCACAGCAGAGGGCTGGCCTGGAAGAGGGGCAACCGGGACAGAATCCAGTGCCCCAACCGGGACTAGAACCCGGTGTGCCGGCGCCGCAAGGCGGAGGATTAGCCTACTGAGCCGGGGCGCCGGCCGATGTATGTATTCCTAAGATGTCATACTACATAGGCAGAGCCATGGTTTTCTGGCTGTATAATTTGGAATTTACATAAGGAAAACAGCATTCTTTTGCCAAGTTGTGAGAAGGGAAGCCACTTGGTCAGATTTAGAAAGATAATGGTGAAGCAGAACATAAGACAGGAAGATGGAGTGCCAGCAGATGACAGATAACCAGCCCCACTCCTTTTTCAAATAAAGTTAAAAAAAATACTTAAAAGAATGATCGGGAAGCTTTTACAGTATTTATTCCTGAGCCAACTTTGATTTTGCAGATATCATCCCATTTGAAATATTTCCCTAGAATTTCCCTTTGCACTTCTCCTATGAGTACTTACTGAATAAGGTCTGATAAAGCTTCCCTTTTTCCTGGTCCTGTTCTTCCTGTTCCAGCCTCTCTGTGGCCCAGTTAGATCAATAAGAAACATATTCTCACTGAACTTTCTCATACAGATTATTCTAGTCTTCCAGAATCATCAACTAATTGAAGTCACAAATTATCTTTCTCTAACATTAGTCAAAACAAAGAAAATAATTCATGTTTTATTGATTATATTTTAATATAAACATTTTAATATAATTTAGTGAAAAACACTAATTACCATTAGTTAAAAAATAATTGCTTCACATTTATTTATAATTACATGAACATAATTTCAATATAAGTTTCAAATATTGTAGCACCCCAAATTTGTATTTGATATGAGGGTAAAATGACATTTTTGTAAGAAGTGAGTGTATAAGTATAGCTTCATTTTTATAGCCTGTAGTGACTCTCCTAAAGTAGCAACAACGGAGAAGGTAGATGGTGCCTTCATATTGGAAGCTGTACATAAAGCTTATTCCTTCCATTTCTAAAGTGAGTAAATGCATTATCTCCTTTACACCTTCTAGTGTCTTTCTTTCCTATGACTGGAATTGATGGTAAGAAATGCAAAGAAAAAATGGAGAGGCTGCGTTGACTGCAGCAAGATTAGCCCAGCCATCACCTATCACTCAGAAGCTGGTTGATTCTAGATAACGTTCTAACCAATTCAGATACTTGTATTCTCTTCTGTTCTTCTGAGTATAGTAAGAGCTCCATAGCAGGATTTCAGTGAGGACAAGAATTGTCACACATATCTGTTGCTCCCATGTATGTTTTGCAATGATTATTGTTATTGTTATTATTATCATTAACCTGTATTAAAATCAAATTGATTTAAGGAAAATTGAGGATGTAGCATTTCAGATTCTCTTTATATCTTTATTCAAGAAGAGCATTGTTGGGGCCAATGGCGTGGTGTAGCGGCTAAAGCTGCCACTTGCAATGCCAGCATCCCATATTGGCACTGGTTTGTGTCCCGGCTTCTCCACTTCCAATCCAGCTCTCTGCTGTGGCCTAAAAGGGCAGTGGAAGATGGCCCAGGTGCTTGAGCCCCTGCACCCGCATGGGAGACCTGGAAGAAGCTCCTGGCTCCTGGCTTTGGAATGATACAGCTCTAGCGATTGCAGCCATCTGGGCAGTGAACCAGCAGATAGAAGACCTCTCTCTGTGCCTTTGACTCTCTGTGACTCTGCCTTTCAATTAAATAAATACATCTAAAAAAAAACTACAAAACTTTAGAAGAAGGAAAGTCTTGGATTTTTTTCATCTCTGCATTGATTACTTTCTTTCCCCTATTCAAATTGATTTATGTTACTGTTATTGAAAAAATTATAGTATATATCAGTACTTTTTGTCTGCGTTTTGCATTAAAAGTTTTCTGCTTGGTTCAAATGCCAGGTTTCACAGGGCTTGATACTTTTTTTATAATTGCCAATGTTTTTTTCCTCCCTGTATCTGTGATACATTATGAAAGTTCACTGATGATACAGGTAGAAATTTTCAAGTGCTTCATGATGTCTTAAAATTAAGGAAGTAATAGTAGTATAAGGTCAGAGATTTTTAAAGCTTAGATTTTACAGTCTTTTAAAGAATAAGAAAGGAAGGCAGAGGGACCATGGTTGAGGAGGAGGAGAAAGGATAATTTTGGGAAGTATCATTATATTCTTAAAACTGTATATATGAAACAGATGAAACTTGTTCCCTTTATATAATTAATATTTTTAAAATGTAGAAATAAAAAAATTACAGTGTTCAAAATGTTATTGTGAATTTTGGTAAAATCACATTTTTTTTTGTTATTTTGTTTTTCACACAACTGTACTTTAGTCAAGTAAACGAGAGTATCTTCTTAAAGGATATTTCTTTTTAAACAGGTGATCAAGTGGTCTGGAGAGGATACTATAGCTTAGTGTATAACCTGGTGAAAATGTCCTGGGAACTTCAGGGAGATGAAGAACAGGACGGCTTTAGAAACATAATATGGCAAACATTACAGAAAACAAAGGAGTGTGAGAAAGATGTGCGGATCCAAAATGCCATCAGGGTAGCTCGGGTAAGGAAAACACTGCTCTATAAATCGCTGCTTCTCTGATCAGCAATCATGCTCTTCAGTTCTCTCTATGGAAAAAGGAATGTTCACATTCAGTGTTGGTAACTCAGGACAGAGATTGCTGTTTTTAAAAATTGACACTGACCTATTTTTGTTAAAGGTAGGAGTGTCGAGATGTAGGTGGTGGCATAAAACAGGCCTCCAAGAACCATGAACTGAAACAGAATTAGACAAATTTGACAATCCTAGGGGCAAACACACCTAGTGAGGAGTGATTCCATGACAGAGCTCAGGCTGGCTCAAAGTTCTGACAGACATTGCACATGCCCTAAATCAAAGTAAACAATCAGGCCCTGGTTCTTTTTCTCTAGCAGAAAATTTGTTGAGAACGTTTGGAGAATACTGGGAATGTTAAGAAGCAGAACATATGTCTCAGATTCGGGACACGTGTCTGGGTGAGCGGTGGCAGAGAGTAGAGCTATGTTCACCTGTTCATCCTAATGGCTGCCCGAGGAGGCAGCTGAGCTGGGATTCACACCAGAGGGACAGGGGACTTTTTATAATGGATGTGAGGAATCCAGAGGCCTTGTCCTCACTGTGGAGTGTTCCCTCCCTTCTCTAGTTCTCTAGTTCTGGGCAGAAACACTGACAAGAAGGTTGAAACTATTTGAAGACAAATTTTTACCATTAATTCTCATAGTACAACTCATTAAGGACAGAGGTCTAACATGGGGAGCAATTGCACAATGACTCCTCTTCTTGATCTAACAATTAGCACTCATATTTATGATGTCAGTGATTACCTGAGGCTCTTGTCCTGAACTACCAAGGCTATGGTAGCCTTTTCAGGCCACAAACTCTGTCAGTATTTAGACAGGGCCATAAGCAAAGTAGAAGTACTCTTCTCCCTTCAGAGAAAAGTGTTTCCTTCTTTGATGGCCCCTTCTTTCCACTGGGATCTCACAGAGATCCTTCATGTAGGTCACTTTTTACCACAGTGTCTTGGCTTTCCATGCCTGAAATGCTCTCTTGGGCTTTTTTGCCAGATCTGAGTGCCTTAAGGGCTGATTCTGAGGTCAGAGTGCTATTTAGGTTGTTTGTCCTGTGAATCTGCTGTGTGGCCTGCTTCCCATGTTGGATCATTCTCTCCTTTTTAATTCTATCTATTGTTATTAGCAGACACTTGGTCTTATTTATGTGCTCCCCTTGACAATCCTATCTATATGATCAGTTATTAACTTAAACTGATCACTTTAACTAGTAAGATGGCATTGGTACCTGCCAACTTAATAGGAGTTGGAGTCCCATGGCAGATTTTTAGCTTTACCCTTAGGTGTAAATCCAGGGGAACATGTGCTAAACTGTGCATCTCCTCCCTCTCTTTTTCCCACTTAATTTTTCAGAAGGATCAATTTTAATTGGATTTAAACACCTACCAATAATTTTGTGTTAAGTAAAGAGTTCAACCAATGGTATTAAATAGAAAAAGAAAATACTAAAAATAATAAAATAGTAAGCTGTTTCTCGACAATCAGGACAATGGCTGATCAAGTCATTGTTTCTCATAGTGTCTGTTTCACTTCTACAGATGTCCTTTTAGGTGCTCAGTTAGTTGTCACAGATCAGGGAGAGCGTATGATATCTGTCCCTTTGGAACTGGATTATTTCACTCAATATGATGTTTTCCAGATTTCTCCATTTTGTTACAAATGACCAGATTTCATTTTTTTACCACTATCAGTATTCCATAGAGTGCACATCCCATAATTTATTAATCTAGTCTTCTGGTTATATGGGGGCTATATTCAGATTTCTGAGGTATCTCCATAGTGTCTTTACCAGTTTGCATTCCCACCAACAGTGGATTATTGTGCCTTTTTCCTCATATCTTTGCCAGCATCTGTTGTTTCTTGATTTCTCTACATAAGCCATTCTAACTGGGGTGAGGGGAAACCTCATTGTGGTTTTCATTTGTATTTCCCTGATGGCTAGTGATCCTGAACATGTTTTTTATGTGTCTGTTGGCCATTTGGATTTTCTCTCTTGAAAAATGTCTGTTTATGTCCTTGGCCCATCTCTTAAGTGGGTTGTTTGTTTTAATTGCATCCTTTGGTAGTGACAGGATACAAGGGTGTTCTACTTTTGTAATGTAGCTAATATCATGCTAAAGAACTACCTCCATAAAGGGAGAAAACATACAAGCATTTGTTTTTTTCAGTGCTATATCCCAATTCACACAGTAAGTCCACAGTGAATACATGTTGAATAAATGATTATAAATAGGCTCATTTTAAATATCAGAAGAAATCCACGTTTAATAATAATATGAACTGCTTATTAAATTAACAACAAAGTTATCTTTTCAAAAATAATTAATTATTTTTACCTTCAATAGTAAAATTTACAAGGAAAAACTGGAAATTATTTGGAAATTAAACATACTCATTAATACCTAAATATTGATAGCAAGAGAAATGAGTCAACCCATTTAGGTGCCATGATACAATGTAAACAAGTCGATATATATTCTTTTTTTTTAAGATTGTATTTATTTATTTGAGAGGTAGGGTTACAGACAGTGAGAGGGAGAGACAAGGAGAAAGGTCTTCCTTCCTTTGGTTCACTCCCCAGATGGCTACAGTAGCTGGAGCTGCTCGAATCTGAAGCCAGGAGCCAGGTGCTTCTTCCTGGTCTCTCACATGGGTGCAGGGGCCCAAGGGCTTGGGCCATCTTCTACTGATTTCCCAGGCCATAACAGAGAGCTGTATTGGAAGAGTGGCAACCGGGACTAGAACGGACGCCCATATGGGATGACGGGGCCACAGGTGGGAGATTAACCTACTATGCCAAGGTGCCGACTCCTATATTCTTTCAAATATAGTTTGAAGTTCAACTCAGGGAGACTGGTAGTAAACATGCAAAATCAACAAATTAAAATGTGCTATTGGGAATTCCAAGATGGTTGAATAGGAAGAAGACATGCTGATTTTGACCAGGGAAAATTTATCAGAAGACGAAGAAGAAGTGAGAGAATTTGGCAGTGGAAATTCTACAGAAAGAAGAATTCCACTGTGGAACAATGTGGATAATGCAAACAGGCAGCAGCCAGCAGGGATACTGCCCAGGATTCCACAGCTTGTGGCTGGAGGAGACACCAGCTTCAGAGCGCCTGTGCTGCTGGTGATGTTGCTGGAGGAAGAACGCTGTGGACCCTATTAACTTTGAGTCTGGCCTGGAGCACTAGTGGAATGCAGGGTACCCACCTAATCCAGTGAAAGAAAAGCATATTTCTTTCTCCCCATCTACCCACAAGGGTTCCTGGAGACCAGATGGGAGAGGGACCCATCTTGATACTAGTAGAGGTTGTGGTAGCACCTGCATGTTTGATCAGGGATTTTACCTGAAGGAAAAATCTGTATTCCCCACTGACTTGGGAGGGTTGACAGGGGCTGGGCACCCACACAGGATTCTGAGGTGCCCCCATCCTCTCAACATATCACAGGCTCTGGGGCTGTGTGGAGCACCCACTGGCTCTGGAAATATCTCTGCTCTTTCCATGGGTGGAGCAACCCTTGGGGCTGAGAGTGGATCCTCTGCATCCATTCTGTGACTGTATGATAAGGCATGGGACATGGCTGAGTCTCTGGGCAATCACTGTGCCTGGCATCAGAGACTCAGAGCTCTTTGACTGCCTCGGGTTGGTCATTGCAGAAGCTTTCATGCTCACACTGATGACCACACAGATCCTTTGTGCAGTTAATGCGCTAGCATAATTGGAGGTTGTACACACTGTAGACTAACCCCGGGCATTGATCACATCAGAAGAAAGGACATGAGGTTCTGGTTATGCCAACAGGTCTGATCGTAACCTCCCCATTGCTGACAATAGGAATCTACCACATGCAATTTGGATGTCGCCCTGGATTCTCACCCCACCACTGAGCAATGACTACAGCTCCCTGGCCCCACACAGCACATGCCTCTGGATATCTGCTGAAGGAGCAGACAGTTGACTAAGTCACAGAGGCATAGCTCGAAGATAAAACCCATCAGATGATACAACCAACAAGTGTTTCCACAAATACCTAAAAATAAACACAGAAATACAAGTTAGAATGTGAAGTTGAAGAGATTGATGTAATGCCTGAAAATGAATTCAAAAGAATTATCATAAAATTATTCAGTAACACAGAGAAATAAATTCATTAGATAAAGAAGTCCATAAATGATATGGATGAAAAAATTTCCTAAGAGACTCATACATTTAAAAGAAATCAAATTGAAATATTACAAATAAAGAATTCAATTTGTCAAATAGAAAATACAGTGGAAACCCTCAACAACAGACTTGGTGAGGCAGAAGAAAGACTATCTGAGCTAGAAGACAAATTTTGGAGATATTTCAGTCAGATAAACAAAGTAAAGAACAAATTAGAAAAATTGAAAATAGTGTTTGAGATTTATGGGATGACATCAAATGACAAAACATACATGTCTTAGGAGTTCCTGAAGGTGTGGAAAGAAAGACTGGATTAGAAGACCTGTTAGCAGAATACTTCCATAATTTAGAGAAAGAAAGGGACATCCAAGTATGAGAAGCACATAAAACTCCTAATAGACATGATCAGAAAGATCTTCATCATGACACATTATATTCAAACGTTCAACAGTAAAACATAAAGAAAGGATTCTAAAATATACACGAGAGAAACCTTAGATTATCCTCAGAGGATACCCAATTAGACTAACAGCTGATTTCTCATATGAAACCCAACAGGCTAGGAGAGAATGGGGAGATAAAGTCCAAGTCCTAAAAGAAAGAAATTGTCAATCCAGAATACTGTAATCAGCAAAGCTTTCATTTATAAATGAAAGTGATCTCAAAACAAACAGAATTGAAAGAACTTGTCACCATTTGTCCAGCCATACAAATGATTCTTATAGATATATTAGACATAGAAACAGAATGATAGTCATCATGAAAGAATGTGAAGGCAGAAGATCTCCTAATAAAAGTACAAAGGAAATTCAAAGCCAAGAATAGGAATATGTAAGGAATATTGGTAGGATGAAATAATTATTTATCAATAATAATCTTGAATATAAAAGCCTTAAACACTCCAACTAAAAGTTCCACACTGGCTGAATGGATTAAAAAGCAAGACCCATCTATTTGCTTCCTACAAGTAGCACATGTTACTAACAAAGATATATGCAGACTCAAAGTGAAAAGATGAAAAAAAGTATTCCACACTAATGAAAGGAAAAAAAAAAAACAAGCAAGTATAGCCATCCTAATACCAGACAAAATAGACCTTAACAAAAACTGTTAAAAGAGACAAAAAGGGCATATGTAATGAAGAAGGGATCAGTTCAACAGGAAGATGTGACTATAATAAATGTGTATATACCAAATACTAGTGTGTCTGGCTATTTAAAACAAATGTTAATGGATCTAAAGGGAGACCTGGACTCGAATGCATTTGTAATGGGAACTTCAATGCTCCATTTTCATCAATGAACAGATCAACTAGACAGAAAATCAACAAAGAAACAACAGAGATAATCTACATTATGGACCAAATGGACCTAGGTAATATCTGTAGAACCTTTTATCCCACAGTCACAGAACACACATTCTTTCCATCAGTACATGGAAATTTCTCTAGGATATACTAGGCCATAAGGCACATCTCCGAAAATTTTTAAAAAAACGAAATTGTACCATGTATCTTTTCTGACCACAATGCATTGAAGCTGAAAATTAATGATTCAAGAATTTCTAGAAAATATGCAAATACATGGAGACTGAACAACACACTCTTGAAAGAACAGTGAGTCATACAGGAAATCAAAAGAGAAACAAAAAAATTCCTGGAAACAAATGAAGATGACAATCCAACATATTAAAACTTATAGGATACACCAAAAGCAGTGGTAAGAAGGAAGATTATAGTGATTAATGCTTTCATCAAAAAATTGGAAAGGCATCAAATAAATGACCTGTCAATATATCTCAATGACCTAGAAAAACAATAAACCAAAACCCCAAATTACTAAAAAGAAAGAAATAGTTAAAATTAGAGAAGAAATAAACACACTTTAAACAAAAAGCAATAAAAAAAGATTACTGAAATGGAAAGTTGATGTTTTGAAAAAAATAAACAAAATTAGTACTACATTGCCCTACTAAACAAAAAAAAAAAAAAGGAAAGAAAAATGAGGGAGAAGACCCCAATCAATAAAATCAGAGGTAAAAAAGCAAATATAACAATGGATGTCACAGAAATAAAAAGAATCATCAGTAATTACTACAAAGAGCTATGTGCCTACAGATTGGAAAATTTAGAAGAAATGGGTGAATTCCTCTACATATACAATCTACCAAAATTAAATCCTGAAGACATAGAAAACCTAAATAGACCAATAACAAAGACAGAGATTGAATCAGTAATAAAGACCCTCCCAACAAAGAAATGTCCAGGACCAGATGGCTTCACTGCCTAATTCTACCAGACATTTAAAGAACTAATTCTAATTCTTCTCAAACTAGTCAATACAATTAAATAAGGGAATCCTCCCAAACTTCTTCTATGAGGGAAGCATCACCTTAATTACAAAAGCAGAGAAAAGGTAGACATAGAAAGCGAACTATAGACCAATAACACTGATGAACATAAATGTAAAAATTCTCAATGAAATATTAGCTAATCAAATCCAAAAACACATCAGAAAGATCATTCACCCGAACTAAGTAGAATTTATCCCTAGTATTCAGGGATGGTTCAACACAGAAAAATGAATATATGTGATATATCACATTAACAACTGAAGAATAAAAGTCATGTAATTATCTCAATAGATGCAGAGACAGCACTTGATAAACTACCATATCTTTTCATGATGGAAACCTTAAGAAAATTGGGAACACAAGGAACATTCCTCCATACAGTAAAGGCAATTTATGTCAAACCCATGGCCAGAATCCTATTGAATGGGGAAAAGTTGGAAGTGTTACACTAAGATCCAGAACCAGACAATGATGCCCATTTTCACTGTTGTTATTCAATATAGTCCTGCAAGTTTTAGTGAGAGCTGTTAGAATAAGAAATCAAAGGGATTCAAATTGAAAAGGAGGCAGTCTAACTATCGCTGTTTGCAGATGGCATGAGTCTATATATGGAAGAACCAAAAGATTCCACTAAGATACTATTGAAACTCATAAGAGAGCTTGATAAAAAAGCAAATTATAAAATCAATACACAAAAATTAATAGCTTTTGTATACACAGGTATTTTCATGGCTTAGAAAGACATTGTTATTCACAATAACTACAAAATAATTAAAATACCTTGGAATAAACTTAACCAAAGAGGTGGAAGATCTCTAGAATCAAAATTGTAAACATTAAAAAAGACATAGGAAACACAAAAATGGAACTCTTCCATATTCGTGAATTAGAAGAATTAATATCAAAATGTCCATACTACTGAAAGCAGCTTACAGATTCAATGCTACCCCAATCAAAATACCAAATTCTTCTCAGATCTTGAAATAAGAGACTTGGAAAAGCTAAAGCCATCTTAATCAATAAAAACAAAGCTGGAGACATTGCTGGGAAAATTGCATCTCCACATGAGAAGCATGAAACAAGACTCTTACCTTACACCTTTCACAAAAATCAACTCAAAATGGATCCAGGATCTAAATTTATGTCTTGACACCACCAAATTACCAGTGGAGAACATTGGGAAAACTCTGCAAGACATTGACAAAGGCAAGGACTTCTTGGAAAAGACCCCAGAAAGTACAGACAATAAAAGCATACCTAGACAAATGAGATTACTGCAAACTAACAAGTCTCTTCACTGCAAAGGAAACACTCAACAAGTGAAGAAGAAGCCAGCAGAAGAGGAAAAATTATTTGTAAACCACATAACTGATAATGGATTAATAATGGATAATAATTATTCAGGATCTGTGAAGAGCTCAAGAATCTCAACATTGAAACAAGCAATCCAGTTATAAAATGGGCAAAAGTCTTCAATAGGCATTTTTCAAAGGATGAAATTCAAATGGCCAAGAGACACGTGAAAAGATGCTCAGGTTTACTAGCCATCAGAGACATGCAAATAAAACCACACTCAGGATTTACTTTATCCTGATTAGAATGGCTATCATACAGAAATCAATAAAAATGCTGGTAAGGATGTAAGAAAAAAGATACCCTAATCCAGCGTTGGTGAGACGGTAAACCAGACCAGCCACTGTGGGATATAGTATAGAGAATCCTCAGACATCTGAGAATATATCTACCATATGACTCAGCAATCACACTCCTGAGAATTTACCCAAATGATTTGAAATCAGCAAGTGAAAGAGTCTGAACCCCCATTTTTATTTCAGCTCAATTCATAATAGCTACCATATGGAATCAACCCAGATGTCCGTCAAACAATGACTGGGTAAAGAAGACATGGTCTATGTGCACTATGAAATACTTCTTAGCCATGAGAAAGAATAAAATCTTGTCTTTTGCCACACATTGGATTCAGCTGGAAGCTATTACACTTAGTGAAATAAGTATATTTTCCATGAACTGGAGTAACTAATAGAGTACAAAAAATGTAATACATATGAGATTTGATTATTGTTTACAGCGGTTATCTCCTACTCTTGAGAAATAGTGCTTTTGTCTTGTTACTGTTTGTTGAATTCTTTATTAGTGGAGGACTAATATTATGCTTATAAAATATACTGAAATTATGTCATTGTAAAAAGTAGAAGAAAGGAAGTAGGAGGGAGCATGAGAATGTGGGAGGGAGGGTAGGTTAGGAAGTTTCACTAAGCTCCTAACTCTGTATATATGAAATACACGAAATTTGTTCAGCTATGTAAATGAAAATTATAAAGAATGGGGTTTTTCAACCAATGGTAATTTGGGATTTCAATACACATACAAAGCTTTAGATACAGATACATCATTTTCTTGGGAAGGGGAGTATGACTGGGTGACCATGTACGATTTTGCCATCAATTCTCAACAAGGAAAGATGAAAAACCACACGATTGGGAATTCTTTAACAATTAATGAAAGAAAATAGGAGATGTTTGGATAACAGGTTTTTCTGAAAGTTATTTGCAAAGATAATTTGAATTGAATCTCTACTCAAGGAAATCAAAATGATTTTCTTTTCCCACCAATTTAGAAGGTATCATGAAAAAGTTCATGGAAAATGTGTATTATGAAAACAGTATTTATGGATTTCAAAATGTTATGCCAAAATAAACGTATGTTTTAATTAAAAAATTAAAAGATAAAATGTGCTACCAAATGATGATATCCAATATGAAGAACATAAAATAGAGTGAAACCACTGAATGCGCATGGCAGGAGCAGCATTTGAAATGAGAGCCACACAATAAAGGAAACCACCACACACAGCAAGCACAGTGTGCTCTGAGACAGGGCTGCTGAGGCTCCGGGAAAGAGTCTGCTTTGTGTGCTATGGCAGCAGACCAGTGGGTGCAGACCTTGATAACTGAAGCAGAGAGTGGCGTGAGATGAGTGTAACCAGGGAGTTGCTTTAAGATGGACTCCAGTGGCAACACGGAGTAGTGTCTGCCTGTGAACTCTTTTAAAACATTTGTAAAAAGTGAGAAAAAAATTTAAATGGGAGATTCACTACAATAAAACAAAGACATTTATGTACTGGACTATAAAAAATTTAGAGCCAATAAATCCTAAAATTATTTATTTGGACAAAATAAAGATAATACATAAATTATTTGTAAAACAAATAACAACGGAAAAAATGAGAGGAAAATTTGTTAGTCATGAAATTCAGAAGAGTACAGAGGAATTAAATGCAAGGAAGTAAATGCTAAGGCAGGCGTATGGCACAGCAGTCAAGTCACTGCTGGGGACTCAGGCATCCTATACGGGAGTGCCTGTTCTGAAGTCCCTGCTATTGCCTCCAATCCAGCTCCCTGCTAATGAGCATCCCGGACAGCGAAGATGATGGCTCAAGTACTTCAGTTCCTGCCATCCATCTGGGAGCCCTAGATAGGGTTCCAGACTCCTGGCCTCCATCTGGCCCAGCCCTGGCTGTTGTAGGCATTTGGGGAGTGAAACAACAGATGGAATGACAATATATATTTTCCTTCACATTCCAAAAACCATTATGAAATTGACTATTCATTCATCATAAAACACAAATAAGATTTTCCAGTGATGGCTTAACTACAATGACATCCTCTGATATTTACAAAGCCCACTAAGGTGGGCATTCAGTGTAGCAGTAATGCTTTGCTTAGGACAACTGTGCCATAACAGTGTGCCTGTGTCAGAGTCAGGGCTCCACTTCCAAATCCAGTTTTCTGCCAGTGCACACCCTGGAAGACCGCAGGCCCCTGACTGCAGCGTTAGCTGTTGTGAGCATTCAAGAAGTGAACCAGTGGGTGCAAGATCTCTCTTTGTCTGTGTCTCAGTTTCTGATTATCAAATAAATAAAGGTAAATTAAAAACCCCATAAAACATTTTTTTCTTCCGTATGTCTTATTTTGACATAAGCAAATCTCTTATCCTAAAATACACTTTTTTCTGTTGCTGAAAACTTTTTAGTTCTTTCTGACTTTCACAGATGTGATTATCTTAATATTCTTAGTGTCTCGTTTTCCAATAATAAGTATGGATGCAAATTAATAGTAACAGATAGGAAGGGAAATTAATGAATTCATTATGCACAATTTATTGGTCAAGGTTACTGATAATGCCAAGTATCTATACTTTAGATTCTTAGGAAAAACAAAGCTCTTTGCTTTTCATTCTAAGTATGATTTGAAATAATAATCTTCTTGAGCACTATCTAAACACAAGAAGCCCATTGTATTCTCAGAATATTCTAATATTTTTTCCTTGCAGCAAGACAATCAGAGCTACTCACTTGAACTAAAGTGTTTCTGAATTCTATGCACTTGCTGTTATGCAACTCTGTATTAGCTTTACCATTGGCTTTTGATTGGGAACCCGGAAATAAAAAGAAAACAAAGGAAATTATTAAACCTGTTATGGTGTTGGACCCTATATAACCCCAAATCTCCTTTATTGAGTTTTGGAAAATAAATCTTCCTTAATCTCATGTACTCAATGAATGTTGTTATTGATTTTGTATAAACTGCTTGCTGGAGCTTAAAAAATGAGATTCAAATTTTTGGTCAGTTTATAACAGAAATAGACGATGATTTGTATTCATCTGGTCCAACTTTATTTTTCCTGTTCCATGATTCTTTCAATTATTTATATTACTCTCTGGCCTTATATCTATTTTTATGTGCTACTTCAAAATCTCAAATGATTTAAACTGTAGCTGAATAAGCCAACTCAGATTTTCATTTCAAGAGTTAGAATTCCATTTATATGTCTGTTTTCAGAATGCATCATTTGATATGAGATTCCTCTTTCTTTGAAATTTTAGTAAATATCTATAGATAATTACATTTGAAATTCATAAGTCAATTAGACAGAAAATATATTTTAGATACTAGATGTAAGTGAAGATCTCATTACTCAATCAGCCAGCACCAAGAATAAAAGAATAAACAAAGGCCTAAGGACTACATGTGCTAATTAGTTTCCAGTGCTTAGAAGACTTTTAAAGGGTGTTCTCATTCATTTTAAATAGCAAATTGGTAAAAATTTTCCTCAGAGAAAAAGCTAAATTAGAAATTTATAAAGTAGTTATATTAATTTAGATATGGTACATAATGTGAGAAATAAGTTTAATTTGCATTAGATAGATTAACTAAAAGACACAATTCACTCCAGGCCTTTTTTTTTTTTTAAGATTTGTTTATTTGAATGTCAGTTAAACAGAGAGAGGGAGAGAGAGAAAGAGAGAGAAAGAGAAAGAGGGAGATCTTCCATCTGCTGGTTTACTACCCAAATGGCCATAAAGGCTACGGATGGGTCAAGCTGAATCTGGGAGCCAGGAGCTTCTTCCAGGTCTTCCATGTTGGTGTGAGGGTCCAAGCACTTGGGCCATCTTCTGCTATTTTCCCAGGCCATGAGCAAGGAGCGGGATTGGAAGTGGAGCAACCAGGACTCAAACCATTGCCCATATGGGATGCTGGCATCATGGGTGGTGGCTTTACCCACTAACCAAACTACACCACAACTCCAGCGCTGTTTTTTTTTTTTTAAGATGTATTAATTTATTTGAAAGAGTGATAAAGATTGAGATACAGAGAAATATCTTTCATCTGCTGATTCACTCCCCAAATGCCTCCAACAGCTGAGGCTAGACCAGGCTGAAGCCAGGAGCCAGGAGTTTCTTCCAGCTCTCCCATATAAAGGCAGAGGCCCATCCAGGTCTCCCTGGTGGTTGACAGGAACCCCAGTATTTGAACCATCACCCAGTGCTTCCCAGGCACATTAGCAAGAAGCTAGATCAGAAACGCAGAGTAACAAGGATAGAACCAGGGACTCCAACATGGGATGTGCTTATTCCAAGTGTCTTCTTAATCCACTGTGCCATAATGCTCACCCCATAAATATGTTTTATATAAAAATTAGCTACAGAAAGAATGATATATTAAGCAATAGAATATATAATTTATGAAAGCAAATGATAAAAGTAGCTGATGATTTTAAAATATCAATTTAATTTGAATTTCCTTAATATTAACACACTACAAATATGTAAAATAAGAAATTAAATAAAGTTTTTTTGCCAAAATCAGTATAAAAATATGAAAGAAACGTATTTTTTGAGTCCTTGCTAAATGTCATCTTTGCTAAAGCCTGTGGAAGATCTAGAAAGTCCAAAAAATTATATTTATATAGAAATCTCACTGTTTCAGTGAGAATACACCTGGATAAAAGTTTTGAATTTCGTGTACCTCTCATTATGCAATGAAACTTTATATAAGCAACTAACCCCACCAGAGTTCATGGTATGTAATACGGCTTAAGATAAATGTTTGGTCCCTAACCCTAATTGTTTTCTTAATTAGGAATAAGTTGCTGTTATCTTTAAGCAGATTTGAGCTATAAACTTAAATTTTAAGTTAGGTTAAATGGTGCAGGTATCAAATTGAGCATCTGGTAGACAAGCAGAACACACTGGAAGGTAAAGTCATGGGTTGACTTACTTGGGTGTGGAATGTTTTGGAACAGGCAGTTGTTGGAATTGAATATGAAAGGTTGTTTTTATTACCAAGACAAGCTAATGGAGATTTAGGTGATATCATAGAAACAGAGATATTTAATGGAATAATTCATTTTTGAGGAAAATTGTTGGTTCTAATTCAATTTTAATTGTTTGGTAAAATACATGGAATAAAACGTGTTTGAGCAGCTTCCTGACTCTTTTTTAAATAATGCATTAGTCTTGGATCCTCTGGTACATTGTCAGAGTAACTATACAGAATTTATTCAAGGATTCTTAGATTCACATGCTTGCATCATTCCCTCCACATTCAAACCACGTGACTTTATTTGGATGCTATGTCTTACAAAGACAGTTTCACACAGCTCCATGTAGTGTTATTGAATGACTGAATGACAAGAACGACACATATTCCATCTCAATTGATAATGCCAAGTAGCCTTCAAGAGTATGAAAATGCTGTTGCTTCACATCTGCCATGGGTTGAATAGTGTCCCCTCAAAGACCAACTACCTCAGATTATGACTGTATTTGGAAATAGGGCCAGTGCAGATGTAATATGAGCCCTTAATCCAATATGATTATGTCCTATGAAACATAATCACATAAAAAGCCATATGAGGGCCGGCGCCGTGGCTCAACAGGCTAATCCTCTGCCTTGCGGCGCCGGCACACCGGGTTCTAGTCCCGGTCGGGGCACCGGATTCTGTCCCGGTTGCCCCTCTTCCAGGCCAGCCCTCTGCTGTGGTCCGGGAGTGCAGTGGAGGATGGCCCAGGTGCTTGGGCCCTGCACCCCATGGGGAGACCAGGAAAAGCACCTGGCTCCTGGCTCCTGCAATCGGATGAGCGCGGTGCGCCGGCCGCAGCGCGCCGACCGCGGCGGCCATTGGAGGGTGAACCAACGGCAAAAGGAAGACCTTTCTCTCTCTCTCTCTCTCTCTCAGTGTCCACTCTGCCTGTCAAAAAAAAAAAAAAAAAAAAAAAAGCCATATGAGAGCAGAGACACATGGAGGAGAGTCATATTAAAACAGAGACATTTGGAGAGATCTATGTGCCTCTTTTCCACATGGAGACGTTGAAGTGACTCATCTACAAGACAAAGAATTGTAGGAATTCCCACCCATTTGCAGAAGTGGAAGAGAGATTCCTCACAGCCCACTGAAGGAACTAACACTACCAAGACCTCGAATCTAGACTTCTAACCTCAGAACTGTGAGTGGAAAAATTCCTGTCCTTTAATTCACCCACTTTATGGCACCTTGTTCCAGTAACCCTAGGAATTAATACAACACCTTACTAATCCTTTTTTTCAGCCCTTTTAAATTTAGATGCCCTGGTGGTAAATAATGGCCATTCTTGGTGGCTTTAACTTGCTTTTGAGCCTGAGCATTATCTTTATTTGATTATTGACTATTTGGATAGTCTCCTGTAAGAATGGCCTGACAGGGTTTTTGTCCCACTTTTCCTATTTTTTTTCTTGTTAATTTGTAGCAGTTTTTACATATACTGTGTACCAGTTCTCTATTGGTTTCAAATATTTTCTTCTATTTTTAGTTGCCTTTTCACCCTATGAGTGGTGTTACTTCATGAATAAAAGTTTTATTATTTTTTTTAAACAAACAGCACCTCATTAGCATGGGCAACTCTACTTTTTGTTAAAACTCCAATATTTCTTTTCATTCTTAAAAAATCATGATAGTAACTTATAAAAACTCAAAAGGTGTTATTGTCCATAATGCACCATAACACCTTAAGAATTTTCAGTACTGGTTAATTAAAAAGGCAATCATTGAAATAAAAAAGCAGAAATTTATTGTATTTTGCTATTTAGAACAGTTTGTAAATTCCTTTTGGAAAACGTAGAACCTGCTGACTCAGAAGCAAAAAACAAAAAAAAAAAGAAAGAAAAAGAAAAATATTCCACAAATCCATCCATTGGTAACATTTGTTATTTACAGGGATTATAAGTTATTCACATGTAATATTTTTTAAAGATTAATTTGTTTATTTGAAAGTCAGAGTTACACAGAAAGAGAAGAAGTAGAGAGAGGGAGAGAGAAAGAGAGAGAGAGAGAGAGGTCTTCCATCGCTTGTTCACTCTTGTTGGTTGCAATGGCCGGAGCTGCACCGATCTGCAGCCAGGAGCCAGGAGCTTCTTCCAGATCTCCCAGGTGGGTGAAGGGGCCTAGAGACTTGGGCCATCTTCTATTGCTTTCCCAGGCCATAGCAGAGAGCTGGATTGGAAGTGGAGCAGCTGGGACTAGAACCTGTGCCCCATATGAGATGCTGGCACTGCAGGTGGTGGTTTTACCGGCCCTGCCACAGTGCCGGCCCCTCACATATAGTATTGTTAAAACAATATATAGCATTTTTAAAGCTTAATAGTATATTATAAACATAACAAATAAATAATAATAAATTATCCAATTGGATTGTGTTTTCCTTCCTGGTTGAAGATCTAGGCTGCTTTCTTTTCTATGTTAATTAACACTTCATAACTGTACATATGTATGGGGTACAGCATGATATTTCAGTATATGTACACAATGTATAATGATAAAATCAAGGTAAACAGCATTTCCCCCCTCCAGATTTCATTTTTTTATTTTGAATAATATTCCATTGTGTATATAAGCTGCAACTTCTTTTTTTTAATTTAAGATTTATTTATTTATTAGAAGGGCAGAGTTACAGAGGCAGAGGCAGAGCAGAGAGAAAAGTCTTCCATCCACTGGTTCACTCCCCAGATGGCTTCAATGGAGGCTTTACTGGCTATGCCACAGCACCAGCCTTGCTACATTTTCTTTATCCACTGATGTACTCCTCAGTTTAGTCCATATCTTGGCTATTGTGAGCAGCATGACTAAAAACATGAGGTAACTTGTATCTTTTTGCTATGCTGATCTCATGTCATTCAGATATATGCCCAGAAGTCAGATAGATGAATATATGGTAAATCTATTTTTAGTTCATTAAAGAAGCATTCTACTATTTTCCATAGTGACTGTACTAATTTACATTTCTATTCATAGTGCAAGACACTTCCCTTTCACTGCAGGCTTATCAGCATTATTATTTCTTGCTTTTTTGATAATAGCCATTCTGACTGTAATAATATCTCCTCATAGTTTTTGACTTGCAGTTCCTTGATGCCTAGTGATGTGGAATATTTTTCATGTACTTGCTGGCCATTTATATTGAGAAATGTTACTTCAGATCATTTGCTCATTTTAAAAATAGGCTTATTTGGGGGATTTTTGTTTTGGAGTTTTTAAAATTTCCTTATATATTCTTTTTTTTTTCTTTTCTTTTTTTTTTTTTACTTTTTTATAACGCTTTTATTTAAAGAATATAAATTTCCAAAATACAGCTTATAGATTACAATGGCTTCCCCCCCCATAACTTCCCTCCCACCCGCAACCCTCCCCTTTCCCACTCCCTCTCCCCTTGCATTCACATCAAGATTCATTTTCAATTCTCTTTATATACAGAAGATCAGTTTACTCTATATTAAGTAAAGATTTCAACAGTTTGCCCTCAAATAGCAACACAAAGTGAAAAATACTGTTGGAGTATTAGTTATAGTATTAATTCACAATGTATAGCACATTAAGGACAGAGATCCTACATGATATATATTTTTAAAATTGATTAATTTTCTATGCAATTTCCATTTTGAAAAACAGAGTTACAGAGAGAGGTAGACACAGAGAGAGAGGTCCTCCATTTGCTGGTTCACTCCCCAAATGACTGCAATGGCTGGAGCTGTGCTGATCCGAGGCTTCTTCTGGGTCTCCCACATGGGTGCAGGGGCCCAAGGACTTGTGTCATCCTCTACTGCTATTCCAGGCCATCGCAGAGAGCTCGATGGGAAGAGGCCAGGGCTTTAAACCCGCTGTGCCACAGCAATGGCCCCAAAAATTTGCTTATATATTCTGAATAGTAAACTTTTATTGGATGAATATCTTACAAGTATTTTCTGCCCTTATGTTGATTGGATCTTCACTATTGGTTATTTCCTTTTCTATGCCAAAGCTCCTTAGTTTGATATAATCCCATTTGTCTACTTTCACTTTTGCTGCTTGCGCTTTTGTAGTCTTACTCAAAAAATCATTACTAATATGGATGTCTTCATGTTTCCCCTTTTCAAGACTTTCACAGTTTTGAATTAATGTTTAGTTCATTTTTAAAGATTATTTATTTGAAAGGCAGAGTTACAGAGAGAGAGACAGACAGAGAGGTCTTCCATCTGTTGGTTCACTCCCCAAATAGCTGCAACAAGCCAGGCTGAACCAGGCCAAAGCCAGGAACCAGGAGTTCCTCCAGGTCTCCTTTGTGAGTACAGGGGCCTAAGGACTTGGGCCATCCTCTACTGCTTTTCCCAGGTGCACAGGAAGCTGGACAGGAAGCAAAGCAGCCGGGACTGGAACGGGTGCTGCAGGCTGAGGCTTAACACATTGTGCCATACCACTGGCCCCCACATTTAGGTTTTTGATTCATCTTGAGTTGATTCTTACATATGATGAAAGATAGAAATCAAGTTCATTCTGATGCCTGTAGACATACAGTTTTCCAGAATCATTTGTTGAATCGAATGTCTTTTCTCCAATGCAGGTTTTTGATGCCTTTTTTGGGAATTCAGTTAGCTACAAATGCATGGATTGACTTCTAGAAACTATTCATTTCCATTAATCTATGTGTCTATTTTTATGCAAGCATCATGCTGTTTTGGTTACTATAGTTCTGTAATATTTCTTGACATCAAGAATTATTACGATGCCTCCGGTTTTGGTCTTTTTCCTCAAGATTGCTTTGGTTATGTGGGTTCTTTTGGAGTTCCACATGGATTGTAGGATTTTTTTTTTCTATTTCTGTGATGAATAGCATTGATATTTTAATGGAAATTGCAATAAATCTGTTAATCATTTTGGGTATGAATAGAGATTTTAAAGTATGATGTTATCCATTTTATCAAATACCCTTATTAGTGCTTTCTTGTGTACTATTTAAGAAACAGTCTTCCATATAGTCAGAAAGATTGTCTTCTCGATTATCCGCTCCTGAGTGGAATGATTTTGGGTTGGGGTTAGCTGTGCAGTCCAACTAGGACTGAGTTTCGAGTATAATGTAAATTAAAGGTCGACTCTTGTTTTTCCTCTGAATATTCTACTGACACAGACCATGTAATTTTTTTTAAAGCTTTATTTGTGTATTTAGTTGAAAGACTGAGTTACACAGAGAGATGTCAGGAAAGAGAGAAGGAAAGAGAGAGAAATAGATGGTCCATTTTCTGGTTCACTCCCCAAATGCCTACAACAGCTGAGACTGGCCTAGGCTGAAGTTAGGAACCCAGAACTCCATCTTGATTGCCCATGTGAGTGTCAGGGACCCAAGTATTGGGCTGTCACTCTTGGCCTTCCCAATTGCATTAGCAATAAAGTGGATTGCAATTGGAGGATCTGGGGCTCCAACCAGCCCTCCAACATGGGATACAGGTGTTCCAGGTGGTGGCCTCACCTGCTGGCCATAGTGCCTGCCCCAACCCAGACCATGTATTAAAAAAGGAGTCATTTCCTCATTGTTTGCAGTGCCCATAGTTATATATCAATTGTCATTTGTATGAAATAAGATTTCACAAAATAAGATATTCTTGATTCTGGTTTATGTTGTTATACATTTGTTGCTATGTAATAAATGTAAAAGAAGATTTTAAATATCCGTATCTCCTCAGTACGTTGAGCATTGGTTACTATGCACTTTCCTCTTTTATCTCATTGCTTCTCACATGAATTTCTACTATTTTAATGTTAGTATACCTGCACCATCTACCTATAAATTACAGTTTGTAAGATTTATTTCTTCAGTTTTTAATTTTTAACTTTTGCAATGTCTTTGTAAGAGGCCTTCTAAGCATAATGTTTTAAGCACAATAGATGAAGACTTTTACTTTGAATATTAAATATATTTTTAATGTAATTCCTGATATAATTAGATGGAATTCTTATGATTTAGTCAAGTTACCCTTTTGTTATCTAGGCCATTTCCTTCACCTTACTTTTTTTTTGACATTAAAGAAAGTTTTGTCACTTGCATTTCCCTCTACTTGCTTATAACAAAAAAAGTTACTTTACACGTTGTGACTATTTCAGGAATTACAACATGCTTCCTTAACTTATTTTTTTTTAAAGAATTATTTATTTATTTGAAAGTCAGAGTTACACATGAAGAGGAGAGGCAGAGAGAGAGAGAGAGAGAGAGAGAGAGAGAGAGATCTTCCATCCGATGGTTCACTCCCCAATTGACTGCAATGGCCAGAGCTGCACCAATCCGAAGCCAGGAACAAAGTGCTTCTTCCTGGTCTCCCATGTGGGTACAGGGGCCCAAGGACTTGGCCATCTTCTACTGATTTCCCAGGCCATAGCAGAGAGCTGGATCAGTAGTGGTGCAGCTGAGACTCCAACCGATGCCCATATGGGATGTCGGAGTTTCAGGCCAGGGCCTTAACCTGCTGCACCACAGCACCGGCCCCCAACTTATTGCTTTTTAACCTAGATTTTTATTTTAAGCTCACCTGAATATCTTAGGACCACAGATTACGTATTGTTTCATGAATTTTAATGCTATGTATATTTTTATTATTCCAAGTGTTACCGTGTAGGCAAAACCAAGATGTTTTGCTAACATCTTAGTCTTCATTCCTTTCTGTTTTTTGTGCTACTATCTGAGATCAATTTTATTCTATTTGATGAACCTGGTATAGTGTTTTTTAGAAAATACAGAGTCAGACGTTTGACTCAGCAGTTCTGATACAACTTGGGATGTCTGTGTCCCATATTGGGGTGCCCAGATTTGAATCCTAGCTTTGCTTCTGATTCCTGCATCCTGCAAATGCAGATCGTGCGAGGCCACAGGTGATAGCTTAGGAAGTTGAGCCTCTGCCACCCATATGGGAATCCCAGTTTGAGTTCCAAACTCCTGGCTTCCATCTGGCCCTTTTCCAACTGGTAGTTTTCCAAATCCTGTTCTAGATTGTATTTGTTATATTTTTAACCACAGCATTTGTATATACATTTTTAAAATCAACTTGTCAAGGTCAGCTAAAAGCAAAATAACTCTACTGAGATTTTTATTGGATTTATACTGAATCCAGATATCTATTTGGTGGTAATAGATACACATATCATTATAATGCATATTATATACTATACAGATATTTCTATCCTATCATTTATACGTTCTCTCCTAATTTATGTCAGAAATATTTTATCTATCCCTAACCATTTTATATGTTTAGTATATTATATAATAAATATTATATACACAAATATAAGCGCACGTGTGTGTGTGTGTGTGTGTGTGTGTGTCTGTGTAAGACTGTCATTGGCCAGCTTGCCTTGATTGTTTCACTGAGGGAGTAATGAATTACATTTCAGAGAGACAAAAGTAGGGATAGTTAAGCAAAGTTTATTAATATACATTTCAAGAGAGGGAAAGATCTAGTTGAGAGAAAATGTAGCACTCTTTTTTTTCCTGGTTTGGGGCTTTTCCCTAAAGCGTAAAGGGTGTTGACTTGTGATGTGGTAATGCTCATGATTGGCACTTTTGATTGACATCTGAGAGTTATATACCTTGAGATCTGTGCTCATGCAGCTTCCCAGTATGCACTGGGAATACCCATGGGGGCAGGGTAAGGATGCAAAACCACAAAGCTAATTCTATCATAAAGACCATATCATGAAGCCAGTGTCTCATTGTGCACGTCACAAACTAGACTTTTCTGGTTTGGCTGCATTCCCTTTTTGTCAGAAAATTTTAACCACAAGTTAAACCACAAAGTAGGCAGTCTTGGGTGGGTCCTGGTAGAGAGTCCCTGGAGAAAAGTCTATGGCTCCCCGCCCAGTTGCTCATTCAAATTATCAGCATTATTGTTCTGATTTCTATAAACATAATTTATTTCTGTAATGACTTTGAATACAACAATCTTGTTCAATTACTTTTATAATTCAATTTTTATATAAAATTATGTCTTCTGCAACTTTTTATACCTTCCTTTCTTTTTTTTTTCTTCCTGATTCCACTGGCTAGTCTCCTAGTCTCTAGTACAGAACTAAATACAAGACATGAGACTGGATCTCCATGTGTTTTACTTAAACTCACAAAGAAGAACCTTCAAATTTCAGAATTAAGATTTTTTTTATAAATGCTGCTTATAAATTAAAGTCCAATTATTACAATTTGATGCTCTTAAAATATTTTATTTATGTATTTTTATTTATTTGAAAGGCAGAGACAGAGAGACAGTAACAGATACAGAGAGATGGTCCACCTACTAATTTACTCCCCCACATATCTGCAATGGCCAGTGCTGGGTGAGGAGGAGCCCCAGAGCCAATAACTCAGTCTGAGTTTCACTTGTAGAAGGCAGGGGCCCAGGTACTGGGGGCATCACCTGCTACCTTCCAGGGAGGGCAGGAAGCTGAACTCAGAAGCAGAGCTGCAGCTTGAACCCAGGCATTCTGACAGGTAATGTGAGTGTCCCAAGTGGCATCTTAACCACTGTGCCAAATATCAGACCCTGATTTTTCCAACTTTAACCAGAACTTTAATTTTGAATGGATGTAGAATTTAACCAAAAGCCTTTTCTGTATCTTTTGATAATGATCAATAATTTTCTCCATAATTCTGTTAGTGTCATAAATTTAAATTATTCGATTTTCTTGTTTTGAAAAATCAATTCATTCTTAGAATAAAAACAACTTGGTGATAATAACCTTTTAAATATTTTTGCATTTTATTTAATAATACTTTGCTTAAGATTGTGCAACTCTGTTAATAGTGTGATTAATCCATAATTTTTCTGTCTTAAAATGCTTTTGTTAGGTTCTATATGTCAAGGTGTGGCTGGATTTCTGGAATTGAGATGTCATCCTTTCTTCCATACTCTAGAAGAGTTTTGGTTTTGTAATTCTTTCCTCCTGAAAATATTTGTATACTTCACAAGTGAAGCTATTTGGTGTTGGGTATTGTGGAAAGATCTTTAATTGTGGACTAATTTTTATAGTTGTATAAGTCCCCAGACTTTCATTTCCTCACCATCGATTTTGGTAAGACTGATTTTTCCCTAGGAATTCGTCTATTTCTCTGCATTCTGAAGCACATTTCCTAGCGTTGCTCATAACGTCTTTCTGTTGTTTAATGTCCTTAGAACTTGTCATGATGTCCACTGCTTTTTGGCTTTTATTTTATCCTTGTTCACTTTTTATTCGGCCACTCAAAGGCTTATAACTCAGCCTTTAACAAATAAAATGAGTTCTGGTTCTCTTGATAATCTGTTTTCTCTATTTTTTAAGATTTGACATTCATTTTATTGTTTCCTTCTGCTAATTTTCATGCCTTTAATGGGTTGTTCTTTGTCTAAAATTACTATTCATTGTTGTAGGTATAACATTTTTCTAATATGTGATTTTTCCATTATTAATTTCTTCAGTACAAAATTTTAGTTATATCTTGAGATGTTATGAATATTATTGTAGGTTTCATTTCAAAAGATTTACTAATTCTATTTTTACTTCTGTTTTAATCTATAGGTCATTCTTAATGTGCACATACACTGAAATTTGTTTTTATGTTTATATGATTTCTAGCTTGATTCTACTGTGATCAATGACCATACTCTTCTAATTATGAAATATTTTTCTTTATAAAATGCCCATTGTTTCTGTTATGAATATAACCACACTGGTTTCCTTTGGTTAAAGTTTTCTTGGTTGTATTTCTATGATATATTTATCTACATCTTTTTATTTTAATTTTTCTGATTTCTTTTGTGTGCCATGCCTAGGGGAAACAGTGTTTATTAATCTGAAAACTATTCTTTAAAATTGGAACTCTTATTCTATTTACCTGTACTATCACTACAGCATATTTGTGTTTATTTCTTTGTTAACTATTACTCTATTTGCACAATCTTTTTCTTATTTTCTTAAAAACTGATTATGTACCTTTTTGTAAACATTTTATTAAAATACAGCATTCTATTCTTCTCCCTTTATTTATATGACAGTTACACATTTTCTTACCGGTTACCCCAGATTTTACAAAATAAATTCTTGAATTACTAAAGCATAAGATACAAAAATTTGCATTTTTTATGGACCATAAAATGGTCTTATAATATTTTAATGCCATTTACTCTTCATTGTTAACACAATCTTCCTGTTGAGTATTTTAACTGTGTGTATGCATATTTGGCTGTGTATGTTTGTGCGTGTTGTGTGTATGTTTACAGACATCAATATATTATTACTGTTTTATATGATCAATATTCTTCAGGCTTGCCCATCTGTGGATGCATGTATTTCTTTATTCTTTTTTCTGTTTTCTGAGCTGTATCGAATGTTTTTTTCCTTTTGCTTAAGGAAAGCCCTTTTGTATCCTGTTAGCAAGCATAATTTTGAAGGATGATTTTATTGGCTAGGGTTTATACACTGGCATGGGTAAGACACAAACTTAAGTGTCTAATCAATTGTTATGTTTATTTTCCTCCTACTCAGCATTTGTCCTTGCATAGTTTTTCAACTTTGCTAATAAAAGTCTTTACTTATTGAGAAACAGAGAGAGACAGAGACAGCTTACATCTGCTGATTCACTCCCCAATGCATGCAATGGTTCCTGTTCTAAAGAGAAAGCCAGGAGCTGGGAACAAAATCCAGGTATCCCACACAGCTGGCAGGAACCCAAACACTCTGAGCCGTCACTAGTACTCCCAGGGGCTGTACTATAAAAGTGGAATCAAGAGCATAGCTGGGCACTGAACCCAAGCACTTTCATAGAGAACATAGGCATCCTAACCTCTAGGCCAAAGGCCTCGCCTCCATGAAGTATTGCTCATGTCAGGCAGCATATTAGTATTCCTGTACTAGGTTTCATGAGTAGTATGTCCAAAGTAATTTCTTTATTCAAAAGACTAAAGTGGTAGCCACAGCCCATGCGCCATCTGTGCAAATCTTTTTCTTCTTCTTCTTTTTTAAAGATTTATTTATTTATTTGAAAGGCAGAATTACAGAGAGGCAGAGGGAGGGGGAGAGAGAGAGAGAGAGAGAGAGAAAAAGAGAGAGAGGTCTTCCATCTGCTGGTTCACTCCCCAAATGGCCTCAATGACTGGAGCTGTGCTGATCTGAAGCCAGGTCTCCCACGTGGGTGCAGGGGCCCAAGGACTTGGGCCATCCTCCACCACTTTCCCAGGCCATAGCAGAGAGCTGGATCAGAAGTGGAGCAGCAGGGACTTGAACTGGCATCCATATGGGATGCTGGCACTGCAGGTGGCAGCCTCACCTACTGTGCCACAGTACGCGCCCCACAAATCTTTTTTCTCAGTTTCCTGTTCCAATGACTGCCCTCTTGTAATTCCTGAGTGATCTTTTAGCTTTCCTGACTCTACCAGTTAAAACTCCTTAGCTTCTACACCTGATTTCTGTGAATAAAAGAACCCACATACATACCAGTAGCTTGTGATAAGTCAAACCAAGAGCACACATAGAAACAAGAGACAGTAAATTAATATCAAAAGAATGAGTGTATTTGCACTTGCATTTGATTTGCAGATATGATGTTTTAGATAAAATAATTTTTATTTAACAAAACTGATCTGGAATAGACAAAATATATAGCTTATCTTTAGAAATGCACTTGATTTGACAGTAAAGCATGAGCGTTATAATGTCACAGTTTCCTTCTCTTTGCTCTTGTTGGTTCTGCCATGACAACACTTATTTACAGTATATTTACTTCTCTTTCCTTGGTTTTCCTTAGTAACTTATAGGCACACGAGGCAATTCAAAGATGGTGCCCAAAGGAAGTAAGGTGGGTGGAACCCAAAGTTGTTTACCAACAAAGCTAATTGGCCACACAACATCAGGGGAAGTGATGACAACTGATGATGAGTGTACAGATATATGGCTAGTCCTATAAAAATCGCCCCATAAAATGACCTTTTTAAGTGATTGGTTGGTCCTTATGCTCTGCCCCAATGACTCTGAAGTTTTGTGCTTTAAAAGGCTTTGCTATGTGCAAAATAAACAAGTTCTTGGTTTACATGACTCCCCGCTGCATCTGACTGTCTCCAGGATCAAGGGAGGCTGGGGAACAGGCAAGTGGCACACTTACCTTTCCTTGGACCCAGTCCATCCTCGTTCGGGTGGACTAAGAGCCTGCAACCTACTACTTTCCAAATTCCATTGAATTGGCTTGGTGTTTCGTGACGTGTGCTTAGACATAAATTCTATGTTGTGTGACACCTGAGGGGCTGGTGCTGTGGTGTAACAGGTAAAACCACCATCTTCAGCACCAGCATCGCATATGGTCACTGGTTCAAGTCCAGACTGCTCTATTTCTGATCCAGCTCCCGATTTGTGGCCCAGGAAAACAGCAGAAAATGGTCCAAGTGCTTGGGCCCCTGTACCAGCATGTCAGATCCAGAAGATGATCCTGGCTCCTGGCTTTGCCCTGGCCCAGCCCTCACTGTTGCAGTCATTTGGGGAGTGAACCAGCAGATGGAAGTTTTCTCTTTCTCTCTCTCTCTCTCCCCCCCCCTTTCAAATAAATTAATAATTTTTTTTAAAAAGGATTTTTCTCCAAGACTTTGCTGAATTCTAAGGGGAAAATATGGGGGAAAAAGACATCTGAAATTTTCTTTCATGAGGAGTTGAAAATTCTGTCAGTTTTTAGGTGTTACTCACTCCCTATGTGTCTAGGGAACATCTAAAAACAGTGACGGCATGGCCACAGATTTTTTTGATTAAAATGAAATGTGTATTCTGCTCTTACTCCAGTTATCAAAAATGCTTATGATTGTAGCACAGCTCATTCCTTTTCTTTCCTTTCCTGATTCCTTACTCCCCAAATTGTTCCTCATGTCAGGTAATTTTATAGTCATTTACCTACACAGAGTGAAACATGGCTTGAATTATCAACTACTATACCTTCAAGTGGAAAGAGTTGCTTCATTAGGTTTGAATATACATAAGTATTCATGGTTTTAAGCAGAAATTTCATTTTTTAGATTTGTTTATTTATTTGAAAAGCAGTGTGATACAGAAAGAAGGAAAGAGAGAAAGAAAGAGAAAAGGAGAGAGAGAGAGAGATCTTCCACCTGCTGCTCTCACTCTCCAAATGTCCACAACAGCCTGCGCTAGGGCAGGCCAAAAAAGCCAGGAGCCTGGAACATTGTTAGGGTTGCCCAGATGGTTCCAGGAGCCCATGTACTTTGGCTGTTACTCATTGCCTTTGCAGGTGCATTAGCAGGGAGCTAAATCAGAAGTGGAGCAGTGAAGACTGAAACTAGCACTTCTAAATGGGATGCTGGGATCAGAAGCAGTGGTTTAAGTCACTCTGCCACAACACTGATTTGAAATTTTCTTTTTCTATGCTTTAAAAATAAGTATTCTTCTGACATAAATGAATAAAATATTGTGTTGATCACCTCAATTTATCTGCAACACTGGTAAATGAATTACCACTGCATTATGTACTTTCATAATTATATCTGTTAATCAATAACACTCTGTGTTCTGTAATTCTGAAACATGAGGCTTAGTGGAGGTGAGTTATTTAATAAGCATATTTGTAAT
This sequence comes from Sylvilagus floridanus, assembly GCA_949820135.1. Classification (NCBI taxonomy): domain Eukaryota; kingdom Metazoa; phylum Chordata; class Mammalia; order Lagomorpha; family Leporidae; genus Sylvilagus; species Sylvilagus floridanus. The sequence goes on along the minus strand of OX463246.1, from coordinate 32,051,748 downwards.
GGAAAACACTTCTCAATTAATCCCTAAATGTGAGCCCTTCATTTGACAAATTCAATAAAAACCCAACTGTTGCCTGAGTATTTTGGGAAAGAAATAAAAAAAACTGCAGTACACTCACAATGGCATAATAAACAAATGTTAATTGATGTGCTTTGTTTGAAATACTTCCAGGGAGACTTGCAATGAGCAAGGTTGTTCTGTATAGGCAATTCAGCAACATATGTTGGCACATCCAGGAGAAGTCATCATGTGTAAGTGCTTTCCACCATCTGGTGTAGAAAAGAATGGGTACAGAAAGGAATGGGTAGAGCTAATACAACTATGTGACTTAATTCAGAGTAGCTTCGACTCATCAGGTAAAACACTTCGTGGTTAACATTTCATGGTGAGACTGTTCAAATAAAATTTGTTTGTTCTTAATGATATTTTTATACTCCTAATGCACTCTGTAGAGAAACAACATAGAGCAAACAACATGAGTAGTCTCATTTTCTCAGTGCCCATCTCTCCTCTTCCTCCTCCCCTCCTCCTCCTTCTCCAAAGGTACCTTTTCTTTCGACACAAATGGAAAATCTAAGTGTGGAAAGGGGGGTGTATTTAAAAGAGTACAGTCCCTCAAACACTTAGAGTGTCAGTGTGACAGACACATTGCTTCAGCAGAATGAAAGGCAGTGTGAGTATTTGTTGTGCTCAGGCTCTTGTCTGTGTGAACCCATGTGAGCACCGAAGTGCCCGAACCACCTATACAGATCAGGATTCTGCCTGTGAACACGATCCAGTACGTGCCTGGTTGCTGCTGGATGTTCTGTGAGTGAGCTTCACCCAAAGGCTCTGCCATTCTCACTGTATCAGGCTGTCTCCCAGATTAAATATAAACAAGGAACTGACATTCATTAAAGAGCTTCTGAGTGCTGGACGTTGTGTTAGAAAGTTGGGCAGCTCTTATGTTTAATCCTGACAACACCCCCGTGAAGGGAAGAATTTTTATCATTCCATTTCAGGGATGAGGAAACATGCTCCGAGAAGTCACGTTTTCCACACAACTTGTGAGAAGAGAGACATTCCTATCCCTTAATCTACTGTGTCACTCCTTCTTAAACTTTAATGGTCCTACAAGCCTTGGGCTTGAGATTCAGCATGGATAACAGGCTTTCGGGCAGTGACAAAAAGATGGTCGAGGAACCGCAATTTAAGTAGCAAGGAATTAACTCTTGCTGTTCTCCTTTGTAGGTTTTACAGTTCCCACAGGAAATAATTTTTTCTGATTACCAAGGAAGTGTTTATACTTTGAAGGTTAAAGGAAAAATAGTGGAAGGGGGAGCAGACAATGTGGCATAGCAGATTAAGCCACTGTTTGGCTGTTGTGGCTATTAGGAGAATGAACCAGCTGATGGAAGTTAGAGGTGGTGTTCACTGTGAGGCTAGGTAGCATGAGATTTATGAATTTGGAGTCTTCTGGAAAAGATGGTCACTAAAATTTTATGTAAATCCACTCACCAGAAAAAAATATATGCATCAGTGGCATTTACATCTCTGAACTGTAAAATGTAAAAGAAGAGGGGAAATGGCTATAGCAGATGACTATGAAGCGTGAACAAAATGCTGATGGATAAAAAATAGTGCTATCACCAAATAGTCTCTGGCATGCTGGGGATGGGTTGGGTCTTGCGTGGTTGGTGCCGGGGGTCTCTGCAAAGCCCAGAGCAGTAGGGGAAGGGACAGAACCTGTTCTGCTGTTCACAGACTGGCAGGCTGACCATCCCATATGATCTAAGTTCCCCTCTCCAAACAGTGAGTAGCCAGAGAAACAAAACCAAGCACAAAACAGCTCTGGAGAGGTTCTCTAGATTCCCCAGACGTGCATTCTTAACTAGGAAGCAGAAGAGGAGCCACACTTGATTTCAGTTCTTTCAAACTGTGGGCCCCCTCTTCCCTCCTGGCTACTTCCTGCGGAAAAATAAGAACTTTTATCTATAAGCAAAATCCGTGTTTGAGATGAGAATCCATTTTCCTAAGTCAAAGACAGTGGAGACTAAGGAAGGATGGAAATTCACCTGAGCTTCCAACAAGGGAACCGTAGTTAAAGATATGGCAATAACTTCACCTTGCTCAGAGCCTGCGTCTCAGACTAGGTTCAGCCTCTCCTGCCTCAGAGGGAGGAAAGCAAGGGTTAGGCAAATGAGACTAGATGGAAACGAGATCCTCTGTTACAGAATAATGCTACACTTGATAACAGTGTGTTTTTCCTGAAATTATGACAGCAGATGGCATTATTTTTGTAGGTCCACTTATTTCACTAATGTATTTATTCATTCATTATTCTCTGTAATTGTAGAGTTCACTGCATTATCTCAGATTTGTGCAATGCCATATGTTTCTATTGATTTTCAAGTGCCTTTCCTTTATGAAAAATTAAACTAGAGGTGGTAAGCAGGTGTTGTGATTATTATTTTACACATGAAGCTACTCACTTTGAGATGCTAAGTAATGTCCTCAAAGTCACAACAGCTACTAAGTGTCAAGTACAGTTTCAAACAGAATACTCTTTTCATGGTTTCTACGTAGTTAGCAAGAAGGAGACTCAACCGGGAATAGTTTAAACATAATTGTAGATTGATTCCAACATCCAGAGATGATGAAATAAAAGATAATTAAAAACTATATATTTTAATGGTGACTAGTGAAAAAGCTCTTAGTTAGTTCTTATTTTTCTGAAATACTTCTTATAAAGAAGGGGCTCTCTTTTGTTGATAGTGCCATTTTAAAAACATTTTTTAGGGACCAGTGCTGTGGCATAGGGGATAAAGCCACCACCTGAGGTGCCGGCATCCCATATAGGCACCGTTTCAGGTCCCCGCTGCTCCACTTCTGATCCAGCTCTCTGTCATGGCCTGGGAAGGCAGTGGAGGATAGCACAAGTCCTTGGGCCCCTGCACCGGCTTGGGAGACCCAGAGGAAGCTCCTGGGTCCTGGCTGCAGATCAGCGCAGCTCCAGCCATTGTGGACATTTGGGGAGTGAACCACTGGGTAGAAGACTTTTCTTTCTTTCTCTGCCTCTGCCTCTCTGTAACTCTGCCTTTCAAATAAATAAATCAGTTTCTCAGACAGAGAAGAAAAGACAGAGGCAGAGAGAGAGAGAGAGAGAGATCTTCCATCCATTGGTTTACTCCACAAATGGCTGCAACAGCCAGGGCTGTAGCAGATCCAAGAGCCAAATCCAAGAGCCAGGAGCTTCATTGGGGTCTCCCAAGTGGGAGCATGGTTCCTAGCACTTGGCCATACTCTGCTGCCTTCCTAGGGGCATTAGCAGGGAGCTGATTGGAATCAGAACAGAGCCCATATGGGACACTGGCATGCCAGATGGCCGCTTTACCCACTATATCACAGTGCCAGCCCCTTAAAACTTCTCTAATTGGAAAAGTTGTGTATATTCTGTACAACATGATATTTGGAAGTATATATACATATGTGTGTGTGTGTATATATATATTTGGAAGTATATATATGTATATATATATTTGGAAGTATATATATGTATATATATATATTTGGAAGTATACGTATATATATATATATATGGTGAAATGACTAAATTGAACTAATGACATAGTTACCATTTTTTAATGTAAAAAACACTTAGAAAATCTACCTTCAGCAATTTTCAAGTATGCAATATAGTTGCTAACTACGGTCAACATACTATAAATTAGATCTCTTGAATTTACCCTTGTCTGAGATGTTTATATCTTTCATAATATCACTCCAGTACCCCCATCCCCTCCAGTTCCCCTCATCCCCTCATAACCATCATTCTACCCTTGAATTTTAGGGCCAACTCATTTAGATTCCAAATGTGAGATCCCATGGTGGTGTTCATTTTTCTGGGATTGACTTTTTTTTACTTTACATAATGTCCTCCAGGCTTATCCATGTTGCTGCAAATGTCAGGAATTCCTTCATTGTCACGGCTGAAAAGTATATGTACATCACATTTTCTTTCATCCATTTGTTGACGGACTTTTAGGTTGATTCAATAACTTGGCTTTTGTGAATAGCGCTATAATAAACAGGGAAGAGTGGGAATCGCTTGAGTCTACTGATTCGTTCCCTTTGGTTATACAGCCCGAAGAGGTAATGCGTGCTACAGACTTGCTTGTTTGCATGATTTTCATCTTATCCTTTTTAGTGTTTCTTTCTTTCACTCTTCTCTCTTTCTTTCTTTTTTTCTTTCTTTCTTTCTTCCTTTCTTTCTTTCTTTCTTTTTCTTTTTTTTGCTTGTTATTCTTTCCCATTCCCAGTGGCTTTCAAGGTAAACCACATTTGCTTATTTGTTCTCATTTGTATTAAACCTTCTCAGTTGTCATGAGACTATATTCTTTTTCTCCTTACAATTTTGCCTAGATAATTCAATAATCAGTCTTTGAACAACTTCACTGAGCCCAACCTGATCTTGGAATCCTAGAGATTGTTAGATGTTCTCATGCAGCAAAACATTTTCCATTCCAATACTTTCTCCCACAGGTTCAACAGGCATTAAAAATGAATTCTGAGTGACTAGTATGAGCTGCATGAAGATGGGTAGTATTAAATAAAAATATAAAAACAAATGAAAAAACACAGCATCCAACTTATTTATAAAGGAAGAATTCCCAGTATGAACATATTGTGAACTTTAAAATTATATAGCACATGACATTTTACTTATATTTTCCTTTAATATTACTGATTCCAGCCAAGGAAAATATGCCTCTGACCATCTCTAAAGAAGTAGTTAAAGTCAGTCATAGAGACCGACGCTGCAGCTCACTAGGCTAATCCTCTGCCTGGGGCGCCAGCACCCTGGGTTCTAGTCCCGGTTGGGGCGCCGGATTCTGTCCCGGTTGTTCCTCTTCCAGGCTGGCTCTCTGCTGTGGCCCACGAAGGCAGTGGAGGATGGCCCAAGTGCTTGGGCCCTGCACCTGCATGGGAGACCAGGAAGAAGCACCTGGCTCCTGGCTTCGGATTGGCCCAGCGCACTGGCCGCAGCAGCCATTTGCAGGGTAAACCAAAGGAAGGAAGACCTTTCTCCCTGTCTCTCTCTCTCTCTCTCACTGTCTAACTCTGCCTGTCAAAAATAATATAAATAAAATAAAATCAGTTACAGACACTGTTGAATGTAAATAGAATATTTCAGAAAATAACTTTGATAGAAAGTTTAGTTAGATATTGTGGAATTCTTGTGGTCATTTTGATATGAGAACATTAGATTTAATCAAAATCTAAATACTAAAACATCTTCAATCAAGCAAAATAAAAGGCCTTGTTCTTCACTTAAAAATTTTTGTTTTTATTGAAATGTTGCATCAACTTCAAGTAGGTTTCAAATTGTGCAGAAGAAAATGGAAGTCTGATTTTTATAAAACGTGTTACTTTAATTGATTAATTTCTTAGTAAATATATTTTAGAAATACTTATGTAATTCTTATTTGCCCAGTGAGTCAAATTAAAAATTTAAGCTTTATTACTAAATTTTCAAAATTTTAAGACTGAATTCATTTATGCTTCACATTTTTCTCATTGAAAAATTTTTATTTTGGAAACTGCCTTTATTTAGCAGGATTAATGCTATAATCATCAAAGAAAGTGAACATAACTTTGTCATTTAATATTACATAATTTATTCTCTCATTTAATTATATTTCAAGTAGTTCCTTTTTCTTTCCTTTCAACAGGCGGAGTTAAACAATTTGACTGATCCTTTCACGAGGTATGATGCAAAAGTTGCTTCCGATGTAGGGGAAGATGTTTTCTCCAAGTATCTTGGATGGAGAATTGCCAACACACTTTCCAGCCTCTTCTTTCCCTGCGTTGACACCCGAATTCCTCCTTTGGAGAAGTCATTGACAAAATGGGATAAAATGAAATGCCCAAAGAAAAAGCAGGAGTCTATGAAGAAAAGAGTTCTACGTTTTACTGTAAGGTAAAGTGAATTTATTCTAATAAATTATATTTGCAAGTCATAGGAAATACAAATAACCCTGTTCTCCATTGTTGAAAACTCTTAATCCAAACCTTGCCTCCACTGCTTCCTATGTATCCTATCACAGGCAATGTTCTGCCTTGTTGGAAGCTGTTTCCTCCTGTTTAAATTAGGTCTTATTATGTAATATAGATTAGTGTTCATGTAATTATTATGTGGAAAGTATATCATATTTAAAGCATGGATTATGTCATTCAATATTCAAAACTTTATGCCTATTCACTTTACATATGTGTGGGTGTGCATCTGTATGTGGCTGTTCATCTTGTATGTATACGTGTATAGACGGAGTTAGCATGTAGTTAATGTATCTAACTTAGAGACTTGAACACAGTAAGTGTGCAGTAAGTGGTAGTTTTGAGAATACTTATCAATTTTTATGTTTTAACCCTTTATAAATGTCTTTTAATTTACTTCTAAGGACAAAAGGAAAACTTGGACAAAGGAAGAATTAATTAACAGGGTATTTTAAAATTTCATAATTATTTGCTCTTTATTCAATGGTGAATTAGTTACACATTCATAGAATTTCATTTACTACTTGACATATTTGGATATTTTCCACATTGTCATCCTCTGACATTAAAATGTAGGTGAAGAATCACTCTGTTGACTGCTGGCAACATAGGCTGTGTTTTACATTTTTAGTGAAGACTTAAGACAGGAATTTTTTATGTACTCCTTAGCCCAAGTTATTTAAAGAATGTGTTAATTTTTTTCTGTTAATATAGACAAATTTACAATGAAGTTAGCTTTCTTTATATTTTTGCCAATTCATCATTTGATACATTTTGATGCTCTGTTGAGTAATGTGTTCTTATTGATAGATCATGCTTTTTATTTTGATTTTGCTTTCCTTGATTCTTTTTTTATTGTACCACCTGGACCTCACCCATGTCTTATAAATTACATTTGATTTAGCTTTGCCCTTGTGCCATTTTAAAATCCAATCAAAATTATTGCTTCTGGTCTATAGGAATTTAACCTAGTGAATAAATAAGTTCTTGGTCTGAATAGTTGCTGACAATGTGTGAATTTAACTACATATTTTATTGCCATCACTGTAAATATTTTCTTAAATTTTCCCTTGATTACATAATGATTGGATTTTTTAATGTCTGCTGAATATTTGAAAAGATATTATTTTTGCTAGAGGAATGAGAAATAATTTGGATGAAAACTGCTTACTCTTTAAACCTATTTCCATAGCATCATTTCATATTTGCAAAGTCTAGTATTTTGTACTGTTTTTCTCCTTTGTAGGATTCTCACATTTTTTTTCTTTAAGAAAACACGCACATATACTTTCTCTGATGTTTTCAAAAGAAATGCTTCTATATTTTCTATATGTTATTATATATCAATGGTATAAAATGAAAGCTTCCCATTGTTTCCAATCCCTGTGTGCCTGGTTTACCTTCATCCCTCCTGTCCTGCTAACAACGTAGTAATTGGTTGTTTATCATTTCGGAGTCTATAAGATTCAAATATAGGAAAGTATAAGTTTTTTATTCTCTGAATTTTTACATGGAAGTAAACAGTTGGCATCTTGCATTTTAAAGTTTAATTTTATTTCATAGAAATCTTTCCATGAGAGTCCACAGGGAATTTTTTATTACTTGTTGAGAATCAGATATGATATTTTCCTTAGTACATATGTACTATATTTTCTCTTTTTCCATTGGTTGGCCTTTGGGTTGTGTTACATTGTCTGCTACTACAGAATGCCAAAAAAAGCAACCTTTTGCATGCACGCCTTTTTAATACCTGGAGGAATGTCTGCAAGGTAAACTCTTAAAACTGTGATTTCTGAATCAAAGCTTATACACATTTGTAATATAAATATGCATTTCCAAATTGCCTTTCAGAGAAGTTATGCAAATTTGTATCCTCACCAATAATGTAGGAGAGTGTCTGTTCTTAGACTTCCCAGCGGAGGGCTTTGACAAATGTTTGAGATTTGAAACTCTGAGAAGTGTGGTGGGCTTCCACCCCACTTACTCCAGTATGGGGTGTGGGGGTACCAAACAGTGACTGAAGCCACTGAACCACAGTGCCTGCCCCAAACCACTCTTTCCAAAGATTTATTTATTTATTTATTTATTATTGGAAAATCGCTTCTCGGCCTTTTGGCTAAGATCAAGTGTATTTATTATTGGAAAGGCAAAGTTACTCATTTAGTTTTTTGAGTAGTTGTGACCTTTCATTTGTTAAGACCTTTTCGTGTTTGTTTTATTTGGAAATTACCTTCCTTGTGTTTTTTCTTATTTTATGTTTATGTTTTCTTTTCTCTTCATGTTGCTTTGTAAGATGGCCTCTTTCAATCTATTTGTCCCTCCATGGAAAGAGTTAAAAGTATCGATTTTGTAAACTACCATGTTGTACTTATTTTAAAATTTTGATTATAGTATTATTTGCCATGCTTATTGCATTTTTCTATGTAAAATTATTTGTAAATTGTCCACGTGGTTTATGGAGGTTTTTATTTTTTTGTCTCTTTAGAAAAATTAAAACATTATCACATTCCTGCTAGTAATTTTAAGGGATAATTTTGTGCATTGTGATCATTGATCCATTTGAAAATTTTTTGTGATGTTTGCAGTGAAGTGTGGATCCAAATATTATCCTCAGTTGTCCTAACAATATGTATTGAATCATCTATCTCCCCTTAACACTTTTCTTTCTTTTTTTTTAAGATTTATCTTATTTATTTGAAAGAGCTACAGAGAGAGGCAGAGAGAGAGAGAGAGGGGTCTTCCATCTAATGGTTCACTTCCCAGTTGGCTGCAACGGCAGGAGCTGCACCCATCCAAAGCCAGGAGCCAGGAGCTTCTTCTGGGTCTCTCACATGGGTGCAGGGGCACAAGGACTTGGGCCATCTTCTGCTTTCCCAGGCCACAGCAGAGAGCTGGATCGGAAGAGGAGCAGCCGGGACTAGAACTGGCTCCCATATGGGATGCAGTCACTTCAGGCCAGGGCTTTAACCTGCTGTGCCACAGCGCTGGCCCCAAACACTTTTCTTGATTTTAAGTATTATCCTTATCAAAACTAAGCTCCCATTTTTTGTGTGTGTTTAATTTTGAATTTTTTATACTGTTCTTTGACTCTAGGATATTCTAATACTACAACTCATACATATTTAAATGTGTGAATTAATTTATTATAGTACTATTTTGTACGTTAATATGTATAGGGATTGTTTCATATTGCTAATTCTTTGGAGATTTTTGCAAGCAATTTTTATTTATTCATATTTCCTATCAACTTTAAAATTAATTTGTATAATTTATTTATTTTTAAAGAATTGTTTTATTTATTTGAAAGAATTACAGAGAGGTACAGCCAGAGAGATAAAGGTCTTCCATTCTGCTGGTTCACTCCCCAGATGACTGCAATGGCCAGGGCTGAGCTGATCCAAAGCCAGGAACCAGCAGCTTCTTCCAGGTCTCCCACATGGGTGCAGGGGCCCAAGGACTTAATTAATTATAGTACTACTGTCCTTCAATTTTACACCGTGTGTCCTTAAATCTCAAGAGGACTGTGAAAAGATATTCTATAAAAACAGTAACCAAAATAGAGAAGTGGTAATGATATGGACATACTTCAAGAAGTTTATGGACTAATGGATTTTAAAGTAAATTTATTTTAGTGCATTTTTAAATTTAGACATAGTTTATTCATGATGTACATTTTAAATGAACTTTTTGACGTACCCTCCTTCTCAAAATAGACATTAAATAGGGATCACTCATCAGGAAGATACAAAAATTACAAATATATGTTGCCACCTAAATGTATAAAGGAAATGTTCACAGAATTATGAGAAATAGATAAAAAAGGGTAACAACCATAAATTTCAATACTGAATATTCAATAATGACTAGCACACCCAAGTAGAAGATCAATATGAAGACATTGAACTCTAATAAGACTATATTCCAAATGGTTCTAATATTTATATACAGAACATTCCACTGGCAGCAGATTAGACATTTTCTAATCAAGTGTCAGGGAATTTTCTATAGGAAACCCTTTGTTAGGTCACAAACAAGTGTTAACAAATTGAAAAGACTGAAATCATACCAAGTATCTTTTCCAAACATAATTGAGTGGAGGTAGAAATCAACAGCACAACAGAAACTAGAAAATTCACAAATATGTGGAAGTTAACAGTACACCTTTGAGCAATCATTGTGTCAAAGAATATATCAAAAAGAAAACCAGAAATGTTTTAAGACAAATGAAAATGAAACACACCATAAAATTTATGGGTGCTGCAAAAACAAACAAACAAAGACTATTAAAGGCTTCAATGATGATAAGCAGCTACATTGAAAAAGAAAATCTCTGGGCTGGTGCCCTGGGTTAATCCTCCGCCTGCAGCACCAGCATCCCATATGGGCACCGGTTCTAGTCCCGGTTGCTCCTCTTCTGGTCCAGCTCTCTGTTATGGCCTGGGATGGCAGTGGAGGATGGCCCAGGTGCTTGGGCCCCTGCACCAGCGTGGGAGACCAGGAAGAGGCTCCTAGCTCCTGGCTCCTGGCTTGGGTTCGGCACAGCTCCAGCCATTGCAGCCATTGGGGAGTGAACCAACGGAAGGAAGACCTTTCTCTCTGTCTCTTTCTCTCACTGTCTGTAACTCTACCTCTCAAATAAATAAATAAACCTTTAAAAAAAGAAAAAGGAAATCTCAAATGGGTAGGCATTTGGCAAAGCAGTTAAGACATTGCTTGAGACACCGACATCTCATATCAAAATGCCTGTATTCAAGTCCTGTCTTGGCATGTGAGTCCAACTTTCTGCTAATGCACATCCTGAGACGCACCAGATCGATGGTCCAATGACTTGGGTTCTCACCACATGCATGGAAGACCCAGATTAATTTCCAGGACCTGGCTTTGCCCAGGCCCAGCCTTGGCTGTTGTGAGTTTTTAGGGAGTGACCCAACAGATGGAAGATTTCTCTCTCTCTGCTTTACTAATTAAAATGAAAATAAATAGGAGGCCGGTGCCATGGCTCACTTGGTCAATCTTCCGCCTGTGGCGCCAGCATCTCATATGGGCTCTGGGTTCTAGTCCCAGTTGCTCCTCTTCCAGTCCAGCTCTCTGCTGTGGCCCAGGAAAGCAGTGGACGATGGTCCAAGTGCTTGGGCCCTGTGCCCACATGGGAGACCAGGAGGAAGCACCTGGCTCCAGGCTTCGGATTGGCGTAGCTCTGGCCATAGCAGCCTTATGAGGGGTGAACCAACAGAAGGAAGACCTTTCTCTCTGTCTCTCTCTCTCTCTCACTGTCTAACTCTGTCAAATAAAAAAAATTTTTTTTAAATAAAAAAAAAATTTTAAATGAAGATGTCAAATAGCAACTCCACAAATTAGAAAAAGGATAAAACTAATTATTATTAATTAAGAAATTATTAGAATAAAAAATAACATTTGAGCAGAAATAAAATAGATAATAGTAAATAGAAAACACTGAAAATAATAGGAAAAGTCAAAAAAACAGATTTTTAAAGATAAAATTGACAAAACTTTGAATAAGAAAAAATAAATAAGACTGAACAAAAAATGAAAAAGGAGACATTGCAAATGATACCACACAAATACAAAGCATCATAAAAACATCTGTGAGCTAACTGGATAAACTAGAAGATATAGGTGAACTCCTAGTAACGTACTAAACCATGGAGGCACCAGAAATAACTATAAAGAAACACAAAGTCTCAACAGACCTGAAACTAATAAATCAATAGTGAAAACTCTCAACAAAGTATAAACCTGAACCAGATAATTTCACTGGTGAGTTATACCAAACATTTGAAGAAGAATTAATAATAAAGCTTTCAAACTCTCCCAAAAATTCAAGAAGAGATAATACTTCTCAGCTCATTTCAAGAATTTAGCATTACCAAAGCCAACATTAAAACTTTAGACCAAAAACCACTGATGAATAAAGATGCAAAATCCTCAACAAAATACTACAAAGGAACTCAATGGTATATTGTCAAAATAACATACCATGAGTAAGTGAGTTTTATTCCTGGAATGCAAGGATGGTTCAATATATGAAAAATAAATAATGTGACACACAAACATTAAAATAATGAATGCTAAAAATCATGTGATCTTTTCAATAGATGCAGAAAACATATTTGATATAACTCAACACCGTTTTCTGAAAAACTATCAATAAATTTAGGAATACAAGTAACATACTTTAAGATAATAAAGGCTAAATATTGAAACTCTGCAGGAAGCATCATATTTAATGGTAAATAACCAAAAAAGTTTTTCCTCTGAGATAAAGAACATGATAAGATTCTCCTATTTTTATTCAACATGTTACATGAAGTCTTAGCTGGAGCAATTAAATAGGAAAATGAAGTAAAAGCCACCCTTGTCAGAAAGATAGAAGTAAAATAGTCTGTGTTTTGCAGGTGATATGCTCTCATATAATCTTAGAGAATACACTAAAAGAAAGCCTATTAGAAATAATAAATGAATTTAGTAAAATTACAGACTGCAAAATCATTCAAAAATGAGTTGCATTTCTATACACTAACAAGAAACTATCAAAAAGGAAATTATAAAAACTGTCACATTTACAGTAGAACCAAAAAGAATAAAACATTTAGGAATAAATTAAAGATGTAAAAGATTTCTATACTGAAAAACTAAAAACCGCTGATGAAAATAATTAAAGAAGATAGAAACAAATGAAAAATATCCTGTATTCATACACTGTAAGATTTAATGTTGCAAAACTTCCATACTAACCAAAGTTTTCTATAAATTCAATATAATTTCTATCAAAATTCCAATGGACTTTTTAAACAAGTACAAAATTCATAATTAAATCATAAAGTTTATATGAAACTACAAGAGATCACAAATAGCCAACTCTATCTTGGGAAAGAAAAATAAAGCTGTAGGTACCCCATTGTCTGATTTCAAAATATATTAGAAAGCTACAGTAACCAAAACAGCATGGTATTGGCATAAAGACAGACATATAGACTAATGGAACAGAATTGAGAGTGCAGAAATAAATCCACACTTATCTGATCAGCTGAATATCCACCCACAACGGTACCAAGAAAAGATGGGTGGTCTTTTCCATAAATGTTTCTGGGGAAAACTGGATATTCACATGTAAAAAAATAAAATTGGATCCTAGTATCACACACAAAAATCAACTCACAGTGGGTTAAAAAATTAAATACAGGACATGAAATTGTAAGAGTCATTGAAAAAAACATAGTGGGAAATCTTTATGATGTTTGTATTTGTAATGATTTTTTGATTGTGATACCAAAAGCACAGGCAGCCACAAAAATATACAAATGTAATATTCAATAAAAAGCTTTTGGAGAGCGGCAAGATGGTGGAATAGGAAGGGAGCACACCGATAGTCTGGGGAGAGACAGTTTAATAAAAGTGGAGATACTGCAGGTTCAAGGAAGAGTAGGGGAAGAAACAGCAGAGAAAACCATTCCGGAACTGGAGATTCACAGTGGACCTGCGTGGAGAGCGTGGGAGCCCGCAGTTTGGGACACCAGCAGCAGATTCAACACACCAGCGCTAGAACGCGAGGTGAGCCAAACTTCAATAGCCCAAGACACCAGCAGGGAAGCGGAAAGAGGAGACTAGAGCGAACAAGGCTTGAAACCCTGCGGGGAAAAGTTCACCAGGCTAACTAGAAGAGAGAGAGAGAGAGGGGAAAAAAAAAAAGTGACCCATACGGACACGAGCTTCTCTCTCTCCGCTCACCTCTCAAAGCTGAGCAAGACAAAGAGCAGGCGCCATTTTGGAATACATCATAAGCAGGGCGACCTCGGGTCAGCACCGGCCCTGAGCCTAGCAGAAAAACCTGACTCTGGGTGGGAGGGGTGAAATAACAGGAGATTAGAACCTAATGAATGTGTGGTGCTAATGAACTGAGGCTGTGAAAAAAGAGACGGTGGGGGAGAGAACTCACAGAAATCACAAATTCATGTGAGTACTCTCCAGAGACGCTACAGTTCAGTAGCCTTGGCAGCCCAGTGGGAGACTACAGGAGAATCTGAGCCCACACTGAAGGCCTCAGAGATTCCCTCTGTGGTCCTTGGGAAAGAGCTTCTGATCTCTGGCTCCCGTGGGTATATCATTCGCCGGCTAACCACCCCCAATTCCATTCAGCTGTGTGGAATTACTTCCCTTTTGAAACAAACAAAAAAAAGTAACAGAGAGAGATTTACCACGCCTAACCTGGGAGTGTCTCCTTTGACACACCCTCAACCCTGAGGAACCAAACAGAGCTCTCAGGCCACACCCATCTCAAGCCTCTAAGGCTCCATCAAAAGCAGACAGTCCACTTAATCTAGAGTCATAGTATAACAAGAAAAAAACACCACAGTGAAGAAACCAATATGCCAAACAACAAACGCAAAAACCGAGGTAATAAGAACAAGGAAGACACTATGGCATCCCCAAATGAAAAAGACACCCCAATTCAAGATTACGAAGATGATGAGATAGAAGAGATGCAAGAAGCAGATCTCAAAAAATTGATAAGAACACTAAGAAGTACTCAAAAACAAATTCTTGAACTACAGAAATCCTTAATGGACAAGGTAGAAAATCTCTCCCGTGAAAATGAAATATTATGGAGGAATCAAGCTGAAATGAAACAACTAGTAGAACATGAAACTGTGATAGTGATGAGAAATCATAATGAAGTGAAGAATTCAATAGATCAAATGAAAAACACATTAGAGAGCCTTAGAAACAGAATGGGTGAGGCAGAAGAGAGAATATCGGACTTAGAAGACAGAGCACAGGAAACTATACAGTCAAACCAAAGAAAAGAAGAGGAAATTAGAAATATAAAAAATATTGTTGGGAATCTACAGGATACTATTAAAAAACCCAACTTTCGAGTTCTAGGAATTCCTGAAGGCATGGAGAGGGAGAAAGGATTAGAAGGCCTTTTTAGGGAGATAATAGCAGAAAATTTCCCAGTTTTGGAGAAAGACAGAGACATCCTAGTACAGGAAGCTCATAGAACCCCTAGTAAATATGACCAAAAGAGATCCTCACCACGACACATTGTAATTAAACTCACCACAGTGAAACAGAAAGAAAAGATCCTAAAATGCGCAAGAGAGAAACGTCAAATTACACTCAGAGGATCTCCAATTAGACTCACCGCAGACTTCTCATCAGAAACCCTACAAGCTAGAAGGGAATGGCGAGACATAGCCCAGGTACTTAGAGAGAAAAACTGCCAACCCAGAATATTATATCCTGCAAAGCTCTCATTTGTGAATGAAGATGAAATAAAGACCTTTCATAACAAACAAAAATTGAAAGAATTTGTTGCCACTCGTCCAGCCCTGCAAAAGATACTTAAAGATGTGTTACACACAGAAACACAGAAACACGGCCATCAACATGAAAGAAGGTAAATGAAGGGAACCTCACGGCAAAAGATCACAGGGAATTCAAAGCATACATTAGAAAATATCTTTGGCAAATGGCAGGGCAAACTTACCACTTATCAATAGTCACACTGAACGTTAAAGGTCTAAACTGTCCTGTTAAAAGACAGAGATTGGCTGATTGGGTTAAGGAACAAAAACCATCTATTTGCTGCTTACAAGAAACACATCTTTCCAAGGAAGATCCATACAGACTGAAAATAAAAGGATGGAACAAGATATACCATGCCAACAGAAATGAAAAAAGAGCAGGTGTAGACATCTTAATATCGGACTACATAAACTTTAACACAAAAACTGTTGAGAGACAAAGAGGGGCACTATATAATGATTAAGGGATCAATACTACAGGAAGATATAACAATTCTCAATGTATATGCACCTAATTACAGGCCACCGGTTTATTTAAAAAATTTGTTAAGAAACTTAAAGGGAGACTTAGACCCCAACACAATAGTACTGGGGGACTTCAATACTCCACTCACAGATATTGACAGATCGACAGGACAGAAGATCAACAAGAAGACAATAGATTAAACAACACTATAGCCCAAATGGATCTAACAGATATCTACAGAACTTTTCATCCTGCACATAAAGCATTCACATTCTTCTCAGCAGTACATGGAACCTACTCTAGGATTGACCACATATTAAGCCATAAAGCAAGTCTCAGCAAATTCAAAAGAATTAGAATCATACGATGCAGCTTCTCAGACCATAAGGGAATGAAGTTGGAAATTAGCAACTCAGGAATACCTAGAGCATATGCAAATACATGGAGATTGAACAACATGCTCCTGAATGAACAATGGGTCACAGAAGAAATCAAAAGAGAAATCAAAAATTTTCTGGAAGTAAATGAGGATAACAGCACAACATACCAAAACTTATGGGATACAGCAAAAGCAGTGTTAAGAGGAAAGTTTATATCAATAGGTGCCTACATCTAGAAACTGGAAAGACACCAAATAGATGACCTTTCAATGCATCTCAAGGATCTAGAAAATTTGCAGCAAACTAGACCCAAATCTAGTAGAAAAAGAGAAATAATCAAAATCAGAGAAGAAATCAACAGGATTGAATCCAAAAAAATTACAAAAAATCAGCCAAACGAGGAGCTGGTTTTTTGAAAAAATAAACAAAATTGACACCCCATTGGCCCAACTAACTAAAAAAAGAAGAGAAAAGACCCAAACCAGTAAAATCAGAGATGAAAAAGGAAATGTAACAACAGACACCACAGAAATCAAAAGAATCATCAGAAATTACTACAAGGACTTGTATGCCAGCAAACAAGGAAACCTATCAGAAATGGAGATTCCTGGACACATGCAACCTACCTAAATTGAACCAGGAAGACATAGAAAACCAAAACAGACCCATAAGTGAGTCAGAAATTGAATCAGTAATAAAGGCCCTCCCAACAAAGAAAAGCCCAGGACCAGATGGATTCACTGCTGAATTCTACCAGACATTTAAAGAAGAACTAACTCCAATTCTTCTCAAACTATTCAGAACAATCGAAAAAGAGGGAATCCTCCCAAATTCTTTTTTATGAAGCCAGCATCACCTTAATTTCTAAGCCAGAAAAAGATGCAGCATTGAAAGAGAATTACAGACCAATATCCCTCATGAACATAGATGCAAAAATCCTCAATAAAATTCTGGCCAATAGACTGCAACAACACATCAGAAAGATCATCCACCCAGACCAAGTGGGATTCATCCCTGGTATGCAGGGATGGTTCAATATTCGCAAAACAATCAACGTGATACACCACATTAACAGACTGCAGAAGAAAATCCATATGATTATCTCACTAGACGCAGAGAAAGCATTCAATAAAATTCAACACCCTTTCATGATGAAAACCACTGAGTTCTGGTACCAGACAAGGATGCCCACTCTCACCACTGCTATTCAATATAGTGCTGGAAGTCTTAGCCAGAGCTATTAGGCAAGAAAAAGAAATTAAAGGGATACAAATTGGGAAGGAAGAACTCAAACTATCCCTCTTTGCAGACAACATGATTCTTTATTTAGGGGACCCAAAGAACTCTACTAAGAGACTATTGGAATTCATAGAAGAGTTTGGCAAAGTAGCAGGATATAAAATCAATGCACAAAAATCAACAGCCTTTGTATATACAGGCAATGCCACAGCTGAGGAAGAACTGCGAAGATCAATCCCATTCACAATAGCTACAAAAACAATCAAATACCTTGGAATAAACTTAACCAAGGACATTAAAGATCTCTACAATGAAAATTACAAAACCTTAAAGAAAGAAATAGAAGAGGATACCAAAAAATGGAGAAACCTTCCATGCTCATGGATTGGAAGAATCAATATCATCAAAATGTCCATTCTCCCAAAAGCAATTTACAGATATAATGCAATACCAATCAAGATACCGAAGACATTCTTCTCAGATCTGGAAAAAATGATGCTGAAATTCATATGGAGACACAGGAGACCTCGAATAGCTAAAGCAATCTTGTATAACAAAACCAAAGCCGGAGGCATCACAATACCAGATTTCAGGACATACTACAGGGCAGTAGTTATCAAAACAGCATGGTACTGGTACAGAAACAGATGGATAGACCAATGGAACAGAATAGAAACACCAGAAATCAATCCAAACACCTACAGCCAACTTATATTTGATCAAGGATCCAAAACCAATACCTGGAGTAAGGACAGTCTGTTTAATAAATGGTGCAAGGAAAACTGGATTTGCATTGCAGAATCATGAAGCAAGATCCCTACCTTTCACCTTACACAAAAATTCATTTAACATGGATTAAAATTTTAAACCTACGACCCGACACCATCAAATTATTAGAGAGCATAGGAGAAACCCTGCAAGACATAGGTACTGGCAAAGACTTCTTGGAAAATAGCCCAGAAGCACAGGCACTCAAAGCCAAAATTAACTACTGGGATTGCATCAAATTGAAAAGTTTCTGTACTGCAAAAGAAACAGTCAGGAAAGTGAATAGGAAACCGACAGAATGGGAAAATATATTTGCAAACTAGGCAACAGATAAAGGGTTGATAAGCAGAATCTACAAAGAAATTAAGAAACTACACAACATCAAAAAAAAAACCCACTTAAGAGATGGACCAAGGACCTCAATAGACATTTTTCCAAAGAGGAAATCCAAATGGCCAACAGACGCATGAAAAAATGTTCAAGATCCCTAGCAATCAGGGAAATGCAAATCAAAACCACAATGAGGTTTCACCTCACCCCGGTTAGAATGGCTCACATTCAGAAATCCACCAACAATAGATGCTGGAGAGGATGTGGGGAAAAAGGGACACTAATCCACTGTTGGTGGGAATGCAAACTGGTGAAGCCACTATGGAAGTCAGTCTGGAGATTCCTCAGAAACCTGAATATAACCCTACCATTCAACCCAGCCGTCCCACTCCTTGGAATTTACCCAAAGGAAATTAAATTGGCAAACAAAAAAGCCGTCTGCACAGTAATGTTTATTGCGGCTCAATTCACAATAGCTAAGACTTGGAACCAACCCAAATGCCCATCAACAGTAGACTGGATTAGGAAATTATGGGACATGTACTCTACAGAATACTATACAGTAGTCAAAAACAATGAAATCTGGTCATTTGCAACAAAATGGAGGAATCTGGAAAACATCATGCTGAGTGAATTAAGCCAGTCCCAAAGAGACAAATATCATTTGTTTCCCTTGATTGGCGAAGACTAACTGAGCACCAAAGTGGAAACCTGTTGAAGTGAAATGGACACTATGAGAAACAGTGACTTGATCAGCTCTTGTGCTGACTGTTGTTGTACAATGTAATACTTTATCCATTGTAGTATTTTTTTTTTATCCTAGTACTAGTGGTTGAACTCTGTAATTAACACACAATTATTCTTAGGCGTTTAAATTTAACTGAAAATTGATCCCTGTTAAATATAAGAGTGGGAATAAGAGAGGGAGGAGATGTATAATTTGGGACATGCTCTATCAGAACTGCCCCAAATGATGGAGTTAGAATTGTGCCAGGGGATTCCAATACAATCCCATCAAGGTGGCATGTACCAAGGCCATCTCCCTAGTCCAAGTGATCAATTTCAGTTCACAATTGATCACACTGATAGGTCTAAGAGTCAAAGGGATCACATAAACAAGACTAGTGTCTGCTAATACTAACTGATAGAATCAAAAAGGGAGAGAATGATCCAACATGGGAAGTGGGATACACAGCAGACTCATAGAATGGCAGATGTCCTAAATAGCACTCTGGCCTCAGAATCAACCCTTAAGGCATTCGGATCTGGCTCAAGAGCCCATGAGAATATTTTAGGCATGGAAAGCTAAGACACTGTGAAAAACAAAAAAAAGAAGACCTAAATGAAAGATCTCTGTGAGTGAGATCCCAGTGGAAAGAACGGGGCCATCAAAGAAGGAGGTACCTTTCTCTGAAGGGAGGAGAGAACCTCCACTTTGACTATGATCCTGTTGGAATAAGATCGAAGTCGGCAAACCCTAAAGACTTCCATAGCCTCAGCAACTCATGACTAGAGCCTAGGGAGATTACAGACACCATAAACAATAGTGTCAAATTGTTAAATCAACATCAGGAGTCACTGTGTACTTCCGTCTCATGAGGGATCTGTCCTTAATGTGTTATCCAATGTGAAATAATGCTATAACTAGTACTGAAACAGTATTTTTACACTTTGTGTTTCTGTGTGTGGGTGCAAACTGATGCAATCTTTACTTAGTATATACTGAATTGATCTTCTGTATATAAAGATAATTGCAAATGATTAAAAAATCTTGGTGTTAAATTGGAAATTGCATAGAAAATTAATCAATTTAAAAATATATATATCATGTAGGATCTCTGTCCTTAACGTGCTATACATTGTGAATTAATACTATAACTGGTACTCCAACAGTATTTTTCACTTTGTGTTGCTATGTGAGGGCAAACTGTTGAAATCTTTACTTAATATATACTAAACTGATCTTCTGTATATAAAGAGAATTGAAAATGAATCTTGATGTGAACGGAAGGGGAGAGGGAGTGGGAAAGGGGAGGGTTGCGGGTGGGAGGGAAGTTATGGGGGGGAAGCCATTGTAATCTATAAGCTGTATTTTGGAAATTTATATTCTTTAAATAAAAGTGTTATTAAAAATAAATAAATAAATAAATAAATAAAAAGCTTTTACTAAGCAAAGGAAATAATGAACAGAATAGAAAGCATCCTACAGAATATAAGGAAAAATGTATTTGCAAGCCATACATAGGACAAGGAGTTAATCTCAAAAAATATAGAAAATTCTATAACACAGTGGTAAAAAAAGGAAAAGAAAAATAGGTAACACCACTTGGGATGCCTCCATCCCATATCAGAGTACATGGGATTGAGTCCTATATCCACTTCCAATTCTAGCTTCCTATTAATGCACACCCTGAGAGACATCAGGTGATAGCTCAAATACTTGAGTCCTGCCATCCAGACAGAAGACCAGGCTCCTCGTTTCAGCTTAGCCCAACTCCACCTGTTGTGAATATTTGGGGAATAATTCAACAGATGGGAGATCTCTCTCTGCCTTCCAAACAAATGAAGGAAATAAAAGAAAAACAGATTTTAAAAAACTATATCAATAACTATATTTTAAAAATAGACTAAAGAATCAAATAGATGTTTTTCCAAAGACATTAAATTAGCAATAGGTCTATAAAAATATTCAACATCAGTGGTCATCAGGATATTCTGTGGGAGAGGACTGTGACTATGAGAGCCCATTGGAGAGAAACCACATGGTGGAGAGTAAGTATCAGCTGGCGGCTAACAGTAAGGCTCTTGCCATACTAAAAGACCAACCTGGGCAAGACAGCTCATGCCAGCTGCCAGCTGAATGCAGCTTCGTGCATGTACTCAGCTGATACTCTAGGATATTTAGGCTACTCATCCCCACCCAGAGAACCCTGTCCAAATTCCTGACCAACAGAACTGAGACAAGAGGTGGCCATTGTTTTGCGTCATGGAAGTTTGGGGATAGTTTCTCAAGCAGTAATATGTGATGAAACTGAATTGTTTTTGCATATTGTGTGACACTAGTGTGCTAGTAAGTCTTCTTACTAATAATGGATCTAGAAACTCTGCATCAGTAGTGCTAAGCAAGATTAGTTTATAATTTCATTGTTTTTCAGTCATTGTGAAGTTTTGGCATAATGCTATTCTTATGAAGATTCTTCTTTTTCTATGATCAGAATACTTTTAACAATTTGTAATGGTCTAATCTTTAAAGCTATGTAGAATTTCCTCTTAAACTATCACTGCCTTGTGTTTTTGTCTAATTTTGTCAAATTTTTCCATTTCCTTCCTTCTCTTCTCTTCTCTTCTCTTCTCTTCTCTTCTCTTCTCTTCTCTTCTCTTCTCTTCTCTTCTCTTCTCTTCTCTTCTCTTCTCTTCTCTTCTCTTCCTTTTTTTACGTGACATATCTTACCCAGCCCAAAGCCTCAAGTCCAGAGGGATTCTGGTTGAGGGTCTTTGGACAGTTGGTGGGGGTGGCATCTGTGGAAGCGCCAAGTATAGGAGGCATTGCTGGTGGGGAAGCATTGGTCCTTCCACTGACAGCTGTCCTCCTTTACCTGTCTCAAGGAAACACCTTTAGTGGGGCAGCCTCTAGGCTGGGTCCCTGGCAGGCTCCCTTTGCTTATTCTCCTCTCCATAGCTGCACTTGCTGCCTTGCACCTTTGCCAGCAATGTTTCTGTTTTCTGTAGCAAGACTGTTATTCAGCCAGGGTACACAAGTCCAAGTAGATTCAGTTCCTATTGTTTGAAGCCCCTAACATAAAAGTATCTGCAGTATTAATCCTAAAACTCAGTCTCTTCAGATGTTTCTCTTTCTCCTTAGGTCAATTTAGCAAATTATATGTTCTTTGAGTATGATTTATTTCATCCTAGTTTTTCAGGATTTATTTGGTCATAATTAAACAAAGTATTCTCTTGTGATTCCTTATAATTCTGTTTCTGTGGTTATTGCCCCCTCAATTTTTATGTTGTAACTTTTCATCTTGTTTCTTTTAACCCTTTTAATTAGTTTTGCTAGTATTTTTAAATCTATTTTATGTGACTTCCCTGATGATCTAGTTTTTGGATTTTAACTCAGGTATTTTTCTTCTTATCTACGTGAATTGATTACTTCTTTCCTCTGATCTATTAAGAGCTTCATCTCCTAAGCTCTTGAAGAAGACATTAAGTCATTGAGAAAATGCTCTTCCTTGGCCTTTGCTGAAAGCATTATTTAAGTTCCCAAATCATGGGAACACTGCAGCCTAAAGCTATCTTTTATTGTAGGTGTAATAATTGTGTACATCAAAGCCAACAGGCTCCCTTTTGTTGATAGTCAAAACAATCCTTGAGAAGACTTTTAAACATTTTTCAATGATTCTATAATCAATAGGAAGATACATAGAATTTGGATTAATGATCATACTGCCTGGGCTTTAGTAGTCTTATTTGCAGAAATAATTATTCCAAAATTCTTCAGCCTATATTACATGTTTAAAAAGTATTTTTGACGTGACCAGCATACAATGAAAATGTCAGCTTTCTAGGTCATTATGTTAGGATTTACTTTAGAATCTCCAAATATATTCTTCATATTCTTAAGGACCACAGATGTGAAAGAATAATCAGTCTGGAGTCTCAGAAAGAACATTAAACATGTGCACTTTGGTTTAAGGGACAGTTAAAGAAAGAGACAAAAAGATAGAAAAAATGCAGGATCCTGGATATTAGCAAGTGAAAAGTAAAGAAATTGCAGGGCAGGGAGGGGAAGTGAGTGGTAAAAAAGGGAGATGAATCATTATGCCTGCTGGGACACAAGGAGGAAGGAAAACAGAGACAGAAAAAAGAAGATGCCTTGGGGATTCTTTTTAAAAGTGGCAAAATGGAGCAATAAAAGTTGTAAGCAGAAAGAAAGGTGAGAGACTGAAAGGAAAGGAGAAAGGGATGTAAAGGCAGAGAAACACTGAGAGAGAAAGGTGCAAGTCAGAGTTTGAGACGAGTCAGAGAAGACAAAAGAGCGGAGTTGGGTTAAGACCCAGAGTCCTCTGTAGACTTTGAGAGATTAGTAAATTAAACTTCTCATCAGAGCCCACACTTCATTAAGTAAATGACAATCATTCATCACTGGTCTTTGAAAAAAATGTTATCTGCTTATCCATTTTTCCACAGCTCATTACAGGCTCCAGAAATTAAATTTAGAGCATTTCTGCTCGAATGCGATCCTCAGCCGCACAGCAGCCTACCAGTTCCTCTAGGCAGGAGCACCTCGTGTTGCACAGCTCCGTGGGGCAGCTACTCACTGCACCACACGTGTGAACACTGACCCCTGGGGCTGTAGCTAGGCCAACTCCGGTTGTTAATGGCTAGAGACAACAGGTGACTGGACCAGGGCCACAGCTTGAGGACATTAATAAAAAGGTTAAGTCAGCTCTGATTGAAGAGTCTCCATTATCTATTAGGCTGTGGGATATCGGATTTTTTTTTTATATAAAATAAATGGTTGAGAAGCAAATTTAAATCTAAGCTATGTGTTGAAAACACGGCTCTGGCTCAGTAGCATCCACGGCAGGAAGTTTCATTTCTTCCATTGACTTTATTCTCCATTTAATCAAGAGCTAGCACCTTTTGTGAGGTCTTCACCTCCTCCTGCTTCTAGGCCTTCAAAGTGGAATTAACGAAGCTAATGAAGGTGGGAGATCGCTGCAGCTGCATAGGTAGCAGCACAAAGACATAACGTGACTCCCACGGTGTGCTCAGCTCTTTTTCACCCCTTAAAGGCTTTCATCCAGCGTCTCACAGCACCCAGTCCTCATGCAGGAGGATGCCTGGAAATCTCCATTCTACACTTCCAACAAATAGAAACGTGAAAGACATAAAAAAAAAACAGCCAATATACCAGGACTCTCATAGATGGAGAACACTGAAAAGGTAGGAGGACAGGAAATGCAAGACAATATGTTTCTTAATAGCCTCAGAAAATAAAGCATTTTTATTTCAGTGTGAAAATCTCAAAATTTACTGGTTAGGAGAAAAATGAGAGCTTCTTTATTGATGAAGCATCTGGCGTATCTCATGATCTATAATTTTTTCCAAGGTAGTTTTGTTGTGTTTTTTAGCCTGTACATTATTTAACAGGAAGAATGTTGTCTTTTATGTGTTTTGAAACATATATTTTGCTCTGAGTGACTTGCAGGGTTCATTCCTTTCCCATATGTAATTTTTCAAAAGAAAATTGATCATTTTGCTTCAGTATATTGAATTTTTTTGTTGTTTTGCTCTAAGTTATTGGGACATTCTGCCGGATACATGCTCTTTTTGCCTGTCAGCATTTTTTATAAATGAAAAAAACATTATCGTTCTTCACTAGACCATAAAAACTGGAGCCAAAATAATCTAGGTGTATCATACCTCTGCCTCTGAATATGGTATTGCTGCTTGCTTTCTTTGCCAGTAGAACTATCATAAGGTTACCTTAAGACTGGGACTATGGGGCTGGCTCTATGGCTCAATAGGCTAATCTTCTGCCTGCGGCACCGGTACCCTGGGTTCTAGTCCCGGTTGGGGCACTGGATTCTGTCCCGGTTGCCCCTCTTCCAGGCCAGCTCTCTGCTGTGGCTAGGGAGTACAGTGGAGGATGGCCCAAGTGCTTGGGCCCTGCACCCCATGGGAGACCAGGAGAAGCACCGGGCTCCTGGCTTCGGATCAGCACAGTGCACTGGCCGCAGCGGCCATTGTGGGGTGAACCAATGGTAAAGGAAGACCTTTCTCTCTGTCTCTCTCTCTCACTGTCCACTCTGCCGGTCAAAAAAACAAAACAAAAAAAGACTGAGAATATGGAACTCCGAAGTCCAAATTTTCCAAAACTAGTTTTTACATCTAAAATTTTGCTTCTGTGATATTCTGTAATATTTTCTGTGATTATACCATAAATCTCCAAACTGATTTTTTGCACATATATGAGGGCTCTTCAAAAAGTTCTTGAGAATGCATATTATGAAAAATCTACACATGCATGAAATATTTTTTGCACCAAACTAAACATCTTTGAATTTCATTTTCCCTGAACTTTTTATAGTATTCTTGAATAAGAATTGGAGAACATTATTTTAAATATTATTTCTCATATTTTGTTTGCTAAATTTTATATTTGAAGACATTATCCATAAGACTTGCTCCCATGTTTGTATCAGTTCAATTCACAGTGGCTAATATATAGATCCAACCTAACTGTCCATCAATTAATAACTGGATTAAAAAAGGTGATATATAAACATTATAGAATATTATTCATTCAGGGAAAAAGAATGAAATACTGACATTTGTAACAAAATGGATACATCTGGAAATCATTACTCTAGGTGAGATGGAACTAGACCATATTTTCTTTTATTAGTGGTAGTCAATATAAAACTTTTGTGTCTGATGTACCATGAAGTATATTGTTATATATGTTGCTTCACTGAATCATATATACTCTTCCTTGTTAAAAAATGGAGGAGGGGTAATAATGAAGACTCTCAGAGTGCTAGTGATGTGTTCTCCTTAATTTAGATGCTGGTTATTCATGTGATCAGAGGACCAAAAACTCATTATCTCTGTGCATTATTTGGTATATATACTGTATTTCAATAGCAACTTTTTAAAAAGGAACAAAACTAGCAAGAATGAAGTGAGATCATCTGTTCTGATTTAGGCAAGAAATGTTTCATGGCCGACTTCATAGACAGGATGGCCATGCCCCACGATAATTATTGTGAGCACCAAAGTAGTAGAAACTATCATTTACTGTGTGGTGGCCTGGTAGGAAAGGTAGATGCCACAACAATCCATGACATAGATTAAGAAACAAGCTTGGCGGGCACCATGGCTCACTAGGCTAATCCTCCATCTGCGGTGACAGCACCCTGGGTTCTAGACCTGGTCGGGGCGCCGGATTCTGTCCCCATTGCTCCTCTTCCAGTCCAGCTCTCTGCTGTGACCCGTGAAGGCAGTGGAGGATGGCCCAAGTGCTTGGGCCCTGCACCCACATGGGAGACCAGGAGGAAGCACCTGGCTCCTGGTTTCGGATCTGATCAGCGCATTGTGCCGGCTGTAGCAGCCATTTGGGAGGGGGGGGGTGAACCAATGGAAAAGGAAGACCTTTCTCTCTGTCTCTCTCTCTCACTGTCTAACTCTGCCTGTCCAAAAAAAAAAAAAAAAAAAAAAAAGAAGAAGAAGAAGAAAGAAACAAGCTTTATTGGACAGACAGAAGCTAATGATAAGGGTTAGCATTGTGGGGTAGTAGCTTAAGCCTTGTGATGCTGGCATCCCATGTGGACATTCGTTCATGTCCCAGATGCTCCACTGCTGATCCAGCTCCCTGTTAATGGCTTGAGAAAATCAGCAGAAGATGGTCCAAATAGCTGGGCCTCTGCACTCATGTGGGAGATGTGGATGAAGCTCCAGGATCTTGGCTTTGTTCTTCCCCAGCCCTGGTGTTTGTTGCCATTTGCATTTGGGGAGTGAATCAGTGGGTGAAAGATTTTCTCTCTTTCTCTCTCTCTCTCTCTCTCTCTCTCTGACTTTCAAAACAAACAATACTTAAAAAAAAAGTGAAGTAGATGGTCAGCTCCAAGAAGCACATGTTCCCCATCTCATGATCTCATTGATCGGGGTGATGGAGGAAGCAATTGGAGGCTCACTGGTTTTGTATTTTGAAGGAAGAGTTAGTGCCTGATTTAAAAAGAAGAGGTCCTCAAAGGCACACCTGACCTATTATTTAACATGGTCTCAGCTTGCCTGTTCCTCTAATGTTGCTAAGTAAAATGCCTTAAACAAATTCATCTGATTTGCACAAGAAAATAAAGTCTCCTTTGTACAACATCACATATCATAGCTTCTTTTGGTTGACTTAGAGTAAGTTACCTAAGTAGAAATGTAAAAGCTGTGCTTTGTTTTCAGATTGTCTGACCACAGAAGGGAGAGATGTAGAAAAAGAACCTGGGCATGCTTCTTCTTTGCCCATGTGCTTTACAACTTACTAGATTTTCTAAAATATTCATATTCTTTTTTTTTTTTTGACAGGCAGAGTGGACAGTGAGAGAGAGACAGAGAGAAAGGTCTTCCTTTTTGCCGTTGGTTCACCCTCCAATGGCCGCCGCGGCTGGCGCGCTGCGGCCTGCGCACCGCGCTTGTCCGATGGCAGGAGCCAGGAGCCAGGTGCTTTTCCTGGTCTCCCCATGGGGTGCAGGGCCTGGGCCATCCTCCACTGCACTCCTGGGCCACAGCAGAGGGCTGGCCTGGAAGAGGGGCAACCGGGACAGAATCCGGCGCCCCGACCGGGACTAGAACCCGGTGTGCCGGCGCCGCAAGGCGGAGGATTAGCCTGTTGAGCCACGGCGCCGGCCAATATTTATATTCTTAAGAGTACAACACTTGATTCTTAGTAAGATTATGATAAGTAATAATTAATGGGAGGTTCACATATTTGCACCCATGTCTTTTTTTTATGCTATGGTTACTGGCAATTTTCAGAGAGAATATACAATTCCATAAGGGTTTTATTCTGGGTTATGTTTTTACTGCCTTCTTGACTTCAGTTACTTAAGTGAAAGGAAATTCATATGTGATTTAGACTATGCCATACCTGTATTTCAGGCTTGACAAGACTAATGAAAAGGTAATACTGGGGTTAGGATAGCCTTACAGAGCAGTTATTAGCTGGAGAGAGATAAAGAACACGAATGGTTTTTCAGCTATGGGCTCCTAATTGTTGAAACTGCGAAATATCTGGGCATTAAGAAATTGTCTAGATTATCAGTTCAAAAAACCCACATGGGTGTTAAAACACGTAGAGGCTGGAAGTACAGGTATCTCTTTAACACTGATGTTATTTCTTTTCTATACGTGCTCTAAAGTGGGATTGCTGAGTCCTGGGGTGGCTCTATTTTTAGTTACTTGAGGAAACTCTGTATTCTATTCCATAATGGCTGCACCAATTTACATTCCCACCAATGCTGTGCAAGTTTCCTTTTTTCCACATCCTCACCAGTGCGTGGTAGCTTTTGACTTTTTTTTTTTAAATAATCATACTAACTGGAGTGGCATGACATCCTTGTACTTTTAACTTGTATTTTTCTGATTACTGATGTTGAACACCTTTAGATATAATTGTTTGTATGTCTTCTTTGGAAAAATGTTTATTCAGTTATTTTGTCCAATTTTTAATTGGAGGAGCATTTGGTTTTTTGCTTTTGCTATTGAATTGTAGGAGTTATTTATATTCCTTAAATATTAACTCCTTATTGGATATATAGTTTGTAGCTATTTTTTTCATTCAGTGTTTTTTTTTCCCCATTTCTTGATTGTTTCCTTTGCTGTTGGATACTTAGAGGTGAAATCCCATCACCATATCCAAAACACGACTCAGAATTTACCTTTAGTCCTGCCTAGAGGAATGTAAATATCCATCCTTCTATTAACATTGCCCACCCTTGCCTGCCATTCTATAGCGCCTTGTACTGAGCAGGAGTGCCTAGCATTGGCAGTGAGGTCATATCCTTGTTTCTACTTTCACTGCAGTGGCTTTATCCAGACAGGCATCTGGCTTCTAGGCAATTATCTCCATGATTAATGTAGAACTCCTTCAGTTCTAAGCTGATAGTTGAACCAATTTCTTAATACTCAAATATTTAACAAGGGCTTCATCGTGAGTAAAATAATGTGCTACAGAATCTTTTTTAAAAAGATTTATTTATTTATTTGAGAAGTAGATTTACAGAAAGAGGGAGAGAGAGGAAGGTCTTTCATCTGCTGGTTCATTCCCCAAATGGCCGCAACAGCCAGAGCTGAGGCAATCTGAAGCCGGGAGTCAGGTGCTTCTTCGAAGTCCCTCACGCAGATGCAGGGACCCAAGCACCCGGGCCATCTTCCAGCTTTCCCAGGCCATTAGCAGGCAGCTGCATCAGAAGTGGAGCATCCGGGACACGAACTGGTGCCAATACGGGATGCCAGCGCTGAAGGTGGGGGCTTAGCCTACCACACCACAGTGCCAACTCCACTGCAGAATCTTAAAAATGATACAGGAATTTAAATTTTCTATGAGATGTTAAAACATTCTATATTTCAAATACAGATCAACTAGAATAAAAATGGCAATCGTGTAGGAAGACAAAAATTGTAAAAACAAAAGCTACATGTTTGATTTGCATTTTGTTTTTCATGTGCTGTTTGCTCTTTCAAAGAAAAGGGCAGTGTTCAGATTGTGATGAAATATTTTGGTAGCTGTTGACAACCGTATTACTTGAATTAGAATGTGAACTTAGATATGGTGTTGATCTAAACATTATAAACCCTTCCTGCTTTGGGAGCTCTCAGAAAGTATGAAGTCAATTAAACACCTTAAGCTTCCCCTATTTCTAAATAGCTCCTAGATTTAAGATCAGCTCTGTGAACTCTTTGAAAACATTAATATTCAGAGCAGGTGCTGTCAGACATCCGTCCACCTGTCAGGGATAATGTTGATCCCAACTAACCCAGCCCTCTCCTAGATGTCCCTTGATATCAATTTGAATGATAAGCAGAAAACAGTCCTCCCAATAGAGTAGGCGTGTTCCTTTGATAAACATTAATAGAAAACCTCTGTGTGCAGACATTATACTAGGTTTCTTATCGAGAACTGCTCTGATATCTAGCATATTGATTGTTTGACAAAGGTCATTTGGCTTTGCACCTGAACACTTTGCTATTTCCCATGTATTCACTTATTTGATAATTATTTATGTAACACCTTAGATAAAATACTTAGTAAGACTAGTTATAAAGTGGGTACTTAGGTTATTGGTTAAGTTGCCCACAGACCACATTGGTGTACATGAGTTCAATTCCGGGCTCTCACTCCTGACTTAAGCTTCTTGCCAGTTCAGCCCCTTGGGGGTGGGGGCAGCAGAAATGGCTCAAATAACTGGGTTTCTACCACCCATGTGGGAGACCTGGATTGTGTACCCAGATCCAGCTTCAGCCTCATACCTACTCTGGCTTTTGTGGGCACTGGGGGCATGAACCAGTAGATGGAAGTTCTTTCTGTCTGTCTTCTTTCTTTCAGTCTTTTTCTCTCTCTGCTCTTCAAATAATTTTTTTAAATAAATAAAACATAGTTACAGTTCTTTCTCAATAGAACTTACAATCAAGCCAACAGATCAAAACTTCACATTAAAATCACGTATATATATGCGAAATCATACATATAGGTAGTAAATCTCTGTTGGGGAGTATGATGGAGGAGAGCTACATGGTACTATAAATCCTGATAAGTGTCCTGAGAGAGAGGTATGTCATGTATGGAGGTGTGTAATTGGGAGAGGGTCAGGAAAGTGAAGTACTGCTGTAAGCAGAGGGGATAGGATGTGCAGGTCCATGCGGTGAAAGCGATCATACAGCATATAAGGAAAACAAAGAACCATAGTGTGGCTGAATCACTGAGTTCACAAGGAAATGAGGCTGGGGAGGTGTTTGGGATGTTCAACTTCGTCTTATAAGCCACAAGAAGCACTAGGTGTGTTTTACGTGGCACAATGAGGAGGGAGGGAGGCAGTGTGTGTGGATGATTCCAGATTGTGACATGATCAGAGGTGTCGAGTACTATACCTAAGACACCTTGGGCAAGTCAAGATAACTTCTCTAAACTGAAATGTCTTTGTCTATAAAATGGAGTAATTGTACACATTTCTTATTGATTGCTTATGAGGAATTAATGAGGCTGTCAATTAAAAGTGCCCATTACAGATACCTGGCACTGAGTAAGCACAGTTAATTATTATTATATTAATAAGCATGTTATAGTGCAATATACAATGACAACATAATAAATATGCTAATGTAATTTAGTAGTTGTATAGATTTTTTTATAATATTTATTATTATTAATAGCTCCTCATCGTTTTTACTATCACCACCATTGGCTTTGTTATAATGAGAAAACACACAGAATGCTGTTGCCATATAGCATACTCTAGGTTGGTGGCAAAACAAATGGAAGGAGGCAGGTGGCTTATGTGATATTTGGAAGAAAAAGCAATGGGATCTGGTGATGATTAGACATGAGGGGAAGCAACGAGGAAAGAAAATTTCAAGGCTAGTTCCTACTTTCTCAGGTTGAGTAACCAGCACGATCGGGATGCCATTTATGACGACAAAGAACAACAGAAGGGGGCACAGTGTGGTTGGGAGGGGACAGGGTTGTGAGTTTATTGCTTTAGATGTTGAATTAGAGGTGAAGCTTTTGCATTCTCTAGTGGAGATGTCAGGGAGGCAGTCTGGGCTGTGAATCATCCAGATGAAGATGGTGATTGAAATCCTGGGCACAAGAGACATTGCCTTGACAAACAAAAAGCTACAGCAGCACAACACCACAGAGCAGCATGAGAAGGAGGCCTTCGGCAGACTTTTGAAGAATCCCATTAATCAATGTCTAGAAAAAGGAAAGTAATGTTAAAGCAAGCAACAAATCAAATCTTAGGAAAATCCAGAGAGGTAGGAGAAAGTCCAAGAATTCTTTTATAAAACTAGAGAAACAATTATGGAAGGTTGTAATAATCTTAAAATATGATATATGATGGTGCCTTTAACATTTTTAGTGAATGAAGATGCTGATTTCAAGAACAGATAGGGAGACTTTGCTAATAATCTATCCAGATAGTGAATCTTCTTTCGCTATTTCTTAGTAATACATTCTTTCCAAAGAATTCAGTAACAAGAAGGAGACGTTCATATAGGAAGTCCAAAGAACTTAGTGACCAATTTACAACAATGAAAAAGTGAAATCAGTAAATCGCAAACCAGGACCTGAAGTTTTCTAGGTTCCTAGACAAGATCTATTAGTTTGAAAGTCTGAGAATACAGTATATGGTACATAATATATGTGTATCTATGCACACACAAGAGGAAAGAATTCCTGTCTGCCAATGAACCATTTTTGTATATCAAAATTTCAAGAAGTCATGAAGGCTGGTTGTTTCTTTTCTTCTTTTTTAAGATTTATTTATTTTATTTCAAAGGCAGAGTTACAGAGAGAAGGAGAGACAAAGAGAAAGAGAGAGATCTTTCTTCCCCAGGTTCACTCCCCAAATAGTTGCAATGGCTGGGACAAGGCCAAGCTGAAGCCAGGAGCCAGCAGCTTACTCTGGATCTGCCACGTGGATATAGAACGTGGACTTGGACCACCATGCAAGGACTTACTTGGACCATTATCTGTGGCTTTCCCAGGCACATTAGTAGGGAACTGGATTGGAAGAGGAGCAATTAGGAATCAAACTGGCACTCATGGAAGATGTCTGCACCTATATGAGACCTAGGCAGCAGCTCAACCTACTTGCCACAGAACCAACCCTGGGGCAGGTTTTTTCCTAGAAGCAAAACCCAGTGTATCTCTTCCATCAGTTTTTCCAAAAAACAAGCCATAGAGATATGGGTTTAGGGCATTACTTTCATTCCATGGCACTTTAAGTCCTATTACTTCATGTTCTCCATTTTCATTTGAGAAAAGGAAACTCAGCACAAAAAGAGTTAACCGGATTTTCTTTTGGGGGAAATTGTTCCAAGAACTGCATTAATATTAGAGGTTTTAGTGCAGATTCAAAAGATCCTCTAAACAGGCATCAGATGCTGCTTAACATGAACCATGTAAGGGTCACTGAGGGTGTGAGGAAGATTTCAGTTAGGAGAACTGGGGATTGTCCTATGAGTATGTGAAACTTGAATAACATTTTAATACATGACTTCACTACTGCAAAGATACAGTGCTGCTAAATGTCTAGAATTTCTGCTTTGTTTATAAATTGAGTTTACATTGCAAAGATGTCTTTTCTCTAAAATTTAATTTTTGTGTCCTAAATCTCTCCTGTTTTATTTGGTTTCTGTTTTCTTTCCTCTCCTACTTCCTTTTCAAAAGGATGCATCTACATCGAACACTAATCATGCCTTCTATCTCTAATAAATTGTCATATCCATTTATCATTCTGAACAGCTTCCACTTTCAATGCCAACCCTGTCGGTGCAATATAAGATCAGTAATTGCTAGGCATCCATCATCTCAGAAGTTATATGTCACTAAATTCATGGCTGTTCCCAATAGTTCACTAACCTGAGTCTTGTTGAGCCAGAGCTGATGTCAAGCAGTCCTCATTCTCTATTTTTTTCTACACACAACCGTTCAAAGAAAAAAGCTGATCATAAGCATTGAAATTGAACAAAACCACCTGTGTCATGGAAAACAATATTGTAACACTGAATCCTCAGCACCACTGGCTGATGTTTCAATCATTGATTAGTGCACGGAGACAAGAATACTTCATAAAATATGTGGGAAAATAGAAGATAAGTTTATTTTGGTGCAAGAAGTTTATAAAACTCTGTACAGTTTCTTGATAAGATGTTTTCTGCAAACTTTATGAAGATCCTTTGTATCAAGCAAGGAGAGCTTGTGATAAGTGAATCAGCAGAAACAAAGTCACCTGTATCCCTGTCACCACCTTCTCTTCTTGCTGGGCTAGAAATAGCCAGCAGTGATTTTCAAGAGTTCCCCTTTAAAGACCATGAGTTTTTAAATATTGAAATCTCTCAACTCCCCAAATGCCTGTGGGTCTTAATCTGGTACTATTCATGTTCTTTTCACAATAAATGGTGAACTGCATTTGGCATCCAGGCCACTTTCCTGACAATCCCATCTGTCTGGGAGACACAGACTGCTAGAGAGCCAGCCGGTTGGACAGAGCGATTCACACCACGCTGAGAAACGAAGCTGGCAGCTTTCTGTTACTGTTCTGCCGATTGGCCTCTGAGGCACTTTACGTAAATGTAAGTCGTGTCGACCTCTGCTGAAGAAGTTCCAGGTGCATTTTCTGCCTACAACGTATGGCTAACGTGATGGTGAAGGTAGTGGAGGCAAGGTAGCCTCGGAAACTCTTAGAGCAGCAGCAAAAGCAACTGAACCATCCCGGGCTTCCTCACTCCATGGGCAAGACCCTGTTTCATCTTGTAAGAGCTTCCAACTTCTCTACTTTCCTCCTGCCTGTTCTCAGTCATCACGCAGACCAAGCCGTTGTGAAGAAATCTAAACACATTGTCCAAAGAACACATCATACAGATATGTAGCAGGGAGTGGGTGTGACAAGTGAATACATACAAAAAGATAAAAAGGTAGCATAACGCATTTCACCAGTTCTCTTTTCCAAGATCTCATGTTCAGTTCCACGTACTGCTCTATTAATCCGAATGTAGTGAACAGTCTCTAAAGTATGGGTTCCGGAGCTCCATCAGTGTTACCTGTGAGCCAGGAGAGGCCTGGTGAGTGGCAGTGCTGTAAATTCTTCCTCCTGGCTCAGTAGGCAGTCACATTATCACTACCAGATATATTCAGCAGTGTCATAAATTGATAGGCCCAAGACAGTGGTAATTTGGCTTACCGATATGAAAAAGCAAAATAAAATTGTTTGGGGAGGACACAAAAACAGAAGGCTGTATATTTATGAAAGAATATACTTAAATAAGTGGAAGCACAAGAGGAGTTCTCAGGAGACATTTGCTCTCTTTTCTTCCCACAGAGACACATTTAAACCAACCCTGACTCAATGGGGTTTCCTATCATCAGAAGTGGAAATGATTTGCTGTTCATATGCTCTGTTGCTGAGCAGGTCTCACTGTCAGAAAGCTGTGCCATCACATTCACCTTTAATTGTAGCTATATGTTACTGCATGAATGAGAACTGGAAAAGAGGCAGTTAATTTGATTGATGTAGACAGCCAGAGCATAATTCAGACCCCTGGAATTCTCTTCAGGACTTGAACGATCCTATTTGGCTGCCTTGGTGTGTCACAACAATGGGACAATTGCAGTATTTTTACTCCAATATGTGGACAGCTACCTTGAATAATGTCTTCTCAGCTCATTTGCATTTAGGTTACTTTGGGGAGTAAAATGATGAAAGACAAAATTGAATATAAAATATATTAGTATGCTCACATTCAAGTATATTTTTAAAATAACCAGAATTAGGGAGGACATTTGTCCTAATGGTTAAGACATTGCTTAAGACCCTCACAGCCCACGTTGGAGTACCTGGGTTTGGCTCCTAGCTCTGGTTCCCGATTCCAACTTCTTCTTAATGCAAATTCTTGGAGACAGTGATGATGGCTCAAATGATTGGGTTCCTGACACCCACATGGAGAACCTGACTCCTGGCTTCTGCTCAGCTCCAGCTGTTTAGGGCACTTGGGGAGTGGGTCAGTACATGGGAGCAGTCTCTCTCTCTCTCCCTCTCTCTCTCTCCTCTCTCTCTGTCTCTGCCTCTCAAATAAATTATTTTTTTAAAAAGAGATTTCTAATAATTTAAGGGAAAACAGGCTTGAATCAAAACAAACACATCAAAAACCCACAATATCAATCACACACAAAGCTAAACACACACACACACACACACACGAAATAGCAGTACAAATGCAAGGTTGATGGAAAAATAGGTCAGTTTAACAATCCACATATGGTATGATAGGAGGTAAACTTAGTTTTATATAACTAAGACAACAAAGATTAATGTGGTCAGCCCAGTCTGGGAACAGATCAAGTTACCATTGGGGAGACACTAACAGTGAAACTAACTCAGAATAATAAGACCCTCTATGCTTTAGTGATGAAGAAATTTAGGAAATTAAAAGTTTGTCTCCTGGGTAGACACTTGAGTGGAACAAAAAAAATAGAGGAAATAAAGAAAGGAAGATGGTTTAGTTTTTATTGTTATGTGAATATAATCATATCTGGGACATCATTTCTTCAAACCATGGTTAGCGTGAACAATTCAGATTAGCAAATTCTTTGTCTTTGCCTCCTCCACTCCAGCAACTACCGGGCTCACCCCTAGAACTTGTTCTTTGGCTGAGGACTGGGTGTTCACGTCCACCAAAGAGGAGGCCAAATAGCCAGAGCAGTAGAGGAGAGAGGGATCACCAGTTCCAAGAGCCATCCACATGAAAGAACCACGGGAGTCATTGGCTCAATGTCCTTCTTGTATCTGAGGAAATTAAGATTCCACAAGTGACTGACTGTTCTAAGACCCCCCATGAGAAAGAATCAGGACTGCAGACTCAGAATAAGACTCTAAGACTTTTCACTCTCAATTTGGCTTTAGAAGAATCCTGTACTTTTCATAGAGATAGGGA
Source organism: Sylvilagus floridanus (assembly GCA_949820135.1). NCBI lineage: Eukaryota > Metazoa > Chordata > Mammalia > Lagomorpha > Leporidae > Sylvilagus > Sylvilagus floridanus. Next base: position 32,014,993 of record OX463246.1, on the reverse strand, counting down.
AACACCATCTAAGGGTTAAAGTAGACTCTCTTGGGGATAATGGATATACATGGATACCAATTTAAATTATGTTGACCTTTTTTTTTTTTTTTGAGCTAGAATCTTCAGGTTTCTGTAATGAAAATAAATGCCAAGTCATATTTATGTGATGATATAATGGCTGACTTTGTGTCAACTTGCCAGGGACACAGGGTTCCCAAATGTTCGGTAGGACATTGTTATGAGTGTGCCTGTGAGAGTGCTGTTCAATGAGATGAATTGAATTAGTGAACTGAGCAGAGCAGATCACTCTCCCTAATTTGGGTGACCCTCATCCAATCAGCCAAAGACTGCTCTTTCCAGTAAGGGGAACTCATACTTAATTATCTGAGCTGGCACAATAGCTTTTTCTGACATTTGGACTCAGATAGGCTCTTCATTGGCTCTCCAGCATCTCAGGTCTTTGAACTAGAACATTACTACACTACATGTCACTCTCCTGGATCTTCAGCTTGTTAACTGCAGGTCTTGGGACTTGTCAGCCTTCATAATCACCTAAGCTAATTGCTTATTTTGCACATACACACAAACATACACACATACCCTATTGGTTTCTTTCTCTGTATAACTCCAATTAATCCAGGCAACCTATTATCTTCTGTGCTACAGCCCTGCCTTTCTCCATCCCAGCACTAGTGTCTCTCTTCAAAGCACAAAATACAAAGGACCCAGTTTCCTCCACTCAAGCAACAGTTAAAAATATGTCCCTCATATTTATTTTGTTTTTCTGACTGGTGTTCCATAGCTCTATGTCATAAAGGAGAGTTTTTCATAGAGCATTGTAAAATGTCCATAATTAGCATGAAAAATAGTACAAAAACATCGTAATTCATTAAAATAGCACTGCTTAAAGTGACTTATATCAAAAGTAGACAACTGTTTTCATTAATAACGCATGCACACGTGACACACCATGCTTACAAATTGCTTAGCCGATTCAGGTGAATAGAATTCGGAGATAATTCCAGCCATACATCGCCTAACTTGCAAACAACAAACAAGGAGAAGAAAGAAAAGAGGGACACATGCCAAGGGTCAATTAGCCCATGTTCTTATAAAATTTTAAGGGTCAAGTCCTTGCATATGGAGAAGTCAAAGGCATCATTTTCCTCTAAAAACGACACACAGCTTCATTTAATACTTGGTAATTTGGCACCACTCAGGTGAATATTTTTAAAGCAAAGGATAAGGCTGAAGGAGAAACATTATCTGTGTTTTTAGCAGCAAAATGTAAGACCTTTTCTGTGTTACAGGGTGAGGTTAATGAGCTTATGGAAAAAGAAAAGATCTGCACCAAATTCATCCCATGGCAGAGCTGAATAGAAGAGGTTCTGGAAGCACATGGCTGATTGATCTATCAAGGGCAGGGAACGCCCGGCCTACAGGCAATAAAAGCCTTGCATAATCATTAGGTCTGGCCCTGCCAAGGCAACTCCAATCAGGACTCAAAATGCCATGCATCTATAGCAGGCTAATTTTGAAATTGATGATTTTCTGTGACACGTGAGTGATATTACAAATGTATAAATGGCCCTTAGCAAAAAAAAAAAAAAAATTTCCCCACTCCTGAATCATTCAATTAATCATGTTAGTAAAGTTTCCAGGGATAAAAATTTTACTTTGGTCTTGTTGGTCTTTATCCTTAGGAGCATGAGATTTTCCTGTGATTCTATAATGAACTACCTCCATATTGTTTTCATTTAAATCAACTCACACATATGCATAAAGCTAACATATCCAAAATCAAACTCTTTTCCCTCTCCCCACACCTGTTCCCATCCTTATTTTCTCTGAGAATGGAACATCTACCCTACTGGTAACTCAGATACTAAAATCATCTCTGATTCTATTTTGATTACATTCCACACTCAATCTATCAGATGGTCCTTCCAGATATTTCCAAATTCTGGTCACTTCAAACTGTCACTGTTCCCACTTGATTTAAAAGGAAGAAAGCAAATTGACACTTGGGGCAGGATAATCTGGTTGTCCAAGTGGCTTTTGTTGAGACTTGGAACAATGTTAAAAATAACAGGAAACTATACATAACTATTATCTCCACTGTAGGCCAGGGTCCATGTTAAGTACTAGAGATATAATGGGGAACAAGACAAATAAAATTCGGCCCAGTTTCACATAGCTTATAATCTAAAATAGACAACAACTAAATCAATAAGCAAAAGAGGTAATTATAGGTGGCTTTAATTCCCATGAGTGCAATTAACCAAATGACAAGATGGAAAGTAACTGGAGAATTCCAATTTAGAGAGCCAGGGAAGATCTCCTAATGAAGAAACTGTAGGTGGAGATCTGCTGGAGAAGAATGAGCTTGCCTTGTGCCTGCAGAGGGGACTGTTCAGTGAAGGGTACACAGGGCCCAGAGAAGTAAAGGGCTCCATCAGTGTAGTCCCTAAAAAGGTGGTCTACAGAGGAGGAAGGGAAGGGAGGAGAGAAGGGGGGAAGATTGGCACCAAAGCCAGACCATGCAGCCTCATAAATCCCAAGGAGGAGTTCCACTTTTACTCCAAATGCAAAAGGAAGTTACTGGAAAGTTTTAGCCAGAAGTATGACAAGAAACAATTTATGTTTAAAAGAGAAAGGATTACAGTCTGAAAGTGAAGGCTGAACCAAATTGGTATTCCTCTTATTCCTTTCATCTGCCTTTCAAGATTCAAACCTGGATTTGAAAATGATCTCGGTGTTGAATAGTTGTGTTTTGAAAATTCCTTTGCTGGAACTCGACCCCTTAGCACTGACTGGAGTTTCCATTTAAGTCTGTAGCCTTGTGATTTCTTGCCACAGTTTCAGCCTCTGGGAATTAGCAAAGATTCACTGGTAAACCATTTTTGGCCTGAAGGGGGCAATATTTGTCCAATTCATTGGAATAATAAGAAAAATAGAGAGGCATTCATGAAATGACACTGATATTTTTAAATTAAACAATTCCAAAAGGTCAGATACCTGAGGTTGTCCTTTATTTGTATAGATTCCCTATATCTCAGATATTTGTATATATTTAATCTTTTTTTAAAATCTCACACACTACATAATATAAATGACTTTTTAGTAACAAGACAAAAACAAACAGAAAAAGAAATTAATCCAAGCAACTACTGTTTTATGTTTTTATCTGGGTGTTTGTCATCTTAGCAATGACAATAAGCTCAGGTATTTCTGTGGTAGTCATCTCTTTGCCTTCTAATCAAAATTTTCCAGCAATAAACAAACAAAACAAACAACAACAAAAACCAAAGACCTGTCTATTTTGATGATGATTGAAATCCTAAAAATTATTTACATTGCATTTTTTTTGTACTTTGGGCTCTGAGATTATTTTTCTGGTTTTAAATAATTCACTACAGCACTCTTAACAACTCAAAAACACTGTATTTCCTACATGATTTTAGAATAGATTATACCTAAACCTATTGGTTAATATGGGAGATCTCTATCACTTCATGATGCTTTGCTAGCTTTATCCAGTGATTTTTGAGCTGCTAGTTTGCCATGTCTTGAGGTATTTTTCTTCCAATAGTTACTGAAGTTTCAAGGAGGACTCCTGAGGGCCCAAAGCTATTGACTCTACAGAATGAATTTTTAATGGGGAAATTCTAGGAGCATAGCCAATTCACCCAGGGTCCTTTGGGATTTGCAAGTCCTTTCTCCTTTCCTTAAATCACACCCACCACGATGAGGTTTTTCAAAATGGTCATCTATGCCACATTCATCTTAAGGATACACCGTCCTAGGATAAATGTGTGTCCTGAAAAGTTATCTTGTGACTTTGTTATACAGGCTTTCAGAAGATTTTTTACCCTTGATTATCCTTGAAATGTCATCATTAATTTTCTCTTAAGGGTTATATAACACTTTCACAGGGATAAAGTACATTAATTAATCATAATAAGACTAATTTGTATTTACATTCCACTTTCCTCTTGAAATTTTTTTATAAACAAGGTCATTAATTAATAGATTAGATGCCAATAGCTTGTCTTGAAAAATCAAATACGTTAGGTTTCGATTTAGTTTTAGTTCAGATGCCTTTTCAGCATTTTTATTTGGTGATGCTTAAGCAACAAACGGATATTTTTAACTCCTTTTTAAGAGAGAGAGAGAGAGAGAAATAGAGCATACTCTTATTGCTGGTTCATTCCCCAAATATTCTAGTTTGGGGCTGGTCCAAAACTGGGAGCCAGGAACTCAATCCAGGTCTCCAGTGTGGGTGGCAAGACCCCAATTGCTTGAGCAGTCACTGCTGCCTCTCAGGGTCTGCATCAGCACTGAAGTGCAGGCAAGGGGCGGGTGTCCAAGCCCGATGTTCTGATACTCGAAGTGAGCGTCTCAACTGGAGTTTCGGCCACTAGGCTAAATGCCTGCCTCTCTTTTCAACTGTAAGTGTAGGTTGTGACTTGTCCTTGCTCATATACATTGAAATTCTCTGTGACTAACCATATGATGGCATTATCTCATAGTTAATGATTTGGGGCTTTGTTTTCCTTGTATTATTGCTTATTTTTCTTTCTCTCTATTTACTTTGAGAGCATTTTTTCTCCTTCTAACTTCTTAATTTTTATAACTGTTATTGCTTTCTAAGAAATGTATTCAAAGCTATTGGATTTCCCTCAAATGTCAGTTTTGAGATGTTGTGTCTTCATTAAGACTCAATGCAAAGTACTTTCTATTATCTCTAGTGAGTTCATCATTGACCCATTTTTTTTTTTTTTTTTACAGGCAGAGTGGACAGTGAGAGAGAGAGACAGAGAGCAAGGTCTTCCTTTTCCATTGGTTCACCCTCCAATGGCTGCCGCGGCCAGCGTGCTGCGGCCGGTGCACGGCGCTGATCTGATGGCAGGAGCCAGGTGCTTATCCTGGTCTCCCATGGGGTGCAGGGCCCAAGCGCTTGGGCCATCCTCCACTGTACTCCCTGGCCACAGCAGAGAGCTGGCCTGGAAGAGGGGCAACTGGGACAGAATCCGGTGCCCCGACCAGGACTAGAACCCAGTGTGCCAACGCTGCAAGGTGGAGGATTAGCCTATTGAGCCATGGCGCCGGCCTTGACCCATGGTTTTTTAAATGTATACATTTTAATTCCACAATTGTGAATTTTATAGCCATCTTTTTTTTTCTTTTTTTACATTTTTTTGCATACAAAATTTAATTCCTTGAGCTCTAGAACACCCATCCTACAGTAATGTACAGGAAGAGAAAATGTTGATCACTGATTTGATCAGTGCCCACCGTTTACGTGTGTTAAAATGTTGCACTGCGGGGCCAACCTTGTGTCACCGGCATTCCATATGGGTGCTGGGTTCTAGTCCTGGTTGCTCCTCTAAGGCAGTGGAGGATGGCCCAAGTGCTTGGGCCCCTGCGCAAGCATGGGAGACCAGGAAGAAGCACCAGGCTCTTGGCTTCAGATCAGCACAGTGCCGCCTGTAGCTGCCATTTGGGGAGTGAACCAACGGAAGGAAGACCTTTCTATTTCTCTCTCTGTCTATAATTCTACCTGTCAAATAAAAAAAAAATGTTGCATTGCAACCCAAAAATATGTGCAATTATTGCTAATTATTTTTAGATTTAATTCCATTCTTATCAGAGGTCATACTTCATAATTTTTTTTTTAAATTTAATGAGGCTTCTGGTCTGCACCAGATACATCTGAAAACAGTATGCATTCTGCATTTCTGTATGGTGAACTATGTATCAAATGAGGCAAAAGTGTTTGATTATATAATTAAAAATTCTATCTTTATCAAGTTTTAAAATTTCTATTAGTGAGCACAGAGGATAGAAATCGCCAGCTGTAGTTGTAGATTTGACTAATCACATCTGTGAGTGCTTATTTACTTTTTCTGTTTCTCTCATCAAATATGCATACATTTCTTATTTTAATGTTTCTAGAGGAATAGACCATTATATATCATGAAATATCTCTTTACTTCTGATAATAACTTCTCTCAAAATCTATTTTGTCTGATGTTAATATTTCCACACCAAGTTAATAATTCTTACATTTTTCATTTTGCAAACACACACAGTACATATCCATATTTTCCTCCTACTTATTTCCTTTCACTTTTTTTTTTGTTTTAACTTCAAATACATTTCAGGGTGAGAGTTTGGCCTAGCAGTTAATTTGCCAGTTAAGACTCTGGCATCCAACACTGGAGCACCATCAATTCCTAGCTCTGGCTCCTTGCTCCAGCTTCCTGTTTATACAGATCCTGTGATGAGGTGAGGATGGCTCAAGTAATTGTATTCCTGCCATGCAGTTGGAGACCTGCACTGAATTCCTGGTTCCTGGGCCTCTGCCAAACCAGAGGACTCCATATCTCTCTCTCTCAAAAATAATTAATTAATTTACATATGCATTTTTATAGATGTATTTTATTTTTTTGAAAGACAGTGTTACAGAGAGAGGTAGAGACAGAGAAAGAGAGAGAGAGGTCTTCCATCCACTGGTTCACTCTCCAGATGGCTGCAAAGGCCAGAGCTGAATAGATCCAAAGCCAGGAGCCAGGAGCTTCTTCCAAGTCTCCTGTGTGAATATAGGGACCCAAGGACCTGCGTCATCCTCTGGGCTTTCCCAGGTGCATTAGCAGGAAGCTGGATTGGAAGTTGAGAAGCAGGGACTCAAACTGGTGCCCATACAGGATACCTGCACTGCAGACTGAGGTTTTGACTTGCTGAGCCACAGTGCTGGCCCCTACAGTATATGATTATATTTTTAAAATGAAATTTGACTTTTTTGTCTTTTAATTGGAATCTTTAATTCATTTACATTTAATTTAAAATTTATGACTGAGTTTACAGCTGTCAATTTTTGTGTTTGAATTCTAAGTGTTGCAACTTTCTTTGTCCTACTGTGTTTCCTTGCCTGTCTTATTTTGGGTAATGAAATGTTTTACAACTTATGTAATCTATTGACATTTTTTATTTTTAGGCATACCATTTTAATACATTATTTGCTATTTTAAGGTATTAAAGCAAGTCTCTGACAGATAAAGTCTCTTTATTATTATATAATTTCATATAATACCCAAGAATATCGTAACAACTCAGGATTCTGGTAATGTTCCATTAAGAATTTTAATATTTCTTGTAACCTGTCATTTAATTTGGCTAATTATCTTGAACTTGTGAAGATTTGGTTTTCATTTTATTAATAGGATCTGTGTTCGATTAGTGCTTTAGTCTCAGGGAATTCCCTAAGTCTTGGGAAATATTCTTTACTCTTTAGGTATGGTCTTTTGGAATTTAATAGCCAATTGGGAAATTTTAATAGCTCTTTGTGTTTAGAAGTCTATGAATTCCAAAATCATCCTGGCAATGGTTCACAGCTAGAATTTCTCGTCAGCTCCTCAACCTTCCAGCTGCTTCTCTCTGCTCTGGGCTTTGGAGTAACTTCCACATGTGCAAAGTTCATAGACCACCCAAAGATCTGAGAGATCCTTTATACACAGATTATGTGCCTTTATCCCCCATGAGACTGCTTTCTGGGAATTCTCTTGTTAACTTCCATGTACTCTGGAAAACCCAAGCTCCTCTGACTCCTAAAGCAGTAAGCCTTCCCTTGAGTGTTCGTCGTTCTGCACTGGGGAGACTGGAACGTCCCCTAAAGGGAAGTCACACTGTGTCAGCCACATGCATTTCTTTCTTCAAGAATTCAACACTTACTGCTTTTGCCTGCTTGCCCTCCACTTCTTTAAATACTTGGTTTTTATATTTTATCTAGTTTTATTATTATCACCTTTGGGAGGTGCTCTATAACACTGGTGCTTCTTGTCATTTTTTATTTATTCTAAGTTTACAGATAACATACATTTTCTTTACTTTGAATGACTTTTTATTTTTTATTTAAAATGTTTTCATTAAAAATTTTAAAGTGTATGTTATTATTATTTACTAAATGTATACATATGTATCATTGTATAATGGCTGCATCTATTAAGCTACTTTCTTATTCCCAGAACTAAAACTAGGAAAATATTTTTTTAAGCATTAAAACTCCCTTATGAAAATGGCTGAGGAAGATTCTGAGCCAGAGAGGGCTTAGCAAGTCATTTGGTCTGAATGCACACAGCTTCTATTCAGTAGCATTAATCTTTTTCAAAAATCAACTTCATCATTATCTTTTTAAATTCTTATATTGAGGGGATGGTGCTGTGGTGCAGCAGGTTAAATCCCCAGTTTGCAGAGCTGGCATCCCATATGGGTGCCGCTTCGAGTCCTGGATGCTCCACTTCTGATCCAGCTCTTTGCCATGGCCTGGGAAAACAGTGGAAGATGGCCCAAGTCTTTGGGCCGCTGCACTCAATGGGTGACTTGGATGAATCTCCTGGCTCCTGGCTTCAGATCAGCTCAGCTCTGGCCATTGTGGTCATATGGGGAGTGAACCAACGGATGAAATACCTCTCTCTCTCTCTCTCTGGCTCTGTGTAACTCTGCCTTTCAAGTTAACAAAATAAATCTTAAAAAATTAATATATTGAATTAAATGGCATGGCTACAAGAAATTGTATAATGAGTAAAGCAGACATTATTGTTTTCTTCTATCTGTAATATTACGTTCATCTTATATGATCAGGGAGTATAACAACTTCAAGATTTGGGATACCTTATTTTACATAAACTCCATATAAATGACCATGCTTATCTCAAGAGTCTATAACTTATATTTGGTGAAGTGGGTACATTTAAAATGTTACAGACATTAAACTGACCAATTCTCCTCACCTGTTTTTTTGTTGTTGTTGTCATTTTTTAAAAAAGATTTATGTATGTATTTATTTGTAATCCAGAGAGAAAAAGAGAAAAAGAGAGAGAGAGAGAGAGAGAGAGAGAGAGAGAAAGAAAGAAAGAAAGGAAGAGAGGGAGGGAGGAGGGAATGAGAGAAGAAAGAAGGGAGAAATCTTTCATAAACTGGTTCACTCTCCAAATAATTGCAACAGCCAGGTCTGGCCCCAGCTGAAGCCAGGAGCAGGGAGCTCCATCCTGGTTTTGTACATGGATAGCAGGGATCCAAGTACTTGGACCATCTTCTACTGCCTTCTCAGGTGCAATCGCAGGAACCCGGATCAGAAGCAGGGTGGCCAGGGCTCATATTGACACTTCATTATGGGATGCCTGCATTGCAAGCAGTGACTTAACCTGCTTCACCATAATAAAAGTGGCCCCTCTTGTCATTCTTCTTTTATTTACTTATTTTAAGTTTACAAATAATGTATGTTTTATTTATTTTAATGATTTTTAAAATTTTTTATTTAAAATAAAAATTTTATAATGTATGGGTTTATTAAATGCATACACATGCATCATTGTAAAATGGCTGTCTCTAGGTAATTAATAAATGCATTACCTCACATAGTTATAATTTTTGATGTGAGAACACATAACCTCAACTCCATTTATATTTCTCAAGAATAAAATATATATACTCACCATGCTGTGCAATAGAGCTCTTGAAGTTTATCCATTCTATCTACTAGTAGTCATGTATGCTTTGACTAACATTTCCCCATCCCAGCCATCCCTTTGCTTCTCCTCTCCAGCCATCCTCTAGTAACCATCATTATACTCTCTATTTCTTTGAAATCAGCATTTTATTACACCTATGAGTGCAATTGTGTGGTATTTATCTTTTTCACTTAACATAAGTTCATTGAGTTCCATCTATGTTGTCATAAATGACAAGATTTTATTCTTGTTTATGGAAGAGTAATAGGATTCCATTGTGAACATACACACATTTTCTTGATCTATTGATCCTCTAAAGGATACTTGAATGGTTCTGTACATCTTGGCTATTGGAAATAGTGCTGCCATAAAGACAGAAGTACAGATGCCTCTTCGATATACTGATTTTATTTCTTTTTAATGTGTACCCAGTAGTGGGACTACTGGATCATATGGTAGTTCTATTTTTTTAAATATTTATTTATTTTATTATTTGAAAGGCAGAGTTACAGAGAGGCAGAGGCAGAGGCAGAGGCAGAGACACAGAGAGAGTTCTTCCATCCAATGGTTCACTCCCCAAATGGTTGCAGCAGCCAGAGCTGCTATATAGAAAATGCTAGAGATGCCATCAAAATCTTGAGAATAACAGTGAAGCCCCAGGATGCAGATCAACAGACAAAACTCAGAAATGATGCTAGTAGTGAAATATAGGAAAACAAAGCAATAATATTTACAATCTCTGCAAAAAGTATCTAGAAATAAATTTAAACAAGGGTGTGAAAAATTTCTAATGAAATTAGAATTATTTCTAATTTCAATTAATTATTCATAATTCATTCAATTAATTCATTTCTAAATTCACTTAGACTTGGGCTATCTTCTACTGCTTTCCCAGGCCATAGAAGAGAGCTGAAGGGAAGAGGAGCAGCCAGGACTCAAATGGGTGCCCATATGGGATGCTGGTGCTTCAGGCCAGGGTGTTAACTCGCTGTGCCAAAGTGCCAGCCCCAGTGCTGACTTCTTAGAAAGCTCTTTCATTCAAGTCTACCCAAACTTTGTTTTTCTATGTTCCTTTCAAGTTTCATGTACCCACAAAGCTGCTGAGACTTCTAGTATTCCTTGTTCATCTTCCCCATCTATAAAATGTATTGTACTTACAGTCTACAAAACATTCTATTGCTGATCCAAGATGGCTGAATAAGGTGAAGCCACACTTACACAGCATGCTAGGAAGTGAAAAAGAATGAAGACTGTGGGACAGTGAGGAATGATGCTAAGTGTGGGGAACCACAGGCCGGCCACCTGTGGGGACCTCCTCATTGCACTGCCTCATCCTGCAGAGCAGAACAAGGTCAAGGAGGTGCTGAACAAAAGACTTGTAAACAACCTGAACAAAAGACTTGCAAACAACCTGATGGGATGAGATACACCCTGACCTGAGACTATGCGTGCCCTTTGATCTGATTGATGGACTACTCGCCCTAGTCCCGGGGGACTGGGAATGGATAAAAGACCATGTTAGGGGCGGGAACAGGGGGCAGCCACTTCAGTCTCCGTCTTTCTCCCGGCTGCTTCCCGCTCCCTCCTTTCCTTCTATCCCTAAGAGTAAAAGTTCCTCGAGAACCGATCAACAGCGGTCGTGTTGTGACTCCGTGGGTTGGACCTTCGCTGACGAGGGTTCCCGACAGCTAAGAGACACAGCTAAGTGGCACAGCCAGACAACAGCTGCTAGTCACCTTCTTCCCAAGTCAAAGTAGGAAGAAGTCGCCACACACCCTGTCACCTGCAGTTCTAGCTGAGGGAGAATTCCATAGTCACACACAGACTATGTCTTCAGTTTGGGTAGCTGACTGCTCTGTCAAATGCTAAGCTCTGAAAAGGGAAATCACAGATTGCAACTTTACCTACTATACCACAACACAACTCCCAATTAAGAGCTTTAACAGCAAAATAGGCCAAATGGAGGAAAGAATTTCTGACCCTGAGGATAAGACTTTGGAAATAACCCCATCAGTCAAAAATGAAGAGAAAACTATTAGAAAGAATGAAAATGGTCTTTATGAAATATTCGATACCATTAAATGATATTACTTACTATGATATACATTAAATGTTACTTATTATGATATACATAAAATGATATTACATATTAACGATACCATTAAATATTCATTTGATAGAGACTTCTGAAGGAGAGAAGGAAAAAGTCATTGAAACCCTGCTAAATGAAATAACATAAGAAATTTACCTGAAATTTCTTGAAAGAGAGAGGGATATCCACATACAGGAAGCTCAAAGGAGTCTAAGGAGGTTCAACCAAAAAAGATCCTCTCCAAGGCGTATTTTAACCAGATTGTCAAAAGTTAAGGTCAGGGAGAGAATCCTGAAAACAGTAAGAGAAAAACATCTAGTTACATATAAAGTAAAACCAATTAGATTAACATCAGACTTCTCAGTGGAAACCCTGTGGGCCAGAAGAGAGTTAGATGATATATTTAAGGTATTAAAAGAAAAAAAAATTCCAACCAAGAATATTATATCCAATGAAGCTGTTCTTTAGAAGTGGAGGAGAAATTAGGTGTTCCCCAGAGTTGCAGAAAGAAAATTTACCACCTCTAGACCATGCTTACAAGAAATTCTAGATGGAGTTCTGCATTAGAAATAAGCATCATGAACACACATGACACCAAATTTCACTAACAGGGCAGGTAAGATAGTATCCAGCAAATTCTAGTAGACCTAAAAGAAGAGATAGACACCAATACAGTAATGGTGAGTGACTTCAACATTCTACTCACATTAATGGATGGATAATCCAGATAATCAGTAGAGATATATCACAGTAGGAACATACTATTGAGCAAATGGACCTAACAAACATTTATAGGACATTTCACTGAACAACTACAACACATTCTTCTCATCAGCACATGGAATATTTTCTATGATAGACCATATATTAGTCCACAAATCAAGTCTCAGTAAATATAAAAAGATTGAAACAATACCATATCTTTTCTCAGACACAAAGGAATAAAAAAGGAAATCAATAACAAGAAGAATAATAGAACACTCATAAATTCTGGAAATTAATTAACATGATAAATGGGTCTTTGAAGAAATCAAAAGGGAAATAAAAACTTTCTTTAAATAAAACAAAAAATACAGCATATCAAAAACTGTTGGATACAGTAAAAGCAGTATTAATAGGGAAGTTTATAACATTAACTACTTACATTAAAAAGAAATGTCTCACATAAATGATTTAATGATGCATCTTGAAGACTTGGAAAAATAAGAACAAAGCAAACCCCAAATCAGCAGGAGATAAGAAATAATAAGGATCAGAGCAGAAATAAATGAAAGTGACACACACACACACACACACACACATACACACACGATCAACAATATAAAAAGGTGTTTTTTTGAGAATATGAGCAAAATAGACTAACAAAGAAAAAAAGAGAAAGAGCTCAAATAAGGAAAATTATAAAGGAGGGCTTTTAACTGACACCACTGAAATACAAAGGATCATAATAAACTACTTTGAAAAAATATGCTAATAAACTGGAAAACCTCAAAGAAATGGAAAAATTTCTGGGTACATAATCTATAAGATTAAGTCAAGAAGATGTTGACAGTCTAACCTCATAATAAGCAATGAGATTGAAGCAGTAATTAAATGTTTTCCATCAAGGAAAAGCCCAGGACCTGACAGATTTACTACTGAATTCTACAAAGCATTTAAAATGAAACTCCAATACTTTCTAAGGTATTCCAAACTATTAAAAGGGATGTAACACTGTCAAACTCTTTTTTTTTTAATGTATTTATTTATTTGTTTGAGAGGTAGAGTTACAGACAGAGAGGGAGAGAGACAGAGAAAGGTCTTCCATCCACTGGTTCACCCCCTGAATGGCCACAATGGCCAGAGCTGCCAATCTGAAGTCAGGAACCAGGAGTTTCTTCTGGCTCTCTCACAAAGGTGCAAGGGCTCAAGTACTTAGGCCATCTTCCACTGCTTTCCCAGGCCATAAACAGAGAGCTGAATCAGAAGAGGGGCGGTCGGGACATGTGCCAGTGCCTATACAGAATTGCAGGTGAAAACTTAACCTTCTGCGCCACAGTGCTGGTCCTTTTTAGGAGCCCATCACTTTGATACTAAAACCAAAGACACAACATGAAAATAAAACTAGATACCTATATCCTCAATGAACATGGATGCAAAGGCTCTCAACAAATACTAACAAGCTGGCTCCAAAACCACATAAAATATTTTATATCATAATCAAGTGGGATTTATCATGGAGATGCAAGGGTGGTTCAATATTCACAAATCAATAAATACATAAATATATCAACATAAATTATATCAATGAAGATTGAAAATCATGGTCATCTCAATAGATGCAGAGAAATCATTTGATAAGATTAAGCATTCCTTCATGATAAAAACCCTCCACAAATTAGGTATAACAAACAAACAGCCAACATCATACTGAATGGTAAAAAGCTGAAAGCATTTCCCTTTGGATCTGGAATAACACAAGGATGTCTACCTTCACAATTTTTATTTAATATAGTACTACAAGTATATGCAAGAGCAATTAGAAAGGAGATCGAAATAAAGGATATCAAAATTTAAAAAGACAAAATCAAAATATCCATGTTTGCAGATGACATGTTGTTCATAGAAAAACCGAAATACTCCACGATGAAGCTGTTCAAACTGATAAACCAATTCAGCAAAGTTGCAGGTTACAAAATAAACACAGAAAAACAGTTGTTTATATCACAATGATGAACTCACTGAAAGAGAAATCAAGAAAGAAGTCCCAATCTCAATAGCCACAAAAATACTTGTCTAGGAATAAATTTAACCAAAAAGTGAAAGGTCTCTACAGTTAAAATTACCAAACTTTGATGGCAGAAATAAGCAATGTCACACACAAAAAAATTTAATGATATTCCTTGCTCATGGATTGGAAGACTCAATATCATTAAAATGTATAAACTACCTAAAATCTTCCAATCCAATGACATCCCTATCAAAATACCAATGACATCCTTTATAGAATTAGAAAAAACAATCTTAAAATTCATTTAGAATCACAAAAGACCCAGAATAGCCAAAGTAATCCTGAACAACAACAAAAAAAATCAAGCTAGAGACATCACAATACCTGACTTCAAAGCATACTACAAAGCTATAGTAATTAAAACAGCACAGTAGTAGCATACAAACCAACAGATAGACCAATGCGACAGAATAGAGAGCCCAGAAACCAATCTACATACATACAGACAACTGATATTTTTAAAGAGTTATTTTATTTATTTGAAATACAGTTACAGAGAGAGGTAGAGTCAGAGAGAAAGAGAGAGAGAGATAGAGAGAAGTCTTTCATCTGCTGGTTCACACTCCAAATGGCCACAACAGCTGGAGCTGAACCAATCCAAAGCCAGTAACAAGAAGCTTATTCTGGGTCTCCCATGTTGGTGCAAGGGCCCAAGGACTTGGGCCATCCTCTGTTGCCATTCATTGGAGTAAAGGAAATCTCTTAAAAAAATGGTGCAGACAAAACTGGATATATATATAGAGAGAGAAGAATAAAATTAGATCCATACTCTCATCATACAGAAAAATTAATGCAAGAAGGATCAAGACCTTAATACAGGACCTGAGGTTCTGAATTTGCTGGAAGAAGACATAGGAGAAACACTCCAAAACATTGCTATGGATGACAGCTTCTTGCATAATACTCCCCCCCACCCCCGCAAAAGCACAGGCAACAAAAGCAAAATCAAACAAATGGGATTGTGTGACACTCAGAAGGAGCACAGTAAAGAAAATGGTCACCGGAGTGAAGAGTCATGCAAAAGAATGGGAAAAGTATTTGCGAGCTACCTGTCCAACAAAGGATTAATATCAAGAATATGTCAGTAACTAAAAAATAAAAAAGCAACCAATTCCCTTAAGAAATAAAAGACCAAAGGACCTCAATAGATAGCTCCAAAAGAAGAAATAAAAATGGCCAGCTAATACATGAAAATATGCTCAACATCAGGAGCCATCAGATTAACACAAATTAAATTCACAATGATATATCACTTTAGCTCCATCAGAATGGCTATTATTCAAGATAGTAACAAATGCTGACAAGGATGTGGAAAAAGTGGAATATTTATACAAGGTTGGTGGGAATGTAAATTAGTGCAGCCACTGTGGTAAATAGTATGTAGACTTGACATATGACCTAGCAACCCCACTACTGTGTATAAAACCAAGACATGAACATGTTTTATCAAAAAGATTCCTGCACCACCATGTGTATAGCAGCACTAATCACAATAGCAAAAATATGGAATCACCCCAGGTGTCCACCATCAGGTTAATTGATAAAGAAAATATAGTATATATACAATGGAATATTATTATTCTACAAAAATTGAAATTCTACCAGTTGCATCCAAGTAGATGCAACTGGAGAACATCATGTTGACTGAAATAAGCTATACACAAAAAGACAAATACTAATTTTATCCCTCATATATGGGAGCTAAAATTGATCAGCCAGCAACATATGGGCCAGATTTGGTGAATGCAATCCTCCTGTCTTTCTCTTTTTCCACCAAAGACACAACACTCAGTAGACTTTGGGCACAGTACTTTTCCATTCAAAATCAAAATATGTGTTTATTATGTTTCTTCTTCTATGTTCTTGGTATAGGTGAGTGACATGGAGTCAGATTCTTCAGAGTTAAAGAGATAAAAGAAGATATGTTCCTCCTGAAATTGGTAATATCCAATGGCTCATCCAACCACTTAAATTTGGTAATGGAGAGATTATGAGTAATCCTAGTCTAATGTTTCCAAAATTTTAGTTTTATAGTATCTACTTCCTTTCATTAGCTTGGAAGACAAGGAGGTATTCTGGCCATGAAAAGAGCACATTTTTCCTTCATTTGAACCAGAACTCACACATTCTTAAACAGCTAAGACACAGGTAGTATTTGCTGTGCTAGATACATATATAGGCTAATACTAATTTACCTCTTGAAATTAGTCATACCACACGATGGCATCCTACATCAATTTCTATAGGTGCAACATTGAATGAATACATAAGGCTTTATAGATAGGAAAATTATGCTCTTCTAATACAGAAATCTAGATGAGTAACATTATTCATGAGCTCCAATTCATTAAAATTATTTGCAGCTTTCTTGCCCAGAGCCTGATAAGAAAAAATAGCAATTGTTTTTATGAAATAAATTGCATTCACATCATTTTAAATTGTTAAAGAGCTTAGTTATTATATATTACAAGTAAATTTAATGTACCTAATTTTAGCACATGAAAAATGAAAGTCTTCCTGGAATAAAATAAAACTATCAAAATAACCATAAAATTGTTTCACAAGACCTCTAGATTTTCAATAATAATTTGTGAATGGAAATTTTTCTTGTAAATTTTTTTGATTTGAATACAAATTTCCTAAAAAATCAAAGAATTAAATTATAAATCACCCTAACTTGAAAAATGTACACAAGTGATACCACTCTCTGTGCCCGAAATGCTTCAGTTCCATTGTTTCTCTGTCAGTATTATATTTACTGCTCAAAGGTTCTTTGCTAGCAAAGGAAGCATACCTTTCTTTATTTTAATTAAGTATTTAATTTCTTCAATTAATATTTAATAGAAGATCATTGTTCTTTCCAAAAGTCAAGAGTATCAGTTTCCATTGTAGTTTTGCTGAACACAAAGATTAAAAATGTGACATTAAGTTAATGACATTCATTTTGTTTATTCTCATAGAATTGTTGTGTTTATTTCCTGAAGTCAGATGAAATATTTTATTCAATTTCATATTAAATTTATTTCTATAGAGATATGCTAATATATTTCTGGCTCATCTGCATTTTTGGATTGGAAAATCATTTTTTTATTTCTATAAAGTCTTATGTTTTTACTTTAACATTCCCTTAGTACAAAGTAGGGCATTTGGGATAAATGTGATATTTTGTTTAATCAACATTTACATTTTCATTTTGTTTTTCCACCAAGTGAGATAGTCTCTCAAGTATGCTTATTATTTTAGAATAGATCTATAGTTATTGTACTTTATTGCATATTAGAATTACCTGGGAGAACATTTAAAAATTCTGTTATCACGACCCTACTTGGTATAATTAAATCAGACACTGTCTTCTAGAGAAATATCATTTTTTACAACACCTTAGGCGATTCTAATACACATTCAAATTTGAAAACAACTAGAATTGCTGAAAGGAGAATGTAGACATACAAGGATAAAGCAGTTCTAATTTAAACCACAGCCCTCTTTTTTAAAAACTTTTGCTGTGATCTTCTAAAATTACTCAAATTTTTGAAGCATCAATTTGTTTTATGTAATATTTGATATGTGAAAACTGAACACAATATAAATGTAAATTATGAAAGTTAGTGAACATAATAATTTCCCATAAGCCTATAAATAACTTTGAAACCAAATTATATGTTCTTATCCACAATTCTACCTCCTAATACTCTTGTAGTTGAGTACTATCCTGGAGTTTGCATATCTTTTACTTATTTTCTACTGTTATTTTCCTTGTTATTTTTATTTGAGAGACAAAGGAGAGAAAGAGTGAGCTCTCATATGCTGGATTAGTCCTATAATGCCCACAATGGCTGGCAGTGGGCTGGAGCCAAAGTTGGGAGCCAGGAGCTCAATCTAGGTCTCCTGTGGGTGGAGGAACCAAACTATTTGACGCATAATCTCCTGGCTCTCAAGGTGTACATTAGTAGGAGCTAGGGTCAGGAACACAGCCATGACCCAAACCCTGGCACTCCAATATGGGATGCAAGCATCCCATTCAATGGCTTAATGCCTATGGCAGACATCTTCATCTCTTTCACTTTCTTTCCTGTGAAAATGCTTATAACATGCATATGTCTATAAATAGAATATTATACAATTTAGTTTGGTTTTATGCTTTATAAAAACAATCCTTACCATAAGTGGTAGTATTAATTTTGTTCCATCATTATCATAGTTCAAATTTCCTTCCATATTGTTGTGTGTAGTTGCACTAATTCGATTATTTTCTCAAAAGTGTACTATTTCATTGTGGAATATGCCATGATCAAATTTAAGTGCTTTATTCAATGGACATTGAGAATTTCTTTGATAGCTTTTATTATTGAATGCAAAACTGTTCTGAACATTTCGCACATATGGTACTATTTTTTCTCTGGGACATACTAGGAATGGAATTGCTGGTCAGAACATGAATGTTGGCAGCTTTAAAGATAATGCTATTTCTCTTCCTGACCCCCAAATGCTTGTGTTGACTTCTGCCTTCAACATAAGTTTTAAGACTCCCCATTTTTTTTTTTACTTTATCACCAACACTGAGTACTATCAGAATTAATTATTTGGAATAATCTATTGGATAACCAAAAATAGTTCACCACAGTGATTTTTAATGAGTTTAGGGTTTTTGTATATTAATTTACCAATTGTGAAAGTTCCAAAAGGTCTATTTTTGGCACTTGCCCAGCTTTCTTTTGTTTCATTCATTTAACTCATTGAATCTTAATTTGGCTTTTCTCATTTGTTATGCAGTTTTATGATGGATTTAAGTTCTTATAGTTGAATCTATTATTTCTCCAGCCCAGTTTAATCAATACCTTCCCATGCCTATATCATGAAAATATGCTCCTTTATTCTCTTCTGAAAGTTCATGATTGCCTCTCCTATTTAAGCCACTAAAAGCTTTGGATGATGGATCTAGATTTGTGTAAGGATCTAGACTGATTTCCTCATAAAGCTGGAAAAAATTCACATATCATTTATTGAAAACTGTTGTGTTCACACTAATCAGCCGCGCTTTCTATCAGGTGTCTTCTAAAAGTTTGTGGAAAATTCGTATTATGAAAAAACCATGCATGAATTTCAGAAGATTCTTATGCCAAAAACTTATATTTTACTTACTTTTTTTGCAAACTTTTTGAAATATCTTTGTATATCACATACCAATTTTTCCAAATGTCTGTTTGGAAATGTCAGTGGCCTATATCTAGACTTTCTGATAGGTCCTCTTTATGAATTTATTCATCCATATGTTAGCATAATGGCACTTTATTTCAATTTCATTACAAATCTTTTTACATGTTGTGAGACAGTTGTTTCTACTTTATGTTTCTTCACCAATGCCTTGACTATTGGGCCTGTAGTCTTCCATGGCTCATACCTAAGAAAACATTGCCTAACCCATGGTAATGAAAATTTATGTCCTATTTTCTTCCAGTAGTGTTGTAGACTTAGCATTTATGCTTAACTCACTCCTTCATCTACTTTTGTTAATTTCTTTATAAGGTATGAGATAAGTGCTTAAATACATTCTTTTTTATGTGAATATCAAGTTGTCTCAGTAATTTTTATCAAAAAGCATAGTGTTTCAATTTCTTAAACTTTAATGGTTCCTTTGTTGAAAATCATTTTTTTACAAACAAATGGATTTTTTTTTTCATTTTCATTTCTCTTTATACACAGAAGATCAGTTTAGTACATATTACGTAAAGATTTCAACAGTTTGCCCTCACATAGAGACACAAAGTGAAAATACTGTCGGGTACTAGTTATAGCATTAAGTCACAATGTACAGCATATTAAGGACAGAGATCCTACACGATTTTTTTTAAAGAATTGATTTTTTAATCATTTGCAATTATCTTTATATACAGAAGATAGATTCAGTATATACTAAGTAAAGATTTCATCAGTTTGCACCCACACAGAAACACAAAGTATAAAAATCCTGTTTCAGTACTAGTTATAGCATTACTTCACATTGGATAACACATTAAGGACAGATCCCTATGAGAAGTAAGTACACAGTGACTCCTGATGTTGATTTAACAATTTGACACTCTTGTTTATGGCGTCAGTAATCTCCCTAGGCTCTAGTCATGAGTTGCCGAGGCTATGGAAGTCTTTAGGGTTCGCCGACTTCGATCTTATTCCAACAGGGTCATAGTCAAAGTGGAGGTTCTCTCCTCCCTTCAGAGAAAGGTACCTCCTTCTTTGATGGCCCCGTTCTCTCCACTGGGATCTCACTCACAGAGATCTTTCACTTAGGTCTTCTACTTCTTTTTTTATTCCAGAGTGTCTTGGCTTTCCATGCCTAAAATACTCTCATGGGCTCTTGAGCCAGATCCAAATGCCTTAAGGGCTGATTCTGAGGCCAGAGTGCTATTTAGGACATCTGCCATTCTATGAGTCTGCTGTGTATCCCGCTTCCCATGTTGGATCATTCTCTCCCTTTTTCATTCTATCAGTTAGTATTAGCAGACACTAGTCTTGTTTGTGTGATCTCTTTGACTCTTAGACCTATCAGTGTGATCAATTGTGAACTGAAATTGATCACTTGGACTAGTGAGATGGCCTTGGTACATGCCTCCTTGATGGGATTGAATTGGAATCCCCTGGCACAATTCTAACTCCATCATTTGGGGCAGGTCTGATTGAGCATGTCCCAAATTGTACATCTCCTCCCTCTCTTATTCCCACTCATATTTCACAGGGGTCACTTTTCAGTTAAAATTTAAACACCTAAGAATAATTGTGTGTTAATTACAGAGTTCAACCACTAGTACTAGGGTAAAAAATACTACAATGGATAAAGTATTACATTGTACAACAACAGTCAGCACAAGAGCTGATCAAGTCACTGTTTCTCATAGTGTCCTTTCACTTCAACAGGTTTCAGATGCTCAATTATATCCCTTGCTTATATCAACATTTGAAACCAGGGAGATATGAATCTGTCTGACTTTGTTAGCCTTTTTCAAGGTTCTTTTGATTATTCTTATTCCACTTAATCATTTTTTCAGTTTATGCTTCCAACAAAGGTTTTGGGTTTTGAGTAGTGTTTGTGTTGACTGTGTCAACAAATTTGTAGAATATTACCATCTTAATAAGGTTCTGTTAGAATGTATGAAAACTGTTTTGTTTTTCTGTATATTTAAGCTATCAATTTCTTTCAAATAAATTTTACAATTTTCAGTAAACAAGCATTTCACTTCTCTTCTTAGCTTTACATCCAAGAATTTCACTATTTTTAATCCTGTGACAAATTGAATGATCACAATTTCCTTTTTCAAATTCCTCCTTGCTAGTGTATAAGAGTACAACAAATTATTGTAAATGATCCTGTCTGTTGAAACCTTGATGAACTCATTCATTAGTCCTAATGTTTTTTGTGTCTGTGTATTCTTAGTATTAGTTTTTAAATACGAAATTATACCATCTACAGACATAAACAGTTTTCCTGTCTACTTTCCTATCTAATATCTTTTTATTTATTTTCCTTGCTTAATTGTCCAGCCTAAAACCTCCAGTACCATTTTTAAAAAGATTTATTTGTTTATTATTTGAAAGGCAGAATTACAGAGAGATGGAGAGAGAGAGAAAGGTCGTCCATCGCTGGTTCACTCTCCAAATGGCCACAATGGCCAGGAATGGGCTGATCTGAATCCGGGAGCCAGAAGCTTCTTTCAGGTCTCCCACATATGTGTAGGGGCCCAAGCACTTGGGTAAACTTCCACTGCTTTCCCAGGCCATAGCAGAGAGCTGGATCAGAAGTGGAGCAGCTGGGACTGAAACTGGCACCCATATGGGATGCCAGCACTGCAAGCAGTGGCTTTACCCACTAGGCAACACCACCAGCCCCTATACAATATTGAATAGAAGTATCAAGAGTGGATATCCTTTATCTACTCCTGATTTTAAAAGGAAAGATTTTGATCACTAAATATGATGTTATCTGTTTTCATGAATGCTTTATAATCAGATTGAAGAAATATCTTCTATTCCTATATTGTTAAGTATTTTTTCATGAAGTTTGTTAGATTTT
The DNA here is from genome assembly GCA_949820135.1 of Sylvilagus floridanus. Classification (NCBI taxonomy): domain Eukaryota; kingdom Metazoa; phylum Chordata; class Mammalia; order Lagomorpha; family Leporidae; genus Sylvilagus; species Sylvilagus floridanus. The sequence goes on along the minus strand of OX463246.1, from coordinate 31,992,572 downwards.
GTCAATTGTTTTTCATTGTTAATTGAAATGGCCATAACATTTTTGTTCAATATTTTGATGATATGTTGTATACATTAATTACTTACATATTTTCAATCCATCTTACATTCCCGGGATAAACCCAGGTTGGTCATGAAATATAATCCTTTGTATACCTATCTGGATTTGGTTTTCTAGTAAATTCCTAGGACTTATTCACTTATTTTTATTTGAAATGCAGAGGGACAGACTGAGGGAGACCTTGCAACCTCTGGATCACTTCCCAAATGTTTGCAAAAGCCAGAGCTGGGCCAGGCTGAAGGCAGGAGCCTGGAACATAATCCAGATCTCCAACCTGGGTGGGGGTGTCCAAAGTACTTGAGACATCACTAGCTGCCTGTGAAGGTGTGTGCTACCAAGAATCTGGACTCAGAATAGAACAGACACCCAGGCACTCTGACATGGGATGTGGGCATAATAAGGGACATCTTAACTGCTGTGCCAAATATCCACCTTGGGGTTGTCGCTTTGATTGATAAAATATTTTGGCCCATAATTTTTTTTCAAATCATTTCTTTATCTAGACTTCATATCAAGTAATGCCAACCTCATAGAATGAAATGGGCAGTGTTCTTCTCTACTTGGGGGAAAGAATATATGAGTGAGTGATGCTAATTCTTTAAATGTATGCTAGAATTCAGCACGAATGCCATCTGGTGTTGGACTTCCACTTATAAAGTTTTTGTTGTTACTGTTCTTATTAATTCAATCTCTTTACTTACGATACTTGTGAATATATTCAGATTTTCTTTCTGTGTCATTTTCTATAGTTTTTGGTTTCTAGGCATTTGTCCATTTCATTCAGACTACCTGGTTTGTTTGCATGTTATTGTTTATGTATCCCCTTGTAAAATGTTTTGGTTTCTGAATTTTAGTATTAATGTGTCCTTTCTCATTGTGGTTTTACAAATTTGAGTCTTCTCTTTGTCAACCCTCTTTTTCTCATACAGCCTAGCTATAGTGCTGTTATTTGTGCTGATACTTCATAGAACCAACTTCTGGTTTCATTCATTTTCTTTCTTTCTTTTCTGTTTTGTTTCTCATTTATTTCTGTTCTGATCTTATCTCCTTCCTTTTGCTGTTTAGGTTGAGTTTACTCGGCTTTTCCTATTTTCAAATGAGGTGGAAGGCTAGGTTACTGACTTTAGACTTTCTTTGTTTATATTTTTAAAAAAAATCATCTCAAAATATTTTCCAGACTTATTTTTTATTTCTCTTTGGGCCTTGAGACTATTCTTAGTTGTACTCTTGTTTATAAATGTTATACCTTCTTGATGGGCTTTCCTTGACTTTTTTTCCCTGTAGTAGAAATTTTTATCATTTTTAAAATATTTTATTTATTTGAAAGAGTTACAGAAAGAGGAAAGAGCAGAGAAGAAGGAGAGAGAGAGAGACAGAGAGAGAGAGAGAGAGAGAGAATCTTCCCTCTGCTGATTCACTCCCCAAATATCCATGATGACTGTGGCTGGGCTAAATCAAATCCAGGAGCCAGGAGCTTTTTCTAGGTCTCCCATCTGGGTGCAGGTTCCTAAGCACTTGGGCTATACTTTGCTGCTTTCCTAGGAACATTACCAGGGAGCTGAATGGAAAGTGGAGCAGCCATGATATGAACTGGCACCCATATGGATGCTGGCATTGCAGGCTTAATCTGCTTCACCACAACACTAGCCCCGAAATTTTTGTCTTAAATTTGATTGAATTACTAAAACACTCTTTATTTTGATTACTGTTTGCATAGTACATATTTTTCATATTTTTACTTTCAATTGATTTGTGCTTTTGAATTTAAAGAGTATCTTTTATTAACAGTAGACGCTTGGAATACATTCTCATAGTTACTGGCTACACTTCTTGACAGTTTTGGTGGAGGAGAAAGAATTGAAATCTCTGGATATAGAAGATCCAGGGTTATCCAAATAACTGCCTCAAAGTCCAGTCTTCTTATATACACTAGCATCAAGTGCTGTTCTCATCTTCTGAACACTGTGCTCCTGTAATTTGGGACTGTGGTTTTCTGTAGCAATCTGCCAATATCTTCCCATGATTTTCAGATTGCTCCAAATCTTGTACATGATACAAAATAAATGATATCACCTCCCCTCCATTTTCCACTCTAAGATTGCATGTTTGTTGTGAGGGGTATTTCAAGAGTGTGGCAAGAAGGAGGAAGGAGGTGAGTTTCATTCACAAAACCAATAGCCATAGTATTTTCATTTTATATAACATGGACTCAACCTGCTCATTCACTTGCCAGGACTGAACAGTCTGCAATGCTAGAGAAAAGCAAAACAAAATGAAGTCTTAGTGCACATGTGATTGTGAAAAAATTGATATTTAGATTTTATTACACAAAGCAAGCAGAAATTGAATATTTATTTTTATAGATTTTTTTTAATGTAATAGTAGGAATAGAAGACTTTCTTTGCCTTCAATCTCCATGCCTCTTTCTTATGTTACAGAATATGAGTTCTTTGAACTCTCTTGGCTATTTTTTCATCTTGTGCCATTCTCCAGAAGACCATGTCATGCCCAGTTCCCATAATATCAAAGGAAGGGAACAGGCATTTGGCATCAGGGTTCCAACACCGTTTGGAGCACCCACCTTCCATGTTTGAGTGCCTGGCTTTAAGTGTCTTGACTCCTCTCCTACTTATTCATCCCTTAGAGGCAGTTGGTGGTTACCATAAAGAGGGCCAGGCCATCCATGTGAGAGACCTAATTGAGCTCTTGACTCCTAGCTTCACTCTGGCCCAGCTAAGGCTCTTGTGGTCATTTGGAAGATGAACTAGCAGATGGAAGATCTCTCTGTTTCCCTCTTTCAAATAAAATAAATAAAAAATAGATAAATTTTAAAATATGCCAAAGGAATTGAGTATCAAAGAATTACCCTTTTAAGTGTGGTATTATATGCTTAGGAACAACTGGGAATTCAGCAGAATCTTTTCCCACACATTCTCCTAAAATCAAATAACCAAACAAAACAAAATACAAATTTTCCACCTAGATGTGGTCAATAACTTAAGCAAACTACCTAATTTCTCGTCATTTCATTATCTGTCTCTGTCTAACTTCTCTCTGCCTAAACCTGTAAAATTTTTTTCCATTAGAATGGTGAGTTATTCACAATACTGGAATTTAGACATATATAAAGAAGGCAGAAATGTATACTTACACTATTCCAATAGGAGTTGAGTATAAAAAATGAAACAATAATACTTTTCTTAATCTCTAGTGATCATTTCTTTCACAGAAAATATATAGATTTTTATTTTCTTCCACTGCTATTTATTAAAGAACACTGTGGTGCTCCTACTTAATAACAAGCTCCAGAGTTTATTTCTATAGATGAAAAACTTTAAATGACATTGAAAAATAACAGGAAAAGAATAAGGAAATGATTATTAGTTATTAGGGATTGATTTTTAAGTTACACATGAAAATAACATATTAATACCATGAATTGAAGATATTTAGTGGACAAAAATTATGATTATGTATTTTTTTCTCATCTGAAAACAGTGCTACATTTAAAGGGTATTGAATTTTGATACTTATGTAATTCACGCCTAATACATGTGTATCTGAATTTAAGTGAATCCTTTACAAAAAGTACTATATTTTAGTATAGAACACTTGACTACAGATAAATTGAAATTTGTATTCAATTATGCTGCCTAACTAGACATACATTTAGAGAACAACTAACACAGACCAGAGACAGTTAAATAAATGTGAATGAACAACTAAAAGGATAAAAAATGTCCATTGAAAGCAGAATACATAAATTTTGTGATACTCATTAAATATAAAATGAGAATGAATATACAAAAATCACAAGCAATTTAACGTTCAATTTAATAAGATACAAAAGATGATGTACTTTATAATTTCATTTACATAAAATTAAAGATAAATCACAACTCATCCATAGTTATGCGGTCATATTCGAAGGGTCATGTGTTATTTTGGTATATCTTATCTCGGTGTTATTTTACAGAATATATTCACTTTAATTCACTAATTAAGTTGCACATATTGCTATAATCTATATATTCATGTGTAATTCAATTGGGTCTACATGAGAAAAACATCCTGAACAAATGATTGACACAAAATGTTTCCTACCTCTTCAAAGAATGTACAAGATTATTTTGAAGAACCTATGTAAACAAAAAGAAAAATCAGGTCAATTAACATCTCAGGTTTTAAAAATATTACTTGTGATAATTTATGTGTTCTGTTTGTGTATTTTAGGGGAAAGGGAAAGTCACAAAACTAAAGAGTAGCTGTGGTATATTGGAACCAGATAATAACTTTTCAGGAATTTTAGTTCAACTATGGTTACATAAACCTAATCATAGACACATTGACAATTTATTGAAGTTCTAAAGATACTGATCCGTTTTTTTTTCACTACCTTATTCTGAATCCACAAAGAAAGTGCCAAAAAAAAAAAAAAATCATTGTCTCCATCTGCTCTTAGTCAAAACACTTTTCTTATAACAAAGCATAGACAAAACACTGTTTAGCATTTCATTAGTTAGCTGCAAAGTAATTACAGCAGTGGTCTAACACAAACAAGGCAACTTTGGCACACTGAAAACTCTGTAAACTCAAAACATTGCCTTATGATATTAACATCTTGAAAATCGTGTTAATTCACTTAGTACACATTCAGACTTTGAACATTGATGCCTACAAATGAATTTTCATAGTTTCTTATTCTGTCTTCCACTTCAAATTTAACACTCTGAATCTTATTTTGTAAAATTTACCCTATTTCTGATTCTATATATACACATGCAATATGTAGTAGAGAACTGAAAACATTTTCTGGATAATCCCATCCAACAAAAAAAAAAATTAGTTGCCGAGATATTTCAGGCAAAATTGTGTTTCTCTTAGTTTGAGTTATAAGGGACAATGATCACAATTTTCCATTTTACATGCGTAGGCAAATCTTTAGTAATCAGGGTGTGGAGAAGTGCTGAGAACAGTGATTTCAAAATGGAAGGAAGAAAACTATTTTATAGTAGAGTAAGATTTTAAATTTATGCTTATTATTTTGGCTTAAATTTAGAAAACTTATTTTTACTGTTTATTAACATTTTAGTGATCAGACTGATTTCTATAGGATATAAATTGAAGTAGAAAACATATAGCAGCAAAATTGGGTTGGTATTCATGATTAACTCTGGAAAAAGTCCTCCCATGGGTTACAGCAAGCTTTGCTGTGAACACAGAGGAATAAAAAAGATACAATGCTTGCCAGGAGGTTCTTATGGCTGAGGCTTGTCACATGGTAATGCTATTCAGAATATCATAATGAATGCCTTTCCACTATAATAACACCTACTCCAATCCTCTCATTCTAAACTGAACATAAATATAAAGGATATTAAGAATATATTTGAGTTGTCAATGAAATAAAATGTTGTCACAGGATAATGGTCTCCTGCTGCTTCATAAAATACCAAGCCAAAGGCAAGACTTACATTCTCAAAGTAGAAGACATTAATCCCATGACAGTGTTTTATTGCAGTGATTGTATTTCTATTATACAAAACGAGCATGTAGATTTAATCAATTCATTTGATGGATGTTGATGTAGTAAATTGACAATGGTTCATCATCATTATGAAATTGTTGTCTTTTTGGAGACAGTTTATCAAAGAGATTAAAGATGTTTCAAGAAACTGAACTTTGGGGGAGTTGGGGGAGAAAGAGTTTTCTATTTTAAGGTTGGTTTTTCTTAATAGTTAATGTAACAATCGAGGAGCAATATAATTGATGTATCCCAATGGTTTGTATAATATTCTTGTTAATATTATAGTCCCACATTTCAACTTTATGACAGACAAAACATAATAATTAAATGTAATTACTTGAGCAAGAAAACACAGTGACACAAAGAGCATTAAACTGTTCTCAGAATGCTTTACCAGGGCATTTACCAAACTGTCTCTGTTCTTTTGAATAATGATTACTAAATAATGGTTTATATCGTAAGACTAGGACATCATTCTCTATTTCTAGGTCTTGCTATAATACACAAAGCTCAATTATGAAAGACAGTCTGGGTTTTCTTGTGGAAGTTCAATCCTCTAAGCCAACCAAGTTGTTTTTGACAGAGACTGGAAGCCAGTGATTTCTTTCATCTGAGGAAGATACATTAATTCCAACAAGTAGGATACATTCAGATGAGTGAACAAAAATGTTGTGTTTCATTTAGAAATATCAGTTCTTTAACAACTGGAATTGGATTCAGGTTTTTTTTTTATGATGTTAATATGAATAATGTATTTCAATAACCATTGAAAATAGTCACAGTCTTGGTTTGTTCATATTCTGCACTGTAAAATCTAATTAGGTTGGAGTGTTGGCTTCCATTTATGCCTCCACATCCAATATCTTCTGGTGTTGGTAAAGTTTCTCCGGTGCAAACTAGAAAAATAATACTGGATGTTTTCAAGTTTATTATCAGTCTACATTTTTTATATAAAGCTTTTATTTAAAGAATATAAATTTTTAAAGTACAGCTTATGGATTACAATGGCTCCCCCCCCATAACTTCCCTCCCACCTGCTACCCTCACCTTTCCTGCTCCCTCTCCCCTTGCATTCACATCAAGATTCATTTTCAATTCTCTTTATACACAGAAGATCAGTTTAGTACATATTACGTAAAGATTTCAACAGTTTGCCCTCACAAAGAGACACAAAGTGAAAATACTGTTGGAGTACTAGTTATAGTATTAATTCACAATGTACAGCACATTAAGGACAGAGATCCTACATGATTTTTTTTAAAGAATTGATTAATTATCTATGCAATTTCCAATTTAACACCAAGATTTTTTAATCATTTGCAATTATCTTTATATACAGAAGATAGATTCAGTATATACTAAGTAAAGATTTCATCAGTTTGCACCCACACAGAAACACAAAGTATAAAAATCCTGTTTCAGTAATAGTTATAGCATTACTTCACATTGGATAACACATTAAGGACAGATCCCTCATGAGATGTAAGTACACAGTGACTCCTGATGTTGATTTAACAATTTGACACTCTTGTTTATGGCGTCAGTAATCTCCCTAGGCTCTAGTCATGAGTTGCCGAGGCTATGGAAGTCTTTAGGGTTCGCCGACTTCGATCTTATTCCAACAGGGCCATAGTCAAAGTGGAAGTTCTCTCCTCCCTTCAGAGAAAGGTACCTCCTTCTTTGATGGCCCTGTTCTCTCCACTGGGATCTCACTCGCAGAGATCTTTCATTTAGGTCTTTTTTTTTTCAGAGTGTCTTGGCTTTCCATGCCTAAAATATTCTCATGGGCTCTTGAGCCAGATCTGAATGCCTTAAGGGCTGATTCTAAGGCCAGAGTGCTATTTAGGACATCTGCCATTCTATGAGTCTGCTGTGTATTCCGCTTCCCATGTTGGATCATTCTCTCCCTTTTTCATTCTATCAGTTAGTATTAGCAGACACTAGTCTTGTTTCTGTGATCTCTTTGACTCTTAGACCTATCAGTGTGATCAATTGTGAACTGAAATTGATCACTTGGACTAGTGAGATGGCCTTGGTACATGCCACCTTGATGGGATTGTATTGGAATCCCCTGGCACGATTCCAACTCCATCATTTGGGGCAGGTCCGATTGAGCATGTCCCAAATTGTACATCTCCTCCCTCAGCATGGTCAGAAGCACAATAAGGATGACATTTGAAAATGGTGGAAGACTTGATATTGCTTGTCACTATGCTGCTCATTGGAGTGCTTAATCTGTCAATTCTTTTTGTGAGAACAGCTGGAATCATTACAATGATATTTTTCTATATTAATCTCAGATTCACATTTTTAAAAGATTTATTTATTTGTTTGAATGGCAGAATTATGAAGAGAGAGAGAGATCACGCATTCACTGATTCATTCCCCAAATGGAAGGTGTCTGGGCCAGACCAAAGCCAGGAGCCTGAAACTCCACCTGGTTTCTCACAGCGGTGACAGGGGCCCAAGTCCTTGAGGCATTTTCTGCTTTCTTCCTAGTCTCATTAACAGGGAGCTAGATCTGTGGTGTAGCACCTGGGACTGGAACCAGCACTCATGTTGGATGCCAGCGTCTCAAGTGCAGCTTAATGCATTATGCCATAATACCAGCCCCACAGATCCATTTTAATGGAAATTTGTTATGAGCTCTATTTTTTATAGTCACATACTGTTTTAACTTGCTGAGCTTCCACAACCAAACACCACAGACTGAGAATCTAAAACAACATAAGCTTATCTAGACATTGTTCCAGAGGCAATATGTCCAAGAGTAAGATGTCGGTCGCTTTGGTTTTTCCTGAGAACTCCCTCTTTCACCTGCAGAAATCCACCTTCTCATGGGGTCCTCCAGTCTCTGTACACTCAAATCCTAAGGGCACCAATCATCTTGGAATAGGGCCCACTCATAAGTCTGCATTTCGCATTAATTACCTTTTAAAGCCTTTATCTTCAAATAAAGTCATATTCTAAGGTACTATGATTTTCGACTTCAACAAAAGAATTTATTTAAACCTCTAACACATACTAGGTATATTTCTTCTGAATTCTAATACGTTAAAAATAATGGCACGGTCAATGTTGAAATGGATTGCCCAACACTAGCTACAAAATTAGCAATATAGCCAAATAATGTATGATACTTTAAAAAAGCATGAAAAATGATTTTGTGTAAAAGGAATTGTCTCTTTTATTCTTTTTCATACTTTTGACCACAGTTCAAAGTTTATTATTGTGATATGATCTTGCATTGAAAAAGCATTTCCATGTGTCCTGAATTCCTTCCATTCAAAGTGTTATGTTTCCTACTAGGAATAAGTTCCTTGAGAAAAGAGACCATGTTTTATTTCAATTTACTTATAGTGCAGGGCCAGAGAAGTCTATAAATATTGGTGTAATAAATTTGATAAATCAATGAATGGGTGGGTGGGTGGATGGATGGATGGGTGAATATGATGGGTAGAGGAATGGATGGATGGATGGATGGATGGATGGATGGATGGATGGATGGATGGGTAGGTGGATAAAATGATTTGTAAGTCACATAAATTTAGAGCTATGCTTTGGATATTTTGTGCATGAGTTTTTGGTTGTGAGAAAACTCCAATATGATACCTTAGGAATATTAGTCTTCAGTGTACATAAGACTTACTCTTAAAATATGATCACCCAAAAGATTTAAGAAAGATTTTATTACAGGGCTACCAGCCCAAACTATTGAGCAGAGAATATTAAAGAAATGAAATTATACTATCTTGAAATCCAGGTGGATTTGTGTGCATAATTCCTCATTAAACATCTATCTAGTTGCCTGTCCGAGTTTCAGAAGCAAGGGAACAGTGTTAACATGTGACATATACATAGTTACAGTTCGGCTGTAAATACTTAGTAGCCTGGGTGGGTGAGCCAGGATTCATTTTTATATTATATATTTTATATTATTTTTATATTTTATTTTTATATTATATTTCATTTTTATATTATTCGCTGTATGAAGCATTGTTCTTGCAACATAAATCTCTGAGCACAAATATCCGCTCAATCTTTGTATATGTCTCCCCTATCACCAGGAAATATAGTTAAAAATTTTATAAGAAAAATTTTAAGATAAGGTAAGTAATACATGCATATTATGGCAAAATTTAAAAATACAGAAAAATAAACAGACCCAAGAAAAGAAAAGAAAGAAGCTGTCATTATTATCCACTTCCTAATGATGGCTACTGAAAGCATTTGTATACCACATTTTTTTATTCATTCATCTGTTAACGTGCATTTAGGTTGATTCCATATCCTGGCTATTTTGAATAGTGCTGCAATAAACATGGAAATGTGTATTGAAACAAAAATTGGCACAACATCTGAATTTAATTAGAAATTTAAATTTAATTTAAATTATAAAATCAAATTCTCTTACTATCCCTATGGTTGCAAATCTCTCACTACTTTGGATCCTCTTTGATGGATATCCAACTATAATAATCCTGTGCCATTTTTCTTCTGTGTGATTTGAATTGTTTCTCACTAATTTAACTTTAATTTAAATTCAACTTTCTAATGTTTCCCTAAACGATACATTTTACTGTTTTTTAAAAATTATTAATATAAAGATAGCAGACTTCATATATTTCAAAGATACAGTTTTAGGAAGACGATCATACTTCCTTCCCTCTTTTTCTCCCTCCATCAATCTCCCTCCTCTCTCTTTCTTTTCTTTTCATTAGTTTTTGCAAAGACATAATTTTAGAATGTCTTTACATGTATGAAAAATTTTTAAGTTTACTGTATTCAATTTAAAGTTTCCTTTAAGAATTCTGCATTTTTGTGTCTTGCTCAAAAAATATTTTCCTATCTGTGTATCCTAAAAATATTCTCCTATATGTTAAAGAGAAACCTCCACAGTTTTAGTTTTCACACTTTGGTCTTTAACCCATCTGGAATATGTTATTTTTGTACCTAGTATAATGTAAGGATCTTATTTTATTATTTCCCATATGGAACACAAATTGCCCTAGCATCATTTTGTTCGATAGTTATTCTTTATCACATGTCTGTAGTGCTGCGTCTCTGCTCCGTCCTTTGGATCTCTGTCTCTGTCTCCCTACATCACTGCTTTAATTGTTAAAGGTCCATGATGAGTCTTAGATGGTGGCAAGGCAAATCCCCTTCTCTAGGTTTTTCAAGTACAATAATATCTAATGTTTATCCTTTAATCCTCTTTATAGATTTTAGTATTACTTTATCAAGTTGTGAATATTTTTGCCAGAATTTTGATTTTAATCACAATTAATTTATGGGCCAATTAGGAATAATTGAGATCTCAGTAACAGTTTTCCATTTAATTTAGATATTATATCCTTCAATGAAATTATATTAATTTCTTTAAACAATTCTTGCTGGAAACTGCATGGCTGTACTGTTGATTACTGTACATTGTCATTGTATCCAGTAAAACTTTTGAACTCTCTTAATGTTTTCGAACTTATTTGTAGATTCATTTGTTTTTCTATGTGCACGTCGTATTGCCTACAAATGATATTACATGTATTCCGATTTCACTTTCTAGACTAAGATGTTCAAGTAATCCTGAGGGCTTCTGTATTTTTGATATTTTATTTTTCAATATTCTCTAGGAAAATAACTTATTTGTGTATTTCATTTTAAATTTTGGTGATTTTGGTATCTTGTCATTTTGTGAGGAGGCAAATTTGTCCCTTTTTTCATCATTTTCTTTACTTTTGCAAACTTTATTGTTCAAGTGCTATTTAATATTTTAGGCTTTACTATTTAAAATAATTTCTTATATTTAAACTTTTGAAGAATATATTTTAAAGTATGGATTAAAACTGACAAGAGGATGAAATATTTAGACTAGTTCATAGCAAATAATAAATGTCTAATATACAACAGCTGTTTTAACTATTATTTGTTATTCTATTAGCCCTAATAAGAGTTTTTAAATTAAATATTTTTTTCTGCTTTCTTTCCTTCTTCTTCATCTTCTTCTTCTTCTTTTTTTTTTTTTTTTTAGAAATAATCTACTTCTTCTTTAGATTCTGGTTTACTTTAGTAACATTAAATGATGTTTATTTGCATGATATTTACATTGTTATGTTGATATTTACAAGCACATTACAATTTTTAAAATTTATTCTAGGTCTTATGAATTTTATTTTTCATAGTATTGCAGTCTGAAAATAAATGTTTGTCCTGGGTGGATCTTTCCTCCCTTTTGATTCTCTGCTTTCTGACCTTTCTGTCACTGGTGCTAAGAATGAGGAGACATTTTCCACCTTCAATATTAGCCAAATGAAAAGATTAAAAATAAAGAGAAAAACAACACTGGTCTCTGCTGTTTGAGCCTGAAGGACTTCCATTTCCCACATATGCAGTGGAATGTATACATATGCTTACCTCGCCACTGTATTAGATTCAGTAGCACTCTTGTGAGTTCTCCCTGTCAAATACTCTTGATTACATCCATCTCACCATCCCTGCTGTAATATCCAAGCCAAAACCCCATCATCTTTCATCTTGATAGTTACAGCAACCTCAGAATGATTTCTGCACTTGTATATGTTGCCCCTCTTCAGAGCAGACTGTGTGCCACTATTGGATGACTATTTTACCTCACAGAGTGAAAGGTTTACCTAGGAATAAACCTCATTCTAAGTAGAGAAGTGGAAGGGATCTTGACATAACTGTCGACTTAAACAAGGATAAAAAGTGTAATATCATCCAAAGGAAAATAAATGGCTTCCTTGATTCTTTCTGCTGAGTATTGTCCATTTGAATCAGATTTTTAGAGTTCATGAAGCTTTCCTCAGTATCTTAGCTTCTAGTACTCACCCAGCTCTGAAACCTTATAGCACTTGGGGTATGCTTTATAGCATAGTTTTTAAAAATATGATCTTATATCATTTGTATCTGCCCATTTCATTTCTTTATTATTCTAATATCCCTTTTTCTTTTTTCTTTTTTTTAAAGATTTTATTTATTTATTTGAGGGGTAGAGTTACACACAGAGAGAGGGAAACAGAGAAAAGGCCTTCTATCCACTGGTTCACTCCTCAATGGCCACAATGACCAGAGCTGAGCCTATCCGATTTTAGTATATGTGCTGCTGAAGCGAGCACAAGCTGAGCCAATCCGAAGCCAGGAGCCAGGAGCTTCCTCCAGGCCTCCCACAAGGGTGTGGGGGACCCAAGCACTTGGGCCATCTTCTACTGCATTCCCAGGCTATAAGCAGAGAGCTGGATTGCAAGAGGAGCAGCCAGGACATGAACTGGCACCCATACGGGATGCTAGCATTATAGGTGGAGGTTTAGCCTACTAAGCCACAGTGCCCACTCCATATTTCCCTTTTTCCAAGGTTTGGTGTCCCAGGGCAGGCATTGAGCCTACTGGTGGAAACACCTTCATCCCATCTTTGAGTGCCTGAGTTTTAGTACAAGGTCCACATCCAATTATAGCTTTCTGTGAATGTGAACCTTGAGTCGAAGCAGATGTTGGCTCAAGTATTTGGGTAATTGCCATCTGTGTAGGAGACCTCCACTGAGCTAAGCTCACTGTTTTGGCCTAGCCCAGTTTCTGCCATTGTGGAAATTTGGAGAGTGAACTAGCAGATGGGAGAGCTCTCTCATGCTGTGTCTCTGTTTCTGTCTCACTTTGTCTCTCTCCCTCTCAAATTTTTTTTAAGTTTTGATTTTTTGAAGTTTCATTTTAGTTCGTTATTACTTCATCCTTTTGTTTGAAACATTTGTTCCCCATTTGAGATTGCAAATCCCTTAAAAGATAGGATAATATAATTTATTCCTGTGTTTTCTTAATTGATCTGATAGTATATGCCCAATAGGGATTCTAATTAATTAATTGATAAGGCTAAAATGGAACTACATGACCAAATGATTCCTTTAAGGATACAGGTAATTGTAATTTGAAGTAATTTATAATTATTTATTACTTTGAAAGAGTAGATTACATATCACACTGGAGCAAACACATTTGAAATAGTGCGCTATTGAATCATGATTTCAGGTTTTACAAAAATGAAAAATGTTTCCCTCAGTGCTTTAGATTAAATTTAATGGATGATATCAGAGTGATTCAATTAGGTTAGCTTGTCTGAAAAAAACAAAATAGTCAATTTGATAGTTAAATATAGGCCTTGCTTCTGACATTAAAATCAATACTCAACAAGGCAACATTTTTCTCATTTACTCTCCTTCAAATGAAGGAGATTGTAATTTTTAAAATAATTTTCACTTAAGGGTCAATTGTCCAGGTTAAATTCATTAGCAACAAATGTCATGAAGTGGCAGTGCCATCACATTAACAATGAGTAAATTTTTACTGAAGGATTTCGGTTTGGGTTTGAAATCAGTCAATTACCAGCTTTGTAAGTTTAATAGATGAACCTGTCTACTCAGAGCCTCAAGTTCTTATATGAAGCTGGAATAATCCTATTTGTCTCATGGGTTCTATATAAGGATTAAGTGAAACAGTGCCTATAAAAGGATTTATATGCCCAACAGCATTTCATGAGAAAAATATTTATTTTAAGAGCTAATTTCATTTTAATAACTTTAAATTCTTATTCATTCCATCAACATTTAATGTAATTATTGATATGAATAAATTTAATTATATCATCTTTATCCTCCATCTGCTTTCAACTCACATCTTGTTCTTTTTCTGCTATTTTTTAAAAATATTTATTTGAAAGGCAGAGCAGAATGGGGTGCAGGGGAGAGACCAAGAGAGAGAAAAAAAAATCTTGTATCCACTGGTTCACTCCCCAGATGCCAGAAACAGGCAGGTTTGGACCAGACTGAAGGCAGGAACTAGGAAACCCATCCTTGTCTTCCATGTGTGTGACAGGGTTTCAGGTATTTGGAGCATCTTCCACTGCCTTCCCAGGCACATTAGCAGGAAGCTAGATCTAAATCACAACTGGAGTAACTGGACTTGAACTGGCACTCTGTTCTGAACCTTACCCCTTGCACCACAGTGCCATCTCCTTGTGCTTACTTTTGAATTAATTGAGCATTTCTCTGATTCATTTTATCTCCTTTATTGGTTTATTAGCTACTTCTGTTTGTTATGTTATTTTGCTGTTGTGATATGGTTGGTAGTCTAATCTTTAGTTCATCACATCCAATTTTCAAGTTGAATTATAATACTTCACATGTTGTATAAAAATTCTATACTTTCATTTCTCTTCTCTTTGTGTTTTATTTATGTGTCACTTATATCACACAACATGTGTTATCATTTTTTCTGTAAATATCAATTTACCTTTTAAAACAGTTTCTTTCAAAAAGACTTATTTATTTACTTGTAAGAGTTACACAGAGAGAGGAGAGGTAGAGAGGGAGAGAAAGAGAGAGGGAGGGAGAGAGAGAGAGAGAGAGAGAGAGAGAGAGAGAGAGGTCTTCCATCCACTGGTTCACTTCTCAGATGGCCGCAACAGCCGGAACTATGCCGATCCAAAGCCAGGAGCCAGGGTTTCCCACATGGGTGCAGTGCCCAAGGACTTGGGCCATCTTCTGCTGCTTTCACAGGCCATAGCAGAGACCTGGATTGGAATTGAAGCAGAGCTCGAACCGGTGCCCATATGGGATGCCGACACTGAAGGCAGCAGCTTTTACCTGCTACGCCACAGTGCCAGCCCCTTAAACAGTTTTAAATGTATTTATTTGCTTTGGAGAGAGACAGAGATCTAGAGCTAGAGCTAAAGACAGAAACCTCATTCACTGCTTCACTCTCCCAAATGCCTGCAACAACCAGAGTTAAAGGGAACTAAACTAGCAGCACAATTTGGATCTCCCACGTGGGTGTTAGGGACCCAGTTACTTGTCCCATCACTGATGCCTCAAAGGGCATTGGCAGTCAGGAGCTGGAGCCAGGAATCAAACCAGTGTATGCAGTTTATGATGTGGAGATCTTAATTGGTATCCTAACTGCCAGACCAAATGCCAGCCTTATGTTTCCTTTTTAAGTGATTTCAATAATAGGACAAAAATATTTGCATTTACCCATGTAGCAGATATTTCTGGTAATCTTCACTCCTTTGCATAACACATATTTTTGTCTGGTATCCTTTTCCCTGAACAACCTCCTTTAATATTTCTTTGGTGCAGAATGTACAAGCCTGCTGGTGATGAATGCTATAATTTTGTAGGTCTGATAAACTGATTATTTCTCCTTAAAATCTGAAAGATATTTCCTGCGGGTAAAGAATTCAATGTGGACACATTTTGCTCGACTTCAGTACTGTCTTCTGTTATGCAGTATTTGCTGTCTTGCATTATATGGTTTCAATATGCTGCCATCTTTATCTGTGTTATGCTGTATATTCTTTCTCAGGTTGTTTTTATTATTTTTGTGTCTATTCCTGCTTTTTAGTAATTTGATTATGATATGCCATGGTGAAAGTGTATTTATGTTTCTTTGCTTAGGTTTGTTGAGCTTATTGGATCTCTGGGATGGTAATTTTCAACAAGTTTAGAAGAACTTTGATGATTATGTTTTCATTTATTTCTCTATCCATCTCTCCTTTGCTTCAGAGACTCCAGTCATTTGCATATTGAGCCACTGGAAATTGCTCCCCAGTACATAATGCGGCATTCATTTTATTTTCAGCCTCTTTTTTGTGCCCTCTGTGTGTTTCAGTTTGCAGTGTCTACTGCTGTATCGTAAAATTTGCTAACCTTTCCTTTTGAAATTTTACCCTCTCATTAGTCCCTGAAGTGTCTTTCATATCACACATTTTACTTTTTACATCTGGAAGTTCAATTTGGGTTGTTTTTATGGCTTCCATGTTTGTATGCAATGTAGTCAGTCTTTTCTTGAAGATATGAAGTAGAGTTACACTGCTGTTTTGATGTCCATTTCTATAATTCTGTAGTCAATGTCATAGGATCAGCTGTGATTTTTCTTCTCATTATGGAATATATCTTCCAACTTGTTTATATACCTAGTAAATTCTTTTTGGAAACCAGATATAGTAAACTTTAACTTGTTATTTTTATTCTAGTAAATAACTATTTCTTGGGAAAAAGTGATCTTTTTAGATCTGCTTTAAGCTTTGTTAGACAAGATGAAAGCAAATTTAACCTAGAGCTAATTTTGTCCCAATCTTGAGCAAAATCTCTATAAACACTATATAACGCCCATGAACCATGAGATTTTCCACTTTTGCTGAATGTGGATTATTTCTGCCTCTGAATGAACACCCTGCTTTACTTTCTCTAACTTTTTTGTTGTTTTTCCATGACCCCTGGCAGTGTCCTCATGCGCTGATCAATATTCAGCTCAGAGGGGCCTGTAGGAGATCCTCACATCCTCTCTGCAAAGCTCTCACCTCTCTGAAACCTTGCCCTACAGACTCGGGTTACTGCTACGTGCCTGTACTCCAAGGGAAGCCACTGACCTCTGTCTGCTTTCTCCTCCAGGCATCACTGCTGGGTGAATTTCCCTGGGCAGAAGCAGGAAAAATTGGACTTTATTTTTTCCATTTTGGGGAATGACTGTCCTCCATTGGTTGATGCCCAATGTGTTGAGAACTGATACATACATACATACATGTTTGTATATGGCTCTTTTTATTAAAAAACAAACAATTTTTCAGATAAATGCCAAAACAAGAGCCTTGATTGGAAGCTATCTTTCATATTTGTATCTATGAGGGATGAAATTTTGTAAATGGTGTGCCATAGGCACCCCAATTTTTCTTCCATATTAGTGGATATCCAGTGGATACAGAGCTAGTTACTGAAAAACAAAAAACAAATGTATTGCCTTTCCTCATTACACCACAGGATCATCTTTGTCCTAAGTCGGTTATATTTCTATGGGTGGGTCTCTTTCTGGACTGTTTGTTGTTCCATTGGTCTACTTCAATATCTATACACGAGCACCATTTCTTTATTTCTCTAATTTTATAATACATCTTGATAAAGTGCCTGGCAAGAGAGGCAGAGACAGAGAGAGAGTAGTCTTCCATCCACTGGTTCACTCCCCAAATGGCTGCAACGGCGAGAGCTAGGCCGATCTGAAGCTAGGAGCCAGGAGCTTCTGCCAGGTCTCCCACACAGGTGCAGAGGCTCAAGCACCCGGGCCATCCTCTACTGCTTTCCCAGGTGCATTAACAGAGAACTGGATCAGAAGTGGAGCAACCGGGACTCCAACTGGTGCCCATATGATATGCAGGCACCACAGTACAGGCCCCTCAGCACAGAAGCCTTAACACATCATTTTCTACTTGCAATATTGATGGACATTTGACTTTCCAATGTTTTCCAAATAGGATCTTTCAAAATATCTGTCTTTTAGTGTTGGTGATATAAAGAAGTAACAATGATTTTTATATTAACTGTATACATAGCAATTTATTAGATGCAGATGTTAACATGTAATTTATCAGTGGAATCTTTATCTTCTTTGTACAAAATTCACTGAGCCCAAATACATTCAATTACTGGCTTTAATTTTTTTAAAACTTATTATTTTATTTAACTTATTTGAAATCACTGAGAGAGGGAGAAGGAGAGGTAGATGGAGAGGGAGAGGGAGAAAGAGATCTTTCATCTTTCCTTCTGTTGATTCACTCCCTATATTTCTGCATCAGTCAGCGCTGGACCAGGCTGAAGGTTGGAGCTCGAAAATCCATCTGAGTCTCCTATGTGAGTGGTGGAGACACAAGTACTTGAGTCATCACCTGCTCTCTCCAGACAGTGCATTACCAAGAAACTGAAGTGAAGTTTGGGGCCGGCACCGTGGCTCACTTGGTTAATCCTCCACCTACAGCGCCGGCATCCCATATGGGCGCCAGGTTCTAGTCCTGGTTGCTCCTCATCCAGTCAAGCTCTCTGCTGTGGCCCAGGAAAGCAGTGGCTCCTGGCTTCAGATGGGTGTAGCTCCCACCATGGAAACCATTTGGAGGGATGAACCAACAGAAGGAAGACCTTTCTCTCTGTCTCTCTCTCTAACACTGTCTAACTCTATCTGTCAAATAAATAAATAATAAAAAAAGTGAAGCTGACACTTGAACTCAGGTATTCTGATAAGGGATATGGATATCTCGTGTAGCATTTTAACTGCTCTGCCAAATGCCTGTCCCAATAGTTTTATTTATTTATTTATTTATTTAGATAAGGCAGAGTGGATAGTGAGAGAGAGAGACAGAGAGAAAGGTCTTCCTTTTTTCCTTTGGTTCACCCCCCAATGGCTGCCATGGCCACCCATGCGGGTGCAGGTCCCAAGGATTTGGGCCATCCTCCACTGCACTCCCGGGCCACAGCAGAGAGCTGACCTGGAAGAGGAACAACCAGGACAGAATCCGGCACCCTAACCGGGACTAGAACCCGGTGTGCTGGCACCGGCGGCGGAGGATTAGCCTATGTGCCACGGCGGCGCTGGCCCTGTTCCAATAGTTTTACTTTCCTTTTCTCAATTCAAGTACTTTTTTAAAAAAGATTTATTTTACTTATTTGAAAGATAGAGTTACAAAGAGAGGTAGATACAGAGAGAGAGAGAGGTCTTCCATCCACAGGCTCACTCCCTAAATGGCTACAATGGCAGGAGCTGAGCCAATCCAAAGCTAGGACCAGGAGCCTCTGCCAGGTCTCCCACATGGTGCAAAGGCCCCAAGCACCCAGGCCATCCTCTGCTGTTTTCCTAGGTACATTAGCAGAGAGCTGTATCGGAAGTGGAGGAGCCAGGACTCAAACCGGCACCCATATGAGATGCCAGCACTGCAAGCCAAGGATTTAAACCTCTGTGCCACAGCCCTGACCCTAGTATTTCTTTTATTTACTGTCTTAATTACAGTGGCTACGACTTCCAATTAATAGCTAAATAGAAGTGATACATTTCCTGAATGTTGTGCGTAAAGGTTTCAATAAATCACCATTAAATGCGATATTAGCTATAAATTTTAAAAAATCTGTATCAGATTTTGAAGGAACAGCTAGTTCTAGTTTGCTAAGATTTTATCAGCAGTAGTATTGTGAAAGGATCTCTTATTTTATCAAATATGTCTATGTATCCATTGACATGATTATATGGCTTTCTTTATGCCATTAAAGTGTTATAACAGTTGATTTTTTCATCATAGATCAGGTTTGTATTTTGGGAATCATATATATATAGCTATGATATATTGTGGTTTTATGCATCACAATAGGTTTGCTAGTCTTTTATTTAGTATTGCTATATAATAATAAATATAATTAATTATTAACCAGGTTTCCTCTATTTTTCAACTTACAATTTTATTTAAGATTTAAGGTTTCCTTCTAAATGACCTTAGTACATCGGTTTTAGACTATTATTACTATGCTACAAGTTTAATACATTTCTAATTTTCTTGAAATTTTTAAGTATGAGTTTTCTAGAAGTGTTTTACTTCAATATTAAATGGAGATTTTCTAGTAATATTTAATGACATTTTAATCTCATGGTTTTCAGAAAACACTGTTATTGATATCAAATAATGAGAGTTGTGAGATTGTTTTATAACCCAACATCTGGTCAATTATGATAATTTTTCCAAGGATACTTTAAAATAACATATGCCTTGTTACTGTTACTTACAGTATGTTCCATATATAATCGGATTTCAAAAACTCATATACAAATGGGACTTTAGAGATAAGTTTATTTTGATATAAAACAATTTTAAAATCCACGAATTGCTTCTTGATAATACATATTTACCATGAACTTTTTAAAAACCCCACACATGTAAAAAGGATCAATACTGTTAACTAAGTTATTTAGGTAATTTACACACTTAATGATTCTATGCCCCTTTTCCCTCTCAAAGTGATTTTGAATTTCTCTATTCTTCCTTTGAAGCCTATCAATTATGGCTTTATGTGTTTTGAAGCTGCATTGACGGGCACATTTAGACTCAAAATGATTGTACATTGTCCTGGTATTTGAATGAGTCCTTTATATTTTCACTACCCCTTTTTATTTTAAGTCATGATTCTGTCCTTCAATTGAATTGCATTTGCACCAATAGAAGGCACACAACCAGTGTGGTCACAATACAAGTAGAAATCTGTTTCTCTACTCTTCTGTCCTCAGAGAAAACCCAGAACAAATGTTTTAAAACTGGGACTATATCTGTAGCTTTAGACAGTGTCATTCATGTTTTCTTTGTGATATTTTCTTAGTTTCAATTTTATTTTTATTTAATGTTTCTGAGTGTTTATGAATACTATATATCCTATATACCACTTTAATTTAATTTGGAATATGTCAGTATTACTCTTTTTTTTATTTTTGACCGGCAGAGTGGACAGTGAGAGGGAGAGACAGAGAGAAAGGTCTTCCTTTATCGTTGGTTCACCCCCCAATGGCCGCCACGGCCGGCGCACTGCGCTGATCCGAAGGCAGAAACCAGGTGCTTCTCCTGGTCTCCCTTGGGGTGCAGGGCCCAAGCACTTGGGCCATCCTCCACTGCACTCCCTGGCCACAGCAAAGAGTTGACCTGGAAGAGGGGCAACCAGGACAGAATCCGGTGCCCCGACCTGGACTAGAACCCAGTGTGCTGGTGCTGCAAGGCAGAGGATTAACCTGTTGAGCTTGGAGCTGGCCAGTATTACTCTTTTATTCAGGACAATTGGTCCTGTTACATTAGTGTAATAATTATTTATATCCACCATGGAACTATTAAAACTCTTTGTTATCCACCTTTATTTATTTCCTTCCTTCTTTTTTTTTTTTTTATGGAAGTGGATAAGTTACATGCTCTTTACTAAAAATATTTAAGTAGCTACCATATGCATTCTAACATGGTGATTAAATTACCATACCACAGTTTGAAAGAAAGTATTGCCTTTATAATTCAGTTCTGTCCTCATGGAATGGCAGATGTCCTAAATAGCATCCTGGCCTCAGAATCAGCCCTTAAGGCATTCGAATCTGGCTAAAAAGCCCATGAGAATTTCTCAGGCATGGAAAGCCAAGACACTCTGGCAAAAAAAAAAAAAAATGACCTAAATGAAAGATTTCTGTGAGTGAGATCCCAATGGAAAAAACAGGCCATCAAAGAAGGAGATTCCATTCTCTGAAGGGAGAACTTCCACTTTAACTATGGCCTTGTCTAAATAAGATTGGAGTTGGTGATTATTGACAAAGACACATCCAAGAAAATTTCCATGGCAAAGTCAGAAAATGCCACAGATTTCCAGAAAACCATAAGGAACTTAAAGAATAGCATGGGACATATGTCTTCTTCATAGTTCCCAGAAGGAAGCAACCCTACAGAACCTTGATCTTAGACTTCAGGCTTCAGAACTGTGATAGAATTCATTTGTATTGTTGAATCCCCCAAGTTTGTGACACTTAGTATGAAAGTTCCAGAAAACTAATACTGATCTTACTTGAAGATTTTTTATCTTTTTTTTCCAGAAATATCAATGTGACATGCATGTGCATGATTCTGTATGTATTTGTCCTTTAACTTACAAAGCATTTAAGGATATTTAATGAGTTTTGAAAGTGATAACTTTCTTTTTTATATATATATAAAGCTTTTATTTAAAGAATATAAATTTCCAAAGTACAGCTTATGGATTACAATGGCTCCCCCACCACAACTTCCCTCCCACCCGCTTCATAATTTAAAACTATGCTTCAAATATTGGTTTGATTTTTAGAGGCTTTCTGTTAACCTGCACACTACATAACTTTAGCACTTAGCAATAACTTGAGAGAAAAAGTATCTATGTTTTGAAGTGTATTCATTACTCTGTCTTATTTCTGATGCTTTAGAAGATCACCAGAAGGTTTTTTGTTTGTTTGTTTATTACTCATCAGGGCATCACTAACGAGGCACAACTTAGATTTTTATTCTAGATTTTGCATTCAGAATTGAATGTATCCTAGTAAGAGGCTAACAAGTAGTAGAAATATAGAAAAATTAGCATTGGAGAATCCAATTCTATCTAGTTTTTTATGTTCTTATCTTTTACTCAATTTGTAAACTGAAAAAAAAAAAAAAACTAAGGGCAGGCATCCCAGCATAGTAGGTTAAGCCTCTGCCTGAAATGTTGGCATTCCATATTGGCACCAGTCCATGTCCTGGCTGCTCCACTTCCAATCCGGCTCCCTACTAATGTACCTAGAAAAGTAGCAGAGGATGGCCCAAGTGATTCGGTCACTGCACCCATGTGGGAGACCTGAAGAAACTCCTGGCTCCTGGCACTGGCTTTGGCTCGGCTCAGCCCCAGCCATTGTGGCCATCTGGGGAATGAGCCAGCAGATGGTAGATCTCTCTCTCTCTCTCTCTCTCTCTCTCTCTGTTCCTACCTCTCTCTGTAACTCTGCCTTTCAGATAACTAAATCTTTCTTTTAAAAAATAACCAATTTTCTTTACCAAGAGGGACAGATTGTGCTGCTAATTTAATTTTCTTTGTAAGCCAATATATTGGCATTCTGGTTTGTGTATTCTTTTTTTAGAATTTGGTTTATATAAATCTATTTCAGAGAGGGATCCACTTTCCTATGTTGATATGACTTCATTCTGTCTCAACAGAAATGAGATCATACATTTATAAGAATCTCTTAGGATAGCTACTGACTTTTCTCAGGCAACATTCACTGTCTCCACAAATGCATTTTCTACTCAAATAGTAGTAGTCACTTTACAAACAGGTAGTTGTGTTTTGTTAGAATTCAGATTATTTTTTCTTTAATTTTTAAATTTATTTTGATTTGATTTGAAAGGCAAAGTACCATGGAGAGAAGGACGGTGGGGGGGTGGTTTGTAAACACTTGCTCACTTCCCAAATACCCACAACAGCACGGTGCAAGGGTTGAACCAGGCTGAAACCAAGGAAAGCAGGAGCCAGGAACTCAATCCAGGTCTCCTACGACGGTTTCAGGAACCCATCTACTTGAGCCATCATTTGTCACCTCTCAGGATGTGCTTTAGCGGGAAGTTGGATTGAAAGCAGAGGAGTCAAGACTCAAACCAGGCACTCCAGTAAGGGAGGCAGGTGTTACAAGCAGCAATACTTGCACCAAACTCTCATCCCTGCTTTGTATGTAAATTTTCTAATCTTCTCTTTTCAGTTATTCAAGTAAGATAAAAACTTTTTACAAGTCATCAAGTACCTCTAGAATGAATGTGTCATGAGAACAGGGAATTTTCCATCTATTCATTGCACTGTTTCCTTAATAGAGAAGAAAGAAGATGGTGCATGGCAGATGCTCTGTAAATGTCAGAGCAATAAACTCATAAATGAACTATTACTATTACTTTTTCTAATCATTTAGTAGTGGATAGTATTTGAAAGGCAGAGGCACAGAGAGAGAAACAGAGACATAGAAGTTTTGCATCTGCTGGTTCACTCAACCAGTGCCTGCAACAGCAAGATGTGGACTCGTATGAAGCCAGGAGCCAACAATTCCATCTGGAGCCATCATCAGCTGCTTCTCAGGATGTACATCAGCAGGACTCTGGATTGGAAGTGAAGGAACCGGGACTCTAAACAGGCACTCCCATAAGGGGTGTGGGCACCCTAAGCAGCACCTTAACTTCTATGTCAAGTGCCCACTCACTGAGATGGTAGGCTTAACACTTCATTAAAATCAAAATTGTGGTTAAATAAATGATACACTAAGGACCAAAAGGAAAATAGCATCTGGTACATTCATTCCCCTATTAAGTCTGGACCCAGATGAAATCCTAGACAGCCTAACTTCAGGGCTACTAAAGTGACTGGGCCTCAGACTTCTCTTTCATGGACTGTGGCTTGTTGTACGATGTTACCCACCAATCATAAAAGACACTGATGGAATGGTTTAAGAAGCTGAACGTGACAGCATTATAGGGTAAAGGTCCCAGTGACAAAGAAAAATCTGGACATAACTTCAGCTCTCAGGAGATTGGCATTTGATGCTTGATATATTTTATCAAGACAGCTTTCCCAGCAGGCGGATCTTCTTGACCTGATTTTCCTGTCTTTGTCTATCAGCATATTCATGTGACAGTGTGCTAATGTAGTAGTAGAAAGTAAAGACAGCTTTTCACTCTGTATCTACATTAAAGATTCTTTACTAGTGCTTTACTTGGTGTGATTTGTTAGGTAGCTCCCATTTGATTCAGGAAAAATTGTGTGTTTATAAGGAAGCATCCACTTAAAGTGAGCCAGTCCCAGGCACTGGCTGGACACCCACGGGAACATTATCAAGCAAGAGGATGCTCCATTTTTGATCTTCTGTCTCAGTGTCCTTAGAAATGCAGGCAGGTTAGTGAGCTGAAAGCATGACACTTTACAACCACTTTATGATAAATAGATAAATGGGTATGTGCATATATGCTCAACTTCTAGATTTCTCCAAATGCTATCATTTATATTACAGTATTTACCTCTTTTGTTCAAAAGTGTTTAATATGGAAAGATTTTTTCCCATTCACCAAGTATGCATCAAATCTCTCTTATTATTTAAAAGTGATATTTTAAAACATGAGACTGATATTTTAAAACATCTGACTGATGCTTTATTGTACACCTGAATAAATTCGAGCCTAAGAGTCACATCATATCTAGCAGGGCTGGGCTCCCAGGTAACTATTTACACTGATAGCTTTGTTCACAGTTACAAACACTTACAAAAAACCACATTTTAGCCAACTGTCGCCACTCTTGATAGATTCCAGACTTTGGTCCGCGAAGTCACATCCAGAACTGCATACAGAATTGTTTTCATTGCTTTCCATTTCTACCTTCTTCACTCCTTAAGCAGCATCAATACAGTTCCAAGTTGTTGACACCATAATGAGGAGTGAGATGCTATTTCCAATAGAAACAATATTACAAGGTTGTATTTCTTGTGTCACTTTTGTTCATTTTTCACCTATTTGATAAACATTTATTGAGCATCTACAATTTGTCAACCTCTGTACTCTGCTGACAAATGTTGAAAAGGATGAGCAGTGGGAGGAAAAATAACTATAAGTTCAGTGTGTGATAAGTGCTATGGAAAAAGTTCAATGATAGAATGAAAATAATGGAGTATAGTTTGTTTATTATATCACATGTTCAGGAAATGTCTCTTAGAGAAGGTGACATGTGAGCTAAGACTTGCAAGATGAAATGAGACAGCCAGGCAATACCTGTGGATGAGCATTTCAAATGGCAAGCACAAAGGCCCCTGGAGGGCAGTGAGTCAGCCTGGCCTGAGTAAGGGACAGAGGCAGGCTGGTGTGACTGGAGAATGTGGGAGACTAGATCTAGTGGATGGAGGGAAGATGAAATGTAGTTGTGGGTCCAGAGTAGGGCAGGTGTAGTAGAGTTAGAAAAGGATGTTTTGAAAGAACTAAATGTACTTATTAATGATTTGGAGGTTGGGGAAGTAGAAAAAAAAGAGGCTTTGAGAAGTTCTATGTCTTAAGACTTAGCACCAGAATTTTGTGATTTAATATTAATGAGAAAGGCTTTGAATAAGCAAAAAAAAGTCAGGAATAAATGAATAACATATTTAATATGATGAACATGTAAAGTTTAAGATATTTAATTAACATCCAAATATGACATACATCATTGTAGAGTAGTTGTGTGTGTGTGTGTGTGTGTGTGTGTGTCTGAAGTAGCAAAGTATCTTCAAAGATTATTCTTAAAATCTCTTTTTAGGAGAGGTTTCAAGATGGCAGGGAAGGAGATCACTACTCTAGTTTAAGGGAAGATAATTAAAAAAAAAAATTGGAGAGAGTATAATCTCAGGGAAGAATTAGGGAGAAAACTGCAGTAGAAACTCCATGGAAATCAGAGGGATACTGTGGATCTACATGGAAGGTTTGGATGCACACAACTCAGGACCCCAGCAGCTGAGAACCTCAGCACTAGCTTTGGAGAGTGATGTGAGACTAGACTGCAGCAGCCCAAGCCACTGGCAATAAAGCCATGGGGAGAACCTGGTGTCAGTCTGGCCTGGAGTCCTGTGGGGAACAGTGTATCTGTCAATAGAGGGAAAAAAGGTGCATGTTTCTCTCTCCCTGTCCCCTCAACAACAGCTCCCTGCAACTAGCTGAGAAAGGGTGGGCACCAATTTGGACATACATAATGGCTGCACCACTTTGTGTCCGCTGCCCAGCAACCAGCCAAGAGGAGATACCTGAGTCTGGTTGGGAGGATTGACAGGGGACTGGGTGCCTATGTAGGACTGTGAGGTGCCTCAGCCTCCTAGCATATCACAGGATCTGGGGCTTAAGTTGCCTGGGCAGAGTACCCACAGGTACCTGACTATGGGAGTCTCTCAATCTCTATACATGAGATGGACTGGCAGGGCAGAGTGGATCCTTGGTGCCCCATGACTGTATGCTGGGACTGTGGAAACACTGTAGCTACATGGGAGGGTACAATGTGTGGCTGGGTCTCCAAGTGTGGGTAGCTCCACACACTTGGGGTTCGCTGATGGCCTGGGTTGGATCATTGCTACGGATCCATGTTCACACAGATCCTTTGTGTAGTTCTTATAGAAATGTGTAAGAATATTGTACTCACTGGGGCTAGCATCAGGGCTTTGGTGGCCTTGGAAGAGAGGAAGAGAGGGTGAAACTACATGCACAGAGTTGATCAAACCCTCCTCTCTGATAAAAAAAAGAGATCTACCATGGCCAACTTAGGTGTCGCCATGGATGCTCCACTCACTCTAGAGCACTGAACAGAGTGCCCTGGCCACACTGAAAGAACAGATACTCCATTAAGCCACAAAGGATTAGTCCACAGGTAGAAGCCATCAGAGGAAAAAGAAAAACAATAAGTGCCTCACAAATGCCTAAAAATAAATGCAGAAATTCCAGAAACAAGAATAAGGAAGAAAACTTGATAACCCTCAAGGGAACAAAGCAATTCAGTACTAGAATGTGAAGATGAAGAGATTGGTGAAAATCTGGAAATGGAATTCAAAAAATTAATCATAGGATTACTCAGAAGTGATTAGAAGCAAATCCAAAAATTAAAGAAATCCATACATGACATGAATGATGCCCACTCTCATCATTACTATTTAATATAGCTCTGGAAGTTTAATCCAGAGCCCTTAGGCAAGAAAAAGAAATCAAATGGATACAAATTTTGAAGAAAGAATGCAAACTACTCCTATTTGCAGATGACATGATTCTATATATAGGAGATCTAAAAGACTCCACTAAGAGACTATTAGAACTCATAAGAGAGTTTGATAAAGTGGCAGGATACAAAATTAAACACAAGAGTCAATAGCCTTTGTATACACAGACAATGCTAAGGCTGACAAAACCTTCTAGAAACAATCTCATTCACAATAGCTGCAAAAAGAATTAACTATTTTGGAAAAAATTCAACCAAGGACATCAAAGATCTCTATGATGAAAATTACAAAACATTGAAGAAAGAAATAGAAGACACAAAAAGTGAAAAAAAAAAAACCTTCCATGTTCAGGGATTGGAAGAATCAATATCATTAAAATGTCCATACTACTGAAAGCAGTTTACAGATTTAATGTGATCCCAATCAAAATACCAAGGATATTCTTCTCAAATTTAGAAAAAATGATGCTGATATTCATATGGAAGCACAGGAGACCATGAATAGCTACAGCAACCTTATACAACAAAAACAAAGCCAGAGGAACCACAATACCAGATTTCAAGACATACTGTGGGGCAGTTATCATCAAGACCCTGGAACTGGCAAAACAAAACAAAAACAAAAATACAAAATATATAGGTAGACCAATAGAACAGAAGAGAAACTCCAGAAATCAATCTATGCATCTACAATTAATTTATTTTTGACAAAGGAGCTAAAATCTATCCCTACAGCAAGGACAGTCTCTTCAACAAATGGTGCTAGGAAAACTGGATCTCCATGTGCAGAAATATGAAACTAGACCCCTGCCATATACCTCACAAAAATTCCATTCAAAAAGGATCAAAGAACTTTCTATGGTCTGATTCAATCAAATTATTAAAGAACATTGGGAATACCCTGCAATATATTGGCATCAAGAAAGATGTCTTGGAAATGATCCCAGAAGCCCAGGCAATCAAAGCCAAAATTGACAAATGGGATTTCATCAAATTGAGAAGCTTTTGCACTGCAAAAGAAACAGCAAAGTGAAGAGGCAACTGATAGAATGGGAGAAAATATTCGTGAACAATGAAACTGATAAAAGACTAATATATAGAGTCTATAAAAAGCTCAAGAGATTCAACAACAATAAACAATATAGTTAAGAAATGGGCCAAGGGGCTGGCACCATGGCTCAATAGGCTAATCCTCTGCCTTGTGGCACTGGCGCACCGGGTTCTAGTCCCAGTCGGGGCACCAGATTCTGTCCCGGTTGCCCCTCTTCCAGGTCAGCTCTTTGCTGTGGCCAGGGAGTGCAGTGGAGGATGGCCCAAGTGCTTGGGCCCTGCACCCCAAGGGAGACCAGGAGAAGCACCTGGCTCCTGTCATCGGATCAGCGCAGTGTGCTGGCTGCAGCGGCCATTGGAGGGTGAACCAACGGCAAACAGGAAGACCTTTCTCTCTGTCTCTCTCTCTCACTGTCCACTCTGCCTGTCAAAAAAAAAAACAAAAGAAATGGGCAAAGGACTTGAAGATGAACAGACATTTTTCAAAAGAGGAAATTCAAATGGCCAGCAGATACTTGAAAAAATGCTCAGGATCAATAGCCATCAGGGAAATGCAAACAGAAACCACAATGAGGTTTCACTTCACCCCAGTTAGAATGGCTTCCAAACACAAATCAGCAAACAACAAATGCTTGTGAGGTTGTGGAGAAAATGGTACTCTAATCCACTGTTGGTGGGAATGTAAACTGGTACGGCTGCTATGGAAGACAGTATGGAGATACCTCAGAAATCTGAATATAGACCTATCATAGGATCCAGCCATCCCATTCTTGGGGATTTACCCAAACCAAATGAAACCATCATGTGAAAGAGTTATCTGTACCCCCATTTTCATTGCAGCTCAATTCACAATAGCTAAGATAAAGAATCAATCCAGATTCTATTCACTGAAGACTGGATAAAGAAATCATGGTATATGTACCCCATGGACTACTATGCAGCATTAAAAAATGAAATGGAGTTAGAATTGTGCCAGGGGATTCCAATACAATCCCATCAAGGTGGCATGTACCAAGGCCATCTCGCTAGTCCAAGTGATATTTAATGTTTTTTAAAACTATTATAAATTGGACTGATCTTAAAAGTTCTTTGTCAGCCAGGACATTGTCTGTGTATACAAAAGCTGTTGATTTCTTTGTGTAGGTGTCATATCCTGCAACTTTACATAAATCTCTTATGAGTTCCAGTAGTCTTTTAATAGATTATTTTGGTTCCTCTATAGGTAGGATCATGTTATCTGCAAACAAGATAATTTTACTTCCTCCTTTCTGAATTATTTCCCTTTGATTCCTTGCCTAATGGCTCTGACTAAAACTTCCAGAACTATATTGAATAGCAATAGTGGGCATCCTTGTCTGGTTCCTGTTTTTAGTGGAAATGCTTCCAACTTTTCCAACTTTTCTCCATTCAGTAGGATGCTGGCTGTGTGTTTGTTATGTATTGCCTTGATTGTGTTGAGGAATGTTCCTTCTGTACCTAGTTTGCTTAAGGTTTTTATCATGAAAGGATATTGTATTTTATCAAATGCTTTCTCTGCATCTATTGAGATTATCATATGGTTTTTGTTCTTCACTTTGTTAATGTGATGTATCACATTGATTGATTTGTGAATGTTGAACCATTGTGCCCCCCAGGGATAAATCCCACTTGGTCAAGGTGAATGATCTTTCTGATGTGTTTTTTAATTCAGTTAGCTAGTATTTTGTTGAGTATTTTGCATCTATGTTCATAAGTGATATTTGTCTTTTGAAAATTAGGGAAGAACCATTTTTTACACCTGTCTCAGTCTGTTGTGTGTTGCTATAACAGAATATGAAGAATGAATGATTTATAAATAATAAAGATTCAGTTTGATTCATGAAAAAAAACAAAAACAAAAAAAAAAAATGAAATCTTTTTATTTGCAACAAAATGGATGAAACTGGAAAACATTATACTCACTGAAAAAAGCCAGTACCCAAAAGACAAATACCATATGTTCTCCCTGATCTATGGTAACTAATAGAGTACCTAAAAGGTAATCTATAGAAGTGAAAATGACACTGAGATGCGATGACTTTGAGCAACCGTTGTCTCAACTGTTGAGGGACAGTTTTTTTCCATACTATTTGTTGAGCTCTTTACTCAGTTGAGGGTTAATATTATGTGTTTGAAGTTAATTGAAAATAGATCTTAGTAAAAATTAAGAATGGGAATAGGAGATGGAGGAGGGAGAAAGATGGAAGTACCAATGGGAGGGAGAGGTGAGTGGGAAGAACCACTAAGTTCCTACATTTGTATATATGAAATGCATGATGTTTGTATACCTTAAGAAGTTTCTAGATAAAAATAAAAAAAATAAAAAATATGTTTTAAAAATTATTTCAGGAAAATTCATGACATATTTGCAGGATTTTTGGATAGATGACATTCTAATTGAAGTGATTTAGGGCAAACTTTTTGCATCTGTACAACTTCAAACATAGGACAAGTTGCAAGAGTAATACAAAGAGCAGCCTTCTGCCCTTTTCCCAGGTTCATGAATTTTAACATTTTTGCTTCATTCACTTTACCTTTCATCCTCTCTCTCTCTTTCTCTACACACACACACACACACACACACACACACGTGTGTGCGTGCACGCAGATGTCTCATTTGCATGTACATTTTTACTAAATCATATGAAAATAAATTTCAGACATTATGACCTTTTCCTTTTACTATGTCTATCCCTTTCTTCAACAGAAGAACATTCTCTTACGCACACACAGAATGATGCTCAAGATCAGGAAATTAAAATTGATGCAACCTGAAAATTACCAGTCAACTTTTGCCAATTGTCCTTTTATTAATAATATTTTTCCTCTAGGTCCAGAATCCAGTATCACATATTGCACCCGACTGTCACGTTTCTCTTATCTGACTTATTTGAAACCTTTCCTTAATCTTTCTTCGTGTTTTTTGATCTTAACATTTTCACAGACAACAGGAAATTACTTTCTAGAACAAAATTCAACCTGAGTTTAATTTTTCCTCATGAGTGATTTCAGGTTATCCATCTTCAACAAGAACAGCACAAAGATGTCTGCCAGTGTATCCTATCAAAAGTGATATTGATTCTTTCTATAATTTGTGATTTTAATTTTCATGACTTGGTTAAAGGAGTGTCTAATAGATTTTTCCACCATAAAGTTACTCTCTATTCCTCTAGTAATTAACTGATTCATAGGGAAATATTTTGATATCTTATAAAGTACACTGTTGCCAATTTAACCTTTACCCACTAGTTTTAAAACCCCTTGATATCTCATAGCTGATATGTCTTGCCTTAATATTATGGTTGAAAATATTTGATTTTATATCATCACTTTTACTATATTTATGAGTATTCTTTAGAAAAAGCTTTTAATCTTTAATTTATTATTTTATTTTAAATTTAAATGTCAATGTCCAATTGTCATGTTTTTTTTAAAAATAGTTAATATTATAAAGAGAACAAATTTCATGTGTTTTGTAGGTATAATTCTTTCTTTTAGATATAATTACTTTATTTTCTGAAAGTACAGAGATACAAAAATTGGAAGTAGCAAATAAATGAAAAGTGCACAATGGTTCTATTGTTTATTTGTCTTCTTTATTATATTTTGGGATCAGGAAGAGATAAAAAAGAAAGATATTTTTCATAAAGAAATACAAAATTATATTCCAAAATATACAATAGAGTTGCTATAAGTGCAATTTCTAATACTGGAAAGGTACAAAGTCATAAAGACCATATTAGCTAGACTTTTTTGTTAACAAGTCATAATATTAAAATTATTCCCACAGATATGTCAACTGCAAAAAGAAATAGTTTATTGTTATTCTGGGAATAGATCAACTGAACTATAAAGTTTTCTCATGTATACAGAACATAGCCTTGAAGAAAGTCCACTTCAGTGGCACCATTACTTAATTTTTTATTAAATTTTCTTTAAGTTATACAAGTTTAATGTATTTCATATATACAGATTTAGGAACATAGTGATACTTCCCACCCTACCCTCGCTCCTGTCAATGCTCCAACCCATCTTCCTCCTCCCTCTCCCATTTCCACTCTTCATAATCACAAAGATCTATTTTCAGTTTACCTAATATTCATAAAGTTAATCCTATACTAAGTAAAAAGGATCAACAAACAGTACAAAGGAAACAGAAGAAACAAAGGCTGAAGAAAATGATCGAATCTCAAAATGTCCATTACACTTCATTAGATTACTTGTTAGGTACTCTAATTAGTTACCTCAGATCAGGGAAATCACATGATATTTGTCTTTTGGAGACTGGCCTATTTCACTAAGTATAATAGTTTCCAGCTGCATCCATCTTGTTGCAAAAGACAGGATTTCATTTTTTTTTAACAGCTGAGTGGTACTCCACAGTGTATATGTACCATTATTTCTATACCCATTCTTCAGTTGATGGACATCTGGGTTGATTCCACATCTTAGCTATTGTGAATTGAGCTGCAATATCCATGGGGATACGAATAACTCACATGCTAAAATATTTTTCATTAAAAAAAAGAAAACTTTGTATTTTCAAGATCAAACTCAGAGCTGTGTGTCTTTAAAACTTTGTGAACCTTTTGGCATTGAGAAACACCAATCTGCTGTGGACTGAAGATTAAAAACCTCAGTGAAAATATGAGCTAGTCCATACCATAAGGGGACATGGATCACTACTGGTACAGCCAAAAATAGAAGAAAGTTGATGCTTTTAAGGCAAAAGCATGATATGTAATCTCTTAAGATTTCTATTTCCTACAGAGAAATACATGAACAAAATTACCATATTGGTAAAGAAATATGCCTAGATCAGTTTCTAAAATGCCATCAAATGGTCTTGTCTCCTCAAAGATGCCTAAATATTCTCTTAAAGAATTTTTGTTACCCTGATAAATGCATTCATTTTGATCTGATGCACTTCAGAGCTACAGGAATAAAAAAAGGTCAGCTAAATATAATTATAATGTTTCACATCTGATGCAGTTTTACACCAGTCTGTTAAGCAATAGCTATTTGAATTCTCATATGTGAAAGAACTTCTAATTAGGCTATCACAACAAATTCATGCTTCTCTTTTTTAAGAAAAGACTTTATTTATTTATTTGAGAGGTAGAGCTACATGCAGTGGGAGAGACAGACACAAAGATCTTCTATCCATTGGTTTACTCACAAAATGGCCACAATGGCTGGAGCTGGGCCAATCGACAGCCAGGAGCAGGAGCTTCCTCCAGGTCTCCCATATAGGTACAGGGGCCCAAGCACTTGAGCCATCTTCCACTGCTTTCCCAGGCCATAAGCAGAGAGCTGGATCAGAAGAGGAGCAGCTGGGAATCAAACATGGGATTCTTGCACCACGGGCAGAGGCTTAGCCTACTGCGCCACAGCAGCAGCCTCCAAATTCAAACTTTAAGCCTGAACATGTAAAAGTTATGTAAAAATATTTTTAAACTTTAAAATTCATACTCATACAATAAAGTTTTTTAATTTTTTTTAATTTAAAAAGGCATAATCATTTGTCAAAACCAGAAAAGAAATATAAAGCAGTGAATGATCCTTAGCATGGTGGCCAAAAGTGTTCAGAGGCATCTGTCATTTCAATTGCTACTAGGGTGTCAGGAAATAATGTACCTCCCATAGCCTCGACACAATACTTTTGGTCAGTTTCCCTCCTGTCCTACAAAGGGATTGAGGATGGTACTCCCTGTGTCAGGCTGTATTCCTGGGAGATTAAGAGGACACAGATATAACCCCTAAAAGAGGAACTTACCTAAGTCCCCTGCTGGCTTGCTGATCTGCAGTATTCTCACAGGACTTCAAGGCAGGGGCTCCACAAAGCCAAGCTGTGACCTTGGTTTGTACTAGAACACAGGTTCAGGAAGTATTACAAAACTCACACAGAAGTCTCAACAAAGAAAGAGAGAAAATAAGAAGGTGACAAGTGAAGGATGATGAAGAGGGAACATAAAAATTTCAATCTGGAATAACTGGAAGGGAAAACTTCCATCACTGAATAGTCCAAGAGAGCTAAGTCAACAAAATGAACAGTTGAAGTATGAATTCATTCAAGATAAACTGAAAATAGCAGAAAATAGCTTTAAATGCTACTAAAATG
The DNA here is from genome assembly GCA_949820135.1 of Sylvilagus floridanus. NCBI lineage: Eukaryota > Metazoa > Chordata > Mammalia > Lagomorpha > Leporidae > Sylvilagus > Sylvilagus floridanus. The sequence continues at coordinate 31,957,708 of OX463246.1, read as the reverse complement.
TATAAATCTGAGATATAAATTATAGAAAAACTTCTTTATCTCTAAGATATCATGATAAGCATTTGCAGAAAAACACAATTTCTAACCTAAAGAAGATTATAATAAATATGTAGGAGGTTATGTCAAAAATTCATGATAAAATGGAATTAAAAGATAACTTTCCTTGGGTGCAAAACATTTTTGAAATACATGCATAGTTTTTTAAAAGCACGCATTTTCCATTAACTTTTTGAAGACTCTTCACGTACATGGATTTAAAAAGTTTTTGGCACCAAAAGAGATTTATCTTTTAATTTTATTCCCACAAATATTTAGAAGTGCATATGTATATGTATGTTTATATATGATTATTTTTTCACTTAATCTAAGTAGCCTACATAAAAATTTTAGAGTGGTATTGTGTATACCGTTTAGTAATGTGTAATTTTTAATATTGCAACTTATTCCTATCAGAAAATCCTATGTTTCATTCTAACAGGAAAGTTCGTTGAAGGGTAATATTTCATTACATGGATACACAGAGTTTTTAATCCATGCCTCAAAGTTCAAGAAATTCAGTCCTCAGGGCTTCTTTTTATTTTTTTATTTATATTGCTATAAATAGTCTCTATAAACACAGTTTTTGAATAAAAATATTTAATTTCACCTGGCACCTAGGTAAATATTTAAAGGGTGTTATTTTGGATTTTGTGGTAAATTTGTGTCTAGCTGTATTAAATATTCCAGAGTTGCTGCATCATTGTGCCTTCCTATCAGGAACCTGTGACAGTTTCAGCTGCCAACATTCGGCAATGTATTTTGATTTTCTGTTTGTCAATTAGGGCCACTCTTACAGGTAGGCAGTGGATTTTCATATACTTATTTAGCAATCGTGTATTTCCACATCTTGTTTGTGAAATTACTTGTATACTTTTTATTGGTTTTCATTAATTTGTTGAGAATTAAGGGACTTTTTTCAAATACACTCATTAGATATTCTTTGTCAGTCATTTGTTTGGCCAATATTTTCTCCTTATCTGTGATATGTCTTTACATTCTCACAGCATTATATTTCACAAAGGAAAAGTTTTTAATGTTAATAACGCACAATTTATTACTTTTTAATTTAAATTGAATAGGTCATGCATTTGCTATAGTAACTAGGAAATCTTACCTAACCCAGAAAGGATTTTATCTTGTTTTCTTGTGGAAGATTTATAATTTTAGATGTTATAATTAAGCCTGTGGCCTTTGAGATAATGTCTTATGTCATGGAAGTTATGCGTCAAAGTTTAATTTTTGTTCACAGACGAAGTCCAGTTGTCCCAGCACCATTTGTTTCAGCCACAATTCATTTCTAATTGTACTTTCACCTTTGTCAAAATACAGCTGACTCTCCGTATGTGGGTGCATTTGTTTCTGGAATATTTTTCTGTTCCATTGTTTCATTTGTCACTAGCACACTCTCATTCCTTGTAGCTGTATAAGCTTTGAAATTTGTTTTTCAATATTGCTTTTGTTATTCTAATTCTTTTGCTTCTCCATGTAAATTCTATAATCAATCTATGGCTAGTATAAAATCTTTCTAAGATCTTGAGTAAGATGATATTGCATTTCTAGATCAATTTAAAAAATGTTGATGTCCTCATAAAACTTGCTCCTCCAATTCATGAGCACTATAATTTTCTCTTTTTATTCAGAGGTTTTGCTTTCTTTTACCAGCATTTTATAAGTTTATATACATAGATCAGGCACACATTTTGTAGGATTTCTAATTGTTTCATGTATTTTTTGGTGTAGTAAATATTTTGACCGAAATTTCTAGTCATTCATTGCTGGTATATAGAATTATAACTGATTTGCATTTTATATTATGTAACTAAATCCACCTAGTTTTAATGACTCTTTTGTAACTTCCAATAGATTTTTACCAGATAATTCATTTTACTTTAGAGGTTTATGTATTTATTGGAAGAGCAGAGTTACTGAGAGAGAAAGACAGAGAGAGAGAGAGAGAGAGAGAGAGAGAGAGATATCTTACATCTCCTGCTTCATTCCATGGATGGTCATAATGGCTGGGGCTGGGCCCGGGAAAGCCAGGAAACAAGAGCTCAAAAGCTTTCTCCAGGTCTCCCATGTAGGTGGCAGGGGCCCAATGACTTGGGCCATCTTCTACTGCTTTTCCCAACCTAGAACTGGTGCCCATATGGAATGCCAGCCCTGCAGGTGGCAGCTTAACCCACTGTGCCACAGTACCAGCCCCATTACCAGATAATTCTGTCTGCAGAATTACTGCAGACGATGTTTCCATTTTCTTTTTAAATCTATATGTCTTTTAATTTCCTGTTTGTGCTAAAATTTATTGTACTGAGTAGGACTACTAGTTCACTATTGAATAGAAGCAGTGAGGGTGTAAGCATGCTGCTTAATGATTAAGATGGCAATTGGGAAGCTACATCTCATACCTGAGACCCTGAGTTAGACTCCCAGCTGTGGTTACTGACTCCAGCTTCCTGATCCACATGGTGGGATGCCAGATTAGGGGGATGGGAGGTGACAGGGCAACAAGTGATGGCTCAAGTAATTGGATCTCTGCCACATGAGAGGAAAACCTGGATTGATTCCTGGCTGAGGCTTCCTCTCTGCCCCACCCCAAAGACGTTGTATCACTGCTTGGTATTTAGAAGGATTTAGGAAGGGAATTAGTGGATAGGAGCTCACATGTGTGTTCTCTCTCTCTCTCTCTCTCTCTCTCTCTCTCTCTCTCTCTCTCTCTCTCTCCTTCTCCCTCTCTTCCTCCTCTTTCTCCTCCTGTCAAATTAATAAATAACATTTTTTTAAGGAAAAAAAAAGTGCTGAGAGCAAACATCATTGCTTTGTTCCTGATCTTAGGAGCAAAGCTCTCAGCTTTCACCATGATGTAGAGTATAAGCCATGGTTTTCAGAGATGTGTTTTATCAGGTTGAGAACATTTCCTTCTATCTGAATTCTCAAAGCCTTATGCCATGAATGATTATTTAAACTTTGTGTTTTTTTCTCTGTCTGTTGAAAGAAATCCATGAGGTTTCTTTTCTTTCATCAAGTGAGATGGCTAATTAAAATGAATAATTTTTCAGTGATGCTGCAACCTTGTGTTCCTGGGATAAATCCCACTTGTTTATAATTTATTGTACTTTTTGTTTGTTTGTTGGATTTGATTTGCTCTGATTCTGCAAAAACATATATGCCTATGTTCATGAGAACTAATAGTCACTCATTCTTTTTCCTTGTAACATCTTTTTATGGTTTCAGTATCAAGATGGCTCTGGCTGCATTGTATGAATTGGGAAATGTCCTTTCTTGACAAGTTAGTAGAATTGGCATTATTTTTTTCATTAATGATTTGGGAGAATTAATTAGCGTATCCATTGAGCATGATATTTTCTTTTTTGGAAGGATTTTAAGTGTGAATTTCATTATATAGCAGGTATTTCTTCATGAATTAATTTTGATAATTTGTGCCTTTAAGACATTTGTCCATTGTATCTATGTTGCTGAATTAATGTTCATTAAATTGAAGCTAGTGTTTTGTTATTATTTCAAAGTTATAGAATGATGCTTCTTCCTTCATTCTGCTATTGATAATTGGTATCTTCTGTTTTTTTCTGACTTGGTAAATTTGGCTACATATTTATCATTTTCATTGATCTTCACAGAGAACTAGCATTAGTTTCCATTCATTTTATTTTGCCACTTTCAACTTCCTTAATGAATGTACCTAAATTCATTGCATTCCTCTTTATTTTCAAGGTTTTAATTTACTTTTCTGTATACGTTTCTTAAATAGATGCTTAGATCACTGATTTAAAACTTAAAACATTCTAATATAAAAACTATGTTATACATTCCCATTTATAAATTTTTCTTCAAGTTCTGATTTATTTGCACACCCCAAATTTTGATTGTGTTTTAATTGTTTTAATTTTCTTTCAATTAAAATGTTTCTTTAATTTTTAATATGGCACCCTCTTTCAATCATTGATTGCTTTTATGTGTGAAGTTTAATTCCAAATATTTGAAGAATTTCCTGAATGTCTTTCTACTAGTTTTCTCCTGTTTGAGTTTGTGTGTGTGTGTGTGTGTGTGTGTGTTTAGAATGAACTTTGTTTGAATTTTAATGTTTTAAGTTTGTTATGATTTACTTTATGGCATAAAATATTGACTAACTTGGTGAACATTTCTTGTGTACTTAAAATAATTTATATCCTGCTGCTGTTTTTCAGATTGTTCTATAAATGTTAATTACATAAAGGTGGTTGATAGTTTGTTTCAGGCTTCAGTATCTTAATTTATTTTCTGTGCATTTGCCATATTGATTGCTGAGAAAGGATTGTTGATGTACACAACTATAGCTATGGATTTGTCTGTTTCTCTCTTCTTCCATTATTTTTTGCCTCGTGTATTCTCGAGCACACAATTTTCAGTTACACACATTTAGGGTTGCTTTTACACTTAATTGATTCCCTCCATGGTTTTGTAGTGACTATTTTTAGTCCTGGTACTATTTCTTGTCTATGTCGCACTGCCTGAGATGGTTATGTTTTATAACATTTTATAACATTGGTCTTTTTAATCCTTGCTTTTGGAATTAAAACTGAGCCTCCATAGTTCAAATGTCACGTAGTTAAAGAATTTAGCAGACCAAATAAAATGAATAACTCAGAAAAGGAATCTGATGCTTAGAGAGTTGGAACAAGGTATCATGGCTGGGATGAGAGGCTCCAAAGAAGAAATTGAAGTCCTTAGAAGCTGCATTACACTTAGCCAGTAAGTGAGAGTCAGAACTCAAATTCCAGCACAGGGTAATTTCTGGTTGCACCCAAAATGAAAATGCATCTGTTAATGAGTTTATTCCAGATATGCACCTTATTATTTGAGTTCTAAAATTATAAGGTAGAGACTTAAAGCAGGTACCTGAGGTTTTCAGAATGGGGAATTCACTTTTCTATCATAGCACTACAGGGAACAACTCACGCTGTGGTGAAATAGGTCAAAAAGAAGCTGTAAAGTCATTTTCTGCATTCTCGTTCTAAAATGAGTGGTTGACAAGGCACAGCAACGACCTTCATGATATCAGTGAAGTGATTACTATGTGATAACAATGTGACTCGCCAATCATGCCAGCTCCAATTTTTAGGCAGTTGCTTCAAGAATTAACTATTTATTTATTTTATTTAGCTTATTTATTTCTTTTATTTTATCTAGCTCACTCCTAAGCTCTCTGTTAAATATCTCACCCACTGAAAAGAGTATACACCTATATTTGGGCATAGAGTGTGCACATTGTGTTTGGAACTGAATCCTGACCTTTATCATTATTTAGGAGAAATTCTGAATGACGAAGACATTTGGCACAAAGTCATTAGTAGTCTCCTTCTTGTGATAAATATAAAACATAGAGAATAAAAACAATACGCTATATACTGGCAAATTCTTTGGTCTTGAAATACCATTTTTTCATGTCTTCTTAGTATTTCTGTAGGAATAGTAGAACATTTACGGCTGTCCTTTTAAAAATTCATTTTCTGAATCTTCCCAGAGAAATCTATTTATGGTTTCTGTCTCACAATCTTAATTTGCATCTCCTCATGGGTCACCGTGGCCTAAATTGATATACACTGACCTGGTTCATCTTAAATCAATCCAGGATTTTTCTGTATGCACACAGGCTTGTATTTTAGATGCTGTAAAAATCAATCCCAAGGAAATTTAAACAATCTGAATGGGTTCTTCAAAGAAAAGTGTACTGTGTTGTTCTGTTCAAAATTGAGAGGAGTATTGAAGTGAAACTAAAATGCTGGAAGAAATTAACTAGCTAGTCAAAAACTGTCCGCAGTGTTCTATGATGGACCATACATTTTCCCATCTAACATATAATTGTTACTTTAGTTATACTCTGAGATGATCGCCACAAAATCAATTCAGGTAACATTTTATTCGGCTTTTTAAGTATGGACTATTTTTTGTAGCTAGATGAACAGTTGTTTTTCTACTAATTGTAAGGGTTTTACCAAGTAATTTCCTAAAGTTAAGATTAGGTAGCCTGCTTTCTTTTAGAAATGAGATGTAAAAATCTAAACTGGAAAAGGCCTATGGTGGTTTTATTTGCTAGAACATGCTGAGTTATTTAGCCAGAGTCAACAAAAATAGTGATCAGACTTCTCTCAGTATTGTAACACCTATTTGAGAACAGATTTTCCCTTAAGTAAATTGCTAAATTATAGGAAAATAATTATATTTCTTGTTGTATTTAGCAAAGGATGCCATACAGGAAAATATGTCAGGTTACTGAACTTTTAAAGTGTTAAATGTAAGGGTGCTATCCATACATACTGATCATAATCATCACAGATAATAAATCCTACAGGAAGGCAAAGGCTGTAAGAGTTACAAAGAAAGAAAGACAGTTTTTTGCAAGGAGAAATTAGAAAACTTTTCATTGTTAGTAAGGTGCTCAAGTTAGGCCTTAAGGAGGAAAAAGACTTTGAGTGTGGAAATGAAAAATAAATGCCATTCTATATGAGAGGAATAGCATAAAATCTCATTAAGGCAGAGAATTATTGGAATTCTCTGGAAGCCATGACTAAAAAGTTCACGTACTGATGGAGAAAGTAATGAAAGGTGAGGTAAAGATGGGAAGACTGTGCTCAGAAAACAGTGACCTTTGCAAACAACCCCAGGTTGTGAACTTTCTCTTTTGGGCAACAAGAAAGGGGCCATTGAAGTTCTAGAGCTCTTCAAATATATAATAGAACAATGAGATTCATTCATGAAAGCAACATCTAAAAGACAAATCTTCACGGACTATTTAACTTTAGGCATATATGTCTAGTTCTGTAGATAAAAGAATATGTTGAATGCTCCTCTCACAAAGAAAGAGGCAGACTATTACAGAAACAGAGGGGAGAACCACACTACAGGGCAGTGCCAGTTCCAGAAACAGACAAATCCTGCATTTGCAAGGGCGTTACACAATAAAAAATTATTTTTGTTCCATCTCAACCAGAAGCAGAGTTCCTAGATGGGCTGTCATGTGTTCAGAAACTGAGTTTCATTCATTTCCTAGTTCTGCTCTCCACTAGGTCCTCCAAGTCATTTCCAGGGGTGGGAATACCCAAGAGGGAGGCATGCATGCTTAATTCACTCAGTGCAGAAGGCTCACACCCCTTCCCCTGAGGACAAGTGGAAATGTGGCCTAGTCATGTGTCCAGAACAAATACAGCAGGGTGTAGTGTTGGCACCCTAAGCCATCTGACTATGGGGTACATCCAGGAATGTCGGAAAGCACTGATTTATCTGATTATTTACATCTAGCATTTGTTCTGATTGGTTAGCACCCCTGTGGCTGTTTTGTGATTGGTTGCTGCTTGTGTCATTTGGTTGGTCAAGATTTTAATTCCCAGTTTTCTTGCATTTTTGCTAAGCCTGAAGAGTAAGCATGAATCCAGGCATTCTACTTTGGGATGAATAAACTGGCAACAGCTTATAAATTAAAAGTGGAGAAAATAAGACAATTTAGGTTATTTCAAAAGCACAGATGAGAGAAATGAAACTGAATAAATTCAGTACAGATGAGGAAGACCATGTGCAAAACTGAAAGCAGAGTTTCAGGAAGCTCTATGGATATGCCAAGCAAGGGAGAAGAGTTGAAAAATAATAAACAAATAAATGGCAGAAATGTTGAGCTTTGGTAATCCAGAGGTTAATAGTACTTTTACCATAATAGGCAATGAGAAAAAGGGGGAAAATGTTTAAAAGGAGCCATTAGAAGCTAAGCTTTTGAAAGCAAGAAACTTCTTCATAGATATACATTTAACTAATAAGTAATGAAACAAAGCTTCTTCAGGTTTTGATACACTTACTCTTTAGAGTTATTAAAACATTTGAATAGAGACATTCGACAAATAAAGAAGGGAAGACTCCTCCAGGGGAAACATGGTAGTTAAGCCACATAAGGACAAGGAAGAGTGAATTGCAACAAGAAAATGTTTCAAAAAAAACTAGGAATAAATTTAAAAAGGAGTGTTTCCACATAGGAAATGATGCAGAGAGGTTAAGGACTGAGAAACTTTCTTTTTTTTTTTTTTTTTGACAGGCAGAGTGGACAGTGAGAGAGAGAGACAGAGAGAAAGGTCTTCCTTTTGCCGTTGGTTCACCCTCCAATGGCCGCCGCGGTCTGCGCGCTGCGGCCGGCGCACTGCGCTTGTCCGATGGCAGGAGCCAGGAGCCAGGTGCTTTTCCTGGTCTCCCCATGGGGTGCAGGGCCCAAGCACCTGGGCCATCCTCCACTGCACTCCCGGGCCACAGCAGAGAGCTGGCCTGGAAGAGGGGTAACCGGGACAGAATCCGGCACCCCGACCGGGACTAGAACCCGGTGAGAAACTTTCATTTCATCTCACAATTAGGGTATAAAAAATCACTTAGATTTCTTTTATTTTGCAAATGGATTTCTTTCTTTTGTTCACCTGTTTTATTTCTTTCTGAATATGGACATGAATACAAATCAGCATGTTCATGAAACACATTTGATCACATCTCCTTGAGATAATTGTTATATTTAGCATATTTCCTTCCACTCATATTAAATGGGTATGGAAACAGTCAACACATAATGCATCATTTATCAAATGCAGCATTTCTCAATATAAAATCACCTCTTTGAAGTCAGTAATGATTTTGCCTTAAATTGTGCTTTGTCTGAAAATAATATTGCAGCTTCATATTTTAATGTTTGAAATATTCTAATGAATCATTCACATTTCCTTTCTCTTATAAGTTTAATATTATTTTTGCTTTAGTCATCTTGTGTAAGTTACATTTACTTTTTTTCTTTGCATTCTATTGACTTCTTGACATTTGCTTTTGTTACATCAATGTATATGTCCTGTCCTTTTAATTTCCTATGCATGTTTGATACTATTCAACACTGTTACTGTGTATATTTTCTATTTAAAATGTTTTCCTTATTTTTACTTTCCCTAATAATTTGGAAAGCATATATTCTGTTTTTAATTCTTATAAAGATTGTATTCACATTACTCAAAAAACCTTATATGTCAAAAAAGTCAGTGATGAAATATTATGTTATTTTTTATTTTATTTTAAAATTTCTTTAAAATGTATATTTATTTATTTGAAGAGCAGAGAGACAGAGATAACAATAGAAACAGAAACAGACAGACAGAGATCATCCATCAGGTGATTCACGTCTCAAATGTCTGCAACAGCTGGGACTGAGCCAGACTGGAGCTGGGAACCCAGAATTCAATCTGGGTCTCTCATATGGGTAGCAAGTACCCAACTACCTGAGCCACCATCTGCTGCCCCCCAAAGTGTACACCAGCAGAAAACTGAATCAAGAGCAGAGCCAGAAGTTGAACCTGACACTCTGATAGGACATCCCAGAGTAACAGATGTCTTAAGCTCTGCACAAAATGGCTACTCCTGTTCAAAAGATGTTTTTCATTAACATGTAATAAGTGTACACCTTTATATTGGGCAAAGTGCAATATAACAACACAGGAGTTTAGTGTAAACTGATCATGTCAAGTAATCAGCCTCCCCACTTTCCCACATTTCCTCCATATTTAGAAGTTTCTGGTTCCTCTTCTTCAGTTCTTTATATACTCTGTAATATATTGTCCTATCTCAAGTATCTAAAACTTCTCTGTAAATATATTTAGGTATCCTTTTAATTCAATATCCCCCAACCTTTCCACCATGTTTTAATGACTATTCTAAATTCAGATTCACTTTTTCTTAACTCCCATTTATGTGATAGAATATTTGGTATTTATCCTTCTACTAGTGGCTTATTTGCTTAACTTAATGAGTTTTTGTTCAATCCATTTTGCTTCAGATGTCAAAATTTCATTCCCAATTGAATCATATTCCATTATATACATATACAACACATGTTTTTATCCAAACATCTGGATTCATATAATATATTAAGGATTGTGACTGGTGTTGCAATGAATATGGGAGTATGGTCTCTCTTTCATATGTTTATGCATTTTATACATCAAAGGGTAGTATAGCTTGGACATATGGTAGACCTGTTTTTATGTTTTTTTAAATTATTTTCATTTTTTGAAGTACAGAGTCAGAGCATGAGAGAGAGAGAGAGAGAGAGAGAGAGAGAGATAGAATGTGTGTATGTGTGTGTGTGAAAGAGAAAGAGACAGAGAGAGAGAGATAGGGAAGAGATATTCCACCTGTTGTTTCACTCCCCCAAATCCCTACAACAGCCAGGGCTGGTCCTGGTCAAATCCAGGAACCCAGAAATAAATAGGGGTCTCCCACATGGATATCAGTGACTCAAGTATCTGAGCCATCATCTGCTGCCTCCCACCATGTGCATTAGCAGGAAGCTAAACTGGAAGCAGAGTAGCACTGACTCAATCAAATGAGGAACTGTTTTATTTGTTTGAGAGACAGAGTTACAGAAAGAGAGAGGGAGATACAGAGAGAAAGGTCTTCCATCTGCTGGTTCACTCACCAAATAGCTGCAACATTTGGAGCTGGGCTCATCCAAAGCCAGGAACCAGGAACTCTTCCAGGTCTCCTCTGTGGGTGCAGGAGCTCAAGCACCTGGACCATCTTCCACTACGTTCCCAGGCCATTAGAAGAAAGCTCGATTGGAATCGAAGCAGACAGGACTTGAACCGGTGCCCATATGGGATGCTGGTGCCGCAGACAGAAACTTAATCTGCTATGCCACATTGCCAGCCCCATGAATTCTGATACAGAATTTAGACATCCCAAGTGCTGACTTAACTGCTGCATCAAACACCACTCATTTTTACTGTTTTTGAGAAACCTCCAGGCTGTTCTCTGTAATGACCATACTCAGTTTCATTCTCACCAACACTGTGGAAGGGTTCCCTTTTTTCCACATCCTCATTAACTTTTGTTTTTATTAAATTTCTAATCAGAGTGAGAGGTAATATCTCATTGTGGTTTATATTCATTCCTTGAAGGCTAACGACATTGAACACTTTTTCATGTATTTGCTGGCTATTTATTTTCATCTTCTGTGAAACATTCTTTCAGATCCTATGCCCATTTCTTAACAGGATTTGTTTCATGTGTATGTGTGTGTGAGTGTGTGCGGTTGTCTTAAGTTACTTGAATTCTTCATATATTCTTTACCCATTTTCAGATGAGTGATTTGCAAATACTTTCTCACATTGTATAGGTTGACTCTTTACCCTGTTGATTGCTTCCTTTGCTGTTCCATAGAATCCCATTCGTCTGGTTTTTCTTTTATTACCTGTGCTTTTGTAATCTTATTCAAAAGGTTTTTGCCTATATCAATGTCTTGAACTGTTTTCCCTAAGTTTTTCTCTTGTAATTTCATAGTTTCAGGTTTTACATTTAGGTCTTTCATCCATTTTTATGGGAGAAAGATAGGGGATCAAATATCCAATATTCCCAGCACCTTTTAATTGAAGAGACTGTCCTTTCTCTTGTGTATGTTTTTGAAGACATTGTTGAAAATCAGTTGGCTGCAAATGTGCGGATTCACTTCTGAGGTCTCTGTACGTCTGTTTCAATGGCAGTAGCATTGCCTATCTGTTTTTAACGGCAGTACTATAATGTTTTAGTAACTATAACTGTAGCAGGTCTTTTTTTAAGATTTATTTATTTATTTGAAAGTCAGAGTTACACAGAGAGAGGAGAGGCAGAGAGAGAGAGAGGTCTTCCATCTGCTGGTTCACTCCCCAAATAGCCGCAACAACTGGAGCTGCGCCAATCCGAAGCCAGGAGCCAGCAGCTTCTTCCAGGTCTCCCACCCAGGTGCAGGGGCTCAAGCACTTGGGCCATCTTCTACTGCTTTCCCATGCCATAGCAGAGGGCTGGATTGGAAATGAAGCAGCTGGGACTAGAACCGGTGCCCATATGGGATGCTGACGTTTCAGGTTAGGGCTTCAACCCACTGCACCACAGCACTGGCCCCTGTAGTAGGTCTTGAAATCAGGAATTGTAATGCCTCCAAGCTCTTTTTGCTCAATATTGCTTTGGTTGTTTATGGACTTCTTTCAGGCTTCCACATGAATTTCAGGATTATTTTCTCTGGTTCTCTGAAGAATTGCTATTGTATTGACTCTGTAAATTGTTTTGAATAGTATGGATATTTTAAAAACATGGCTCCCTCCAATCCATGAACATGAGATGTCTTCCATTTGCTTGTGTGTATTCTTCAAATTCTTTCATCAGTGTGTTAGAATTTTCATTCCAGAGGTCTGTCACATCCTTAGTTAGATTTATTCCTGAATATTTTATAGTAGTTACTGTTAATTGAACTGCTTTTATGATTTCTTTTTGAATAAGATCATTATTTTGTATAAAAATGCTATTTATTTTTCTATTGATTTTGTACCCTGAAACTTTACTGAATTAATTTATCAAATTGAATAGTCTTTGGCAGATTCCTTAGGGATATAATATATATATATATATAAGAATATATATATATATATGTAAAATGTCATCTACAAACAAGGATAATTTTACTTCTTTCATTCTTATTTGTATAGTTTTTATCTGTTTACCTTGTCTAACTACCCTGGCTAAGACTTTCAATACAATGCTGAATAACAATGCTGAGAATAGGTACACTTGTCTACCTCCAGATCTTAGAGGATGCACTTTGAAAAGCTTTTTCACATTCATTATGTGCTGACAATGTTTTGTCATATGTTTATTATGTTGAGATGTGAACTTTCTGTACGCAATTTGTTTAGGATTTTAATCATACATAGATTTTTAATTTTGTCAAATGTTTTTCTGCATCCGTTTAGATGATTATATGAGTATTATCAATTACTCTACTTATATGATGCATTGCATTCATTGATTTGCCTGTTTGAGCCAACCTTGCATCCCTGCGATAAATCTAAGTTAATCATGGTAGATAATCTTGTTGGTGTCCTATTGTGAATTTTTTTGTGGGAAAATTTACATTTATTATCAGTTTGAAATGTTGGTCAGTAGTTTTTGTTGTATTCTGTCTGAGTGTGAGATCAAGAGAATGCTGACCTCCCTGAAAGAGTTTGCTAATGGTTCCTCATTTTAACTTCTTTTTTTTTTTTTTTTTTGGACAGGCAGAGTGGACAGTGAGAGAGAGAGACAGAGAGAAAGGTCTTCCTTTGCCGTTGGTTCACCTTCCAATGGCCACCGCGGAAGGTGCGCTGCGGCTGGCGCACTGCGCTCATCCGATGGCAGGAGCCAGGTGCTAGGTGCTTTTCCTGGTCTCCCATGGGGTGCAGGGCCCAAGCACTTGGGCCATCCTCCACTGCACTCCCTGGCCACAGCAGAGGGCTGGCCTAGAAGAGGGGCAACCGGGACAGAATCCGGCGCCCCGACCTGCACTAGAACCCGGTGTGCTGGCGCCGCAAGGCGGAGGATTAGCTTGTTGAGCCACGGCGCCGGCCCTCATTTTAACTTCTTGGAATATTTTTAGAAAAATTAGAGTTAGCTCTTCCTTAAATTTTTGATAGAATTCAGCAGTGGAGTCATCTAGCCCTGGGCATTTTTCTGTTGGAAAAAATTTTTGTTACCTATTTAGTTTCTCTATTTCTTAACGATATATTCAATTTTCTGTGTCTTCCTAGTTCAATATTAGTGGTCTATATGTACCTACAATTTCATCCAGGTCATCTAGGTTTGGCAGTTTTTTATTCATAATTGTCCCTAATGATCCTTTTTTATTTCTCTGGTAGCAGTTGTAATATCTCCTTTTTCATGTTTTTCTCCTTTTTCCACTTGGATAGTCTAGCTAAAGGTTTCTTGATATTGTTTATGTTTTCCAAAAGTCAACTTTTCATTCCTCTTTTGTTTTCTTGGTATCCATTTCATTTATTTCTGTTCTAATCTTTCATATTTCTTTCCTTCTATTAATTTTGAAATTTTATTTTTTCCAGTTCTTGGAGATTCTTTGTTAAATTTTTATTTGAAATATTTCTATTTTTCTGATGTAGGCATTGACTTACATAAGCTTCATTGTTAATATTCCTTTTGCTCTGACTCATAAATTTTGATATATTCTATTCCTATTTTCATTCGTTCAAATAAATTTTTCAATTTCCCCAGTGGCCCATTATTTGTTCAGAAACATGTTGTTCAATTGCCATCTATTTATATGAAATTCCTAAAATTTTTTATTAGTATCTGCATTATCTTATTATGGTCAGAAAAAATACATGGAATGATTTTGATTTTGAAAAATTTGTTGAGGGCTTCTTTGTGTGCTGATGAAAATAATGTATGCTCTGTAGTTGTTGAATGAAATGTTCAGTAAATGTCTTTTAGGTCCATTTGGTCTATTCTGTAGTTTAACTCTGATTTTTTATTGTTAATTTTTTGCATGGATGATCTGTGCATGGATAAAAGTTACTGTGCTTGTGACTATAAAGTAACTTGTAAGCATGCCATTGCAAAATTCAAAATAAAAATGAGAAAAGAGGGAGGAAAGGAGGTGGTAGTGAGGGAGGAAGGAATGGTAGAATGGGAAATATCATGTTCTTAAAACTATATACATGAAATACATGATATTTGTTCCCTTTATAAAAATAATAAAGAAAAAAAGTGAGATGTTGAAGTCTCTCATTATTATTGTATCTCTCTCTGCATATCTAGTAATAGTTACTTTATCTATCATGATGTTCCATCATTATCTGCATATATATTTGCAATAATTATCATAGGCCTATATTCCTGATCCCTTCATCATTATATAATGACATTCTTTGCCTCTTTTTTTTGTTTGAAAGTCTATTTTAACCACTATAAGAATCCCTATTCTGTTCGCCTTTAGTTTCTATTCATGTATGATATCTTTTTCTATGTCTTTACTGACGAATTGTCTTTACTGGTGAAGTGAATTTTTTTCCTTTTTTTTTTTTTTTGACAGGCAGAGTGGACAGTGAAAGAGAGAGACAGAGAGAAAGGTCTTTCCTTTTCCGTTGGTTCACCCTCCAATGGCTGCTGCGGCCGGCACTCTGCAGCTGGCGCACTGCGCTGATCTTAAGCAAGGAGCCAGGTGCTTCTACTGATCTCCATGCAGGTGCAGGGCCCAAGCACTTGGGCCATCCTCTGCTGCACTCCCAGGCCACAGCAGAGAGCTGGCCTGGAAGAGGGACAACCGAGACAGAATCCGGCGCCCCAACCAGGACTAGAACCTGGTGTACTGGCGCCACAGGCGGAGGATTAGCCTATTGAGCCACGGCACCAGCCTGAAGTGAATTTCTTGCAAGCAACAGAACATTGGGTCTTCTTTTTTAATTGTTTATTTGAAAATCAGAGTTACAGAGAGAGAGGGAGAGACAGACAAAGAGATCTTCCATCTTCTGGTTCACTCCCCAGATGGCTGCATCTGCCAGGGCTGGGCCAAGCTGAAGCCAGGAGCTTTATCTAGGTCTGCCAGTTGGGTGGCAGGGTCCCAAACACTCGGACCATCTTCTGCTCCTTGTCCAAGTCATTTACAGGAGCTTGATACTGCAATGGAGCAGTCAAGACAGGTATCAGCACCCATATGGGATGCTGGTGTGGCAGGCGATGACTTTACCCACCATGCCACAGTGCCAGCCCTGGATCTTTTGTTAAAACATTCTTCAGTTCTTATCTTTTGATTGGAAAATTTAGTCCACTTACTAATAAATTATTATTATTATTATTAATATTACTAATAAATAATGCTTTAGTTTTGCCATGTTTAAAAGGTTCTTTTGGATATTTTTCATTCTTTTTCTAATGGGTTTTATAATTTCACATGTTTTCATCATAATAGTTATACTTTCTTTTGTTTCTGCACTTAGGACTCCCTTAGATATTTTTTGTACAGCCTTTCTGCCAGTGATAAATTCCTTCATTTTTTTCTTGTCTAAGAAATTATTCCTCATTTCTCCTTCATTTATGAAAGATAGCTTTGCTGAATATAGTATTCTTGGTTCAAGGTTCATTTTTCAGAGTTTGGAATATATCATTTCATTCTCTCATGGTTGGTAAGATTTCTGTTAAGAATCTGCTGTTAAACTAATGGAGGTTCCCTTAGAAGTGAGTTGACATTTTTTTCCTGTAGATTTCAGAACTTGTGTTAAAGTTTCAGAGTTGACTATAGTGTGCTGCAGTGAGCACCTTTTCTGGTCAATGTCTATTTGGGATCCTGTGTGCCTCCTATACCTGAATGTCCATGTGTTTCTCCAGACTATGGAAGTGTTCAGGTACTATTTCATTGAATACATTTTCTTGCTTTTACCCCACTCTTCTTCAGATATTCTGAAATCATTTGATTGATTGATTGATTGTAATGATATTCCAAAGTTCTTAGAGAATTCAGATTTCTTTGAGTTCAGATATTCTCATTTCTGCTTATTCTAATCCGTTGTTGAGGCTTTCAATTGTATTTTTATGTGATTTATTGAGTTCTTCATTTCCACAATTTGGCTCTTTTCAAGATCTCTATCTCTTAGCTGAGTTTCTATTCATTTCTTGCATTGTTTTCCAGATTTTGATCAAATATCTGTATTCTCTTGTATCCCTTTGAGTAGGCTTACATCCTTCTTTTGGATACACTGTCAGACGTTTCATCGATCTTTTCAGTGGAGTCTGTCACTAAATCATTGCTGTTCTGTTGGGTATTGTGTTGCCTCTTATGGTAAAGCATTGTTGTGTTTTTTGGGAGGGTATCATATTGCTGCTCTTTTTCATATGTCTTGAGTTCCTATGTTTATATTTGTGCATCTGGTACATCAGTTATTTGAATACCTATTAAGTCAGTTGTCTCTGTAACTTTTGAAGTGTGGCTTTTGTGTTAAAAAAAAAGCCTTTTCCTGAAGATGTATCTTCGGATGTCCTTTTGGTAGCCTGCTTTGACTTCAGCTCACTCTGAATGTGGTGTAACTGTCTTTCTGTACCTTCTTTGCTACAGTCAGTAGTGGCAGCTCCGGGAACCAAGTGACCTTGCTCAGATACCATGCCAGGTGACACACAGTCCCCAGCTGTGACCTAAGGGAGAGGCTTGAGCCTCAAGAATGGTGCTGGTACTAGCAGTGGGCCAGAATCCCAAATACTACTGGTGGGCAAACTGGGATAGGTTATGGGAGCCCAGGCCAGGAGCCTCAGTATGTGTAGTTCCCAGCAGCTGCAAGCATGCCCTGGGTGGCCATGGGAGTGGGAGTGGTGGTTGGCAGGGGTTGGGGTGCAGCTCTGAGAGGCAAGCCCCTCTACTTCTAGGCTCTTTGGGGCCTATGCCCCTGCTTTTCTGTCTCCTGACACTTGTAATACAGAACTCTGAGTGAGCTAAGTTTCTGGAGTCACCATTATGCTATGAGCTGTATTGGGGTTCATGAAGCTCCAGTCCATTTTGTTATAGTGGTATCATGTGGCTAGAGATGGAAAAATGTGGGAGCTTTTCCCCCTCTAGGAAGTATGGATTCTGAAAGCCACAGCTTTCTCAATATGGTGCCATCCCATTATGGCCTGTCCTCTAGGATTTGGGGAGCAGACATTATGAATTCCTTCTCTGAAACAAAGCTACTGTGCATTCCGCAGACAGCTCCTCTTGCTGATTCCCAGTGTGTGGTGACTGTGGCTGCCCCCTGTAGTTAGGATGCCACTCACACATCTGTGCAGATGGGCTCTGGTGAGGCTCTCCTGTTTTCCCTGCAGTGGGGAGTCCTCAGCCACTGGGCCAGGGTCACAGCTGCTTTTTTGCTTTGTTACTCGACCTGTGCTGCCATTCAGGTCTCTGTGTCCTTTCCTACTGAGTTTTAGTGTTTCTCCTCAGGAACATTTTCCTCCGTGGTTCTCTGTAGAGGAGGTAGCAAACACTGGACATCTCTATTAAGCCCTATTCAGGAAATCTCATGTCCTTCAATTCTTTCCTCATGTAAGAGAAGAAATATAACAGAGTTTTATCTCTTTTTATTCCATTTGCTCACATTTTATATCTATAATAAATATGCTAAGACCACACTAATATTATTAAGTTATTATATGCATTTGATATTGTCTCTTTAAGCAACATTGTATTTTATTTAATGTTGCAACGGAATTTAAAACAATTATCTAGACATTTCAATTTCATTTAACGTTCACTGCTATTCTTTATAAAATTATTATATGAAAATTAATTTTTGCAACCACAGAATAGAACATTGCCCTCAACATGTTTAGAGTCTAATAACTTTATCTAAATACCATTACTCTTTCTTGTTCCCTTTTTGGTTAAAAGTACTACTAAACTTCGAGTCACATTCATGTTCAGTCTCTCAGTTTGAGTATTTTTTAGAGTATAAAGGAGGTTATAGTGTGTTATCTTAGCTGCAAACAGCTAGAGGGCGCACTACCTGCTTTCATGTGAGCATCTCCATTTCCCATTAAAGAACACTAGTGGGGCCTCAGTTCCATTTTGAATGCTAGATCTAATGACTCCTACGTTACTCAAGATGGCTACATAGAAAATACAAATTCTGGGTTATGCCACATTTTACAGTATACTAGTTAATGTGCCATTTATCAAATCTCATTCAAGAACCATATTATAATGAAAAAGAATGAAGGCACTATTATAGGGATACTGCAAGCCCAGTATAGCTTATTTCAGAGTAATGAATAATTTTCAGATTTTGATTTTACTGACTATTAGTAATGAATAATGATAATGTACCTCACAATTCTGACAACAGGTCAGTGTGTCAAGACTTCATAGTTAAGAACCCTTGAACTAAAACATGGATGGGATTCATAATTAGACATTATTACTATTTTAACATGAAGCCTAAAGTGTTATATTCTTATTTTCCTTCTAACTTGCAAAAGTGAGAACACTCAGAGGAAGAAAAGAGAAGATAAAAACATGGTCTCTTATTTCCTCCATTTCCCCCACCTCCAAATCTGTATAGTTTCCATGGCAATCAATTGCTCCTCTGGTAGGATGACTCTTCCAATCTTTCATAATCACTGCAACTGTTCTATTTCAATAGGTCCAGAAATGGTCCCACGTCTCTGAGTATTTCTTGTTCAATCTGTACAACTGTCAGAGCAATCATTTTGAAACAGAATTCTGATCATATTATTTTATTGCTTAAAAGGCTTCAAATACTACAAGGATGTCGTATTGAATAAAGGTAAAGTCTTCTATGGAACAGTTGATTTATAGCCCCTACTTTCTCTCTTTAGCACTTTTTCTGTTACCTCCTTCCTTACTCTCCCTGTAGTCCAGAGTGACACATCCGTGGCAGGATCTTTTTCTCAAGACTTTGCCCATCAGAAAAGGCCTATAGATATTTGGGCGTTCCCTCCAGAAAATGTCTTCACTCTGTGGTCAGCAGCTCTAAGTCACCAATAGTCTCTGCCTCCAGGTATACATGCCCTTGCACTTCTTTCTTTGAGTGTGGCATGGGTTTGGTGACTTCTGACAAGTAGAACTGATACAAATTATGACAGCACTCCTAGGGTTGGGTTCCAAATAGACTTGGGCTTCTGTCTTGAAGACCTGCACTAATTTGCTCTTTCATTCACTCTGGGGGCAACCAAGTAACATATTTTTGAGATGCACTATAGAGAAGCTCAAGTGCCAACAACTGGTGTCTCTAACCAATGGCCAACGAGCACTTGAGACTTCCCAATAGTTTTGTGAAAAGCTTGTCAGTAGATTCCCTCAAGCATTGAGTTGACAGAAACTCCCAACACTGCCTTGATTTCAGCCTTGTGAGAAACCCTGAGCCAAAAATCATGGCCAATTTCATGGCTCAGAAAAACTGTGAGATGATGAGTGTTTGTTGCACTCATCAACTGTTAATTGTGAAATTCACTATTCAACAATACGTAACTAATACAATCAGTACCCAATCACGTCATGCCAAGGACCATTATTCAACAAGCTCCAGAAATCCAGCTTAAGAGTCCACTTGACTGTACTGTTTTGTTCTTTTTTTTAATCTATATATTTGAAAGGCAGAGTTACAGAGAGGCAGAGGCAGAGAGAGAAAGAGAGTTCTATCCTCTGGTTCACTCCCCAGATGGCCACAATGGCTGGAGCTGTGAAACCCAAAGCTAGGAGCTTCTTCCAGAACTCCCATGTGGATGCAAGGGCCCAGGACTTAGGCCATCTTCTACTGCTTTCCCAGGCCATAGCAGAGAGCTGGATCAGAAGAGGAGCAGCCGGGACTAGAACCAGTGCCCATCTGGGATGCTGGCACTGTAGGTGGTGGCTTTACCTGCTACACCACAGCGCCAGCCCCCTCTTTTGTACTTAAACATAAATAATTGGAAAAAAGATGCATGAGAAAAATTTCAGCAGGTTTATTTTCTTGAATATGATGATGCTTCCATAGTAATATACATACATGTCAAACTATCAAATTACAAAGTTTAAATATAGCAATGTATTGTGTTTATTGTGTGTTCATTATACCTCAGTAAAGCTATTACAACATAGTGGAGAGAAAAGACTCACCACATATTTGAATAAAATTCCTGCATTATAGACAAGGACTCAAATAAATGAAATATAAAAAGGCACACAGAGAAACACAGAAACAATGCAAACCAGAAGAAATGTCCAAAGAGACTATAATTACCATCTTAAGAGAAATAAGTGGAAATTTTTTCATCCATGAAAAAGGAAGGCTATAAAAAGGGATAGCCTAATAATAGCTCCAAAAAGTTTTTGGAAATTGAAAACATAACAGTGGAAGTAAAAAATTCAACAGAAGGTTTGGAAGATAAAGTTGAAGAAATCCCCCAGAAAGTAGAATAAAGAAAATAAGGAGGAAAAACGGAAACAAGAAGATAATAAAATGAAATGCACAGTTCTAGAAGTCTACATTAGAATTAAAGGAATTCCAGACAAAAGAATGAAGAATACAAAATGCAGTTACTTATCAATGACTTTTTTTAATTTCACAAATTAAGACAATTTTACATATTTACCGGGACCCAAATAGTGTTCAAAAATGATTTTAAAAGGACTGTTAATAGTTACATTGTGTTAGTTAAATCATGCGGTAAGAGTCACATACCTCAAACATCTCATAGTTTCAGTGGATCAGGAATCCACTTATACCTCATTTTTCTGATTGAGGTACCTTATGTGTTTGCAATTAAGTTGTTGGGGCCGGCGCCGTGGCTCACATGACTAATCCTCCACCTGTGATGGCCCATCCCATATGGGCGCCAGATTCTGTCCCGGTCGCTCCTCTTCCTGTCCAGCTCTCTGCTGTGGCCCAGGAAGGCAGTGGAGGATGGCCCAAGTGCTTGGGCCTCTGCACCCTCATGGGAGACTAGGAAGAAGCACCTGGCTCCTGGCTTCAGATTGGTGCAGAGAGAGAGACCTTTCTCTCTCTCTCACTATCTGTAACTCTACCTATCTAAAAAAAAAAAAAAAAAAAAAAAAGTTGTTAGTCATGACCTGATCGGGGCGGGGGGGCTCTCATGTGAAGGCAAACTGGGAAAGTTTCAGCTCCTAAGATCACTCACTATTGATTGGCAAAATTGAAATACTTGTGAATTGTTAGTCTGAGAATCTCAGAAATGTGTTGGCTGTTGGCCATAGACAATCCTCTTTCCCTGGCTTATAGGCCTCTCTAATATGAAAACTTGATTTATCTAACATAAAAGTCCAAAAGGAAAGTCATCTTTTTTTAAGATTTATTTTATTTATTTGAAAGGCACATTACTGAGTGAGAGTTGAGAGAGAGAGAGAGACAAAGAGATCTTTCGTCTGTTGGTTCACTCCTAGATGGCTGCAACAGCCAGGGCTAGGCTAGGGGGAAGAAAGAAGCCAAGAGCTTCTTCTGTGTCTCTTGTGTGTGTGCAGGGGCCCAAGCACTTGAATCATCTTCTGGTGCTTTTACTGGTCCATTAGCAGGGAGCTGGATTGGAAGTGGAGCAGCCAAGCCTTGATCTGGTGCCCATTTGGGATGCTGGTAATGCAGAGGCACCTTTACTCACTACACCACAATTCTGGCCCCACAGAAAGTCATCTTAATCATGAAAATAATATCTCAGCACCTGTGTCTAGTGTATTGGCTACAAGCAAGTCCTCAAGCCAGCCCGTTCTGAGAGAGAATAAATCTTACAATGCATGATTCCTAGGAGCAGGGATCACTGGGGGCTGACGTGAAAACTCTATGAAAATGGAAAAACTGAGAGAAAAAAGGAAACTTAAAACTTTCTGTGACACAGAACATTAGTAATCATAACACATTTCATGTGTTTCCTACTTTTCCCAGAAGAAATCCCTGTTGTTAGGTTAGAGCAGTAGTCTCCAACCAGGGAGAACTTGCAATGCTTACTTATTCATTTGGTTTTCACAATGGGGAGTGTTATTGATGATTAGTGGACAGATACCAGAGATGCTGTTAAATACCCTGCAATGCACAGAACAGCCCCACTACTGAGCAAATCTTAACCGGAATATCAATATTCAAATCGATACCAATAGCAAACCTGATTGTTGAGCACGTGTCATGAGCAGAAGTGATATGACACCTCTGTGCCAGAGGAATTATGAACCAATGGATCACCTCCATGTCTTTCTTCCTTGATCAAAGAAATCTTGAAAGCCACATAATGAGATGCTGGCATTGCAAGACGGAAAGTGCCTGGGTTCCTGGTCATCAGACAGAGGAGAACACCAACCGAACTGCATCAGCTTTATGTAAGTGAGAAGCAAACACCTGTTTATTAATTGGGATTTCAGCATCTGTCCTATGAATATATTACAGTAAACATTACAAATAATACAGCTCCTGGGAGGATAAGAGGGCCACTACCACTTCTTGGGAATCAGAATGGCATCAGACTCCTCAAACTCAGAGCAAAAGCAGGAAGACAATAGAGCCATTGCCTCAGTACATCAAGGGTCAGTAGTAACCATTCTCAGATTAAAATGTCCTTGGTTATTCAACCTATCAAATGTGAAAGGTAGAATAAAAGCATTTGCAAATATACTAGGTTTCAAATGATCTACCTTCTGTTCACCACACCTGAGGACGTGTCTTAAAAAGTGCTTTCACTTAAATGAGGGAATACATCAAGTAAAAGAACATAGCAAGTACAGAAAGAAAGCAGCAATTGCAACAGAGAACAGAGATGGGGAGATTTCCCAGAATGGCAGTTACATAGTGGATTTGCAGAGCAACCAGTTAGAATTGGTATAAGAAGATCGTTGAATTTGAAGCATTGGTGGCAGACACTTGCTCTAGAGGTTATGTTGGCTGTTAAGATACCAGGGTCTGGAATTACCATTTTTTTTAAAGATTTATTTATTTCTCTGAAAGTCGGAGTTACACAGAGAGAAAAGGAGAGGCAGAGAAAGAGAGAGGTCTTCCATCCACATGGTTCACTCTCCAACGGCCACAATGGCTGGAAGTGCACTGGTCCAAGCCAGGAGCCAAGAGCGTCCCCCCGGGTCTCCCACGTGTGTGCAGGCACCCAAGTTCTTGGGCCATCTTTGGCTGCTTTCCCAGGCCACAGCAGAGAGCTGTATTGGAAGTGGAGCAGCCAAGACTTGAACCACCACCCATATGGGATGCTGGCACTGCAAGTGGCAGCTTTACCTGCTACGCCATAGCGCCTGCCCCATGGAATGACATGACCATTTAGCCTTGAGACCGCCACATTCCATATTGGAGTGTGGTCTGAATCTTGGCTGCTCTGCTTCCAATCCAGCTTCTCATTGGTGCATCCTAGGGGGCAGCAGCTCAGGAACTCAGGCTCCTGCCATCCATGAGGGAGACTCAAATGAAGTTCCACGCCACTGGATTCAGTCTCTCACCCATCCTTAGCTGACATGGGCTTCAGTGAGTGAACCAATAGAAGATCTCTCTCTCTCTCTCTCTCGCTCTCTCTCTTTCTCTCTGTCACACACACACACACACACACACACACACACACACACACACACTCTTTGTCTTTCAAATAAAACAAATCTTAAAAAACAAAATGCCAGTGTCCCACATCCACCTCTGGTTCCAGCTGCATGCTAATAAGAAACGGGCTCAAATAACTGAGTTCCTGCCACATGCATGGCAGACCCAAAATCTGGGCTCCTGGCTCGACATGTTCAAAATGAAAACTATCACTTGGTCTCCATGCAACCTTGTCCTTCCTGGGACACATGGGTGAATCTACTCTGTAAGCCATGGACACCATTGATCACACTCACTTGACCCTCCAGACATATTCCTGGGGTGTTCCTGCAGCCCTACCCCTGCCTGAGGGGACTCATGTTTTCTCCAGCTTTGTGGAAGCATCAGTATAACATCATTTGTGATCATCACCCAGATTAGAATCTACGGTGGAATCGATGAATGTATCCCACATCCTAATCAGGGAATTGCTTTAGAAGATATTTTTAGAAAGGCAATAGAAGATTAATCTATAGCGCTAGAGTGGCAGGAGAACTTCCTTGGCCCAGGACTGCAAAGTTTTGTTCCTGAGAATACAGGAAGAGTTGTTTCAGCAGAAACATAGGGCATTTTAACTCAATAAATACACCAGAAATTAAAATTGAAAAAGCCTTGACTTTGAGTTGTTTAGCTGTCTCTACAAGCTCCAGTCAAAGTGAAAGCAGCATCTGACACTTTCTTGGAGGAACCATTCATGGAAACCACTAAATCAATAGTCTGGCTGGCAAGGAAAAGTGAGACTGAAACTGTAGAAGCTGATGTCTGAGACAGCCCCGTGGGAGGGGATCATTGGGAATGACGGAGCCCGAGGACCCAGGAGCAGCCCTTTGATGCCAGGCAGAAATGAGATCATAGCTTAAGCTGTAGATGTTTGAGAGGTGAGAACAGAGCGATGATTTGACTTGCACTGAGTGGACTGTGCTTGTAGGATGTTTTAAAATATAAGAACTATAAATCATCATAAATTAATTAGAAGATCTTTTTGATATGGAAGGAGGTTATAGTAAAAATATTAGATGAGTTGAAAATAAGTTCTTGGGGCCGGTGCTGTGGCATACTGAGTAAAGTTACCGCCTGCAGTGCAGGCATCCTATATGGGCACCAGTTCAAGTCCTGGCTGCTCAACTTCTGATCCAGCTCTCTGCTATGGCCTGGGAAAGCAGTAGAAGATGTATCAAGTCCTTGGGCCCCTGTACTCACATGGGAGAGCCGGAAGAAGCTTCTGGCTCCTGTCTTAGGATTGGCGCAGCTCAGGCAGTTGTAGCCATTTGAGGAGTGAACCTGCAGATGGAAGACTTCTCTCTCTCAGTGTCTCTCCCTCTCACTGTCTGTAGCTCTCTCAAACAAATGAAATCTTTAAAAAAGAAAACAAGTTATTTCATTAGTAACCTACTTTGTAAAAGTAGCCAAGGAGACTTATTTGCTGTTAGTTCCAACTTTGAGTAACTTTCTAGTAAATATGTATGCTGTAAATATCTCCCTTTATAGGCAGCTAGGATATTGAGGCCTTGTGATTTGGGCAAGCTAATTAGAGTCATAAAAAAAACAATGTTCCAGTACACTCAGGTATGATTCATCACTTGCTTGAATCAGGCATCCCAAATAGAAAATCAAAATTACTTAATTGAGATAAAAACTTACAGTCATGTGCCCAGAAAATCATTTTACTCTTTAACCTCCTGCATAAAAAATGAAGTCTGATGAGGCACAGCCCTGAATGTGGAAGTTATGGAAGTTAAGGTCCAGAATTATCCATGGTGCCTAAGAATGCTGAATTGAAATGGAATTGAGAAAAATATTCCTCCTGAAGAACGAGCAGATGGTCTACTTAAGATGTAATCTTGTTAGGGAAAAACTGACCTTCCTGAATTATGGGAGAGGGACTGTTGACATGCTCAGGGACTCAGAGCCTCAGAATAGTTCTGCTCAGTTTGAACCCTGCCTTCAGGTCTTGGTCTCTGCAAATTCCGAGTGGGGGAAGCCACTGCGTGACAGGGAAGGGGTGTTTGTCTTCTTCCTCTACAACCCTAATCCATAAGGAAATAGGAGTAAATACTTTGAAAAGTAAAAGGATATTATAAAAGGTAATGCCATGCTAAATGACCCCTGTTTAAATGGACAATGCTAAGTGGAGGACAAATTAGCTTTAAAGAAGGAAAAATGCATCGCAATTTCTTAGTGATCTCTGTAGTGGGACCACGAGGTGGAAAGGCAGCCCAAGGGACCTCTTACTAAAACCTGAGAGGATGAAGTAAAGTGAGGCCTTATAGCCAGCGTGGTTTGTGCCCCATGTCTCTCTGGGTAGGCACAGACCAACTTGCCCAAGCTGAGCACAGCATTCACAGGAAGATGGCACAGTATCAGACAGATCCAGAGAAGCAGGAAGGGCTCCTGATGAGCACAGCAGAGGAAGAGCCTGAGAAAGGGGACAAGGAACAAATAGACTTGGTTAAAACGAACTCAAAATACTGAATCCCTCAAGGAGGAAAACAGCAGAGTGTGCCCCAGGAAGACTGAGGTGGGACTGTTCCTTATTGTCCCCACCCTGTGTTGCCCAGGATCTTGATACAAATAAAAGCCAAGGAGTGGGGCCACTTGGTGTCTTCAGGCAGTGCTGTTGCTCTGTCTGAACAGGGAAGCACCTGGGCTCAGGGACAGCTGCACGACCCCCAGCCTCCCAGCAAATAGTTCATCAAGTTCCAGAGGATGGTTTGGGCGGTAGCACCCAAGAAATTCCTCCAGCCATTGTCACATCTGTACCTCACCCTTAGTGATTTATTGTCCATATTCAGCAAGGTACCTTTATGGAAATGCCTTTATAGCTCCTGTTTTGATAGTTTCCACAGAAGTTGAACTGATGAGAACATGGTTTATGCATGCAAAAATAAAATTTTGATTCATTTTTTTACTCTCTTAGAATTATTTAGGGGCCTGTGTTGTGATGCAGTGGGTTAAAACGCCAGCCATGATGCTGGCATCCCATGTTGGAGTCGATTCCAGTACTGGCTGCTCCACTTCTGATCCAGTTCCCTGTTAATGCACCTGGAAAGGCAGCAGAACACGGAGACTCAGTGTTCCAGGCTACTGGCTTTGGCCTGGCCCAGCCCTGGCTGTTGCTTCCATTTGGGGAATGCACAATCAGATGAAAGAGTCTCTTTCTCTCTTTGTAATGCTGACTTTCAAATAAATAAGTAAATTCACAAAGAGAATTATGTATTTGACAGGCAGAGTGACAGATAGAGGGAGGTAGCGTGGGTGTGTGTGTCTGGCAGAGAGGGCATCTTCCATCTGCTATTTCACTCCCCAAATGGCCACAACAGCAGGGGCTGGGCCAGTACAAATGTACAATCAGGGAACACCATCTGGGTCTCCTACTTGGGTGACAGGGGCCCAAGAAATTGGATCATCTTCTGCTACCATCCCAGGCGCAGCAGGGAACTGGATTGTAATGGGGTAGCCGGGATTCTGCACTTTGACAGGGATTGCTAGTATTGCGAACAGTGGCTTAACCTGCTGAGCCACAGTGCTGTCCCCTGGTTATTTTTTTCTTAAAATGTGTAATTCATGCAGGACTCGTGAAATGTGTACATGTGGTTAAAATGCCAATAGTACTGATAATAATATAGTATTACTAAAAATTGAAACTCATTTTGCATCCTTCCCTAATTGTCAGTTCTTTTATCCTTGTAGAAGGAACCACCATCCTGAATTTTGCAAATCATTCTGCTGTTTTCCATAAATATATGCATCATTAAAATTGTATTGATTAGGGGCTGGGGCTTGGCCTGGGGGTTAAGATGCTGCTGGAGGCATCAATATCCCACATGTGCGTGTCTGGGTTCAAGTCCTGGCTCTGCTCCCATTTCCAGCTTTCTGATAACGTATGTGCTGGGAAACAGCAGATGGTGGCTCAGGTTGTTGGGTCTCTGCCACTTTATGTGGGAGTTCTGAATTGAGTTCACAGCTCCTGGCTTCAGCTTGACCCAGCCCCAGCTGTTGTGGTCACTGGAGGAATGAATCAGAAGATGGGAGATTTCTTCCTCTCCTCTCTTTCTCCATTTCTCATTGTCTCTGTGTCTCTAAAATAAAACAAATTAAGAATTAAAATTTTAAATATCCTTGGTTTGTTTAATGTGGTTTCAAATATTTCTTGTCTTTTAAGTTTTGTTCTATAATTTTTTGTTCACTCTTTAATGTGGCTGCACCTATCTGGAGTTCATTTTCTAATACTTGTCTACATATACCTGTACATACATTGTACTTTGAAAAGTTAAAAGATCATGCTCATTGTCCATGAACTTTTTGTGAGTGGTTGCATCTAGCTAGAGTTCATTCATCTATTAGATTTAAATATTTAATGTTTCTAAACAATTTAAAGTATTTCCATTTTATAAATCTCTCACAATTTATCCCTTGTGCTAAAGGTAGTTATTTGAGTTGGTTCCAGTTTTCTGCTATTACAACAATGCTGTTTTGGGCATTCTTATATATCTCTCTTTGGCTATTTTCTGCTTCTTTCTTTGCTTTAGCATAGATATTTTTATTTTCCTGTCCTCCAATTCACTTACCTTCTTATCTGCTATGTTCAATCTGCTTTTATATCCATCTACTGGCTTTTCAGTTTCACTTACTGCTTTTTTCTTTCAATTCTAAAATTACTATTTCAATTATCAAAATAGATTCAACCTCTGGTTAAGTTCTCCATCTTGTAATTCATTTATTTAAATTATTTATTAGACTTGTTTTAACTCCAATATGAATCTTCTGTGGCTAATTTTTGTTGGTATGCCAGATAATTTTTTATTGAATGCTGGTTATTATTTATCAAAAATTCTAAAATCTCCTGTTAATGCCGTATGCCTCACTTTCTACCATGTAACTTGATTGAGAGCACAGCATTTTAATCCAACCCAGTAGCAAAGCCGATTCAAGGATGATTTAACTGACTCAAATTTACATGTAATTCAAAAATAACCCCAGAGCATAGATTTATAGGAGGCCCAGATGAGAGTCTGAGCTGTTTATCACAGCCTCTCCAATCTTACAGATTCTGAATTCCAAGTTTTGTGTTCCCCTCTGCTGTAAATTTTCAGAAAAAAAAATCCCACATTGCTTGTCGGTGACTCCTTTGCTTGGCTTCTTCAGCTTTTCAGTGTAATCATTCAGCAAATGCCTCGAGGAAAACCCTAGTGATGAATCTGGAGTTCACTTCTCATGAGGTTGATCCCTCACGTCCTGGCTACCTTGGCAGTTCAGAGCTCTAACTTTAACCTCCCCAACTCCGAAAGACAGCCAAAGGTTCTGCCTCCTCTGCTTCTGGAGAAAATCGCTCTGTGCGTTGATCACCTTTTACTTTGTACAATCAATGGGGAGATGAGCTAAGGAGGAGCATATTTTGCAGAGTGTTACCAGCTTCTTCATGGTTCTCTTCTGATGTTGTGGCCCTGCAAGTCTTGGCTGCTTTCTCAGTTAATCAATGCTTTTGAACAGGTTTTAGGATATAATCTTTGACTCTTATAATGATTGTTTGTGGGATCATTACTTTGCTGCAAGCTAACTATGTCTCCATGGTGACAAAAAGGAATCTTAATGGTTTGGAAAAAGCTTAATTATTATAACACTGATCTATATTTATCCAAACGTTTGAGATAAATAGGAATTTACGACAAGCACTTCTTGTGATAAGAGATCATGGCACTAGTGAACTTAGTGAAACTTTAGAGGGAGACAAAAATAATTTTAAAAGGATGTTAAAGGTTTTTATTTCTGCATTTATACCTTCTGTTAATATTATTCCAGTTTTATGTCGTTCCATCTGAAATAGATGCTCTGGATCTGTATATTCTTTAGTCGTTCCTGAATAGAGAAAGAAATTTATGTTCTTCTCAAACAATTATTTCTTCAGTAGCACTCAAAAAGTGACTATCCTAGTGTTAATCCTTTCAGGCCCCAAGCACAAGAAGTAAATGGAAACTTCTAGATGGTGGAGGCAATTTGTACAAGTTGAATATATAATCTGGTTGACATGTTTTAATATCATACTACAACTCTAATCAAAAGAGAAAATTAACCTCCTAAAGAAAGTTGTTTTTTTCTAACTCCATGAGAACAATTTTAGTAGTCTTTGTTTCTGGTATCATCCTGTTTAACTATAAAAATTTTGTGGTTTCATCCAATATACCACTGTCTATCCCAGATCCAGTTTTCTAATAGTGTTCTTTTCTAACAAGGAATCAGGGACCCATGGAAACTGTCTATATCTTAGACTTCTTGTTGCCTTCAGCAAGTGAGACTTTCATCAAAAGAAAACAATAAAACTAAGGAGGACAAGAAATTTCACTAAAAAGAGGGTTCAGGTGGCCAAATAATGAAAATGTAATGTTTCCAAAGCAGAAAAAAAGTATACAACAAATTGGAGCAAGTGATATTTGTTAAATTTCAAATTAAATTTGAAATCTATGATTAATCTCAAAAAGGAGAACAAAATATACCAGAGAAAATCCATACCAACCAATAGTGGGGGGAGGGGAGAGAGAGAACACCAGAGATTTCAACTGCTGGTTCATTCCCCAAATTTCCAAAACTGGAACCTGGGAACTTAACCCACATCTCCCATATGAGTGGCAGAAACCCAGTTCCTTGAGCCACACTACTGTTTCCCAGGATCTGTGCTGTCAGGGAGTAGGAGTCACGAGCCAGAAATAGACATCAATTCCAGGTACTTTGATTTGGGATGTCAGCATCTCAACCAGTATCTTGCTTGCTAGGTTAATCGCCTTCCTCATGTCCAAATATAAACCTCCGCTCCCCATAACTGTGAATATGTTCTTATTTGGAAAAGAGCTCTTTGCAAAAATAATTAAGGTGGAAATAGCAAGATAAGATCATCCTGGATTAGAGTTTGTTGAAGAAAAATTGCACTGGACAAATTAAAGGAGCATAGAAGATTTTATTCAAGAGGATCCCAACAGGGAAGAAGACTGAACTCAACTCTCCTGAAACAAAAGGCAAGAGGATTTTTCAGGACTGAGGTGAGCTCCTAGAAAAGTACATGAAGACAATAGAAGGCAGTTGATCAATGTGCTTCAGTTAATATGAAGCACTTGCTAATCGTCACATACGTAAGTTAGGCTCTTACAACTCCCACGGAGACTGGGTGATGGGGGCTGTCTTCATGGAGGGAGGCTCTAGGTGCTTGACAAAGACAATCTTGGATTATAAAACTAGCAAGAGGCTTGGAGAAGATTTAACATTTTTAAAGGGGCAGAGATGGAATTTAGAATGAGTCTTCTAAAGTAAATTTTCTAAGAAAAGGGGAGACAGGAGCCTATAGCGAGGAAGACATCTGTCTAAAGTTGAGTCAAGCCAAGGTGAATGTTCAAGCCATGTCAATTATGTGGGCTTGAAGTCCTAGGACAGCATCCCTATGTCCTCATTAGAGGTGTCCTTACAAGAAATAAGACAAAAGAAGAGCCAGAGTCATGGAAAAATAAAGACTCCCAGAGACAGAGAGGGGATGATATATTTGTAAACCAAGGAAGACCAAGGGTTGTCCACAGTGATCAGAAGCCAACTGAGACAAGGAAACAACTTTCCCCCAGAACTTCTAAAGGAACCAACCAGGGCAACACCTTGACTTTGAATTTTTGTTCTCCAAAATTTTAGGAGAATGAGTTTCTATTTTTCTGGAATTCTCACTTTGAGTTCATTTGTTAAAGCAGCCCTAAAAAGCTAATTGACCATCTTTCTGAAAAAGCCTAAGCCCACTGCCCACTTACATTCAAACATGGAAATTGTGCATTTCATCAAAACTGTCTTGTCTCCCATTCCTTTTCCCTCTAATTGATAGTGCCAGCTAAAAGATATGGTTTCCTCTTGAGTTCTCCTAATAATGATGAGGATAAGGATAGTACAGCTGAAACTTGTTTAGCATTTGATTCATATCTTACATCTTTTTAAACCTCCTGAATCACAATCAGGCAGATAGCATTTTTATATTTTAGAAAAAGATACTGAGGAGCAGAAGGATCAAATGACACTAAGTGGCAGAACTAAAATGTGCTTCAAGCTCTGCCTGAGTACTGAGCCCAGGCACTTAACCATTTTACTCTGATTTTTCTGTTTATGTCACTAAATGTTCACCTCTCGAGCATCTCCTGCTGGGTTGTATTATAGTTATAATGCAGTTTTCTTTTATAGTACAAACTATTCCACAGAGGTAACTAGAAATAACAGATGCATAAGCACAGCCATTTAATTTTCCCATTTTAAAAGTCTTTTAACATTATGTTGTCTCCATTTTCTAAAATTTAAACACATTATTCAAGAACGAATTTAAATCAGCTTGCTTGTATGTTTTTAACCTATAAATGATCTTCAGACTCTGTCATATTTACCTTTTCACAGCTTTTAGCACAATTCTTTGAATATCAGAGGAGCTCAAATCTCATTATTGAATGAATATAGTTAACCCAAGTGTCAGTCCTTGCATGTACCTCGATTCCCCAGCTCTCTAGAGTCCCATTCTCCTTCAATATTTTAAGAGAATAACTAGAGACCACTTTCTGCATGCAGCGGGAAGCTGAGTGCTTTTCTGCCACAGGGTGGTTCAGAATAGCATCGCCTCCTTGTCCCTGTTTCCCACCACCTCAGCTCTTCCCCCATGAATTCCTGCTGTTGACTCCACTCAGCAACTTGTCTCCCAAGATTGCTCCTCTGTTGCTATCCTACATAGTACTCTACTGACACAAGAGAGCTGTGTGGTAGCCTCTTACTGGTGGGTTTGAAGTTGAAGGGGATTAAAGCATATCATAGTGTATTTATTCATCCCATCACTTAACAAACATGCATGCATTCATTGTCTTGTGGTGCCATGTTGGGCACTGAGGTGCCAATGATAAGCACTCAGGAGAAAATTCCCTTGATCAGTTAGTTCACACTCTGTGCAAGAATACAAAAAACTCACACAGGCACATGACAATGTCAACTTACAGCTTGGGAAAATATAAACAAAGATGGGGCCACAATGGGTTGGGAACAGCAGTTGTGGGCTTGAACTGAGAGTTGGATGTGTAGGCATTAATCATCCCTGCAGCAAGCATAGAGAGAGGAGAGAAAAGTATTTGAAAAGGATAACTGCGTGCCAGCCAGCAATGGAGAGGTGGATCAAAACACACTGCAGCAACTACAAGGTACAGGGTAGGATGCAGGGAAAGGAGTGAAATAAGTCTGCAGACACCATGCAAAACCAGCTTACCAAATGCACAGAGCATGTCAGACTTCCTTAACATTTTAATCCTGAAGTTACTGGGTAGATATAGAACAGTTTGATGTAGATTGGTTTTTTTCCACTTTGTGGTTTGGAGCCGGGGCGTGTTAAAATCTGACTGTTATAGAGAACTGAGAACAAAGTGGGTAAAACATGGTGATACTGCAATTCCAAATTGGAGGGCCATCTCTCCAGACGAGAGATGATAGTGGTTTGGACCATAAAAGTGATGATGGAGATACGTAAATGAAAAGATTTGAGAATTTAGTGCAATTAGCACAACAGCATCTGATGCTGTAAGTATCAGGAGAACGAGAAGGATCAAGAATGCAGAGCTTGGGGCTGGTGCTGTAGTGGGCTAAGCTTCTGCATGTGGTGCCAGCATCTCATGTGAGTGCTGGTTCAAGTCCCAGCTACTCCTCTTACAATCCAGCTCTCTGCTATGGCCTGGGAAAGCAATGCACAATAGCCAAGTGCTTGGGTCCCTGCACCAATATGGGAGACCCGGAAGAAGTACCTAGCTCCTGACTTTGGATCTGCTCAGCTCCAGCCATTGTGGGGAGTCAATCATGGATGGAAGACCTTTCTCCCTGTCTCTCCTTCTCTCTGACTGTAACTATACCTCTCAAATAAATAAACACAATATTAAAATAAATGAATGTAGAGCTCAATGTAGTAGTGCAGGCAGCAATTTGAAAAAGATACTAACTATCACAGTCTGCAAAATTGATCAGGGACAGACATTTGGTCTAATGGTTAAGAAGCTTGTTGGCATGCCCTCATAGATATTAAAGTACTGGGTTTGAGTGCTGGCTCTGCTCCTGATTCCTGCTTGCTGCTGATGTGCATCCTGGAGGACTGCAGGTGATGGCTCAAATAGTTTTATCCCCGCCACCTACTTGGGAGGCCGTATTGAGTTCCTGGGATTCTGGCTCTGGCCACTCCAGCTCCAGCTGTTGTAACCATTTGGAGAGTAAATCAGCAGATAGGAGATTTCTGTCTCTGTCTCTCCCTCCCTTTTTTTTTTTTACCTTTTCTTGCCCTCTCAAATAAATATAATACATAAAAATGATCAGATTCGGTTTTGATTGTGGAAATTGCTTGACACTGTCTCTCATTAGGTTTTAAGATCATCTAAGTTTTTCTCCTCTACACCGACTTTTTCTCCCTCAAAACCATCCTCCACCACTATCATTTCTTTACATATCCTTGGACTCATATCATTTCTTAGTGATAACTTCAATGAGACAGTTATCATGTAGATAATTTTTAAAGATGTATTCATTTATTTGAATGGCAGAATTATAGAGAGGCAGAGGCAGAGGCAGGGAGAGAGAGAAAGATCATCCATCTGCTGGTTCACTCCCCTAATGGCCACAGTGGCTGGAGCTGGGCTGATCCAAAGTCAGGAACTAGGAGTTCCCTCCAGGTCTCCCACGTGGGTGCAGGGACCCAAGGATATGGGCCAACTTCCATGCCACAGCAGAGAGCTGGATCAGAAATGAAGCGGCCGGGACTTGAACCAGCACCGATAGCACACTTGTTGGCTTCTCCCACTAAGCCACACTGCTGGTCCTTCATGTAGATAATTTAACGTTAAATCTCCCTTACTCTGGGGTCAGCTTTGTCCTGCCAACAGTTTCAATGAACTATTGCTAAACCTACTACCACAGTAACATATTGACATACAGGCCTTGGATAGGTATTGAAATTCCAACACTTTAACGTATCTTAGATCAAATCCTCAGGCTTCAGCTTCTGCCAGAACTTCCAGGGCTGTGGTGCTGCAGAGGGCGTCAGCACTTTCAGCTCTCCAATGGGCACAGTCTACTCCAGACTCCCTTAATCCCTTCATAGCCTAGCATCTCACTTACTGCTCACCAGCTTTTGACTTGACATCTGCTGGGAAAATATTGTCTTTCTGTTGTTTTCTAGTATTTTTAAATATGCCATTCCTTACCCTCAACAATGTTGGCTTTGGAAACTCAAGATGGCTTGCAGGAAGTAAACACTATGACAGAGTGCTCTGCATAAAGTAAGTACTTTATGTTAATAATGAATTAAAATGCTTAATAATGAATTATGACTCCCAAATCTTTCCCTGTCCAGGGAGGATAAGCACCTGTCCCTAATGTTGACCCTGTCCTTGTGCTCTTTTAAAGGGAACATCCTTCTATGTCAGAACTTCCCATGTTTCCATATCCAGATTTCTTCACCAAGGAGGATGAAGAGTTGGCGAAAATCATTGATTATCACGTAAGACTGATGTTCTTTAAATAGCAGCATAAGCATTGTTCTTTCAGGAAACCTTGAATTACAGAGTTTAATTCTGACTGCAACATTAACATGTGGAGTTTCAAAGTAAAGGAATGAACAATCATTGCTAAACTTAATTGTCTTTCCCTATGCTATCTATATAGCGAGGTCCCAAAGGTATGTTACACCTCAGTGCCTTCATTGGGTTATGGGAAATTGAGCCTTCTGTCATTTGTGAAGTCTAGTTCAACACTGTTTCTTGAATTGGTACTGACTTCTTGTGACAAAAATATGCTCTTAAGTGCTGAACACTGATTTCTTTTGCAGTATAGTTCTGATAAAGGAACAGAAATCTTTTGACTCAGTTTTCAGTGACCATTCTTTATTCTTGGTAGATAGAAACACTTTTAATCATTTGCTCTTATTATGAGTTTATAAGGCAGTGACAATATAGTACTTTTCACATAAGACATTTTAATCCATTGTGCTAATTTTAGTTTATAATTTCCTAACAAATGCACATCATTTTATGTCTACTTTTTAGGTGTGGAGTTGGAATAGGAGAAAAAAATAGCTATCTCTGTCTTTATTTGAATATAATGTGGATTCATAAAAAACCTACATAAATGCTATCACAAATAATTTGATACTATCTATTACATTGTGATTATATTGCCAGTTAATTTTTTTCACATTCTATTAGTGACCTTTTCAGAAGAAATAAGGGATTATTTTATTTACTGATCCCACAGAACCATCATTTAGCACATAGCACACTACTCTGGCAATAGTAGTAAGTGTTACTTTCTGGAAACCAATACCTTGGAATCACAAAATTGGAGGAGGAGTGTAATATTGCTCCTATATTTATTAGTAGAAGTTTTGTTAAACAGATAATATTCTGAATGAAGGACATTCTCAGCAATTTCTAATGGTTCATAAATGTCAAAATTTTTATTTGGTTCAACAAGGTGATCTAGAATTGATTACAAGAGAGAGTACTTTACATGTGTACACATACATACATTTGGGTTACTTTGGGCTACCCAGGCATAGTAAAAGAGACAGAGGATATAACCTGGAATAATAGCGAAGAGGCTAGGAAACAGCTTCCAACACCAATCATATTTTTCTCATTCCAAGGACACAAGTACTATCTAAATCATCACCACAGTGAGCTTGTTTATATTACAGCTGGAGTGAAGAAATCCTTTATGAATATATGCTTGAGAACTAGTAAGATCCAAATTGTTCAATATGTAACAGCCTGATAAAATAGTTAACAGTTTATACTATTGATATTTAGAAGCTAAATTAATATAAGCATTTTCATGGGAAATCATATATAAATGGAGTTTTCTCTTTGTTACAGTGGCAGGAAGAGCTAAAGACATGGCAGGAAGAAGAGGCGATATGTGAGGCCAAAGAACGTGAAGACAAAGAATTAGAGGCAAAAAAACACTTCCAGGAAGTAATGAGAAAAAGAGAAGAAAAATTGCATAAGCAAACCAAACCCTATGAGCTTCCTCCTAGAACTCAAGTAATCTCAATAGAAAAGACTATGACTCCCCAAGAAATTGAGATCCACAAGTCTACAACTGTTAGTATGAAAGAGACCAAGATATCCACCTGTTAGGAAAACTTCAATGTCATTCACTTGAGGCCATTTTTAGAAAGGGGTTGTTATCCTGGTGCAAGCTGTTATTCATTTTTAGTCCCAGATTAATACTAAATTAAACATTAATATTAACATTAAACTCTTAATCACTAAAGAGAAGTCATTTTGCCAGTTAAATATTTCCAGGACCACAGCTGATGCTCTTCTCCATTTACTCTTGCCTTGTGAGCATACCTGATCAATGATTCTGAATATTTAAATTCACTGAATGGTTAATGGAAATTAGTTACAGATTAACTGATGTATAAGAATCACTTCTTCAGAATACATCGACCATTAACTGATATTCTATAATTTCTATTATTCAGTAATAATAAAGTTATTATGCACATTTTTGGATTTGTGCTGTATGATCAGTTTATGCCAAGACAAATGCTATGTCAAAGACCTGAACTGGATATTACTTTATATAAGCAAATCTGGAAGGGACAGCTTTTTCAGATAGGTTTGACATTTGATGGGTGTCAGAGGAGATAGATAAGTTTTAGTGGTTTTCCTTTATTAGATGAGTTTGTGGGAATGGATTTGGCTGATGCTAGAAGGTCCAATACCATTTCTTGAAGGGATTCTGCTAATCAGGAGTTCTTTCAAAAATGGCACTTCACTTGAACTGAAGTCCTTGCCCCAATGTAGGAGTACCACGTGGGGTTTCTGTATGATGTCTTATATTCTTTTTCTGAAAAAGGCAGGTAATAACTGCACTTCAATTTTACACAAGTGGCTTGGGTGATGCTCAAGAGGCAGATCCTTTACCAAGGAGTCAAATGCAATTGACTGAACAGATCGGCAAGGTAACACAAGTTAGTAAAAGGGAGTAGTGCACAAGCCTGCTTATCTGAGAAATAGCCCACCACCCAGCCACATTCTGAAGTTTGTCCACTGTCGTAGTATCTTCCATACTTTCCAGAAGATGCCTTCAAATGGGATTTTTCTTCTAAATAAAAGCTTCTAAATTTCAAAATATTGGAAACTAGTTTTTAAAAATCATATTTTCAGGTTAAATTTGATACCTGAGCCATATGAATTTAAGGTACTATTCTTTGTTTAAGGTAATGATAATATGTAGTTAGAGAAACGATGGAAGTGGGTTATTATTCTAATTCCCTAGATGACTGATTCAAACTTGTGTTTCTCTTCCAAACTTTTGTCTCCTCCTTGTGTCCTCATACAGAGAGAAAACAAGTTCTTGGAAATGATATTTCCCAGTAGCATTCCAAATACCTTCATCGATCTTTGCTTTCTGTACATGTGAAAATAAATATCTCTTACAGAAGCCAGTCCTCTTCCTCTGACTCCCATCTTTTGTAAAGTCTCATTTCCTTAACTATTCACTACCTCCTTCTAAATCTGTCCACATCACCCATTTCTCTTAAATTCAGAAATGTCTTAATTTCTCCTCTTTTTCATCTAAACTACTTCCACATTAGAGCTACTGGTGACATCAGCCTTATGAAACCTTGACCATCCTTTGACATTTCTATTGATTTGTAGGGAGCTAGAGCCACTGGATTCCAGATTCTAAGAAAGGGACACTGAGATCTAATTGCTATTTTAAGAATTTTAGCAAATCCTGCTGTTTCGACACCACCCTGTGGAAAGAAATCTCATGCCTCCAATACCTGACTCTTGGGCATCCTGATGCATTTCTAGCCTGCCTTCTAGCTCCCTCATTGCAGACGTATGTTTATTTTATTCTCTGTTATACTTAGTCTGTTCCTACTTGTTCACCTGGTTTCCTCATTGCCACAATTGTCTTAGCATTTCCAATGAACTATTGTTTTTTCTCAATATAAAATCACGCCTTTTTAAAAATAACACTTTCTGTCATGGTAGTTGTGATTTTGAAAGGAGGGGAAAAGTATCTATAGATAGATGGAGGAAGAAAAAAAGGGGAGAGATGGTTAATCAGAATATTTATATCTTTATTCTTAAAAATTCTTAAAATTTGGTAACACGCATCTCTCATGGTTTACTTCCTATATCCCTAGTTTTTCCTGAAATGTTACTGCAGACTGTGTCATATAGATCTGGGTTCACATTCTAGTCATGTCTCCTGTTAGCTGTGAAGCATCAGGCAAATACAGAACCCAGTGCACTTCACTTTACTCATTTACAAAATGGACACAATTTATGTACAGAGTATATTAGCTAATTAGGAAAATAACACTCAATCATTTTATTAGAACTTAATGTATGGGATTATTTTCAAAGGTGCCAGAAAATTGAGAAAATAAAAAGGGAACTTAGAAGTAACAGAAATATGCTTAAAATAAGCCAGATACAGAAAGACAAATACCACGTTCTCCCTTATATGTGGGAGCTAAAATTAAAAAAAAAAAAATACATGTGTCAGTTTGTTGCAGATACACTGTCTTGTCAAACTTTGTTTTAAATATCCATCAAACAAATTGAAGGGAATTACATACTAGTATAGTATTCGTTATTTTGTGACTATTTTAAAATCTACTTTAAATGAATGAAATTGAACATACTTTCATTTGATTATGTTTAGAGTCTTTGTCTATTTTCCTATTAGACTATTTTTTTTTTATGTTTGACTTGTTGAATTCTTTATCTCATAGGGTCATTAAAGCTTTGATTACAATGTGCATTAAAAAATTTCATCTAAAAAAATAAAGTAGTTTTAGGAAACTGCTGCCACTCCTAAGGCCTCAAACCCAGAAGAGATTTGGGTCACGGTGTGAGCATGTAGGGCCTGTAGGAGGACTCGGGCATTGTGGTACTCTGGACTAGGATGGTGAGAGATTGCCCAGCCATGGTACTTCTGAAGGGCCGGACGCAGCTAGATGTGGGAGTGCAGGAAGACATGAAAATGGGAAGACATTGTTGTTTGCTGAAACTACACCGTTAGGAATAGCATCAAAATGAGAAGGAGCCAACTTTCTGCTTCCTCGTCCTCAAGTGCTTCCTGATCCCAAGCAAGGATCATGAGTCAGAGATCAGAGGGTGCACATAGAACTGAAAGACACTGGTTAAAGGACAGGCACTAAGTGTAGGACAGTGCCTAGAAAATATTGGGCCATGCAGTGAAAGGTAACACCCTTCTGCTCTTCTGCATCACAGGATCTTTTCTTGTCTGCTTGCTCTCTCTAAACAACACACACACACACACACACACCACGTTTAGAAAACAGCATAATCTGGCTGGCGCTGTGGCTCACTAAGCTAATCCTCCACCTGCGGCGCTGGCACTCTGGGTTCTAGTCCAGGTAGGGGCGCCAGATTGTGTCCTGGTTGTTCTTCTTCCAATCCAGTTCTCTGCTGTGGCCTGGGAGTGCAGTGGAGGATGGCCCAGGTCCTTGGGCCCTGCACCTGCATTGGAGATCAGGAGGATCGGATCGGCGCAGTGTGCCAGCTGCAACACGCTGGCCATAGTGGCCACTGGGGGTGAACCAATGGAAAAAGGAAGACCTTTCTCTCTGTCTGTGTCTCTCTCACTGTCTAACTCTGCCTATCAAAAGAAAAAAAAAAAGAAAAAAGAAAAAGAAAAGAAAAAAAAAAAGAAAACAGCATAATCACTTAAGGTCATGTAAATGGCTTAAAATTAAACTTTAGTACAATTTTTAAAAATATCCAATCCCTAATTCTTACAAGTACTTACTTTTACACAAACTCAACTGGAATTCTTTGTAATTTACATTTAAAATTAACTTTTCTTCAAATTTCACAGAGAGTCTTGGGCTAGGTTGAATATCAGATGAATTTTTCAGCTACCTTTGTGTTATACAACTTATAGTTTCTCAGTGTTTGGGATTTATTTTTCTATTTTTTTTCCATTTTAAGCTGGTATTCTGAATATAGAGCAAAAGAAAGATAACCCTGTATCTGTCTTTCCTCTTAACTTTTATTCACCTGTATTGTTGACCTGTATTGTTAAGAAGTGTTAACCTATCTGAGGTCTAAATTCTTTTCTATAGAGCTATGTTCACTCTATTTTATCATCTATGTTTACTTTGATTTTGAGAGAATCAACTCTGGAGCCCACACTGTGGTATAGTGGGTTAAGCGTGTGACACTAGCATCCCATACTGGAGTTCCAGCTGCTCAGCTTCTAATCCAGCTCCCTGCTAAGGTGCCCAAGAAGGCATCAGACAATACCCCAAGTACTTCAGTCCGTGGCACCCATGTGCGAGCCCCTGGTGGGTTCCTGGCTCCTCCTGGCTTCAACCTGGCTCAGCCCAGTATATTGTGACCATCTGGGGAATGAACCAGCAGATGAAAGATTCTCTCTCTCTCTCTCCCTCCCTTTCTCCTCCTGTATTTTTCAATTAAACAATTTTTTATAAAAGAAGCAACTCAGACCTTTTAGCATTCTTCTATTATGTATTCTGTTTAGATTTCCCATAATAACCACCAAAGCATTTTTTCCATACAAAATAACTCATAGACCTTTCACTTTATTTAGAATGAATTACTCATAAAGATTTTTGCTAATTTAAATACAGTGATAGAAATTAAAAGATATGGGGAATAAAGTTCAGAATAGATGAATAATAAATTCTGAGTAACATAAGCAAAAAAACAATCAATATGTTTCAGAACAAACAGTGGATCTAAGAAGAAATCTAAACATAATTTAAAAAATTCATTGAAACTAATGAAAATGAAAACACAACATATCAAAACTTATGGGATGCAACAAAAAAGAGTGTTAAGAAGGAAGTTTATAGCAATGACTGCATACATCAGAAAAAGAAAGGTAACAAATAAATAATCTACCAGTGTATCTTAAGGACCTAGAAAAACAAGAACAAACCAAATTAGTAACAGGAAAGCAATAAAAATAAATTATAAAATATTAATAAAATGAAGATCTGGATTGTTGAAAAATAGACAAAATTAACAAGCATTTAGTCAAGGGAGAGAAGACTCAAATCAATAAAATCAGAGATGGAAAAGGAGATATTACAACTGTTACTTCAGAAATACAAAGAATAATCAGGAATTATTATGAACAGCTACATGCCCAAAAATTGGAAGATGCAGAAGAAAGGAATAGATTTCTGGACACATGTAATTTAACAAAATTGAGGCATAAAGACAGAAAATCTGAATAGACCAATAACAAAACTGAGATTGAATTGGTAATAAACGTCCTCCCAACAAAGAAAAGCCCATGGCTTCATGGAAGGAGCTCACTGCTAATTCCACCAAACTTTTAAGGAAGAGCTAAAACCAATTCTTTTTATAGTATTCAGAACAATTGAAAGGGTGGGAACCCTTTCAAACTCACC
The DNA here is from genome assembly GCA_949820135.1 of Sylvilagus floridanus. Classification (NCBI taxonomy): domain Eukaryota; kingdom Metazoa; phylum Chordata; class Mammalia; order Lagomorpha; family Leporidae; genus Sylvilagus; species Sylvilagus floridanus. The sequence continues at coordinate 31,915,312 of OX463246.1, read as the reverse complement.
CTATGAGGCCAGAATTACCATAATTGCAAAACCAGACAGTGATACAGCAAAGAGTACTATAGATCAATATCCCTGATGAGCATAGATGCAAAAATCCTCACCAAAATACTAGTAAATCTAATCCAACAATGCCTCAGAAAGATCACTATGACCAAGTGGGATTATCCCAGGGGTACAGGGATGGTTCAACATACACAAATCAATAAATGTGATACATCAACAAAATGAAGGATAAAAACCATATGATTGTTTCAATATGTGCCAAGAAAGTATTTGATAAAATACAGCATCCTTACATAATAAAAAAAACTTTACCAAAATTAGATATAAAAAGAACATACTTCAACACAATAAAGACAATAAAAGACAAGTCCACAGCCAACATCATCTTATCATGTTGAGTGGATAAAAGTTGGAAGCATTCCCACTAAGATATGGAAATATTTAGTTTTTTCAATATAGTTCTGTAATTGTTAACCGGAGCCACTGGGTAAAAAAAAAAAAATCAAGGCAATACAAAATGAAAAAGAGGAAATCCAATTATGCCTGTTTGTAGATGACATAATTCTATAAACACAGAAACCAAAAAAGACTCCATCAAGGCACTATCAGAAATTATAAGAGAATTCAGTAAATTTGCAAGATATAAACTCAACATCCAAAAATCAATAACATTTTTATACAACAATAGTGATCTGATTGAGAAAAAATGATAAGAACAATCCCACTCACAATAGTTACAAAAAAATTTAAAAATAAAAAAAAAACCACAAGGGACTGGCATTGTTACATAGAAGGTAAAGCTGCCACCTGCATTTGTAGCATCCCATATTGGCATCTGTTCATGTACTGGTTGCCCTGCTTCTGATCTAGCTCCCTGCTAATGGCCTGGGAAAAACAGTGAAAGATAGTCCAAATCTTGGGCCCCTGAAATGATGCTCCTGGCTCCTGGTTTTGACCTGGCTCAGCCCTGGCCATTGTAGCCATCTGGGTACAATCAGTAGATGGAAATCTCTCTCTCTCTCTCTCTCTCACTCTCTCTCTTTCTCTGGAACTCTCCTTTTCAGATAAAAAAATAAATATTTTTTAAAAAAAATCAAATGTCTTGGGGCCGGCACCGTGGCTCACTTGGTTAATCCTCCGCCTGTATTCCATATGGGCACCGGGTTTTAGTCCTGGTTGCTCCTCTTCCAGTCCAGCTCTCTGCTGTGGCCCGGGAGTACAGTGGAGGATGGCCCAGGTGCTTGGGCCCCTGCACCCACATGGGAGACTGAGAGGAAGCACCTGGCTCCTGGCTTTGGATCAGCGCAGTGCCGGCCATAGTGGCCATTTTTTTGGGGGGGGTGAACCAACAGAAGGAAGACCTTTCTCTGTCTCTCTCTCTCTCACTGTCTATAACTCTATCAAAAAAAATTTAAAAAATAATGTCTTGAGATAAATCTTACCATGACTGTGAAGTATCTCTGCAATGAAAAATACAAAACATTAATAAATAGAAGAAGACACAAATGGAAAGAAAAATCTACCATGTTACTGGATTAGAATGACTAATAGTATCAAGATGTCCACACTATCTAAAGCAATTTACAAATTCAATGCAATCACCATCAAAATTCGAAAGACATTTTTCACATAACTAGGGAAAAATCTAAAATTCATATGTAGATACAAAATACCCCCAATAGTCAAAGCAACCTTAAACAATATAAAAATCTGGAGGCATCATAATACCAGATTTCAAGACATATTACAGGGATGTTACAATCAAAACATCATGATACTGACATAAAAATAGACATGCCGGCAAATGGAACAGAATAAGAATCCCAGAAGTAAATCTATGCACCCTATACCTTACACAAATATCAATTCAAAATAGACAAATGGGATTACATCAAGCTGAGAAGCTTCTGTTCAGCAAAGAAAGCAAGAAAGTGAATAGACAATTGACAAAATGGAGAAAATATTTGCAAACTATGCCCCTAATAAAGGGTTAATATCCAGGATATATCAGGAGTTAAAGACACTCAACAACATCAAAGCAAATAATTCAGTTTAAAAAAATGAATGGATATGAAAAGACTTCAAAAGAAGAAATGTAAATGGGCCAGAGAAACATGACAAAATGCTTGGCAGTATTAGGCATCAGGGAAATGCACATAAAAACCACACAAGGTATCACTTCACTCCAGTTAGAATGGCCATTATTCATTAAAAAATAACAACAAACACTGTGGCATTGTGGATAAAAGGATGCCCTAATGCACTATTGTTGGGAATGCAAGTTAGTACAACTGTTGCAGAAGACAGTATAGAGATTCATCAACAAACTAAAAATAGATCTAACATATGTCCCAGCCATCCCATTTCTGGGAATACATCCAAAGGAAGTGAAATTAGTACATGAAATAGATACCTGGACACCCATGTTTATAGCAGCCCAATTCACATTAGCAAATATAGGGAATCAGCCTGTTTTTCCACCAACTGATTAGTGAGTTAAGAAAATTGTGTGTATATAAATAATGGAACATTATTGAGTCATAAAAAAGTGAAATCTTGACATTTACAACAAAACAACTGAAGTCATTTTGCTAAATGAGTTAAGTCAGACATTGAAAAATAAATGTCACATATTTTCTCTCATATGGGGAAGTTAATATACAGAGTATAAAATTGCATGTATATCATATTGTTTGGTACATGACAATATACCTTTCTTCACTTTGTGATCATTGTCATAAATCAAACATTATGTAATATCAAAATCCTTGTTCAAAAGAAAAAATAGTATATAATATCCAAAATTGTTATAAAGCATTTTAACAAAAAACCAAGCATTTCTCATTTCAAAATTATGAAATAAAAGCAAATCAAACAATTCATCAAGATTCATGTGGCTTATCAGAGTTTAAGGAAGCAAGTAGCAAAACAAATATCTTTACTTTAGCATTGAAGCGTATTGAGGGAAGAGGAACAAACAGAGGTAATAGACAGAAATAATCCACATCATTAATCTTGGAAATTCTATAGTAATGCACAGCAATTATCATAAAAGTGATGACTCTGCTGCTCCTACTAGAAAAAGCCTCTCTGTATGTGTTTACTGGTTAGTCATCCTATGAGTGTCTTTTCTCATATTTTTACCTGTCAACAAATCTAAAAAAATTACACTATATACAAATTTGAAAAAGACTTATTTAGGGGCAGCACTGTGGTACAGTGGGTTGAAGCCCCGTTCTGCAGCACCAGCATCCCACATGGACGCCAGTTCGAGTCCCAGCTGCTCCACTTCCTATCTAACTCCCTGATAATGCACCTGGGAAAGCAGTGGAGGATAGACCAGGTCCTTGAGTCCTTGCACCCCAGTGGGAGACCCCAAAGAAGCTCCTGTCTCCTGGCTTTGGATCAGCTCAGATCCGGTCGTTGCAGCCACTTAAGGAGTGAACAGGTGGATGGAAGACTTCTCTTTTGCTGTCTTTGTCTCTACCTGTCTCTGTAACTCTGTCTTTCAGATAAATAAAATAAATCTTTAAAAAGGTCAATTGGTTTATTCATTCATTCATTCATTCTTTTTTTTTTTATTTTGAAAGGCAGGGCAATAGAGAGAGTGAGAGACAGAGATATTCTATCTGTTAGTTTATTCCCCATATAGCCACAACAACAAGGGCTGGGCCAGGCCAGAGCCAGGAGCCAGGAGCTTCTTCCAGGTCTCCCACCTGGGTGGCAGGGGCCCAAGTCCCGAGGCCATCTTCTGCTGCTTTCCTAAGCTTTCCTAAGCAGGGAGCTGGATTGGAAGCAGAGTAGTTGGGACTTGAACTTATACTTATGTAGGAGGTCAGCATCACAGGCTTGGGCTTAGCCTGCTGTGGACCCCACAGTATGAATTCATATACTATATTGCTTAAAACCCATAAAGTAGAGAACACTGTTCCCTCCTTTCGTTTCCCACCATAATTGTATCACTACGTTCATACCCAGGTTTTCATAGCAGGGTGTTTTTTCCCCCTTTGACATTATGTGCTGGATAATTACGATATGGAGACTTATTTTATGTGCATTTTAAGCTATTAAGCAGAATCATTGGCCTCTGCTCATGAGTTGCCAATAACAGCCTCCTACCCCCACCTGCTGTCAGTTATGACATCCAAGGTACCCTGGAGGCAAAATTGTTCCTGGTTGAGAACTTTCAAATTTCAAAGTGAACTGTTTGCGAATTGCTTTTGGGTTGCTTTCAAATCCTGTCCAGCTGCTCATGCACTAAGCTCTCATTGAGGTTCAGCCAGTGATTTTGAATTAAAATTCCCATGGGTGCCATGAAGTCTCTCAATTTTCTGCAGGGGGAACATGAATAAGAGCATCACTATTTGTTTTTTACCTGTGATTGAGTGATGACACTTATCACCTGTCCTGTGGGTGAACTACAAAGGAAGATGCGGAGTATTGGAGATCTGCTCTGCCAGTGCCTATGTGGAAAGGACTTGTCTAGTAATGCATCCATCCACACCACGCTCCTCAACCTCAGGTTGGCTACTGGACTCTTAAGTATCTGTGAATCTCCTTGTACTGATTCCAGCTATTTCTCCAACATGTATTTGGAAACTCATAGCAAAGTACATTTTATGTTATCTTCGTCTAAGACATAAATTCACATAAATTGATGTATAGTTTTATAAATTCTGTTGCCAACCTGATTACTTTTGAACAATGTAAATTTTCATGATGACACAGACTTCAGCAATAATTGGATTTAATGTTATTCAAGCTCATTTTGTCCTCCCATCATTCTAGCTAAGGGACCCTATTTACATAATACATAGTTTTTTTTTTTTAATTTCTGCTTCTTTGGAAAGCCAAAAATAAACAAAAATAAATATATTTCCAAAGCATTTTTAATTAGAAAATCTCTGGGGCGATCTAACTTTCCAATGAAGTTCCACAAGCTGATTTTATTTTGTAAAGGAAGAAATCTTTTTTTAATGAATTAATGAATGAGGTAGAGGTCAAATATCTCAAAATCCACTGGGCAACTTTTTATAATAAGTGCTTTGAATAGTGCTTCAAATTTGAAGAAACAGAACTCTGAACAGACCAATATGTTCATCTCCAGCTGCCGTTTTTCCTTTGGTTTAATAACCAAAAGCATCTCAATCAAATCAGTGAGTATAGGACATGTCACATTGGGCCAGCTACAAGGTTCCAGTTTCCCTTTTTCCTTTTCTTGATGACTATTTCTCTTTTTAAAATATTATTTTTATTTATGTGAAAGTTACAGAGAGAAAGAGACAGATCCTCCATCTACTTGTTGACTTCCCAAGTGGCTGCAATGGCTGGGCTGTGCCAGCCTGAAACCAAGAGCCCAGAGCTTCTTCCAGGTCTACCATGTGGATTCTGGGGCCTGAGCACTTGAGCCATCTTCTACTTCCATCCCAGGAGCATTATCAAGTAGCTGGATTGGAAATGGGACAGCCAGGAATTGAACTAGTGCCCATATGGGATGCCATGTAAGGGTGGCTTAACTTACTATGCCATAACACCAGCCCATTCTGGTAAAAATTTCAACTTCAAGAATTATAATTTTTCCAAGAGGGCAGGTCATTTAGGTCATTTTACCCTTTAATCAATGATAAGCCAAGTGAGGCAAAAATAATTTGCAATTTAATTTGTTTATTGCAAAGCATACAAGAAGCAGAATAAGCAAAAAGAGTATATTAAGAGATAGGGAGAAATAGCTAAAAAGAAAAGTACTTGTGCACAGAGTGTGTCTATGGAGGAACTGTTTTAAATGGCCCAAGAAGGCACACCCTTCAATGTCATGCCCAGTGTGTCTGGAGCAATCATGGCCCTGCAACAGAGCCCCTGGTGGGTGATGGGAGCCTTTTCAGAGAGAATTCTCACTGTGTAGTGGAGTTACAGTGAGATGTGTCTCCAATGCAATTTGACGGCACCAGGTTTATTGTCTCAGAAGATGTATTATGTTAGCTTCCAAATGTGAACCTCAGAGGAAGTATTCCCAAACCCAAATTATCTCTTGTGTGTGGACACATAGTTGTCAATATGGCTTCCTGACAGCCAGAGTGAAGCAGTGGTCTTTAAGACAGCCATTCTCCTCACCTACAGATTTTATAGAAAAAAAAAAAAAGCTCCAGGGGCCAGCGTTGTTGCTGTGGGTTAAGCTGCAGCTTGCAACAGCAGCATCTCACATCTGAGTGCTGGTTCAAGATCCAGGTATTCTGCTTCCCATCCAGCTTCCTGCTAATCAGCTGGGAAGGCAGTGGATGATGACCCAAATACTTGGTCCCTTGCCACCATGTAGAAGACCTGGAGAGAGTTCCTGGCTCCTGGCTTCAGACTGGCCCAGACCTGCCTGTTGCAGGCATTTGGGGAGTGAGCTAGCACATGGAAGATATCTGTCTTTCCTTCTCTTTCTGTAGTTCAGCCTTTCAAATAAACAAATCTTAAAAAAAATCACTTCAAAATGGAGTCAATGCTATTAAATCATAGTCATATTAAAAGTAAGAAAAAATCAACTGAGCAGCAAAATACATGTCACAATAGGTACATACGAATAAGTAGAGTGTCTTCCATAGCACATGTCCTTCAACATGATAGCTGATTAATGAGATTAATGTCCCTAGAAAAGAGGGAGAGTTATAAGGAAGAAGCTCAATCCAACCTATTCTGAGCAGGGATATTGGGGGGTTGATGGGTGGAGAGATTTAAACATAACTGATACTCCTACTACTCTTTTCTATTAAAGAGCCAGGCAAGAGTGTGTGTTGGGAAGCAGCTGGATTTAGAAGTCACCAGGAGAAGTACTGTGTGCAGTTACTTCCAGTGATTCATGCAGTCACCAGGCTGAGAAGAGCAATGATGAGGAGACAGGTCTCTGCTCTTAGCATGTTAAACCCAAGTAGCCAGAGAGTATTATACCTGCTCCAGGGCACGGTAGTGAAAACAGCACCCTAGTGTCCATTCTACAGCAGAAGCAAAGGAACAGTCAGAGGACCCAGGCTCCTATCTCCTGTCTCCTACAGCCCACACTCCTTCCTAGGTAGCCAAATGCTACCTTGGAAGAGACTGGTGAGAAGAGGAATCTAAAAGGGAAGCAGTTATTCCAAAGAAGCCAGTTGGAATTTAAGAGATTCCTTTGGATAGTTTCAAAAATGACCTACTTTTGAAAGATGAAGATCTAACTGGTTTATAACGTTCTAAAGTATAAAATTTAATTTTTAGCAACACATATATGGAATTCAAACACACATATGAAATTGATAGAGAGATAAAAATAGAGACACATGCAAGTACTTCAAAAAATTAATGGAAAATGGGATTTAAAGAGAATGTACACCATGGATTGTGTGTTACAGCACTGCAGGCCAGGCTGCTGCTTGGAATGCCCATATCCCATATCTGAATGTCAGTTCCAGTCTCAACTGCTTCACTTCCTTTACAGCTTCCTGTTAATTCTCCTAGAAAATATTGGGTAATGGTTCTAGTGATTGAATGCCTGCCACTCATATAAAATACCTGGATGAAGTTTCTGGATCCTGACTCCAGCCCAGTTGTTTTGGTTGCTTGGGGACTGAGCCAGTGAATGTAAGATATTTCTGATCTCTCTGTAACTCTATTTCTTTCTCTTCCTCTTTATTCCTGCTTTCAAATAAATAAAAAAGATAATGCACATTTCATGAACATTTTGAAGAATGAATATCATAATATCTGAAGACTGAATGCCTAAATGTCTATATAGCAATCTGATAAAAGTATTATTGTATTCATTCAGAAAATATTTATTGACTGCTTGTTGATCTTTAGATACTCTACTCATCACTAGGAATATATCAATAAATCCATATGAAAATATGTATTATACATATTAAAAATAATGTGTGTGTGTAAAAAAAGCAATAAGTAATATGATATACTTTTAGGCAGAGAAAAGTGAGGAACAAAAGATGAATAGTAAGGGGGGGGGGTGGTGGAAAAACCAAGTCTGTTTTGGAGCATATCAGCGAAGGTGACCTCTCCAAGGACTTCATCAAGGATCAGCATGCAATGAAAAAATGAGTTATCTGACATTCTTGGAAAATAAAATTCCAGGCAATGTGAACAAATGGTTAATCCCTCCACTAATCATTTATGCTCTCTGCTAAATGTTTTTGCTTCTTTCACTTTTGAGACTCGTAATAACATTGCATTTTCTGACCCCATTGTGTGGTAGTAGAGAAATGGTTAATTCTGAGTGGAGGTGTTGTGAGACACTTCTGGGCTGAAGCATTTGCTCATTGACCTGACAAGTTACAGTCTTTCTTCTTTCACCCTTCAGGACAAAAATGTTTACCATGGTGTATGCTCTCTCACCATTAACAAAAATGACAGCCTGGGATAAGCAAAGCTCATCTTTTAAAAAACTATTGTAGTTGTCCATGTTTATAGAATACATTATGGTAACTCAATACATGTATTTCATGTGTGAGTATCAGATCATGATGGTTACTATTTCCATCTCTTTATTACATTTTTTAACAATAATGGTACATATTTATGGGATACTGTGCGATGTTTCAACATATGCATTCCGTGTATTCTGACCAAATTAGTGTAATTGATATTTTCCCTTCTTTGTCTTTATTATTGGAGTCTTGAACTGCCTCTCATCTATTTACATAGAAAGTACATAAAAGATCGAAAAGATTCCAAGGTGGCAGAATAGAGAGGGAGCTTACTGAGCTAGCCTAGGGGAAGATAGTTTAAAAAGTGGAGGCAGTGCAATCTCAGGAAAGAGGGAGAAAACTGCAAAGGAAACTCCACACAAATTAGAGGGACATTGTGGATCTACACAGTGGGTGTTGATGCACACATTTCAGGACCCCAACAGCTGAAAGCATCAATGCCAATTTTGGAGAAGGAGGTGAGACCAGACTGCAGTAGCCCAAACCACTGATTATAAAGCTGTGGCTAGAGCCTTGTGTAAGTCTGGCTTGAAGCCTAGTAGGGGACAGTGTACCTGAAAACATAGAGGAGGGAAAAAAAGAAAACAGGGGCACATTTCACTCTCCCCAACCACAACGTACCGGCATCCTGCAATGAGCTGAGAGAGTGTGGGTGCCATTTGGGACAAATGTAACAGCTATACTAGTTTGTGTCATTGCACCTAGCACCAAGCTGAGAGAGGTGTTTGAGTCTGGCTGGGAGAATTGACAGCGGGCTGGGCACTTATGACTTGGGAGCTTTGTGTGCCTGCATGGAGTGTGAAAACACTGTGACTGCATGGGAGGGTGCAGGATGTGGATGGGTCGCCCAGTAGTCACTGTGGGTGACTCCACAAGCTCAAGGCTCCCAGATTGCTTGCCGACAGTCATTGCTGCAGGATCCATGATCACATTGAGGACTGCACAGATCTGTTGAGTGGTTCTTGTGGCAATGCAGGTAAATATTGCACTCACTGGGGCTAGTTCCTGGGCATTGGTCTCCTTGCAGAAGACCATTGAGAGCATGAGACTACACCAACAGAGATGATCAGACTCTTTCCTCTGATAAAGAAAAAGATTTGCCATGCCCAGCTTAGGTGCCACATTGGATACTCCTCTCACCCTGGAGCACTGAACAGAGCTCAAAGGCCACAACCAGCACATGCCTCTGCATATTCACTGAAAGAGCAGACACTCCATTGAGTCACAGAAGGATAGTCCAAAGATAGAAGTCATCACAGTGGAAAAAAACCCAACAAGCATTTCCACAGATGCCTAAAAATAAAGGCAGAGATTCAAGAAACAAGAATAAGAAAGAGACAACATGATGTCCCCAAAGGAACACAACATTTCAATACTAGAATGTGAAGATGAAGAGATTGAATGCCGGAAACAAAATACAAAAAAAAAATGATCGTAGAATTATTTAGAAGTAATCAAAAGCAAATCCATGAATTAAAGAAATTCATACATGACATGAATGAAAATTTTTCCCATGAAATTGAGATTTTAAGTAGAAATCAAAGTGAAATATTGGAAATGAAGAATTCAATCTCAAATTAAAAATGTGTTGAAAATTTTTAACAGACTCAGTGAGGCAGAAGAAAGAATATCCAAGATAGAAGACAAAACTCTGGAAATTTTACAGCCAGACACCCCCCCCAAAGAAGAAGAACTTAGAAAACCGAAAATGGGTGTTGGAGATTTACAAGATGCTATAAAAACCCAATATTAGGAGTACCTGAAGACCTGGAAGAGAGAATGTATTATAAGGCCTTTCTAGAGAAATAATTACAGAAAGTTTCCCCAATTTGGAGAAAGAAAGGGGTGTCCAAGTACAAGAAGCACATTGTACTCCTAATAGACAGGACCAGAAAAGTTCCGCACCATGATGCATGTGGTCATACTCTCCATAGCAAAAAAAAAAAAAAAAGATTCTAAAATGTGCATGAGAGAAATGCCAGATTACTTTCAGTGGATCTCTAATAAGACTCACAGCTGACTTCGCATCAGAAACCCTACAGGCTAAGACAGAATGGTAAGATATATCCCAAGTCTTAAGAGAAAAAACTGTCAACTCAGAATACTATAACCTCCAAAACACTCATTTATGAATAAAAGCGAAGTAAAGACCTTCCACAACAAACAGAAATTGAAAGAAATTGTCACCACTCATCCAGTCATACAAAAAATGCTTAATGATATGCTACACATAGAAACACAGAAACATGATCATCACTATGAAAGAAGGTGAGGCAGATATTCTCCCAGTAAAAGTACAAAGGAAATCCAAAGAAAACAATAGGAATACTTATGGAAAAGTGACAGGGACACGTCATTACTTTTGAATAGAATCCTTGAATGTAAATGACTTCAATTCTCCAGTTAAAAGATACAGACTGCTGAATGGATTAAAAGCAAGACTCGCCTATTTGCTGCCTACAAGAAACACATTTCACCAACAACAATACACGCAGACTGAAAAGTGATATGATGGAAAAAGTTATTTGATGCTAACAGAAACCAAAAAAGAGCTGGTATAGACATCCTAATATCAAACATAATAGATTTAACACTAAAAGTAGCAAAAAAAAAAAAAAAATACAAGGGCACTATGTAATGATTAAGTAATCAATTAAAAAGAAAGATGTGACTATAATAAATATATATGCACCTGATTAAAGGGCACCTGATTATTTAAAAGAAATGTTACTGGGGGCCAGCACCATGGCACGCTTGGTTAATCCTTCACCTGTCATACCGGCATCCTATATGGGCACTGGTTCTAGTCCCAGTGCTCCTCTTCCAGTCCAGTTCTCTGCTGTGGCCTGGGATAGCAGTAAAATATGGCCCAAGTGCTTGGGCCCCTGGACCTACATGGGATACCAGGATGAAGCACCTGGCACCTGACTTTGAATCAGCACAGCTCCGGCTGTTGCGGCCATTTGGGGAATGAACCAACGGAAGGAAGACCTTTCTCTCTGTCTCTCTCTCTCACTGTCTGTAACTCTACCTGTCAAATAAATAAATAGAATCTTAAAAAAAAAAGAAAAAATAAATATTAATGGATCTAAGTGGAAACATAGACTACAATAGTAATAGGAAACTTCAATACCCCCATATTATCAGTGAACACATCCACCACACAGAAAATCAGCAAGGAAACAACAGAGTAAATTGACACTGATAGACCAAATGGTCCTAATGGATATCTACAGAACTTCTCATCCTACAGTTGCAGAATATGCATTCTCCTCACCAGTGCATGGAACTTTTCCTAGGATTAACCACATGCTACCAAGCCTCAGCAAATTAAAAAAAAAATTGAAATCATACCATGCATCTTCTCTAAGCACAATGGAATGAAACTAAATCAATAACTCAAAAATTTCTAGAACACAGGCAATCACATGGAGACTGAACAACATACTCCTAATATAACAGTGGGTCACTGAAGAAATCAAAAGAGCAAGCAAAAAAAGTTTCTGCAAATGAATGAAGATGACATTACAACATATCAAAACTTATGGGATACAGCAAAAGCAGTGTTAAAAGGAAATAGTAATTGGTGCCTACATCAAGTAATTAGAAAGGCACCCAATAAATGAGTACCAATGTATCTCAAGGACCTAGAAAAACAACAGAAAACCAAAAACAAAATTAGTAGCTGAAAAGAAATAATTAAGATTAGAATTTGAAACCAAAATATCATTACAAAAGAGATTATTTTTGAAAAAAATAAACAAAATTGACACATCATTGACCAACTAACCAAAAACAATAAAATCAGAGATGAAGAGAGCATAACAATACATAAAATAGAAATAAAAAGACTCTATTCAAAACAAATAAAAGGGAGAGAATCCTCCCAAACTCATTCTATGAAGTCAGCATCACCTTAATTCCTAAACATAAAAAGATATGAGAAGGAAATGTACATACCAAGTTCCCTGATAAATACAGAAGTAAAAATTCTCAACAAAATACTAGCCAATCAAATCCAACAACACATCAGAAAGATCATTTACCTATACCAAGTGGGATTTATCCTGCTATGGATGGATGGCTCAACATTAGCAAATCAATCATTGTGATACATCACACTAACAATCTGAAGGACAAAAACTATATAATCATCTTAATAGATTCAGAAAAAGCATTTGACAAAATACAACATCGTTTCATAATGAAAACTATAAGCATATTGGGTCTAGAATGAACATTCCTCAGCACAATCAAGGCAATTTATGACAAAAACACAGCCAACATCCTATTGAATAGGGAGAAGTTGGAAGCATTCCAACTAAGATCTGGAATCTGACAAGAATGCCCAATTTAACCATTGCTATTCAATATAGTCCTGGAAGTTGTGGCCTGAGCCATTGGTCAAGAAAAATAAATCAAAGGGGTACAAATCAGGAAGGAGGAAGTCAAACTATCCCTATTTGCAGATGGCATGATTCTGTATATAGAGGATCCAAAAGACTCCACTAAGAGGCTACTAGAATTCATAAAAGTGTCAAGGTATAAAATCAACATGGAAAAATCAATTGCCTTTGTATACACAAACAATGCATGACTGAGAAAGAACTTCTAAGATTAATCCCATTCTCAATAGCTACAAAAAATTAAATACCTTAGAATAAATTTAACCAAGGGCATCAAAGATCTCTGTGATAAGAGACAAAACATTAAAGAAAGAAACAGAAGACAATACAAAAAAGTGGAAAAATTGTCCATGTTTATTGATTTGAAGAGTCAATATCATCAAAAATGTACATACAATTGAAAGTAATTTACAGATTCAATATGATCCCAATCAGGGACATTCTTCTCAGATATAGAAAAAACAATGCTGAAAATCATATGGAAATACAGGAGACCCTGAATAGCTAAGCAATTTTACACAACAAAAAGAAAGCCAGAGACATCACAATTCCATATTTCAAGACAAATTACAGGGCAGTTATAATCAAAACAGATTGGTACTGGCAAAAAAATAGATGGGTAGGTCAGTGGTCCAGAATAGAAACTCCAGAAATCAACCCATGCATCTACAACCAACTTATTGACATAAGAGCTAAAATCAATCACTGGAGCAACTATATCTTTAAAAAATGGGCCTGGGGAACTGGATTTCTGCAAGCAAAAGTATGAAGCCAGACCCCTACCTCACAACTTACATAGAAATCCACTCAAAATGGGTCAGACTTAAATATTGACCTGAAACCATCAAATGTTTAGAAAACATTGGGGAAACCCTGAAAGACATCAGCAAAAGGCAAAGAATTCTTGGAAAAGACCCCAGAGACACAGGCAATCAAAGTCAAAATTGACAAATGAGATATCAATTTGATAAGCTTCTTCTGCACTGCAAAAGAAACTGCAAAAGAAACACTCAGTAACACTCAGAAGTGAAGCAGTAACGAACAGAATGGGAGACATTATTTGCAATGTATGCAACTGATAAAGGATTAATAACCAGAATATATAAAGAACTCAATAAACTCAACAGCAACAAAACAACCCAGTTAAGAAATGGCCAAATGACGTAAACAGATATTGTTAAAAGATGAAATCCAAATGGCCAACTGACACATGGAAAAATGCTCAGGATCACTAGCCATCTGGGAAATGCAAATCGAAGCCACAATGAGGTTTCACCCCTCCTCTGTTAGAATGGCTCTCATTCAGAAATCAACAAACAACAAATGCTGGTGAGGATGTGGGGGAAAAGTACCCTAATCCACTGTTTGCTTTTTTTCAAAGATTTTTATTTATTTATTTGAGAGGTAGAGTTACAGTGAGAGGGAGAGACAGAGAGAAAAGTTTTCATTCTGTTGGTTTACCCCCCAAATGGCTGCAATGGCAGGAGCTAGGCTGATCCGAAGCCAGGAGCCAGATGTTTCTTCCTGGTCTCCCACACCGGTGCAGGGGCCCAAGCACTTGGGTCACCTTCTACTGCTTTCCCAGGCCACAGCAGAGAGCTGGATTGAAAGAGGAGCAGCTGGGACTAGAACCAGCATCTATACGGGATGCCAGTGCCACAGGCAGAGGATTAACCTAGTGCACCACAATGCCAGCCCCCATAGTGCACTGTTAATGGGAATGCAAACTTGTACAGCCAATGAGGAAGACAGTATGGATACCTCAGAAATCTGAATATAGGCTTGCTATATGACCCAGCCACCCCACTCCTGGGAATTAACCCAAATCAAATAAAATCAGCATATAAAAGAGTCATCTGTACCCCCATGTTTATTGCATCTCAATTCTCAATAGCTAAGATATATAATCAACCCAATGTCCATCAGCTGAAGACTCAATAAAGAAATTTTGGGATATGTACACTATAGAATACTACACAGTGGTAAAAGAATGGTAGTTGGAGAGGAGGGAGGAACAAGGGTGGGAATGCAGGTAAGAGGGAGGGTAGGGTGGGAAGAATCATTGTGCTACTAAAGTTGTATTTATGAAATGCATAAAATTTGTATACCTTAAATAAAAGATTTCTGGTAAAAAAAGAAAGTGTATAAAAGATTGTTGTGAACTACAGTTAACCCATTGTTCTGGATTAACTAACATTACCCATTACTGATCCTCTTCCAATTTTCTACTCCTTTTCCTCCCAACTCCTGGTAATCAATATTCTATCTTCATATCAACATTTTTAAGCTCCTACATGTAAAAGAGAATATGTGGTAATTGTCTTTATGTGTCTTGTTTATTTCACTTCAAGTTTGATCAATTTTGCTGCAAATGACAGGATTTCATTCTTTTTGTGATTGACAGATACTCATTCCATTGTGTATATATCATGTTTTCTTTTTCCATTCATCTGTTAATAGACACCTGGATTGATTACATGTCTTGTAAGGCATGTTTGTTTTCACGGTGCATTTGGAGCTATATGTGAGTGCAGAATAACCCCCTAACCTGATATGGTAAGAGTGAGTCTAGTACCATCAAGGAAAAGCTAGGAATCCTGCAAAAGTGGAGAAAAAGCCCCAGAAGAGTATGAATAAGATTAAATTTAGAGATAAATTTGAGTCAGATCATGTAACTATGAAAACCGTGGTTTCATGCTCGGAATTTTTACTAAGTGTATTGCAAAGTGATGTAGGAAGATGATGAAACAGACAAACAACTTTAGCTTAGTCTGTGATGCTTTGAAGCTTACACTTAAAATTGCTGTGATGCCTTTCTTTTGAAAGTAGCATTTAATACACCAAAGGTTTAACATGTTTTGTTCAAAACTTGGCCCATTATAAAATTGTGATTTTATGAGATGAAAGGTTTCAACTTAAACCCAGTACCTTGGATGAATTGCAACATAAAACCAGCGTGAATCTAAATGTCTGTCCACTTAGAAATGCCTGAAACACCTAGACATTTTTGAAATAGATAAATTAACTTGAGAAAAGTAAAACTGAATAACAAAAATTCCTTAAAGAATCTTCAACTAACTTAAAATTTTATTGGAAAAAGATGGATTTTAGATAAAAATTCACATACTGATATGTTATAAAAAGTTAGCTTTTTTGTTATTGTTGTTCTATTCAAAAAGAGGAGTTTGGACACTTTACTGTTATTCTCAAGCTAGTGCAGTGGCCCTGATGTGTTCCTCTTCAATGAGAAAATCATGTATTTGACCTCTCAGTAGTCATGATTGCTGCAACCCGAGTGAGAGAGATGGAAATTGAAAGAAAGACCCAGTGGAGCCTGCACAATGCACAGCTGCAGGTGTTGCCATTATTTGCATTCACTTTGTAGCTGCCGTATCAATGGCAAGGAAAATAGGTCTGATTGGTTTTGGCAACAGCTTTTCTCCAATGATACTTTCAAGAGATATGTTTGTTCAGGGTTGAATTCCCAATTATTTCCTGCTGTAGGAAGCAGGATAAAACAAAGTCTCCAGCATCAAATGTAATTAGTTTTTATTGGTGTGTTTTTCGTGTTAAAATCCTATTCCTTTTGGGAGAGGAAAGGAAAATATTACTCTTTCTCACTTTTAAATTAATATTCTTGAAAAGTGAGTGGATTTGTTTGACAACTTATTTTTTTAGTATTTTATATGTTTAAGTTTTAGTTAAAATTCAGAGAGACAGACAAAAATCTTCCATCCACTGGTTCACTGCCCAAACATCCATGAAAGCCAGGACTGGGTCAGGCCAAAGCCATGAACTGGAAACTGAATCTGGGTCTACCACATGTGTGGCATTCATCCTACCATTCAAGCCAATTATTTGAGTCACCTGCTGCTTTCCAGGATGCACATTTGCAGGAAGCTGGAATCAGAAGCAAAGTCATGAACTAAAACAAGGCACTATGGTATTGGCTGTGGTTGTCCCAGAGTATCCTAAGCATCATGCCGCATGCCTGCAAGTTGTTTCTCTGTCTCAGCAATCAAAGCTCTGAAGAGCTGTGAGATCAAAGTACCAATGAGATGGGACAAAGGATGTGAAGATCGGTTGGTCGACTATTAAAACCATTGAAATGGATCCTTTAAAATGGTTAAGATGATACATTTATGTTATTTGTATTCTATTCTAATTAAAAATACATTTTAAGAAGGGAAAGTGTAGTGACTATCCTGTCAAGAAGTAAAAAAGGGAATACATTGGTTAAATAGAAAAATGAAGGAAGGTGGCATTGCAAAACCTCACGTCACTGAAACCCTGGAGAAAGTGTGGAAGAAAAGAAAAGAGCAACCTCAAAGCAGAAAAGAATTCTAATAAGTGCAATGTTTCCTCTATTGGAATACTTGCCAACATCCAGGAGAGACGTGGAAAGGGCTGTGTCAGGGAAGGTAGAGGCAAGCTATCCCTTGGGCAGATTAGAGGCATACTGGCCTCTGGGAAAAGTCTGAACCCTTTCATTCAGCACAGTCCAGGGATGGTTACAGCATTTTCAAAGGCAGGGGCTGCCTGGAGGCATCAAGGAGTCTTCTCACACCCTCCATCCTGAGAGAGAGAGAGCCAGGCTTGGGAAAAGTCTCATAGGCTGAAAGGATTTCTGAAAGGATACAACGAGAGCCTTTCGAGAGGCAGGCAGTGTCTGTAGTCACCACCTTGTAGAACCACAGCAGCATCATGATTTATAAAGAGTATGCCCCGTGAAGGTGGTCTGCCCAGGATTTGATTTCTGGCTTTTCCACCTTCTGAAATAAAGCTGATTCATCTTCTTGTACCTCTGTTTCAGTCTCAGAAATATGGTAAAATATCTCACTTTGTTGTTCAAGGATTAGATGAGTTTATATGTGTGAAGGTCATCACTTAATATATGGCATATGGCCCTGAGGAAATTGTCAATTGAGGGTTTTTGTAATTATTGAAATACAAGAAGAGTGATCAAATATAATTTTCAGCACTGTCTGAAGAGAACAAGGCACTCAAGTTCAAAGGGAAACTGCAAGCTTCCACTTGTGCCATTCAACTAAAGGTGAGTGTGTTGTTCTGATACTATAATGAAGTGCCTGAGGAGCTGGCTGCTTTTAGAGAGAGATGTAGTTCACAGTTTGGGAGGCTGAAATCCAAACAACACAAGGCCAGCCCTTCTGAGGGCACCACCCTCTCCCCACCACCACCACCACTACACACACACACACACACACACACACAGACACTGCATCACCTTGTGGCAGAGGATATCCTGGTGGTAGCCCATGTGAGAGGCAGAGAGCACATAGCAAGACAGGAAGCCACAGAGCACCTGGAATCTCAGGAGAAACATGTAATCCTTCCTGATGACAGTGCGGCCAGTGCCCTGCAAACCTGCCACCAGACTTCACCTCTTAAGGGTCCCACCACATTGAAACATCAGCACACTCGGAACCAAGCTCCAAATCAGGAGCCCTCGGAGTGGATTCGGAAAAACATTACATCTCTTATTAGAAAAAAAAAACAAACCTGAAACCTGTTTTTTGTGGGTTCCTCCAGTATTTCCAGACTATGTGTCAGTACCTAACACCAGGGGAATTGAAACAAGAATATAACTGAAGGGCCATATGCCACCTGCATAAATATTTAAATTATCCTAATCAGGCTAATAAGCTGTTAAATAAAACACATTCTGTCCTCTTACACTAAAAACTATGCTTTCACAATGAGCTAGAAGTCCTGATACAATTTCTTTCTTTTAAAATTGCATATAATAATTGTATATATTTAAGAGATGTGGTGTGACAGTTTGATATATGTATATACCATGTAAAGATCAAATCAGAGTAAGTCATCTTTATATATCCTTAAATGCTTATTATTTTGTTATGAGAAACTTAAAACTCTTGTCTTCTAGTTCTTTGTAAAATAAATTATTGTGAATTACAGTCATCCTACTGTTCTACAGAACATTAGTACATACCCCTTCTATGTAAGTGTATTTTGGAATTTGTTATTCAATCTCTCTATATTTATTCCCCATCCCTCCTTCCTTTCCTAACTTCTTGTGACCACTTCTCTACTCTGTATGAGTAGGAACATGTGTTATTTGTCTTTCTGTGCCTGGGTTATCTCACTTAACACCATGTGTTGCAGTCACATCCATGTTTCCTCAAATGAAGGTAGACACATTTAGAATAGTCATGGGGTTCCATGCTGGAATCTGGTGAGCAGGAAAGCAGAATGTGTCACTAGCCTTTGACTCATTCCCTTTCTCTTCCTACCATCTCTGTTCTGCATGAGGCACAATGCACATGTACTTTGCCAGTCTAGTGCCCATGACTGATTGTAATCAAATACATCTTGCTCACCCCTCAGGCAATGATGCAGACGTCAGCAACATGGGCCAGCCCTCTAGGTGCTTGAAGGCTGATAAAGTTGAGAAAGGCACACAGACTCTAGATGTGCATGATTCTTTTCCTAATAAAATCTGAGTCCTACAGGAAGGGCCTTGGACACAGGAGTAGGACAGAATTCACTGATGCCTGGAGTAAGAGCCCTTCTTGCCTGCATTAACGAAAAGCAATTTGTGGCAAAAGCTGATTCTACATCCCTCCATTACAACTAGAGAGAAGAATCATCCAAAGTCAGAGACCACTCCAACCCTGACAGAGAAAGTAAAGTACCAGAGGATAAAAGGATACTCTAACATGGAGGAAAGGGTGTGATGTGAACGTTATCTCTATGGCTTTTTATCATAATAAGGCATTTTGAAAAGGATAAGCCTCATCCAAGGAGAGAAACCCAGCTCTAGAAACTAGCATTCAGGCTACACATGTAGTGACCATTTCCTACTGACTCTTTGGAATATAGTCACATTACATTGGGATCTTCCTATAACAGTGGCTGTCAGTCAAGTGAGAGTTGCGTTTGGTTGTTAGTGACCGTGCATGCATGAATATGATCATAACCTTCACAAACAGCCTCATTTCACATGAGCTGTGGACATTGCTGGCTCTTCACAATTTGAGTTGAATTGCTACTTAAAATGTCCTCAAAAAGATTACACTCTGATTTGATGTGGAGAAAGACATAGAAACAGACAGCAGGGCATAAATGGGATGTTAGTGAAATAAATTTTCATCATTGAAGAATTTCTGTGACCTCATATTTGTTTGCAAAATAGAAGCAGAATAAATTATAGAACTTATAATGAAGATATTCGCAAACAGATGGAGCAGTATAACAATTGTTACTCTAATTATTAGCTCTGGTTACATAACACCATTCCAAAATTCTGTGCTTAAAACAACCCATTTCTTGCCTTGCATGAGTATGCAGGTCATCTGGGTTTCCATTGATCTAAATGAAGAGCTGGGAGTTGTCTAGATGGCTTGGATTCTCATGCCTCCACAAGTGTCTGTTCTCTTCCTGGGATCAGAGGGATGGCTGAGCAGACTTTCCTCTTGGTGATGATCAATTACATCATTAAGTCTCTTCAGGTCATGGTTTGAAACTAGTAGACTATTAATTACACCTCAGTCAATTTGATAGAACAAGTCACATGGTATGTTAGGATTCAGCCAGAGAGGCGGAACCAATAGGAAAGGTATTTTAAGTTATTTATTGCAAGGAGTTGCTTATGCAATTGTATCCATAGGGCAAGCTATCAGAAAGAGCAAGTAGAATTCTACAGCACAGAATCCGAAGTCCACAGAGGAATTTCTTCTTTATTTTGAGGCCTTCCCATTGACTGAATCAGACACACCACCACTATCCAGGAGAGCATCCCTCACTGAAAGCCAACTCATTATGAACTTTAATCATATCCACAAAATAGCTTTCATAGCAACACTAAGATTGGTGTTTTGTTGGATAACTGGAGACTATAGTCAAGAAATCCCTGACTAAAGGCAAGGATTGGAGAAATATTCTTTGCCTCTTTGGTGAATAGAATTGCAAAGTTACATTTAAAAAATCATGGTGACAAGCCTTTAGCAATTAAGATGCTCACATCCCACATCCAAGTACATGGGTTTGATACCTAGATCCAGCTCCTTACACTAGGTTCCTGCCAGTGCACACCCTGGGAGGCAGCAGTGATAGATACTGCTACCCATGTGGAAGATTTGAATTTAGTTCCTGGCTCCCAGCTTTTTGAAAGGCAGATATATATATATATATATATATATATATATATATATAGAGAGAGAGAGAGAGAGAGAGAGAGAGAGAGAGAGAGAATGAGAATGAATGAATGAATCTTTGATCTGCTGGTTCATTCCCTGAAATGCATGCAAAGGCCATGGCTAAGCCAGGCCAAAACCAGGAGGCAGGAGCTTCATCTGGGGCTCCAGCATGAGTATGAGGGCCCAGGGATTTGGAAAATCTTCCACTGCTTTCCTAGGCACATTAGCAGGGATCTAGATTGGAAGTGGAGTCGCTGAGACTCAAATCAGCACCCGTATGAGATGCTACTGTCACAGACAGTAAGTGCTCAACCCACTATACCACATCAGTTCCCCTGACTCCCAGCTTTTGCCTGGCCCAGCCCTAGATGTGGCAGGCATTTGTGGAGTGAACCAGCATATGAGAGCGCTCTCTCTCTCTCTCTCTCTCTCTCTCCCTCCCTCCCTCCCTCCCTCCCTCCCTCTCTCTACTTGTCAAAAGCAAAAACAAAAAGGAACTGAAACTGTGGATATATAAAGCAGGGTTAAAGCTCTGAGGCAGAATTGTAGTCCACCACACTCACACATAATAAGATTCTGCCTGTTACCCACCGGTGCAGGTAATGGAAGGAAAGAAAGGTTGGCCAATCCTGCAGAATGGATTATGAAAAAAAATGCGAAAGCAATGAGAGGCTGTAGTGACCTAATGGAAAAGTGTATGATTTGTTCACTGAAGCATTACTGCAGAGTCTATTTGGTAATCTCTGCTTCAGCAATGTAGTGAATATTGCCCCTTACAAGTGAAGTTGTCTTAGATTTGATTATTATGTTTTCAAAGGTTGTGCTTTATAGGAAAATGTTGGGCTCTAAGAAAGAGAGGCCAGCTAGTAATGTCAAAGCTGTGACCAGCCTGAAAGGTCACAGAATGGTGGTGGTTCATGCTGGTATCCGCCTCTCTTGAATTACACCAACTGGATTCTGGATGAGAAAAGGCTGGGAGAAAGAGACACAGGGGAGGATTTGCCTTGGGTGCCAGCGCCGGCCGCAGCTGCTCTTTAGAGGTGTTGCTCCTCTATCCACAACTTTCTCACAAGACATGAGACACATCAAAGGCCTCTCCCCATGTTAAGGACACGTGCTTGACCATATGCTGAATGGGAAGAGTGAATGGAAAACGGCCAGATGCCAGTTAGAAGAAGGATTCCTTGAAGAAGGAAGTTGAAATTCCAGTGGCCAGAGATTAGACTCATACAGTACTTGCTGGCCTAGTAAATCCTGCAAAACACAGGGATCACATCAACATCCTGGTGGAGAAACAACGTTCACCTTCTAAGAATGAAAGAGGGGCCCAGATTTCAATGAATGCTCTTCCTGATGGTACAAAATCTACTAGAGGGAAAATATAACAATAATATTTTGAAAATGATAATGCAGTGGCATTCCGTTGAAGTCATCTCTTGCAAAAACTCAGCTTCTGGAAACAGTCCCTGCACTCCACATGCAAGGAGTGGAGACAGCAGTGGAGCTGCAGATAAGAGTGTTACTGAGAGCAGATACAAATCAGGAAATGCTTATGTACATTTACTTTGCATACATGAGCACAGTATGGAGAAGTATTCCTCTGCATTCAGTGGGGACATGCACTGTCCTTCTCCACACACCCATCCATATTCATGGCAACATTACAGCTTCTTTCAATAACTTTTTATTTCTCTTTGAAAAGATCTGTATTCATTTCAAAAAACTACCACAACGAATGGCCATACATTCAGCAGCTCACATAAGAAAAATTTGTTCCTTCACAGTTCTTAGGGACCCGAAGTCTGAAATCAAGTTATTGGTTGGGCTGTGCTCCCTCTGGAAGCCATAGGAGAGGATCCTCCCTTTCCTTTCCCACTTCTGGAGCCTCCAAGCATTCTTTGACTTGTGACTGCATCACGGGCCCCTCTGTCTGCAGCTTCAGACCATCGCATCCCCTCCCTGTGTCGCCTCTGTGTTTCCCTCACACGGACACTTGCTGTTGGACTGGAGCCCAAGAGAAGGACTCTGAGGAAAACATGTTACAGGATAAATAAGTCTTGAACAGGCAGAGGTAGAGACAAAGCAGGTAGAAAAATTTGTAGATTTCTTGTCACTGCTTCTCATTATTTTTAATCTTGTATCCCTAGTTCTAATTATTTTACAGCTGTCCTATTATTTAGGCCCTTTATTTCCTTTTAAGTTGGTTTGAGGGACGTGTTATTTATTTGAGAGGTACAGAGACAAGGGTGGAGAGAAAGCTCTAGTCCAGTGACCCAGTGAGTTAATTCTCAGATGTCTCGAATGTCTCCAATGACTGGGGCTGAGCTGGGACTGGCCTGGGAGCTGGGAACTCGATCGAGGTCTCCCCATGTGCGGATCAGCTACTTGAGTCCTCACCACTGCTTCCCAGGATCTGCATTAGCACAACTTTGCAATCAGAAGCAGAGCCAGCATCTGAAACTAGGTGCTCTGATACGGGATGCCAGTATCTTAGTTTTGGAAATTTATATTTCATAAAGAATATAACCATTTCATCTAAATTTTCAGAATTGTTCTCAGGGCCAATGCTGTGGTACAGTAAAATAAGCCATGGCCTACAGCTCCGACTTCCCATATGGGCTCCAATTCAAGTCCTGGCTGTTCCACTTCCCATCCAGCTCCCTGCTGATGTGCCTGGGAAACCAGGGGAGGATGGTCCAAGTCCTGCAATCCTACATCAGCATGAGAGACCTAAAGGAAGCTCCTGGCTCCTGGCTTTGGTAGGGCCAGCCCTGGCCATTGTGGCCATTTGGGGAGTGAAACAGTGGGTGAAAGATCTCTCTCTCTCTCATCTCTCTCTCTCTCTCTCTCTCTCTCTCTCTCTCTCTCTCTCTAACTCTGCTTTTCAACTTTCAAATAAATAAATATTTTTAAAAAGTGTTGTAGGGGCCAGCACCATGGCTCACTTGGTTAATCCTCCATCTGTGGCTCTGGCATCCCGAATGGGTACCGGGTTCTAGTACTGGCTGCTCTTCTTCCAGTCCAGCTCTCTGCTGTGGCCCAGGAGGGCAGTGGAGGACGGACCAAGTGTTTGGGCTCCTGCACCTGCCTGGGAGCCCAGGAAGAAGCACCTGGCTCCTGGCTTCGGATCGGTGCAGCACTGGCCATAGTGGCCATTTGGGGAGTGAACCAATGGAAGAAAGATCTTTCTCTCTGTCTCTCTGTCTCTCTCACTGTCTATAACTCTACCTGTCAAAAAAAAAGTGTAAAAATCTGACAGTTTTCTCTGATTTCGTAGGCCTTGATTTAATGAAATAATAATTTAATATAATAATTTAATGAAATAATATAGTGAAATGAAGGAAATAATCCAGTTTAATGAGCATTTTCTGATGTAAAGACCAGTGTATGAGACCCAGTCAAGCTATAGAACATTTCAACACCTTAGAAGGGCCATTGCTCTGGTGCAGCAGGTTAAGCCAATACCGGTGGTGCCAGCAACCCATATTAACATGAGTTCTAGTCCCTGCTGATCTACTTCCAATCCAGCTCCCTACTGTTGCACCTTGGAAAGCAGCAGCATATGGTCCAAGTGCCTGGGCACCTGCACCCATGTGGAAGATCCAAAGGAGGCTCCTGGATCCTGGCTCCTGGCTTTGGCCTTGCCCAGTCCTGGCTGTTGTGGCAACTTGGAGATTGAACCAGCAGGCAAAGGATCTCCTTATATCTCTTCCTCTCCCTCTCCCTCTCTCTAACTATGCCTTTCAAATAAATAAAATATTTTTAAAAATACCTTAGAAAGTTCCTTATGTTTTTTTCTCGACAATCCCTTTACTGAAAGGCAAATATTAGCTGACTTCTGTAACTACAGATGAATTATGTCTCCTCTAGAACTGTAATGGACACATCCAGTATATCCTCTTTGGGATTTGATCCTTTTCACTTAGAATAATGACTTTTAAGGTTCATTTTTGTTATTTGTACAGGTCACTTCATTTCACTGTTGACAGCTATTCCATTGTATGATGTATCAAAGGTTATTTATCCATTTTCCTATTGATGATTGTTTCCAATGTTAACAATAAGCATTCTTATTCAAAAGCTTTTGTGAGGGGGCCAGCACTGTGGATTAGAGGGTAAAGCCACTACCTGCAGTGCAAGCATCCCATATGGGCGCCAGTTAGTGTCCTAGCTGCTCCTCTTCCAAACCATCTATCTGCTAATAGCCTGGCAAAGCAGTGGAAGATGGCTCAAGTGGTTGGCTCCTGTACCCATGTGGGAGACCCAGAAGAACCTGGCTCTTGATTCAGATCATCTCAGCCCCAGCCATTGCAGCCATTTAGTGAGTGAACCAGTGGATGGAAGATCTCTCTCTCTCTCTCTCTCTCTCTCTCTCTCTCTCTCTCTAACTCTGCCTTTAAATAAATAAATCAGTCTTTTTAAAGAACACAGCTTTTGTGAATAAATATTTTCATTTCTTCAGGTAGATGTATATATCTAAGACTACAATGCCTGGGTTGTATGTAGATGAAAGTTGAACTATGTAAGAAAAATTCAAAGATTTTCTATAGCTGATATATCATTTTCTTGTTGCTGCAGAAATATATGAGGGTTCCACTCATACCTTATCTTTACCAATGTTTAGACAAATCAGTGACTCTCGTGTCTTCTGGCTTTTAGTGTTTCTGATGAGAAGTGAGCCAAAATTCTTACTGCTGTTTCTCTGAGTATAGTGTCTCTTCTGTTCCTCTGTCTGCTTTCAAGATCTTCTCTTTGTCTTTGATCTTCGGCACCTGCACTATAACATACCTCAGGGGAATTCTCTTCACTCTACCTCAGAATTGTTAAGCCTTTGGACTTGTGAGTGGATGTTGCTTGTGAATGTTTTTAACTGGCCACTATTTCCATAACCTGTTTTCTGCTTCTTTCTTTCCTCCCTTTTTAGGGCTTCAACACCAGCACCCTTGTCTCTCTGATAATTCTCAGAATTCCAGAAGGCTGTTCATTTTTTTCTTTTTTTTTCAGCATGTTCTTCAGCTAGACATTTTCTGTTGATCTATCTTTAAGTTCACTGAATCATTCTTCTACAATTTACTTCAAGACCCATTCATTGCATTTATTTTGAAAGATTATAATTTTCAATTTTAGAATTTTAATTTGATTCTCTTTTAAGAACTTCCTCTTTTCTCACAAATTACTTCGTCTCTTTATTCATTTTACCCATAATTTCCTGTATTTTACTTAACATATTTTGCATAATTATATTTAAATCTGGTTCTGCTTAATCTAATATCCAAGGACGTCTAATTCCATTTACATTTTTTTCTCTTGGTAATGGGACTATTTTCCTGCTTCATCATATATCTTGTAAAGGCTAATTATGTACTGAATACTGTGTGTAAAATAACTATATATTGTTTTTTATTTGTTTTGTTTCTTTGTGAGAGAATACAAGCTATTGCCCTGTTTGGTAGTTAGGGTGAGAGTACTGGCAACCAGAATCTTTATAGTCAAGCCGAACTTGTACAGCATCAAAGCATTGAATTCACCTGGATTAAACTTGCTAGGATTTTCCTGTCTCACCACTGCCTTTCTTAACTTGCCTGTGTCTTTCATTAGAGAGAGTTGGATTGAAGTTGAAGACTTCTTGGCTCACTGTTGGATTCTAATCTGTTAGGACTTCTAAATTTAAGCAAAATAGAGTTGTGATTTCTTTCTGGTAATCAGCCCCTCATCCATAGTTCATCTCTTGATAAAATTCAAACAGAGAAATTTGAGCAATTTGTAGTTTGTTTCGACACTTACAGATTCCAATATCTCCTCCATCTCTGTCATCTACAGGGTCTCTCCATCTACAGTAGGCACGCACCTTTCTGTCCCCATGTCCAGATCAGCACCCGCCCAGGCAAGGAGGCAGCCATGACTCATTCTCAACCATGCAATACAGGCTCTCCCCTGCATTCAGTTCACCAGGACTTAACTGCACCCACCCTTCCTCATTAGCCCCTGGGCCATGATATTTACTTTACCACTTTATTGATACTGTTCCAATCATGAGTCACAAGCACTTTATGATTGTTTTCCAAATAAATTTGAAGCAGACACCAGCTAAATATTCACTTATGAACTTGAAGATGCATTCACAATTGTATATTCTTTTTGGTACAAGTTCTCCAAAATTAAATAAGCTTCAGGGTTCACATACCTGGATATCCCCTGAAAGAATTAACACACTTCACTTAAAGTACAGTGTTTTAAACCAAGGAGACAGTAAGATGGGCATAAGGTAAACCCCACGCGAGCTGTGCATTAGTCATTTTTTTTTTCTGGCTCCATCATCTTTCACCTTCCCTTATGCTCCCTTCTATCCTCCTCAGAAGTGGAGATAGAATGGCAGGGCCTGACACAGAATGTTCAGAAATCAAGGAAGAAGCCACATTGGAGGCAAAGAATTTGGGTGAACTTTAGAACAACAATTTTGAGGTATGCAGTGTTTATATCTGGTATTGTAAAGTAAGCTTCCTGAACACTTAGGTGTTAAAATTAAATCCACATATTAAACTTTACCATGTCTCACTTTTGAAAGATAAGGATGGCACAGGAAGCTTGGTAGAAAACTGAGCAGTGGAACAAGAAAGGTAAGACTGTTGTAAAGGAACAAGATAAGCAAGAAGATTCCCTGAAAAGACCTATTCCGAATAGACCAGCGTTCCAGTTTTGATCTCGTAGCTGATTTTTCTTCAACTCTCTGATCTTCTAGCTTGACGAATGGTTTACTTGTCAAGCTGTATTCAACATACCCTCATTTCCCCATCTTCCTTCCCACAGCACGTCACAGGCCATATGACAATTTAAAGTCTGCTTGGCCATCTCCTGAACTCTTTGATTTTCCCTGATAGTTCCAAGATACACACTGAATATTCACAACTTCCTACTTTTAAAAGATTTTTGAGTTATATTTTAAAATACAAGTTCATAGTGTACACTAAACTCAACTTGGTTTTGAATTTATCAATCCAAATCCCTATGCGTTCCTAATGTAATTCTTCCCTCCAGCATAAATAAATCCTCTGCTTTTAGAAAATCTTTGTAGTAAGTCTTCAGCATCACAAACTTTAGATATGCTCTGATATCATTTTTAAATCTCTTGAGCTATGACTGGTCCCTGGAAACTCTCTGCCAAGCTATCATTTTAGCTTCTGACAATCTATGGGCAAGCTGAAACTACAGATCAAAATAAGAATATGGGACCAATCTGAGTGGGAAATGAGGGTGCTATCCTGAGACACCATTGTAGGTTGGTAGTTTGTACCTAGCTTGGGGGAAATGCCCAAGTCTGTTTCAACACTCGGATCTGTTCCTCTGCCTCAGGACAGTTTATGCTTTCTAATTCTGTTCACAGTCTAAGAGTTTTGTTACCTAAAATGTTCTCTAGAGGTGAAATACAAACACAGAGACTTTTCTCTTTATACTACAGCCTCAGACCTCTTTTGTAAGGTGTCAGCCTGAGAGTACATGGCCCTATGTACACAGAAGGTGAACTGTAGAGAACACATCAGAAGCAAAGGAAGTCACCTTCTTTTTCTCCAAACACTGCAGGATTTGAAGAGAGAAATCCTCTGCTAAGTTACAATGAACATGTCTTGTCACAGGCATTTGCTCTACTTCTGGCAACAATTCCCTTTTCTTATGGGTTCCCTCTGAGAGAACTATCCTCCCCTCTCATAAACACACAGCACATTTGTGTAGGTGTGGAGAGATTGTCCATCTGCACACACTGGCCTCCCACTGGGCCAAATGTCCTTCCAGGTAGACCATATAAACATCTGAACTTTGAGTCTCAAGTCAATGAATAGACTAAAAATAGTAATAAAAACTTTTGGTGGCATTACTTGTCATTAGGAGCAAGTTTATAAAACTGGCACTCAAATTCTGCTATCCAGCTTCCCTGAGCTGTGCCTGCTCCGGCACTGCTGAGCCTGATACTCCCTTATGCTATCACTCCATAGCCTTGTCATATATTTCCTTTTGGTTAAATGACTCAGGGTTTGTTTGGATTGTTTGCAAACAAAGGAACCAACTCATACAACTGTAACATGGGAGTTAGATGGTAGATGATTCTAAAATTAGCTCCATAGTATACCTCTGCTTTCCTAACAGTGCAAATGTTAACTCTATTATTTAGATTAAATTTCTGAAACATCATTTTAAGTGTAAGTCAGCACATTGGGAGATTGCAACAAGATAGGAAATATTTAGTCAGGAAACAACCTGAGATAGAAAAAGCAGAGAAAACCACGGATCACAGAGACAGGAAAATCTGGATGTGTCCCCAAGTCCAGAGGAGTATAGAACTAGGGACTGCAAGCTGAAATATCCGTGGGGAAGAGCAGTAATGCAGGTGGACGAGTTTGCCGCAACACTTCTCACTTCCATGAAGGATGATCATCAAGCCCACATTTCTTCAAGCTCTTGGGTTTCTCTTCTCTGCTTCCATCTCTCATAGAGACATGTTTGACTTTAAGGAGAACACAGTGCGAATACCACACTAAATGGCAACTGACGCTCACCCTCATCGTGAGGACACAACAGGATTCACAGCAGCCCAAGAACAGCACACCCAGTGTTCTGTACATAGGACAACAGATACAGCTCTGGCCAGTGCCTGCCTGCCAGGAAGGCGGGAGCAGTACTAATTTCTTTTATTTCAAAAGGTAGTCAGAAATATGATGTGTTTATCAAATGTTCATAATCCCTTTTATTACATACTGGCCATTAATTTAATTAAAAATGTATATTGAGTCAGCCAAGGAAAACAAATGTGCACTCTGCTCTTGGCTGTGGTATTTGATATGGATGTGAGGCATGGAAAAAACACTTAACTAAGCATGCCATTTTAGTAAAGAAACATTTTTTCCACAAATCAAATTTGGAAGCTAGAATAGGCCACCTTAGTCATAGAATAAATTCCCACAGTACCGGGAGAGCTAGCAGGATCATGCAAGCCCCAGCCAGCAATGGAGAGCAAGGCAAGGGGGAGGCTCCTCTGTCTGTAGCTTGGGAAGGCACGGAAATTCGCTGGGCCAGCAAGGACAGTCACACCAGGGATGGGGAGTGGTTCAGTTGCCCTGTTACAGGCAGAACATTACAAAAATTCCAAATCAACACTCTGGATGGTGCAGTGTCCCAAGCTAAGAATGCTGTGTGCACATTATGTTGCTTTTAGATTAGCACAGTTCACCTCTAGGGTTATTTAGAAAACTGAACCTCTGTTCTGCCATTGAGCATCCTTGGAATAAGAAGAGAATAAGACTGACATCACTGTTCAGATCCACGAGTCAAACTATGGAGGCTAAGGACAGGTAGTTTTCAAAATACACCAGCCTCCTCTATCCCAAGCAGTGATGACAGAAAGTGTGCATTTCCACTGTGCCACGAGACCCAGACACTAGGGCAGAAATGCTGTTTGACATACGCTGCTTTTAGAAAAAGGATTTCAAGTGGAGGTGAAAACAAATAGTATGCTATATAACCAAACCCAACTTACTTAGAGGATATGGATTAAAATCATTGAGAGAACAAATTGATGCAGTAAGAGGTCAACTAATGATAAATCATGATCATCCCCAAAGATGGACCACATAGATCTCAGTGTCTAAGAAAGGGAAAGAATCTGCTTGTTCTTGGAAGTTATTGCTCCTACAAATATCATAGCACTATCTTAATTTTAAGAGGACAATTATCTCTGGCATCCTGCATAGTCACATTTAAGATAAATGTATTTGATTCAGATTCAAGAAATTTACATCTGCGAGTGGAAGAATTTGCCAACCTGACTCTTCCCACCCACTGATGATCTTAGGCACTGTAATATGCACATTAAATCTGAGATATGTTTCATATATTTTAATCTGGATTGATCTTATGTTCCTGGGCTTCTATTATTGGACTAAAATATGCATCTCTATAGGAGTGATTCAGATTTCTCATTAATAGAAAAAACTTATATAATTGTTATTTATTTGAGCATATAATAGCAGTGTGGCAAGTTAGGTCCATTATGCCATTTACATTTTAATTCTCACATCAAAATTTCAGCTAAATCACTACAAATCACTTGTGCCTTCACATTTGAGAAAACTGAGATACACAGAATTTAAATATTGGGCACAGTATCACTTTTTTTTAGTGTAATAGCCAGAACTTTAAGTCTGTCTGATTCCAAATTGTGCACCTGTCACTCACTTAAGGCAGAGTGAGAGAGAGCTGATGGATGAGCAGAGGCTTGTTGCCCTCAATGTGAGAGGCAACGTTTAAAGATTGATGGCAGCACAAGGCTAAGGAAGGCAGGCCTCGGGCCACATGAAAGGATTTCCCTTGGCAGAAGAACAAAGGAACTTTTAAAAAGTTCATGGAAACAGAATTAAAAGGCAAGTTTAGGTTGGTGCAAAAATGTTTGAAATCTTGGCATTGATTTTTCACGATCCATATTTTTTAGAAACTTTTTTGAAGACCCCTCAGTGGCAAGATTTTCAATTATTTATTTATTTATTTATTTGCACCAGAATAAGCTGTTCTTTAATTGTATTTGCTAGGAATTTTTTGAAGAGCTGTTGTGCATATGAGGAACATGTGTGTGTGTCCATGTACATCCCACAAAGAACACAAAAGAGACTGACCGGTGATGAGCAGGGCCTGGGGAATGTGCCACCCAAATATCAGTATCCTTCAACCAGGGGACTACTGGGAAAACCCTAGGATAACTAGGCAGCTGCTTTAAGCTCATAAAAGAAGGCATAGGAGTGATAATCTGGTCAAAAAATGGAATGTGGAATGTGCAGTGCACACCATGGAATGTGCCTTGCATCTGAACTTGCATGTTTGCGCTTAATGTGTGTGGATGTGGAGTCATGTGGGACTGATTGAAATTGAGAAGAGTGAACCTGCATCCCACACGACTGGAGAGGAAGAGCAAAGGGGAGATTCCCAGGATGGGAAGGGGGCAAGCCGGCCACCGCATCAGGAGCACAGGCCGATTCTGGAACAGGCACAAAGCACATATTCTGAGATTGAGAAGGGTTTGGACAAGACACGTCAGGACCCCAGACACTTGGCATTCTGTTGGGGACAGTGTAAAGGAAGAAGGGGCAAAAGGCATGGCTGGCCTGTGTGGGAGACAGTTACGCTGTGTGCAAGGACCATCATGGAGACAGATGGCTGCTGGCACGGTACTGAGAAGCCCAAGGAATGCCAGGCACAGAGGCCTCTAACGGGCGTTTGGCATCGCTGAGTCAGTCCTGAGCGGGTGAGGCAGTGCCCTGCAGAAGATGCTGTTTTTCTTTCTCTTAATGGGGTTTGAGGCACAGGGAATTTAAAAATCATTTTCTTCTCTTCTTCACACCTCATTTTGCTTACAGAATCTATCCTTTTCCCACACAAACATCAGAAAAGAAATCAATAAATAAAAAGATTTCGATTCTTCTGTGGCCTCACAGTCTCCCAAGAAGATTAAGTCTGTTTTCCCTGAGTTTAAAACAATAATTAAAAATCTTATTTCACCGAAGCTTTGCAGCACTGCTGCAAATAGGAGGACAGGGGTGCTACAGGGTCAAGCCACGAGCCCACCCACTCCTTAGCACCTCCTCAGGAAGTGTCCATCCCAGCAGGCAACAGGGTCGACGGCTGTGCTGAGAAGAAATCCAAATATCAAAAAATGTGTACCTGTATCCTTCCTTTCTTTCCATCTTGTGTCTTTTAAGTTTTCTTCCTTCCTTCCTCCCTCCCTCCCTCTTTCCCTTCCTTCCTTCTTTCCTTCCTCTGTTCTTCCTTTCTCTCTCTCTCTCTCTCTCTCTCTCTCTCTCTCTCTCTCTCTCTTTTTCTTTCTTTCCTTTGCTGGTTTAGAGGCCATCTTGTTCAGAATTCTTCATGGCAGACTATGTAGCCTGCCAGTCTACACAAAAAGGAATTATCAGGTGTTGGTAGCTCACGGGCTCTGTGGAGGGCCAGGAATCAGAGTCTAGCTTCCAGAAATACCCCTCATGAGCACACCACGAAAGGGCCACAAAGCTACTACTCCTTTCGCCATACAGGAAGTCCCTGCCGTTGCGGCCATGTTGCTCCTGTTCCTTCCAATGTAAGTATTTATTTTGTGGTTAGTAAGGAGATGTGGTGATCCTAGAACATGTCTGCTTATATGTTTGCTGTCTCTCTGGACAGCATGCCTAGTAAGTACAGCTGTTGTTCAGCAGAGAAATTATGTGGAACAGAGAGAAAACTCCTATTTAGAGGTCTAGAGAGAGAGTGGGGAATCATTTTTAATCTTCTGGATGAATGTGGCCATGTGGCTGGATGGATCTGGCCTTTCAGCATCTGGACATGTTCTAGGATCACCACACCTCCTTACACCCTTTACAAACTCCCTAAGCACACATCTCCTGAACAAATTAAGCAAAGCGAACTTATTTATGGCACCAGGAAGCATGGATATGGGGTGGCTTGTGCAAATCTGTGTGGGGTAAAGAGCAGGGGAGGCCCCAGCTCTGTGGCACCAGCACACACAATACTAATACCTTGAAGCCTGAGGCTCCTTTGAGCATCCATAAAACCTGTAGGTGATAGTTTAAGACACTTCTAGTCAGCATACCGAGATCAGAAGCCGCTGTCTTTGAAAGGTGTTAGAAGTCGACATCAGTTCTATTCTATAATAATATCATTGATTAAGAACAATATACTCTCATATTTTCTTTACAGGAAATAAGACTTATTTTTAGAACTAGCTATTGTTTAATGCAGTGGAATATTTTCTTTTGAAATCTATGTAATTTTTTTCTTAGACTTTTTTATTTAAATTTTTTAATTTATATAGATGGAACAAATGTTATGTATCTCATAGATACAGGTTTAAGAGGTTTAAGTACATAGTGACACTTCCTACCCCATCCTCTTTCCCTCCCTCACTCCCACCCTTCCTCCTGCTCCTTTCTTATTTTTCTTTTAATTTTTGCAATAATATACTTTTTTTCTTTGAGAACAAGTTTATCATTGATTGAAGAAGCACCTAAGGAGACAGTCAATGGAGTTGGGCACTTAGGCTTATCTAAAACTTATGGGACATGAGAATATCCTCCACTTAATACACTAAAATGAAGTAAATTTTCAAGAACAAGTATTACTAGTAACTCTCATAATGCTACTCTTGAGGACAGAGGTCCTTCATGGGAAGTTAGTGCACAGTGACTCCTATTGTTAATTTAACAATTAACACTCTTATGTATGATGTCAGTGATCACCCCAGTCTCTTGACATGAGCTGCCTAGACTATGGAAACCTTTTGAATCTACACACTCCTTCAATATTTAGACAAGGCCAGAAGCAAAGTAAAAGTTCTCTCCTCCCTTCAGAGAAAAATACTTCCTTCTTTGATGACCACTTCTTTCCACTGGAGTCTCATCCACAGAGGTCCTTCGTGTAGGACACTTTTTGCCACAGTGTCTTTGGTTTCCAGGCCTGAAATTCTCTCCTGGACTTTTCAGCCAGACTAGAATGCCTTAAGGGCTGATTATGGAGACCCCTCATATGCACAGATTTCACAATTTTTGACCAAAATAAACTTATCTTTTAATTCCATTTTCCATGAATGTTTTGAAGTAAACCCGGTATAAATCCAGAAGAAAATTAATTTGTGTGAAACTTAATCCTTAAGATACAGTTTCAGATACTTAATGCCAATATCATTATGTTGAAAAAACAACTAATGACTTATGCAAGACAAAACCATTGATGTAACTTTGATTTAAATACGACCTACTGGAGTGGGCATTGTGGCACAGCAGGCAAAGCTGCCGCGAGTAATGCCAGCATACCATATGGGCACCAATTTATGTCCTGGTTGTTGCACTTCTGATCCAATTCCCTGCTAATGGCCTGGGAAAAATAGCAGAAGATGGCCCAAATGTCTGGGCCATCCTGGTGGGAGACCTGGAAGAAGGTCCTGGCCTCGGTGAATTCTGACTTCAACTTTTCCATAGCTGTTGCAGCCATCCGGGAAGAAAAGCAGCAGATGGAAGATCTCTTTCTTGCTGTGTCTCTCTCTATCTTTCTGTAACTATGACTTTCAAATAAATAAATCAATCTTAAAATAAACAAATTAATTAATAGTATCTCCCTTTAACCAATTACAAATTAAAGAGTGCTGCTTAAGGACTCAGAAAAATATGGCCCGTCTTTATAAGGAACTTCATCTTCTTGGAAGGAAATAAGACTAATGTATGAGACAATTAGCATAGAAGAAAAGAAGTGAGCTGTAGTTCATTCCATAAGCGTTTGAGTGATGTGCATCAGGCAAAAATTGACCTAAGGTTGACTCAGGTTGTAAAGAAGGGTACAGTTTATTCATTCACTTTCTTAAAACTTGCATTCGATTCCTTGTTCCTGAAAGTGAGTCAAGCAGAGATGACTTGGTGAATATTTAGACATTAAACAAGGGGTAGGAGGAAGGAAACTTAACCTCAGATCACTCAGTCTCAGAAGAAGAGGCACTGAGGAATCACTTTAATCAATTGTTGGCAGGACTTCATTTCTCCTGGAAAACCCATTTCCTTGCTGCTACAGTTTGAATGATGGTGTCACCTCCCAAATTCGTGTTGAACCTTAATCTCCAATGTTAAGCACTGTGGCCTTTGAGGGTGATTAAGTCATGGAATTAGCATCTGTACAGGAGGGCTGGTAATGAGGGTCACTCTCCTTAGCCTTCCCTCTTCTGCTCTGTGCGAATACACAGCAACAAGACACCATGTTGGAGGAGAGAGTAGCACTGGCTGACACCAAGTCTGGCATCTTAACCTTGGACCCCCAGTCTCCAGACTGTAAGAAATACATTTTCATTGTTTATGTATTACCAAAACTGCGGTATTTTGCTATGGCAGCACCAACAGTCTGAGATCTGTGACTTCTTCCAACTTCTAGAAGCTGCCCACATTCCTTGGCTTGTGACCAGGCATCACTCCTGCCTTTCCTTCTAACACTGTGTCTCTATCTTTCAACCTCAAATTCTCCTTCCTCCTTTTTGTACAATCCTTTCGGATCAGGTTGGATCCCCTCATAGATTCCAGGAATATCTTGTCATTTCAAGATCACTGATTTGACATCTACCAAGTCCCCTTTTGCTAGATATGGCAACATATTTATAGGCTCTTGGATTAGGCTATAGATATTTTATGGAAGAGGAGCATGCATTATTCAATCTATTACAATAGAATCCAATAACAATTTAAGACCTTGATCTTTTCCCTGCACTTAAGAAGTCGGTTACACATTCAATTTATCTACATCAGTATAAGAATGTGGACCCATTTTACTTCTACACATATTTGTAAATGACTTGGTAATGCAGACTTTTCTAGGATATGCACAGGTGAAAACTACCATATCCTTACAAAAGAGATATTGGCCGGCGCCGTGGCTCAACAGGCTAATCCTCCGCCTTGCAGCGCCAGCACACCGGGTTCTAGTCCTGGTTGGGGTGCCGGATTCTGTCCCGGTTGCCCCTCTTCCAGACCAGCTCTCTGCTGTGGCCCGGGAGTGCAGTGGAGGATGGCCCAGGTGCTTGGGCCCTGCACCCCATGGGATACCAGGAAAAGCACCTGGCACCTGGCTCCTGCCATCGGATGAGCACGGTGCGCTGGTCGCAGCGCGCCAGCCGCGGCGGCCATTGGAGGGTGAACCAATGGCAAAGGAAGACCTTTCTCCCTCTCTCTCTCACTGTCCACTCTGCCTGTCAAAAAAAAAAAAAAAGTGGAGAGATATTGATGTTGATTAAAGCTTGGAAATACAATAACTGGAAAATAGTCTCCGTAAGATGCTTTAAGATCATTTGGAAATTTCATTTACTAAGCTGTGTTA
Source organism: Sylvilagus floridanus (assembly GCA_949820135.1). Lineage (NCBI taxonomy): Eukaryota > Metazoa > Chordata > Mammalia > Lagomorpha > Leporidae > Sylvilagus > Sylvilagus floridanus. Next base: position 31,878,391 of record OX463246.1, on the reverse strand, counting down.
ATAAAATGGTGCCATCTTATCTGGGGCGCCATCTATGCTCCAGATGCCATCTTAGACTCTGGCCCCCATGGCCACCTTGCACAGTAAGCTTCGGTCCTAAGCCCCATGGTCAACCACCGTTGTCATTTCCAAACCCATCCTAATGAGATTCGCTACTCCTACTTCTCTGCCCGCACCCTGGCAAAGCTATAATAGGAACTGCTTCCAGCACATGGGCGTTCCTTCCTGATTCCTCTCTCTCTTACTCTCTGGCCCCCTCCCCCAGGCCTGTCAGGCTTCCCCCACTCAACACTAAACTTTCCCTTAACTCTGGTATTTGGTGTGTTTTGTGGTGGCCTTAAAGGCTGCCCCTGTCCCCTTTCTGTGAATAATTAACAGTCAATAGTCCATGGAGCCACAATGTCTCCTAGGGAGAACTGTGTTTACCTGGGGTGACAAGTTAGTGAGAGAAGAACAAACTATCAATAATGGTTTTATATTTTTAAAACAATAATTTCCTCTTACTCCAGACAGAAGCAGCATGCTGTGCTAAATTATACATCATGTAGCAATAGCTGAGAAGTCAACATATATCACTATCAATGCTGTCTCTATAAAAGCAAAAAAATTACCATATCTAACAATAATTTTTACTTTTACAGAGAGAAAAGAGGACAAAGAATGAGACCAACTTATTCTTATAAATGGTTGGTTTAACACGTAGTGAACAAATTGATGTGTAAATTGGTTTTGATGAATGCTTGTGTTAAATGTGGTTATTTATTATGAGTTCCATTACACAAATTGGTTGCAAAATTATAACAAATGTTCTTTATTAATCTTACCTTCTCCGTGACTAGAGAATGACTCAGGGCAATTATCTTTCATGGACTTCAGCACCATCAGTGCTGATGTGCTGAGGAGGGCAGGCGGTTCTAAAAATGTGCAGCAAAGAGAAGCATGCCTTTTCCTTGCCTCTTACATGGGGATATGGTATTTCCTTCATCTTCAATTAAATCCTTCAAGTTGTTAATTTCTGGTATTTTTGCAGTAACAGGCACTGTAGGTGTAAGAAATACATTATATATTGTGTTTTTCATGGAATGACATTTCAAATTTAAACAGATGGCATTGATCCTGGTCTTAAGGAACTTGGAGTTTAGCTCATATGGCCCAGGTGCTCTTGGGCTGCATTTGGCTGCTCGGGAGGGGCTTCTAGCATTTGCTCTATGGTCCAGTGACAGATTGTAGAACTGTCTTAATGTTTTCCCATTCAGCATGGGGTATAAATAACTGGAAGATAGTGTCTTTCTGGGAAAGGAAAGGAACTATTTCTTCCAAGAACACTCCTGTGACTTGACTTTCAACCAGAATGAAAGAAGTAAAGAGCTATCTGACTGGACAACCAGAGCCACCTCTTGATTCTCAGGGCCAATTTTTCAGTTCCGTGTGTTTTTAGCTTCGTACTTCTCTACTTCCTCTGCCTTTATGGATGCATTCTTGTCTTTTTTTTTTTTTTTTTTTTTTTTTTTTTTTTTTTTTTAGCTCTCCTTATAGTCCAAAGCAGGAAAACAAGAAAGGAAAATAATTCACCCTGTTAATTCCATATCTCTGAGAAAGCCTCAGGTTAAATGGCTCAGGTGTCAGAAGGTGCTTATAAATCATTGCTGTGTAACAGAATATAACAGAAATGGCTGTGCAAATCTATAGTCTGGAGAAGCCACAGTTAGATGATATGCTAGCACTTCTCTTTATTCTTTCTTTTTTTAAAGGTTTTATTTATTTATTTGAAAGAGTTACACAGAGAGAGGAGAGGCAGAGAGAGAGAGGTCTTCCATCCAATGGTTCAGTCCCCAATTGGCTGCAATGGCCGGAGCTGTGCTGATCCGAAGCCAGGAGCCGGGAGTCTCCTCCGGGTCTGCCATATGGATGCAAGGGCCCAAGGACTTGAGCGATCTTCTACTGCTTTCCCAGGCCACAGCAGAGAGCTGAATTGGAAGTGGAGCAGCCAGGAATAAAACCAGCGCCCATACGGGATGCCAGTGCCTCAGGCCAGGGTGTTAACCCGCACCCGCCAGCACTTTTCATCACTGAACACTTATCAAACACCACTGATTTGAGAGCCCCTTGAAATACATGTTGGGAGCTGATGCAGGGCAGTGGGGGAGAAAGTCTACTGCACCAGAAATGCGAAACAGCAGCCTGATGCCCAGGAACTGGCCTTAGCTTGATGCTAATTGTTCATCACTGACAATGATTGCTTGTATATGTTATCAGTTGGGAATGTGTTCAACAGTGATAGAGACTATCCAGGATGAGAACAAATTGAACAAACTAGAAAATTTTTTCCCACTGTAGGTGACTATCTTCATTAAGTACCCCAGTGCTTGTATGACGCTCTTTCTATCCTGCTATCTGACCGGGCATGGCCTCTTTTACCAAACTCATTTCATGGCACGAGATGATTGCATCAGCTTCAGATCTCATGTCTGCATCTGAGGCAGCAAGATAAAGGAGAAGAACATTTGCTGGAAGTTGTACAGACAGCTTCCATGTACATACAATTGGCCAGATCTAGCCTTAACGGAGGCCAGTAAATGGAATCTTGATTCCAACTAGCCACATGCCAACTAAGCATTGAAAATTTCGGGACTTGCAGTTTCTGCTCAGGATGTGGACTGTTATGAGTATTGTTACCATACTCACAGCAAGTACAGCAGCAGCAGCAGATGCACCAAACAATCTGAAAATTGATAACTCTTCTTGAATCCAGCAGAGAGTTGATAACCACCAACTAACATGAGGTCTAAAGAAAGTCAATCACATGTAGACAGTACATAGAGAGGAAAAAGTATAAAAATCACAGGCTTCTTATGAGAAACCAGAAAAAAACAAATGTATGTTGTAACTAATGAAAGAAAATCATCTATATCCATTTAAAATATCTTTCAAAAACAAAGATAAAATAAGACTGTCTCAAAAATGAGAGAATTCATGGTAAGAATATCAACGTTAAATAAATGCTAAAGAATTCTCTCTAGGTAGAAGAAACATGAAAACCAACAGAACTTAAATCTACATAAAGGAATGAGATGTATTGGAAGTATATTAAATGTAGTTAAATAGAAAAATTCATTTTGTCTTAATTATTATAGCACTTACTATCTCAGGATGCTGGCATTGTGCCGTAGAGGGTTAAACTGCTGCCACCATACTGGCATCCCATATCAGAGTTCCACTTCAAGTCCCAGCCGATCCACTTCCTGTCAGATTTCCTGCTAACACACCTGAGAAGGCAACGCACGCTGGCACAAGCACTTGGGCCCCTGCCACCCATGTGGGAGACCTGCATGGAGTTCCAAGCTCATGGCTTTGGCCTGACCCAGCCCTGGTCATTTGGGGGATGAAACAGCAGATGTAAAATCTTTCTTTCTCTGTTCCTCACTCTCTCTGTCACTTTGCCTTTCAAATAAATTAAAGGAAATAAATGTTTTAAAAAATAATAAAAGAAAATAAATGTATTAACTTATAGATAAGTGAAAATAAAATACATGGCAACAATGACACAGAAAGTGGAAGGGAGAAACTAGAAATGTATTTTTTTAAGGTCCTCGCATGATTGTGAAGTGGTAATGTATTATAATCTAGGTTAACTAATGAAATAATACAGCGGTGTAAGCAACAAGCCAGTAAAGGTGATAGATAAACAAATGGAGAATTACTTAGGTGGAGATTTTATTCCAACAAGATCAATAATTGCATTATATATAAACAATTTGTTGAACGCATTTGGCCTACTTGTTAAGACACTGTTGAAGATACCCGCATCCCATATTACAGTGCCTAGGCCTGACATCTAGATCTCCTGACTCCAACTTCCTGCTAATGTAGACCCCGGGGTGTAGCCATGATGGGAGACCCGATTTGGGCTCTCAATTTCTGACTTCAGTCCAACCCATTTGGGGAGTGGACATCTCTTTGTGTCTGTCTGCTAATTAATTAAATAATTAATTAATTGAAAAATCAATTTAAAATCAAGTTTTCATTATATGCTGTCTATAGTAAATCCATTTTAATTACAAAAATGTAGATAGACTTAAAATGAAAGAATAGAAGACAAAGCAAATATTAATATCATCAGAAAGAGGAATGTTGCCCCAGGAAAAAGTGGGTTTTTTTTTTTTTTTAAAAAATTATTTATTTATTTGGAAAGCAGAGTTACAGAGAGGCAAAGGCAGAGAGAGAGAGAGAGAGAGAGGTCTTCCATCCTCTGGTTCATGCCCCAGATGGTCGCAGGGCCAGAGATGTGCCAATTCTAAGCCAGGGTCCAGGAGCTTCTTCTAGGTCTCCCATGAGGGTATAGGGTCCCAAGGACTTGGGCCATCTTCTACTGCCTTCCAGGCCATAGCAGAGAGCTGGATCAGAAGTAGAGCAGCCAGGACTCCAGCCAGTGCCCATATGGGATACCGGCACTGTAGGCAGTGGATTTACCTACTACACCACAGCGCTGGCCCCAAAAATGGTATTATTACATGATGCCGGCAAGACCAGTTATTTAAGGGTAATTGAGTATGTATGTACCTGACAACAAAACTACAAACCTTGTGAAACAAACCTGATAAAGCTGAAAGAAGAAGAGAAAAATCCAGAATACAGTTGTATACTTCCATACTTCTCTCTCAATATTCGATAAAACAAGTAAAAAATAAGTAAATATATAGGCAACTTGGACAATAATATAAAATTTAACTTAACTTGCATTTTGAGGACATTCCACCACATTACAACAGATTACACCTTCTTTTCCAGCGTGCGAAGAAGAACATTCAGCAAGACAGGTAATATCCAGGGGCCAGCGCTGTGGCAAAGCGGGTTAACACCCTGGCCTGAAGCGCCGGCATCTCATATAGATGCTGGTTCTAGTCCTGGCGGCTCCACTTCCAATCCAGCTCTCTGCTATGGCCTGAGAAAGCAGTAAAAGATGGCCCAAGTCCTTGGGCCCCCGCACCCACATGGGAGACCTGGAAGAAGCTCCTGGCTCCTTGCTTCAGATCAGCTCAACTGCGGCCGTTGCGGCCAATTGGGGAATGAACCAGCAGGTGGAAGACACCTCTCTCTCTCTCTGCCTCTTTTTCTCTTTCTGTGTAACTCTGACTTTCAAATAAATAAATAAATCTTTCAATAAAAAACAGATAATATCCAAATATTCTACTCTATAAAGCAAACATCAACAAATTTAAATGAATTGAAATTATGCAAAGTTTGTTCTTAATAACAGAATTAAACCAGAAATCATTAAAAGAAAACTGTCCAGAAAATCACCAAATATGTGAAAATTAAATGACTTATTTCTAAATATTAGATACTGCATTGTTATTGAAAGAGAAAAATTAGGTATTATGGAACAAAAAGCAGTTTCTTCCAGATATAGAAATACAGGTACAGTGATTATGCTCAGCGACTGCATGTGAGGTGCTTGAAATAAGGGTTCAATGCAGTTCTTACTGACTCAACATTTGTGTGCCCCTCCCCCAAAATTCATATGTTGGAATCCAGCTCCCAGCATGATAGTATTTGGAGACGGGGTGTTTAGGAAATTGGGCTTTGTTCAGGCCATGCAAAGGGGCTCTCATGATGGAATTACTATCCCTGTAAGAAGAGAAACAGAAATCCAGCTCGCTCTCTCCATCATATGAGAAAATTGTGAGAACACAGACATCTTCGAGCCTGGAAAATGGAGCTCAACAGGAATTAGCACGCACCTTCAGCTTCGACTTCTCATCTCCATGACTGTGAAAAACACATTCATTGCTTACGCCATGGCATTCTTATGATCATTCTTAAAACTATCTATCTCTCTATCTCTCCTAGCTCTCTATCTCTCTCTCTAGCTCTCTAGCTCTGTATCTGTATCTCTCTAGCTCTCTAGCTTTCCTAGCTCTCTATCTCTCTGTCTCTCTATCTTTATTTGAAAGGCAGAAAGACAGAGATGAAGAAACAGACAGAGAGAGCTCCTTCTGCTTATTCACACCCAAAATGCCTTAACAGCCACCCTGGCTCAGACTGACTCCAAGAGCCAATAACTCAATCAACGTCTCCTACATAGTGGTAGAGACCCAATTTCTTGAGCCATCACTTGCTGCCTCCCTGCGTGCACATTAGTAGGATGTTGGAATTGAAGCAGACTGAGGTCTTAACCCAGGCTTTCTGATATGATATATGGGTATCCCAAGTGGCCTCTCAACTATACTTCACAGGTGGAGTCACCACCTCAAATTTTTTCAGTCCACCAAATCATGAATATCCTTTCACCAAGATATTGTACTTTTTCACCTACCATTCCTCCTTCTGTTCATTGGCTCCTTTTGCCAAGATTTAACTCCACAATCTTTGAATCTATTCCTTTCATGCCCCCTTGGTGCTCTTTTGGGAGTCAAGGGGCTAGGAGAATGATTGAAACACCAGACTGACACAATAACTTGCAAACCCAACTCATTCAATAATTAGAGAATGACATGCCGAATGACCTCGGCTGTCTCTTAGTATTGGGAATAGGAGAAAAGAATATCCGGAAGTCTGGAAATATTAGAAATAACTGCTAGAAAAGACAGAGAAATATGAATTCTTTTTTTATCTAGTTAGCTAATGAAGCATATGCCATATGATGCATCTGTAGGAGACACAATGACATGCACCCAGCCAAGCTCTGCATGCTTCTTTGATCCATCCACCAAGCCCATTGCTGACTGATTTATGACTCTTCCCCTGCCCACACTCCCACATAGTCCACCTCAGTAATTTCCATTCCCTTGCGGTTATAAGTGCAGTATCACTTGTGCAAGTTTTATCTTGACTTACCTTCTAAATACGCTGATGATTAAAACATGCTCTTTCTCTAAAAAAAAAAAAGTCATTTATTTTTACCGAGTAAACACCAATAAGAAAATATAAAAGATACAATTTCTCTAAATATGCTTCAGTACAGAATTTCTTTCCACAACCTTTAACCGATTTCATTTCACTTTTATTATTTGACCTTAGAGCTGAGCATGCTCTGGCATACTGTACTACCTTTACAATTAACGTTGCCTGTTATTGATGTTTTGATTATTTGAGTAATATCTTTCTTTACTGTTCAATGATAATTTATGTAAGATCATGAATGCTCACTTGTTTTTCCTCATTTTTCCCCAGCATCCAGCATACTGGTTCCATAAATATTTGTCACATGAATGAATAAATCAATGAATGCATGCATGCATGATATATCCTACAAAACTTTGTTACACACACACACACACACACCCACACACACACACCTGCCTATTGATATGGGATCCTAAGCCTGCTAATGGACATGTACCAGCATCTCTCCAGCAGTGTTTGGCACACATTTATCTCATCGTGCTCATCAGATATGCCAGCCTTATTAGCACCAGGGCACACTTACATGCAATGTAGCAGAAAGGCCACCCGTGACATGACAGTTTATGGCAAAACAGAGGGAATAAAATAAAGCAAGCACCTCATTCTATACATATACAAACTAACATACAAAGCAAAGGTCTAAACCTCTGTAGCATCGTTGTGACAGCAGCATGTTGAGGAAACTCCAGTGGTTCTAACTCCTGTCAGAGGCAATAAATGCCTGAGGGTGAGTGTGTGTGTGTGTGTGTGTGTGCGTGTGCTATAATAGAACAGAGAAAAAACCACTGCCACTTCTTTGGAGCTGACAATGTGCAAATCATAGATGAATCCTCCTAAAGGTGAGCACTGCCAGGGCACAAATTCCTGCTTTAGTCAAGGACACAGTTTTGAGTGCTACTTTGCAATTATCTCCAAAGAACTATCACATAATTGACAGCAAGAGGCCATCAGAGAAGATGAAAATTTGTTCATGTTACACCTAGTCAGCTTTCGATATTAGCAGAGGATCTTTACTTTGGCTTTGCTGTATCTTGGAGATGAGACGATCACAAAGGAATATTTCCTCTGTTACTCGTCATCCACCATTAGATCCTGTCTAACTCAGCGTCTTCCTTCGTGTGCAGAGAAATGCATGACAGGGGTGAAAGAGAGAGCAGAAGATGCCAGTAGCATCTGATACATTGGATTCAGCTCAGATTTCCCCAGGCAGGAGATTGCATTTCAGGTTGGATGCAACACAGAGTCAAGGTGGGTCCACCACAGACAGCAGTCATGAAGGGTCACTCTCGCAGAGTGGAAGAGGTTGCAGACAGTGACTTGTCTTCCACACTGCCTCAATTGCTGGGAGTATCAAAAAATTTTTTGACCATTTCTTTCTGTTGAAGAAGGATTTCTGCAGTGAGATAATAATAGTTAAAACCTGCAGTTTCCATTTTCCTCTTCTAATATTTGACACAGAAACAACAGTCATAGAATGTGGGAGATGGTAGTAATGAGAAAAATCAGAGAAAGAGAGTTATTAATTGTGAAAAGCACTAACTTTGGCCGGCGCCACAGCTCACTTGGCTAATCCTCCACCTGTGGCACTAGCACTGTGGGTTCTAGTCCCAGTTGAGATGCCAGATTCTGTCCTGGTTGTTCCTCTTCCAGTCCAGCCCTCTGCTGTGGCCCGGGAGTGCAGTGGAGGATGGCCCAAGTGCTTGAACCCTGCACCCGCATGGGAGACCAGGAGGAAGCACCTAGCTCCTGGCTTCGGATCAGCTTGGTGCGCCGGCCGCAGCACGCTGGCTGCAGCAGCCACTGGGGAGTGAACCAACAGTAAAGGAAGACCTTTGTCTCTCTCTCTCTCTCTCACTGTCCACTCTGCCTGTCAAAAAAATTAGCACTAACCTTGAGCAAGCATTTGACCTAGTGATGAAACCAGCTGGGATGCCCATCACATGATGGAGTACTAGGGTTTAATGTCCAGTTTTATCTTCTGATTCCAGCTTCGTACTACGTGGATTCTAGGGAGGTAGCAGTGATGACTCAAGTGGCTGGATTCCTGCCCTTCATGTGGGAGATCTGGATTAAGTTTCTGGTTCCTGGCTTCAGTTTCATCCCAGCACCAGCAGTTGGGGGCATTTAAGGAGTGAACTGGGTAGACGTTCTTTCTTTCTCTTTCTTTCTCTCTCTCTTTCTCTCAAGTAAATAATAATATTAATAAGAGTAATAGGTCATGATCAATTGCTTATCAGTTTAGTCAGGAAGAAACAAGTGACAGTGCAAAGACAGGGAAGAAGACTACAGAGGCAGTCCTTCTCCCTCCCAGTATGACACCCTTTCCAACAGATACACAAATGTACCAGATACAGTCCTGGAAAAGGCTTATTCTAATGCAAGGTCATGCAATATGTTTGTGTGCAATTGATGGTGAAGTTTCTTTCCAGCTGACCTTCATGTCAGAATCCAATGAAATTGTTAGAACAAACTCCACTTTCATCTCAACACAAACTGCACACAGGGTTATCACGTATCTTGACTATGTTTCAGAATAAAACATTCTTGAGTTCATCATCCTCTGGCCATGAATGTATGTGTTCTCTGTTCAGCCACACACTGATCTTGGCTTTGTTAGGAAAAACACAGAAGCCCAATCCCCCTGTTCTTACCTCAACTTCCTAGGTTTCTTGAAAAATCTTTCAATGCTTCTGAGGAAGAATATTCACATTTGCTTTGAGACTTCATCATCATCTCCCTTACACTTCTCTCCTCTGCCATGACTAAGCTTGCACTACTATCTGACTGACTCCAAATATTACTAACACCCTAAGCCACTGCCACCCTTAAAACATCATACTCATCTTCACTGGACCAAGAGTCTCCTGCCTCCGTCTGCCTCTACCCACACTTTCCATTCACTGCTTCAACTACCTTTGTTTAAGGGTATTGGCCCTATTGACTTTTATTTTCCGCTAACAAAAACGTCCTTTATATGACCTCCCAACCATTTGTATGAAACCCTCCTTCTGCAGAATAAACAAAATGGAGAAGGCAGAGAAAGGAAGAAGGCTAACAGGATGTGGGAGCTTTGATTAGAAGACATGGTGACTCTTGTCCCTAGTTACAGTGCTTGAAGCCAGGAAAGAATCCCTAAAGTCCTTCCAAGAGTCTCGTGGGAGGTGGATGGTTAAAAGTTAATCACAACAAAGGAGTTTGACCGGCAAAGCCAAGGAGATGTTCGGCAAGCAGAGCGCATGAAAGAATCAAGATGAATATCTGGTCTCTGAGCATCTGCTGAGCAGCAGGCTCCAGTGTGCTGCAGTTGTTTCATAAACAGCAAGAAGGGCATCTCTGTAGATTGATTTTTATGGATTTTCTCATGGATTAACAGAACCCTTCTGTAAAATTAGAGTAAAGCAATACCTAATCTGTCCTGTCCAGTTCCATGGAAAGTTAGACAAATGAAATCATTGTGGGTCGGTGAGTTTAAGCAGGATCTGTAAATATTTTTTAAAGGAGGAAAGTATCACAGCTCATTTTTTTTCATATGCCTAGAAGGAAGCCTACATGCATATGGGAATCACAAAACACAACCACATGGAATTTGCCCCATTATATCCAGTCTCTGCTTTATCATGTTTCTCTCTCTCCCTCCCTCCCTCCTTCTCTCTCTCTCGTTCACTCATTCTCTCTCTCTGCCCCCTTCTTGAGTATGATTATCAATGAAGTTCTTTTCTGATAACAGCTTCTGTAGTTCAATTGGTCTTGAGATCTAGAAGAAAGGGAGAAACATCCATATCACTGAGAGGAGGAGTGAGAAAATGCTACAGTGGAATAGAAAATGAGATGGAACAACTGAAAATCTGGGAGACAACTGAAATCCTGAAGCCTGATTTTCCTCTGCCATATTTTTCTTGGGGGCTGCTTTACTTACCCCTAAAAGTCAGGGAGAGGCAGCTCATTGCTCCCAGTGGTATATAAGCACATATGATCCACATCCAGTTATCTGCATAGGTTCAATACCTCATCTTTTCAGCAGGGAACTTTCCAGTTCATTTGAAGCTCTTTCTAATGATTCATCAAATGCTTTCCTGCATTCCAAAACACTCTTGTTCTTGGTCAGGGAGGACACCAGCACCTTTTCAAAAGAGCAGAGCCACCCTGGTTTGTCCTCTGACAGCTGTTATGACTTGCAGAGTGACCCACCAGGCAACCCCAGAAGGGGGTCCCTCCCACTGTTCCACCCTCTGGAGCTGTAAGGATCACAGAAGGTGTCCAGCAGAGTGCCTCCTGTATCCAAAGCCCTGCAGAGGGACTATACCAGATGTTGCTTCCTTCTGCATAAGAATCTCTTCATATAAGCACAGCCACCAAATCTAAAGATTTTTAATGCCATTTTCATATCCAATGTTGAAAATTATACACTTTCATTAAAATGGATATCTATTTAAATTATTTAAAGAAGGTAGCTCTTTGATCATGAGGGCTCATTTCCAAAGACTGAAGACAGCAGAACGTGGCTTCTCCAAGTCCTAATTAAAGGTGACAGCCTGAATTAGCATGTAACTACTTGCTATGTTTGTCACATCACTGGTAAGCATAGTTTCAATGTTTTGCTTTTTTTTTTTTTCTACTTGAAGAGATTCCTTCCTCACAAGCAAAGAGCCCATGCTCCCTGTCTTAGTCTATTTGGGCTGCTGTAACAAAGCATCATAAAATGATTGGCTTATAAATAACAGAAGTTTATTGCTCACAGCCTAGAATCTTGAAAACCCATGATCAAGGTACTGGCAGGTTCAATGTCTGCTGAAATCTCACTTCCCAGTTCATAGAAACACATTGAGCCTGCACATGATGAAAAGGCTCGAACAAGCTCCTTGAGAACTCTTTTAAGAGCATGCTAATCTCATTCCAGAGGGATCCATGCTTGTGGCCTGGTCACATCCCCAAAGTCTTACCTTTTAATATTGTCACACTAGGAACCAAACTCCAACACATGGATTCTGATGGGATGCAAGTATTGAGACAATAGCATTCCCCCTGTACAGAAAACTGTGCTCAGTTGAGTAGAACTCTGGTGAATCCCTAATATTTATTGGGAACCAAGTGAAAGAACCATGGCAGAGTTCCTAAACATTTAACTCTTCCTCATTATAATTCTTGCTTGAGGACTGATTAGTCAATATTTAATACCATTCCCTATATCTAAGGCATAAATGTAACTCTTGGTAAGTAGGCAGTCTTGATGTTTGTAGCTTCCCTTCTAATGATGCAATATCTGAGGAATTATAAAAAGACAAAAATAGATGGAGTAGGTTCAGATTTTTCCTTAATCTTTTGTGATCATGTCAAGAAATAAATAGCTTTTCCACAGTTTGATATGGCATTATTGGAGATGTGATTTGATAGGAAAGAAGAGAATTGCAAAGCTCAGGGTCTCCCTGTGAGCCTTTGAAATGTCTTAAGGAGTCTGGAAGTCCCTGGGATATTTTAGGATTGCACAAAGGATTCAGGGGACATAAAGGTGGTTTTGTTGCTTGTTTGGCTTTGATTTTTTTATCCTTAGGGATCAATGACTGTTTTCCCATCAGTTGCTTCTGCCTCCCAGCCTTATTTCTTTCTTCTCTTCTGGTAGAAGGCTTCACATCAAGCCATCAGAATGGGGCCATGAACCATGTCACAGCAACAGCTTTCTAGAAAGAATGCCTAGCACAGGATACGTTATCAAAGTGGGTCAAATTGTGTTGTTTCCTGGAAATGTTTTAAATTATAGTTGCCACAGAAGGAGTCATTTTTCTCTAATTGGTGAGCTAAAAGGAAGTGAGCCAAATATAGCAGAAAGTCATGTTCCTTCTTAGAGCAGAACTAAGGATTTTAAAAAGTTCCAATGCAAAAGGAGACTTGTGTTTCTGAGGCTCTAGTCTTAAGTGTCCCTAAAGTCAGCTTCTCCCTGCTCTTTCTATAGTTGGATTAGATGAGCCAATATAGTGCTCTTATTATTAAACAATCTTAGTTTTCATTATGTCCAACCAACCCAAAACTCCTAACAAAAACAATGGCCTTGAATATAAAGGCATCACAACCTCCTTCTGTGCTGTATCTGGATTGGGTTTTATTTTCTGTAGCAAATCAGCTCACGATGGTATATTGCTGTCAGTATAAAGTCTTGGTATTTTTCTTGCTTCATATTCTCTCTGGATGCCTCTGAAAGTTGTACTGGGGGGGGGGGGGGCTGAGCTTTTTAGGTAGCATCTGACTTTTAAGCATTCACCAAGAAGGGAAAGCAAAAAACTCTCCTTTGCCTGTGTAAGAAAAGTCCATGCCTTTCCCTAACCCCTCTAACATCACTGTGCTACTGCAACCCAGCCTTCTCCTAACTGCCAACATCAGACTGTGCCTAAATGATTCCTGAAGAAATCCAGGAAAACACTCTTTTCATGTACACAGCAGGATGGAAGTGCTAAAGAATTAATATACCCAGGAACAAATCCCAATGAATGATGATCAGGAGTTGAATAAAATATACCAGTTCCCTCATCTGTTAAGCAGTACAATTTGGAGGAATGTGTTTTTGGCTCTTCCCCTTGTTTCCTGATAATATTTAGCTCCGGGTGCCCACTCTTATAGATGACTTCATAACATACTCTTATTGTCTACAACACCTTACCTAAGTCCTGCTCCACTTTCAACTAATGTTTCCTATGCCTCCTAAGAGAGCAACATACATTGAGATTCTGGCCATAGAGCCTGCTACTGGGAAAATCAAAACTAGGAAAAAATACTAGAGAAACCAGTAACAAAGGATTTCTTATACAGAAAATGTGCTTCAGAATAGGGATTTGGAAATTATTACCCTAAAATCCAAATATTTTTAGAAGATGAAGGGGATATGAAACAGTTATGCATCATAAATAAGCCTGAACTTTTACAGGCAAATAATTTTTGTCACGTATCAAGACAATTTCGTGGAGAAAGAGTACACAATAAATGCTGCTGAGTCAACTATATAGCTAAATGTCAAAAAAGGAAAAAAAATACTTCCAATACTATATGGAATAGCAATGGTGAGAATGGGCATCCCTGTCTGGTACCAGATCTCAGTGGAAATGCTTCTAACTTTTCCCATTCAATAGGATGCTGGTCATGGGTTTTTCATAAATTGCTTTGATTGTATTGAGGAATGTTCCTTCTATACCCAATATGCTTAGAGTTTTCATCATGAAAGGGAGTTGTATTTTATCAGATGCTTTCTCTTCATCTATTGAGATAATAATTTGGCTTTTTTTCTGCAGTTTGTTAATGTAGTGTATCACATTGATTTGTGAACGTTGAAACATCCCTGCATACCAGGGATAAATCTCACTTGGTCTGGGTGGATGATTTTTCTGATATGTTATTGCATTCTATTGGCCAGAATTTAATTGAGGATTTTTGTGTCTGTGTTCATCAGGGAAATTGGTTTGTAATTCTCTTTCTCTGCTGCATCTTTTTCAGGTTTAGGAATTAGGGTGATGCTGGCTTCATAGAAAGAATCTGGGAGGATTCCCTCTTTTTCTATTGTGCTGAATAGTTTGAGAAGATTTGGAGTTAGTTATTTTTTTATTTTTTGACAGGCAGAGTGGACAGTGAGAGAGAGAGAGAGAGAGAGACAGAGAGAAAGGTCTTCTTTTCCATTGGTTCACACTCCAATGGCCACAGCTGCCAGCGCGCTGCGACTAGCACACCATGCTGATCCGAAGGCAAGAGCCAGGTGCTTCTCCTGGTCTCCCATGGGGTGCAGGGCCCAAGGACTTGGGCCATCCTCCACTGCACTCCTGGGCTACAGCAGAGAGCTGGACTGGAAAAGGAGCAACAGGGACAGAACCAGCACCACGACCAGCACTAGAACCTGATGTGCCGGCACCACAGGCGGAGGATTAGCCTATTGAGCCATGGTGCCAGCCTGGAGTTAGTTCTTCTTTAAATGTCTGGTAGAATTCAGCAGTGAATCCATCTGGTCCTGGGCTTTTCTTTGTTGGGAGGGTGTTTATTACTGATTCGCTTTCTGACTTGGTTATGAGTCTGTTTAGGTTTTCTATGTCTTCATGGTTCAATTTAGGCAGGTTGCATGTGTCCAGGAATCTATCCATTTCTGATAGATTTCCCAGTTTGCTGGTACACAACTCTTAGTAGTGATTTCTGATGACTCTCTTTATTTCTGTGCTGTCTGTTGTTACATTCCCATTTTCATCTCTGATTTTATTGACCTGGGTCTTCTCTCTCCTTTTTTAGTTAGTTGGGCCAATGGTGTGTCAATTTTTATTTTTTCAAAAAACCAGCTTTTTGTTTTGCTGATCTTTTGTAATGTTTTTTGGATTCAATTCTGTTGATTTCTTCTCTGATTTTAATTATTTCTCTTCTACTAGTTTTGGGTCTGGTTTGCTGCAGTTTTTCTAGATACTCGAGATGCATTGATAGCTCATTTTCTTGGTGCTGTTCCAATTTCTTGATGTAGGCACCTATTGCTATAAAATTTCCTCTTAACACTATTTTTGCTGTATCCCATAAATATTGATATGTTTTGTTGTTATCCTCATTTACTTCCAGAAATTTTTTGATTTCTCTTTTGATTTATTCTATGGCCCACTGTTCATTCAGGAGCATGTTATTCAGTCTCCATGTGTTTGCATATGCTCTAATGATTCCTGGGTTGCTAATTTCCAGCTTCATTCATTGTGGTCTGATTAGATGCATGGTATGATTTCAATTCTTTTGAATTTCTAGAGACTTGCTTTATTGCATAGTATGTGGTCAATCCTAGAGTAGGTTCTATGTGCTTCTGAGAAGAATGTGTATTCTTTCTTTAAGTGTAGGATGAAATGTTCTGTAGATATCTGTTAGATCCATTTGGTCTATAGTATCAATTAAATCTGCTGTTTCCTTGTTGATTTGCTGTCTGGTTGATCTATCGATTGCTGAAGAAAGTAGAGTATTGAAGTCCCCCAATACTATTGTATTGGAGTCTAAGTCTGCCTTTAAAGGGATACAAATTGGGAAGGAAGAAGTCAAACTATCTCTCTTTGTAGATGATATGATTCTTTATTTAGGGGATCCAAAGAACTCTACTAAGAGACTATTGGAACGCATAGAAGAGGTTGGCAAAGTAGCAGTATATAAAATCAATGCACAAAAATCAACAGCCTTTGTATACACAGGCAATGCCACAGCTGAGAAAGAACTTCTAATTCAATCCCATTCACAATAGCTACAAAAACAAACAAATACCTTGGAATAAATTTAACCAAGGATGTCAAAGATCTGTATGATGAGAATTACAAAATTTTAAAGAACAAAATAGAAGAGGATACCAAAAAATGGAAAAATCTTCCATGCTCATGGATTGGAAGACTCAATATCATCAAAATGTCCATTCTCCCAAAAGTGATCTATAGATTCAATTAGATACCAAACAAAATATCAAATACATTCTTCTCAGATCTGGTAAAAATTATGCTGAAATTCATATGGAGATACAGAAGACCTCAAATAGCTAAAGCAATCTTATACAAAAAAAAAAAAAAACAAAGCTGGAGGCATCACAATACCAGATATCAGGACATAAAATAGGGCAGTTATAATCAAAACAGCATGGAGTAGTGTGGTGGCTCACTTGGCTTATCTTCTGCCTGCGGTGCCTTCATCCTGTATGGGCACCGGATTCTAGTCCAGGCTGATCCTTTCCAGTCCAGCTCTGTGCTGGAGGGCAGTGGAGGATGGCCCAAATGGTTGGGCACCTGCACTCACATGAGAGTGCAGGAGGAAGCACCAGGCTCCTGGCTTTGGATCGGCATAGCTCCAGCCATAGCAGCCATTTTGGAGGTGAACCAATGGAAGGAAGATCTTCCTATCTGTTTCTCTCTCTTACCATCTAACAATGTCAAATTAAAAAAAGCAGCATGGTACTTGTCAGAAACAGATGCATAGACCAATGGAACAGAATAGAAACACTGCAAATGTGTTTGCACATGCTCCAGAGGCACAGGGAGTCAAATGCAAAAATAACAATTGGAATTCCATCAAATTGAGAAGTTTCTGTACTGCAAAAGAAACAGTCAGAAAAGTGAAGAGGCAACCAACAGAATGGAAAAAGTATTTGCAAACGATGCAACTGATAAAGGGTTTATGACCGGAATCTATAAAGAGATCAAGAAACTCCACAATAAAACAAACGACCCACTTAAGAGATGGGCCAAGGACCTCAATAGATAATTTTCAAAAGAGGAAATCCAAATGGCCAACAGACACATGACAAAATGTTCAGGATCACTCGCAATCAGGGTAATGCAAATCAAAACCACAATGAGGTTTCACCTCATCCCGGTCAGAATGGCTTACATACAGAAATCAACTAACAACAGATGCTGCGAGGATGTTGGCAAAAAGGGACACTAACCCACTGTTGGTGGGAATGCAAACTGGTAAAGCCACTATGCAAGTCAGTTTGGAGATTGCTCAGAAACCTGAAGATAGCTCTACCATACAACCCAGCCATGCCACTCCTTGGAATTTACCCAAAGGAAATTAAATTGGCAAATAAATGAGCTGTCTGCACCTTAATGTTTATTGCAGCTCAATTCACATTAGTAAGACATGGAATCAACTTAAATGCCCATCAACAGAAGACTGGATTAAGAAATTATGGGATATGTACTCTATAGAATACTACATAGCAGTAAAAAAAAAAACACAATGAAATCTGGTCATTTGGAAAAAAATGGAGGGATCTGGAAAACATCATGCTGAGTGAAATGAGCCAGTCTCAAAGGGACAAATACCATATGTTCACCCTGATTGGTGACAACTAATTGAGCACCTAGAAGGGAACCTGTTGAAGTGAAATGGATACTATGAGAAACAATGTCTTGATCAGCCCTTATCCTGACTGTCGAGGAACAATTTACTATTGTATTCCTTTTATTATTTTTGTTCTACCTAATACCATTGGTTGAACTCTGTAATTAACACACAATTATTCTTAAGTGTTTAAATTTAACTGAAAAGTGATACCTGTTAAATATGAGTGGGAATAAGAGAGGGAAGAGATGTATAGTTCAGCACATGCTGAATCGGACTTACCCCTAATGGTAGAGTTAGAAACATGCCAGGGGATTCCAATTCAATCTTATCAAGGTGGCATGTACCAATGCCATCTTACTTGTTAAAGTGATCAGTTTATGTTCACAACTGATCAAAAAGATAGGATTAAATGTCAAAGGGATTACAGAAAGAAGACCAATTTCTGCGAATAACAATTGATAGAATTATAAAGGATAGAATGACCCTACATGGGAAGCAGGATACACAGTAGACTCATAGAATGGCAAATGCCCTAAACAATGCCTTGGCCTCAGAATCAGTCCTTAAGGCATTCAGATCTGACTAAAAATCCCATGAGAGTTTCGCAGGCATGGAAAGCCAAGACATTGTGGCAAAAAAAAGAGGACTTAATGTAAATATCTCTGTGAGTGAGATCCCACTGGAAAGAACGGGCCATCAAAGAAGGCAGTACCTTTCTCTGAAGGGAGGGGAGAACTTCCACTTTGAATATGGCCTTTTCTAAATAAGATCAGAGTTGGTGAACTCAGGAGGCTCCCATAGCCTTGGTGGCTCATGACAAGAGGCTAGGGTGATTACTGATGTCATAAATAACAGTGTCAATTGTTAAATCAACAATGGGAGTCACTGTGCACCTGCTCCCCATGTAGGATCTCTGTCCTTAATGTGTTGTACTATGCGAATTAACAGTACTCTATACTTTGTATGTCTTTGTGGGTGCAGTCTGTTGAAATCTTTAGTTGGTATATACTAAGTTGATATTCTATATATAATGATAATTGAAAATGAATCCTGATGAAGAATGGGATGGGAGAGGAAGAGGGAGATGGAATGGTTGTGGGTGGGAGGGAGGTTATTGGGGGAAAAGCTGCTATAATTCAAAAGTTGCACTTTGGAGAGAGCGGCAAGATGGCGGAATAGGAAGGGAGCACACCGAAAGTCTGGGGAGAGACAGTTTAATAAAAGTGGAGATACTGCAGGTTCAAGGAAGAGTAGGGGAAGATACAGCAGAGAAAACCCTTCCGGAACTGGAGATTCATAGTGGACCTGCGTGGAGAGCGTGGGAGCCCGCAGTTTGGGACACCAGCAGCAGATTCAACACACCAGCGCTGGAACGCAAGGTGAGCAGAACATCAATAGCCCGAATTACCAGCAGGGAAGCGGAAAAGGGAGCCTAGAGCGAACAAGGCTTGAAACCCTGCGGGGAAAAGTTCACCAGGCTAACTAGAAGAGAGAGAGAGAGAGGGAAAAAAAAAAAGTGACCCATACGGACACGAGTTTCTCTCTCTCCGCTCACCTCTCAAAGGTGAGCAAGACAAAGAGCAGGCGCGATTTTGGAATACGTCATAAGCAGGGCGACCTCGGGTCGGCACCGGCCCCGAGCCTAGCAGAAAAACCTGACTCTGGGTGGGAGGGGTGAAATAACAGGAGATTAGAACCTAATGAATGTGTGGTGCTAATGAACTGAGACTGTGAAAAAAGAGACGGTTGGGGAGAGAACTCACGGAATTCACCACGTGAATACTCTCCAGAGACGCTACAGTTCGGTAGCCTTGGTAGCCCAGTGGTGAGACTGCAGGAGAATTTGAACCCACACTGAAGGCTGCAGAGATTCCCTCTGTGGTCCTTGGGAAAGAGCTTCCAAACTCTGGCTCCTGTGGGTATATCATTTGCCTGCTAACCACCCCCAATTCCATTCAGCTGTGTGGAATTACTTCCCTTTTGAACCAAAAAAAAAAAAGTAACAGAGAGAGATTTACCACGCCTAACCTGGGAGTGTCTCCTTTGACACACCCTCAACCCTGAGGAACCAAACAGAGCTCTCAGGCCACACCCATCTCAAGCCTCTAAGGCTCCATCAAAAGCAGACAGTCCACTTAATCTAGAGTCATAGTATAACAAGAAAAAAACACCACAGTGAAGAAACCAATATGCCAAACAACAAACGCAAACACCGAGGTAATAAGAACAAGGAAGACACTATGGCATCCCCAAATGAAAAAGACACCCCAATTCAAGATTACAAAGATGATGAGATAGAAGAGATGCAAGAAGCAGATCTCAAAAAATTGATAAGAACACTAAGAAGTACTCAAAAACAAATTCTTGAACTACAGAAATCCTTAATGGACAAGGTAGAAAATCTCTCTCGTGAAAATGAAATATTAAGGAGAAATCAAGCTGAAATGAAACAACTAGTAGAACATGAAACTGTGATAGTGACGAGAAATCATAATGAAGTGAAGAATTCAATAGATCAAATGAAAAACACATTAGAGAGCCTTACAAACAGAATGGGTGAGGCAGAAGAGAGACTATCGGACTTAGAAGACAGAGCACAGGAAACTATACAGTCAAACCAAAGACAAGAAGAGGAAATTAGAAATCTAAAAAATATTGTTGGGAATCTACAGGATACTATTAAAAAACCCAACATTCGAGTTCTAGGAGTTCCTGAAGGCATGGAGAGGGAGAAAGGATTAGAAGGCCTTTTTAGTGAGATAATAGCAGAAAATTTCCCAGTTTTGGAGAAGGAGAGAGACATCCTAGTACAGGAAGCTCATAGAACCCCTAGGAACCATGACCAAAAGAGGTCCTCACCACGACACGTTGTAATTAAACTCACCACAGTGAAACAGAAAGAAAAGATCCTAAAATGCGCAAGAGAGAAACGTCAAATTACACTCAGAGGATCTCCAATTAGACTCACAGCAGACTTCTCATCAGAAACCCTACAAGCTAGAAGGGAATGGCGAGACATAGCCCAGGTACTTAGAGAGAAAAACTGCCAGCCCAGAATATTATATCCTGCCAAGCTCTCATTTGTGAATGAAGGTGAAATAAAGACTTTCATAACAAACAAAAATTGAAAGAATTTGTTGCCACTCGTCCAGCCCTGCAAAAGATACTTAAAGATGTGTTACACACAGAAACACAGAAACACAGCCATCAACATGAAAGAAGGTAAACGAAGGGAACCTCACAGCAAAAGATCACAGGGAATTCAAAGCATACATTTGGATAAAAAAATTATGGGACATGTACTCTACAGAATACTATACAGCAGTCAAAAACAATGAAATCCGGTCATTTGCAATAAGATGGAGGAATCTGGAAAACATCATTCTGAGTGAATTAAGCCAGTCCCAAAGGGACAAATATCATATGTTCTCCCGATCGGTGACAACTAATTGAGCACCAAAGGTGAAACCTATTGAAGTGAAATGGACACTATGAGAAACAGTAACTTGATCAGCTCTTGTGCTGACTGTTGTTGTACAATGTAATACTTTATCCATTTTAGTAATTTTTTTATTCTAGTACTATTGGTTGAACTCTGTAATTAACAAACAATTATTCTTAGGTGTTTAAATTTTAACTGAAAAGTGATCCCTGTGAAATATAAGGTGGGAATAAGAGAGGGAGGAGATGTACAATTTGGGACATGCTCAATCGGAACTGCCCCAAATGATGGAGTTAGAATTGTGCCAGGGAATTCCAATACAATCCCATCAAGGTGGCATGTACCAAGGCCATCTCACTAGTCCAAGTGATCAATTTCAGTTCACAATTGATCACACTGATAGGTCTAAGAGTCAAAGGGATCACACAAACAAGACTAGTGTCTGCTAATACTAACTGATAGAATGAAAAAGGGAGAGAATGATCCAACATGGGAAGCAAGATACACAGCAGACTCATAGAATGGCAGATGTCCTAAATAGCACTCTGGCCTTAGAATCAGCCCTTAAGGCATTCAGATCTGGCTCAAGAGCCCATGAGAATATTCTAGGCATGGAAAGCCAAGACACTCTGGAAAAAAAAGAAGACCTAAATGAAAGATCTCTGTGAGTGAGATCCCAGTGGAACGAATGGGGCCATCAAAGAAGGAGGTACCTTTCTCTGAAGGGAGGAGAGAACCTCCACTTTGACTATGACCCTGTCAGAATAAGATTGAAGTCAGCGAACCCTAAAGGCTTCCATAGCCTTGGCAACTCATGACTAGAGCCTAGGGAGATTACTGATGCCATAAACAAGAGTGTCAAATTGTTAAATCAACTTCAGGAGTCACTGTGTACTTACGTCTCATGTGGGATCTGTCCTTAATGTGTTGTCCAATGTGAAGTAATGCTATAACTAGCACTGAAACAGTATTTTACACTTTGTGTTTCTGTGTGGGTGCAAACTGATGAAATCTTTACTTAGTATATACTGAATCAATCTTCTGTATATAGATAATTAAAAATGAAAAAAAAATCTTGGTGTTAAATTGGAAATTGCCTAGAAAATTAATCAATTTTTTAAAAATATATATCATGTAGGATCTCTGTCCTTAATGTGCTACACATTGTGAATTAATACTATAACTAGTACTCCAACAGTATTTTTCACTTTGTGTTGCTATGTGAGGGCAAACTGTTGAAATCTTTACTTAATATATAGTAAACTGATCTTCTGTATATAAAGAGAATTGAAAATGAATCTTGATGTGAAGCAAGGGGAGAGGGAGTGGGAAAGGGAGGGTTGCGGGTGGGGGGGAAGTTATGGGGGGGGGAAGCCATTTAATCTACAAGCTGTATTTTGGAAATTTATATTCTTTAAATAAAAGCGTTATAAAAAAAAGTTGCACTTTGCAAATTTATATTTATTAAATAAAAGTTGAAAACAAAGTAAAAAAAGAATTTAGACCCCTACCTCATAACACACACACACACACACACACACACTCAAACAAACAAAAAACAACCTCAAATGGATGATCAACCTAAAAGTAAGAGTTAAAACTGTAAAACTCAGGTGGGCACGTGAGGCAGTGCTTAAGTTGCTTTGAAGATCGCCTACATCCTTAACCCATTTTTGTGTTAGCATCCTAGCTACTCCAATTCTAATCTGTTCCAGTTTTCTGCCAAATTCACCCTGGGATGAAAGAGGTGATAGCTTAAGTACTTTGTTCCCTGCCACCCATATGGGATAACTGGATTGAATTCCAGGCTCTTGGCTTCAAACTCAAGCTGTGTCAGGAATTTGAGGAGGGAATCAGTGGATGTAAGAATTCTCTCTCACTGTCTCTTTCTCCCACCCTCACTCTCTCTCTCTCTTTCTCCCCATCTCTGCTACCAACCCCAACTTTCAAAAGTAAAATTAAAATAAATAAATAAGGGGCAGCACTGTGGCACAGTGGGTTAATGCCCTGACCTGAAGTGCCAGCATCCCATATGGATGCTGGTTCGAGACCTGACTGCTCCACTTCTAATCCAGCTCTCTGCTATGGTTTGGGAAAGTGGTAAAGGATAGTCCAAGTCCTTGGGCCACTGAGCCGCATGGGAGACCCCAAGGAAGCTCCTGGCTTTTGGCTTCAGATTGGCACAGCTCCAGCTATTGCAGTCAATTGAGGAGTGAACCATTAGATGGAAGACCTCTCTCTCTATCTCTCTCTCTCTGCCTCTCCACTCTCTTTGTAACTCTGACTTTCAAATAACTAAATAAATCTTTAAAAAAAATAAAATGTTATAAGGAGTTTAAGCTTTAAAAAAACTAAAAAAATAAAGAAATAAAACTATAATATTTTGACCTTGGAAAAGGCAAGGCTTTATTTGATACAACTCCAAAATATCCAGCAACAAAGAAATGTTAATAAATTGCATATCATCAAAATTTAAAAAAACATTTCAAATTTCCAAGCATGCAAAGAAAGTGAAAAGAATATCCAAATGATATCATCTATGGAGAAAATCTGAACGCATCAGGTCTGGCACTGTGGCACAGTGGGTTAAAGCCCTGGCCTGAAGCACCAACATCCCGTTAGGGAGCCTGTTCAAGTCCTGGCTGCTCCTCTTCCAATCCACTCTCTGCTATGGCCTGGGATAGCAGTAGAAAATGGCCCAAGTCCTTGGGCCCCTTTACCCACATGGGAGACCTGGAAGAAGCTCCTGGCTTCAGATCAGCACAGCTCTGTCCGTTGAGGCCATCTGTAGAGTGAGCCAGTGGATGGAAGACTTCTCTCTCTATGTCTCTACCTCTCTCTGTAATTCTGTCTTTCAAATAAATAAAAAATAAATCTTTAAAAAAAAAAAGAAAAGAAAATCTGAAAGTATCAACAACGTTAACAATCAAATTCCTTACAGCAAGATTGCAGGGCATGCGGTTAATATATGAATTCAATACCTTTGCTATATCCCAGCAATGAAAAGGCACAATTGGAAGTTAAAAACACATGACCATTTATTTTAACAGCCAAAAATTTGAAATAACTAGGCAGATATAAATTTATCAAAATATGTACAAGTTCTACACAAGAGAAACTATGAAACTCTAATGAAAGAAATCAATGAAGAACGAAATAAGTGAGTAGACATCCCATGTTCATGGATAGGAAGACTCAACATTGTCAGGATACCAGTTCATCTCTACTTAATCTGTAGATCTAGTGCAATCCTCATCAAAACCCTACAAGTTATTTTGTGGATATCAACCAACTAATTCTAAGGTATATACGGAGATTCAAAACACAATTTTAAGCGAAAGCATAAAAGTAGATGTGTGACATTGTCATACTTCAAGACTTACTATAAATTTATAGTAATAAAGAAGATATGATGTTAGTAAAAAAATAAACAAACAGACAGTAGGACAAAAAAGAACAGTAGAAATGTAATATTTATAAAATCTTTGACAAAGGATAGATTAGTAAAATATGTGTGGGGTGTGTGTGTGTATAAAATCTTTTACAAAGGTTGCAAATTTAATACAATGGAGAAAAAATCATCTTTGCAACAAACAGTGCTGCAACAACTGGACATTCACATACAATGAATCTAGGAACAGATCTTCACAAAAGTTAAATGAAAATATACCAAAAGCTTAAATGCAAAGCTAAAGCATTCTTACAAGTTAATGTAGTAGAAAATCTCAATGACCTTAGGCTTGGCAATGACTTTTTAAACACATCACCAAAGTCACCACAGCCTATTAAAGAAAGAATTATAAGCTGGACTTCATTAAAATTTGAAACTTCTCTGTGAAAGATATTGCCAAGAGAAGACAAGACATAGACTGGGAGAAAATATCTAGAAAAGATATATTTGGAAAAGGCCTCTCCCAAATTACACAGAACACATAAAACTCAGCATAAAATAAATAACATAGTGTTAGATTTAACTATAGCTTACAACAACTTATGGTATCTTTCAAAATAACTCCATGAGTCTAAAGTTTCCCAATGCATATGAACGACAAATATTTGAGGAGACTGAACCCTGATTTATAAGTGCACATTTATACACATGTATTGAATTATCATACTATGCTAAATAAATATGCTTGAACAATATTAAATTAAATTAAAAATAAAAATGGGCCAGTGACTTTAATAGATGCCTCACCAAAGAATATACACGATCTTAAAAATCCTTTGAAAAGATGCCTCTCTTAACATGCTATCATGGAAATGTGAATTAAAGCAACAATGAGATAAAACTACACATGCTTTAGAATGGCCAAAACTCGGAACCCTGACACCAAGACCAAGATGTGGAGCAGCAAGGACTCTCATTCATGGCTGGTGGCAATGCAAAATGATACAGCTATATGAGAAGACAATTTGGCAGCTTCTTGCAGATTAATCATACTCTTCCCACACAATTCAGGAGTTAGTCTCTTTGGTGTTTACTCAAAGGATTTGACAACTTACAAAGAGATTTATAGATGCTTTATTCAGAACTGTCAAAACTTGAAAACACCTGCACTGCCCCTCAGCAGGTGAATGGATAAATAAACTGTGGTGCGTCCAGACAAAGAAATGAGTTATCCATAGCAGAAAAGATGTGGAGAAACTTAGGGTATTATTAAATGACAGTAAGGAATATAAAAAAAAAAAAACATGATGTTCTAGAAAGGCAAACACTATGAAGGCAGCAAAAAAGGTCAGTGTTACCAGGGGTTAGGAGAGAAGAAAGGATGAACAGAGCACAGAGAATTCCTACAAGAGTCAAATTACTCTGTATCATGCTACAGTAATGGATGTTTGTCATTACGTATTTGTCTAACCCCAAAGACATGCAGCATCAAGAGTGAACACTAAGTACGACAAATCATGCACCTGCTAAGAAAATTTTATTCTGACAATATAAAGAAGTCATTACCCTAAAAAGACAAATAATCCAATTTTTAATTGTGTCAAGAATTTGAACAGACATTTCTCCAAAAAAGATACAAATGGTCCACAAACACATCAAAAGATATTCAATTCAAATTGGATCAAAGTCCTAAATCTATGACCCAATAACATCAAATTACTAGGAAACGTAGGGGAAACTCTGTAAGATTTGGCATAGACAAAAACTTCTTGGAAAAGACCCCAGAAGCACAGTCAATCAAAGCCAAAATTAACACATGGGATTACATCAAGCTGAGAAGCTTCTGTACTGCAAATGAAACACTCAGTAAAGTGAAGAGGCACCCAACAAAATGAGAGAAAACATTTGTAAACTACACAATGGATAAAGGGTTGACATGCAGAATCTACAAGAATTCAAGAAAATCAACACCAACACACCATCCACTTAAGAAATGAGCAAAGGACTTGAGAGGCATTTTTCAAAAGAACTTCAAATGGCCAACAAACACAAAAATGCTCAGGACCACTAGTCATCAGGGAAATGCAAATCAAAACCACAATGAGGTTTCATCTCTCTGCAATGGCTTTCATACAGAAATCAACAAACTACAAATGCTGCCAAGGATGTAGGGAAAAGATACCCAGGCCCACTATTGGTGGGAATATAAACTGGTGCAGCCACTATGGAAGATAGTATGGAGATACCTAAGAAATCTGAATATAGACCTACCATGTGATCTGGCCATCCCACTCTTGTGAATTTACCCAAACCAAAAGAAATCAGCATATGAAAGAGTTTGTACCCCCATGTTCATTGCAGCACAATTCACAATAGTTAAAATATGGAATCAAGGTGCCAATGCTGTGGCTCACTTGGTTAATCCTCTGCCTGTGGTGCCGGCATCCCATATGGGCCCCAGGTTCTGGTCCCGGTTGCTCCTCTTCCAGCTCTGTTCTATGGCCCAGGATGGCAGTGGAGGATGGCCTGAGTGCTTGGGACCCTGCACCCGCATGGGAGACCAGGGAGAGGCACCTGGCTGCTGGCTTCAGATCAGTACAGCACTGGCCACGCTGGCCATCTACGAAGTGAAGCAATGGAAGGAAGACCTTTCCTCTCTCTGTCTCATTGTCTGTAACTCTACCTGTCAAATAAATAAATAAAATCTTTTTAAAAATGTAGAATCAACCCAGTTGTCCATCAGCTATTGACTGGATTAAGAAATCATGGTATATATACATTCTGGATTACTACCGAGCTGTCAAAAAAAAAAAATGAAATCCTATCTTTTGCGACAAGATGGACGCAACTGGAAACCATTATACATAGTGAAATAAGCCAGTCCCAAAAAGGCAGATATCAAATGATCTGAGGTAACTAATAAGTATCTCAAATGGAATGTATTGTGGTGAAATGGACATTTTGAGATTTTATGATCATCTACAGCCCTAGTCTCTTCCCTCTTCCATTGAAGGACAGTTGTTTTTTTCTTTCCTCCATACTGCTAGCTGAACTCTTTTACTTAGTGTAGGGTTAATTACCATCACATAAAACTGAAAACAGATCTTTGTAAAACTCAAGAGTGGGAATGTGAGAGGAAGGAGGAAGAAGGGCAGGAGCAGAGATGGAGGGAGGGTGGAGGGAAATGTCTCTGATTCTAAGTCTGTATATATGAAATACAAGCAACTTGCATGCTTAAATACGATTTTAAATAAATAATTTTATTATTTTAAATAAATAATAAAAGAATATGGAATCAATCCAGATGCCCATCAACTAATGACTGGATAATGGCTAGCACTGCGGCTCAGTAAGCTAATCCTCCACCTTGTGGTGCTGGCACACCAGGTTCTAGTCCTGGTTGGGGCACCAGATTCTGTCGCGGTTGCCCCTCTTCCAGGCCAGCTCTCTGCTGTGGGCCAGGATTGTGGTGGAGGATGGCCTAAGTCCTTGGGCCCTACACCCCATGGGAGACCAGGAGAAGCACCTGGCTCCTGCCTTCGGATCAGCGCGGTACATCTGCCACAGTGTGCTGGCCGCAGTGGCCATTGGAAGGTAAACCAAAGGCAAAGGAAGACCTTTCTCTCTGTCTCTCTCTCTCACTGTCCACTCTGCCTGTCAAAAATAAATAAATAAATAAAATGGATAAAAATATACCACAGGGAAAATGTGATATATATACACTACGGAGTAGTGTATATATAGCTATAAGTAGTGTATATATAGCTATAAAAATGATGAAATCCTGTTATTTGCAACAAAATGAGTAAAACTGGAAACGTTTATACTTAGTGAAATAAGCTAATACCCATAGTCTGTGGTAACTAATAGAGTACAAAAATGTAACGTATATGAGCAAAATTGACATTTTGAGGTTTGATTAGTGTTTGTAGTTCTTATTTTTACTGTTGAGGAACAGTGTTTTCTTTTTCTAATTACTATTTCCTGAGTTTTTTACTTAGTGGAGGGGTAAGCTTACAATTATAAAATAAACTGAAAGTATGTCATTGTAAAAATAAAAAAAAAAAAATAGGGCAGACGTTGTGGTATATCGGGTAAAGCTGATGCCTGCAGTGTTGGCATCCTTTATGGGTGCAAGTTTGAGTCCTGGCTGCTCCACTTCCAATCAAGCTTCCGGCTAATGAAGCTGGGAAAGCAGTGGAAGATGGTCTAAGTCCTTGGGTCTCTGTACATGCATGGGAGACCCAGAAGAAGCTCCTGGCTCCTAGCTTCAGATCTTCTCAGTTCCAGCCATTGTGGCCATTTGGGGTGTGGACCAGTGAATGGAAGACTTAACTCTCTCTGTCTCTCTCTCTCTCTGTCTCTCTCTCTCTGCCTTTGCATCTCTGTAACTGCCTTTCAAATAAATAAATAAATATTTTTTTAAAAATTAAAAAAATCAACATCATTAGTCATACAAGAAACGAAAATCAGAATAGCAATGAGCTAACTCTTCATGACCACTAGGATGCCTGTTACAAAAGATTGTAGCAAACACTAATGAGAACCTGTAGAAATTGGAACCATAATACTTTGTTAGTGGGAATGTAAAATAGTGTAGCTGCTTTAGAAAACAAGTTGGCATTTTCTTAAAAGTGTAAACAAGAAGTTTCCAAAAGCAATTCCATTTCAAGATATAAACTTAAGAGAATTGTAAACATATGTCTACATCAGAACTTATGTACAAGTTCCTATATTAGCATCAGTCACGAGAATCAGAAAGTAGTAACAATCCAAATGCCCGTCATATGATGTTTGACTAAAATATTATTTGATATTACAATAGAAATGAAATATCAACACATACTGCAGTGTGAAGAAAGCTTGCAGACATGTCATATTAAGGAAGCTAGGTTAAAAGGAGCCCCAATATCTGAGTCAATTTATGTCTAGCAGCTTTATGGATCCCAGGCACCAGAAGAAAGACTGCTGATGGGTTCAGAGTCTCTTCTTGTGGTGATGAAACTGTTAGTGGTTATGGTTGCACAAGCATAACTAACTGATGCATAACTGTATACTAAAAATTACAGAATTGTGCTTTTTAAAATTGTAAACTTGATAGTATAGGAAATTTGTCCCAGTAAAGTTGTTACTGAAAACAAAACAGCTACAAGAACAGAGATAGTTGGGTTTTACAAATTCCAAAAGCAAAAGTCAAGAAGGGAGAGTATTTTCTATTTTTTTAAGAATTCATTTGTTTATATTTATATATTTTTAAAAATGCTAAGTCATAGGAAGAAAAAAGAAACCTGTTCAGTTAGAGCTCTGATAATTATTTTTTTTTCAGATTTATCCTTTTATTTATTTTAAAGGTAGAGTTACAGAGAGAGGAGGAGAGACAAAGAGAGAGAAATGGAGAACTTCCATTTGTTGGTTAACTTCCTAAATGACCGCAATGGTCCAGGCTAGACCAGGCTGAAGCCAGGAGTCTAGATCTTCTGGGTCTCTCATGTGGGTGCAGCGGCCCAAACACCTGGACCACCCTCTGCTGCTTTTCCCGGGCCATCAGCAGGGAGCTAGATCAGAAGTGGAGCATCCAGGACTCAAACCAGTGCCCATATGGGATGACAAATTTAGAGATGGAGATTTGACCTGCTGTCACAGTGCCAGCTTTGAGCTCTGAGAATTCTGAAACAAATTTTCAGTATGAATGATTAGCTGCTGATTCTCTCTCTCTCTCTCTCTCTCTCTCTCTCTCTATCCCAATAGAGAGGCTACACAAATGAACTAAATTTCCTGGAGAATTAGTGAGGTGATTCAGAAAGAAAAATGATCCTTGTTCTGCTATCAGTCTACATACTTAGAATGTAGTCCAGGCAGCCTGAGTTCAAATTCCTCCTCTGCCACTAAGTTGGCTTCTCTGAAATGCAACTAATTAATTAATCAATAAGTTCATTGATTTTGTGATAACACTTACACCCATTTGCATATTTGTTCTGCTGCTAATATTGGATGAACAACTCTTTATTATGTGCAGGACCATTGCGGGCATGAGTGCCATAGTGATATCGGACACAAACTGCCTCACAGGGTGTACAGTCCTGGGAGGAAGACAGATAAGAAGTAAAGTTAAAAAAAAAAAAGAAAGAAGACAATTTCAGTCTATAGAAACTGCTAGAGGGGAAAATAACAGGGCTGTGTGACCATGACAGATACTGAGATGATGTGAGGAGTGATATTAAAAGAAGAAGATCTCCCCGAAAGACAAGCCTTGGAGAAAGCAGATAAACTAAGGAACCAGCATTGCTAAGCCATCCTGGAAAACGCCCGGGCTAGAAGTTAAGTACAAAGGTCATGGCAGAGAAGCCAGACGGGTGGAAGAAAGGGGAGGAAGCCATTTCAAGAAAGACTAAGCCGGCCAGAATATGACGAGGAAAACCGTGGGGATTACGTGGGCGGGGGTACAGTTAGTCTGGGTCCAGAGCTGAGCTCTGCCATGGGGACTTGGAGCCTGTATGGAAAATGTACGGCCTCCCAGTGTCAGCACACGTATTCATTCTCAGTGAGAGACAATAAACCATTGCCTCACCACTTGCTTTCTCTGAAGGGATGCAAGACAAAGTGGCAAATAGCTGTGCTATGCTTCTCGATGTTGACCCTGGAGAGTGACCTGCCCGCAGGTCCTCCCTGTCCACTCTCTGTGTGCATTACCCCCGACGGTGGACTCCGTGCAATGAGGACCGGTTTCTGAGCAGAGAAGCCTGCAGGGGATCCTCTGGCTTCCCTGCTAGCAGCTCCATTAGTGACTGCACCTTGTGCCACACCATGCAGGAAGAGTGCTGTCCCTTTTTCAATTAAAACTGAGCAGCATGACTAATACTGAAGGGCCTACTGCTTTAAATCTGATGGGGATTAGCATTTGCTACTTGAGAGGCCAAATCGCAAACATAGAGGCCCTCACAGAGTTGCTCCAGATCCTCCAGGAAAAGCCCAGTCCACAAGACAAATACAGGGACTCTGATGAGCAGGCAGTCCTCCCCTGGGCCTCTGCATGCTTCCTTGTGACCTGTGATAGGGGCTACCCTTACCTGCAGTAGGATAAGTGTGCCTTACCTCTGTGCACACCAAAGCTGCAAAGCTGAAAAAGGGAAGATCGATCTCTCTCTCTCTCTCTCTCTCTCTCTCTCTCTCAAAAGATTTATTTATTCATTTCAAGGGCAGAGTGGGAGAGAGGAGAGGCAGTAATACTTTCCATCTGCTGGTTCACTCCCCACATAGCCACAACAGCCAGGTCTGGGCCAGATTGAATCCAGGAGACAGAAACTACATTCTTGCTCCCCCACATGGGTGCAGGAGCCCCAGCATCTGCAGGTTAAAAGGCACAAGACAGCAGTGAGGAAGACGGTGTACTACTACTATGGTGTGTAACTATGCAAAGAAATCCACAGTACAAGTTCTGGAAAATCCTACTTATTACCTTTTAATTAATTTATTTGAAAGACAGCGATAAACACAGAACTGATTCCCTCCCTAATGCCTGCAATGTTCAGTTTGGGGCCAGGCTGAAGCCAAGAGCCAAGAACTCAATCTGAGTACCCCATATGGGTTGAGGGGATGCAACTACTTGAACTATCACTATTCCAAACACTGGTGTTTAAAAAAAAAAAAAAACTAGTTGGGGTGGGGCCAGTGCTGTGCTGCAGCTGGTTAATGCCCTGGCCTGAAGCGAGGGCATCCCATATGGGCGCTGATTGGAGTTCTGGCTGCTCCACTTCCTATCCAGCTCTCTGCTGTGGCCTGGGAAAGCAGTAGAAGATGACCCCAGTCCTTGGGCTCCTGCACCTGCATGGGAGACCCCAAAGAAACTCCTGGCTCCTGGCTTTGGATCAGCGCAGCTCTGACCATTGCAGCCAATTGGGGAGTGAACAGCGGATGGAAGATCTCTCTCTCTCTCTCTCTCTCTCTCTCTCTCTCTGTAACTCTTTCAAATAAATAAATAAATCTTAAAAAAAAAACCTAGTTAGTTTTTTAAAAGGAATCTGGGGGTAAATACTTCGTATTGTTCTTAACACACTGGTTAAGATGCCAAGTATCCCACGCTGGAATACCAGGATTCTATGTCCAGCTTTTGCTTCTGATTTGCATATTCTGTTAATGCATATCCCGAGACATAGAAGTGATGGCTCAAGTAGTTGGATCCCTGACACCCACGTGGGAAACCTGGATAGATTTCCAGGCTCCTGGCTTCTGCCAGGCCTAGTTACAGCCATTGCACACATATGGAGAGAGAAACAGTGGAGGGAGATCTCTCTGTTTCTCTGTCTGTTAATTTCTCTAGTTCTCTCTCTCTCTGCTTCCTAAATAAACCAAACAATTTTCTAAAATAAATCTAGAAGGATTATTCTGGGGGCTGGCGCTGTGGCTCACTTGGTTAATCCTCTGCCTGTGGCACCGGCATCCCATATGGGCGCTTGTTCTAGTCCCGGCTGCTGCTTTTCCAATCCAGCTCTCTGCTGTGGCCTGGGAAAGCAGTGAAGGATGGCCCGAGTGCTTGTCCCCTGCACCCAGGTGGGAGACCTAGAGGAGGTTCCTGGCTCCTAGCTTCAGATCAGCATAGCTCTGGCAGTGGCGGCCATTTGGGGATTGAACCAATGGAAGGAAGACCTTTCTCTCTGTCTCTCTCTCACTGTCTGTAACTTTACCTGTCACATAAATAAATAAATAAAATATTTTTAAAAAGATACATAAAAACAAAAAATTAAGGATTATTCTGTGCTGTATACTGAATATAGAATGGATACCCTATGAGAGTGTGTCTTAATTGTATTAATTTATTGACACTCAACAATGTACACATGACCAGAATTTCTGAGAAATGGTTTTGGATAGTAATTATATTTCATCACACTATATCAGTATTAAGTTTATATACTGGATTTTAATATGACTTAAAGATGTAATTTGTGATGTTCAGATTTTGTTGTTATTAATTTTTATAGAAAAGTTGTTGGGGTAGAAGAAAAAACATTTTTAATTATACAAGGATAGAAGTACTTAGTAAAGAGGCCATTTTCAAGGTAAAAACAATCTTCCTAAGTGGTTTTCCTACCAGTCTTCTCTCTCTTTTTTTAAAGATTTATTTATGTATTTGAAAGGCAAGGTTACAGAGAGACACAGAGACAGAGACAGAGACAGAGACAGAGAGATCCTCTATCTGCTAGTTTCCTCCTCAAATGGCCACGATGGCCTGGGTTGGGCCTGGCAGAAGCCAGGAAACTGAAACTTGATCTGGGCCTCCTATATGGATGCAAGGGCCAAAGCACTTGAGCCATCTTCCACTGCTTTTCCAGGAACATTAGTAGGGAGCTGGATCAGAAGCAGAGAAGCTGGGATTCGAACTGATACCCATTTAGGATGCTGGCATTGCAGGCAGTGGCTTAACCTTCTGTGCACAATGCTGGCCCCTTAAACTCCCTTTCCATAGAAAACCATGAAACACATAAGGAAACTCTGCAGTCATGAATAGTTAATGGGTCCATTTCTTCTGTAACTGAATGTGTTCCAGGGCATGACCCATCAGCACACAGAGGTCAGTAGGCTTCTAGGCTGCATGGAAATTGTAAGAAGCATCTTGCAGGTCTTCCATGGTCTCCTCAAAGTGACCTTTCTTGTGAGTGACATTTGAAACAACTTATGACAACTGTTCCATATGTCAAACTTCATTTCATTCAATTTTCTTCGGGTTGAAAATTGACACTAAAGATGTTTTGTCTTTCAGAGCACTTTCCTGTGGGAGCCAAAGGCCTGATGATGTATAATCCCTCCTGAAGGTTTTATGGCAGGGCTCACAAAGCAAACATTTTTCCCCCTATTTTATATCACCCTGACAAACAGAAATGCTGAGCCATTTAATTACACAGCCTGCCTGACACATCTAGAAAGTCAAATATGCTGGTGGCATCTAGCTGAAGGGGAAAATGCGCCGAATTCCCAGGGTTGCTTGTCAAAGCAATGGCACCAGGCAACTGGTAAATAACCTGGTGGGCCAGGTGTGGATGCTACAGTGTGCTAGAAAGCTCCCCATGGCTCTGTGTCAGCACCATTAACCCTGCTGTCTCACGACCCAGGGTGAGGATACCTGGCGCTTCAGGCTGGGCAGCTGGGAGATAATGGGTGAAAGTCAGAACGAAAGTCAAGCCACAGGCTTCTGTGTCAGGAGGCGGTCTTTGCAGAGATGTCCAGATAGAGCTTAATTTTCCACCTATTTCACAGAAAAAAATCTGCACAGATGCAAATGAATATTCCTCCTTCAAAACTCCCAGGTTTGACAAACAATCCCCATGACCACGCATGAGTACACAGAGAGATTATTTCCTGTTGTATTTCAAAGCTCCAACTCATCATCAGAATGTGTCACATTACTGTTATTTAATGCACTTTCCTCCCTTTAGAACAGTTCATCTCTGATAATTTTCGGTCTGTTTTACAGTAAGAACTAAAGTATGCAAGTCACTCTCTTGAGCAGCTTTTGTTTGCATGTTTTAAACTCTTCTCTTTTTCTATCTTCTGTCAATCACATAGTAAAAAAAGAGAAAACGGTATACCTACTATGAGGCAGAGTAGTCTAAGCACTGGGATTGAGCAGTGAAAATGATAGATAGAGCCACTGCCTTCAAAAAACTTATATTCAAGTTGAGGATTAAGGGGAAAAAATAAACATGTAAAAAAAAAAAAACCGAATTCATTTGCAGGTTGCAAATGCCCTAAATAAAGCAGCCTGCAGAATGATCCAGGATGGTTTTTGAGCAAGGACTTTCTTAGCATGGCCAGTGACATTAACTTTGAAGGGATGATTTTTCTTTTTTCTTCTTCTTTTTTTTTTTTTTTTTGAAACATGAATGATGAAAATGATGAAATGCAGTTGTGAAATACTTGGGTAAAGAGAATCACATAAAAAAGGAATAATGTGTCCAAATGCCCAAAGACAGAGATGAGGACAGACATATTTTATGGTCAGTGAGACCAGAGAGAAATGAATGATGCCTGTGATTGGCAGAAGAGTTGTTGCGGAAGCTTTCAGACACCAGACCATGTAAGGCATTGTGGGTACACATTTTGAAAGGAAGAAGTTAAAATTGTCTTTATTGTAAACAACATGATCATGGATGCAGAATATCTTAAATAATTCACACTTACACAACACGTACCAGAGCCCAGAGCCAAATTTCAGAAATTAGCAAGATTCAAAATCAATGCGTACTATATTTTTAAGAATGTAATCCAAAAGGAAAAGCCTAAAATTTTGATCAAGGAAATTACAAACAAAATAAATGACAGCAAAAGGGATGAAGTGCTTAGAAAATTTTTCAAAAACTAGGACAAAAACAACACAATGAAAACTATAAAAGATTGTTAAGAAAATTAATATAGACATAAAACATGAGAGATACACAATAGAGAGGGACCATAGAGAATTGGAAGATTAAATATTTTAAGGTGATGATTCGCTCCCAAGTTGATCCATAATTCAATCCAATCATTATTAAAATGTCATCAATATGTCTTATATAAACTGAGAAACTGGTGCTAATATTCACATGGAAAGGCAAAAGGCCTAGAAAGACCAAAACAATTTTGGAAAAGAAAATTGGAGGGCACAAAACCTGATTTCAGATAGCACTGGCCTAAAAACACATGGACACATAAATGAAAAGAACGAAGATACCAGAAATAAATCCTTGTTTCTGTAGATAATTTAATTTGACAAAAAAAAAAGAAAATTCAGTGAGAAAACAATGATCATTTTAAAAAATAAACTGCTAGAATAACTAGATATCCATATTAAGAATAAGAAAGAATTTAAATCATTATTAAAACTTTAATATAAAATATAAAAATGAACTCAAAATGAAATATGGCTCTAAGTAAACAAAGTAAAACTATACATTTAGAACAAAATATTGAAGAACATTTTGTGAACTTCTATTGGTGAACTGGACATTATCAGACATTTTTAAAAAGCATAAACTATGATTGCTACTGATCTTGAACATTTTTTCATGTGCCTGTTGGCCATTTGGATTTCCTCTTTGGAAAAATGTCTGTTGAGGTCCTTGGCCCATCTCTTAAGTGGGTTCTTTGTTTTCATGTTGTGGAATTTCTTGATTTTTTGTAGATTCTGGTTATCAACCCATTATCTGTTGCATAGTTTGCAAATATTTTTTCCCATTCTGTCAGTTGCCTATTCACTCTCCTGACTGTTTCTTTTGCAGTACAGAAACTTCTCAATTTGATGCAATCCCAATAGTTAATTTTGGCTTTGACTGCCTGCGCCTCCAGGGACTTTACTAGGAAGTCTTTGCTGGTACCTATATCTTGCAGTGTTTCTCCAGTGCTCTCTAATAATTTGATGGTGCCAGGTTGTAGATTTAAGTCTTTAATCCATGTTGAGTGAATTTTTGTGTAAGGTGTGAGGTAGGGGTCTTGCTTCATGATTTTGCCCATGGAAATCCAATTTTCCCAGCACCATTTATTGAATAGACTGTCCTTACTCCAGCGATTGATTTTGGATCCTTGATCAAGTATAAGTTGGCTGTAGATGTTTGGATTGATTTCTGGTGTTTCTATTCTGTTCCATTGGTCTATCCATATGTTTCTGTACCAGTACCATGCTGTTTTGATAACTACTGCCCTGTAGTATGTCCTGAAATCTGGTATTGTGATGCCTCCAGCTTTGTTTTTGTTGTACAAGATTCCTTTAGCTATTCGAGGTCTCCTGTGTCTCCATATGAATTTCAGCATCATTTTTTCCAGATCTGAGGGAATGACTTTGGTATTTTGATAGGTATTGCATTGAATCTGTAAATTGCTTTTGGCAGAATGGACATTTTGATGAAATTGATTCTTCCAATCCATGAGCATGGAAGATTTTTCCATTTTTTGGTATCCTCTTCTATTTCTTTCTCTACGGTTTTGTAATTTTCATTGTAGAGATCTTTAACGTCCTTGGTTAAGTTTATTCCAAGGTATTTGATTGTTTTTGTAGCTATTGTGAATGGGATTGACCTTAGATGTTCTTCCTCAGCCATGGCATTGCCTGTGTATACAAAGGCTGTTGATTTTTGTGCATTGATTTTATATCCTGCTACTTTGCCAAACTCTTCTATGAATTCCAATAGTCTCTTAGTAGAGTTCTTTGGATCCCCTAAATAAAGAATCATGTCATGTGCAAAGAGGGATAGTTTAAGTTCTTCCTTCCCAATTTGTATCCCTTTAATTTCTTTTTCTTGCCTAATAGCTCTGGCTAAGACTTCCAGTACTATATTGAATAGCAGTGGTGAGAGTGGGCATCCCTGTCTGGTACCAGATCTCAGTGAAAATGCTTCCAACTTTTTCCCATTCAATAGGATGTTAGCCATGGGTTTTTCATAAATTGCTTTGATTGTATTGAGGAATGTTCCTTCCATACCCAGTTTGCTTAGAGGTTTCATCATGAAAGTGTGTTGTATTTTATCAAATGCTTTCTCTGTATCTATTGAGATAATCACATTGAACCATCCCTGCATACTAGGGATAAATCCCACTTGGTCTGGATGGATGATCTTTCTGATGTGTTGTTGCATTCTATTTGCCAGAATTTTATTGAGGATTTTTGCATCTATGTTCATCAGGGATATTGGCCTGTAATTCTCTTTCAATGCTGCATCTTTTTCTGGCTTAGGAATTAAGGTGATGCTGGCTTCATAAAAAAGAATTTGGGAGAATTCCCTCTTTTTCAATTGTTCTGAATAGTTTGAGAAGAATTGGAGTTAGTTCTTCTTTAAATGTCTGGTAGAATTCAGCAGTGAATCCATCTGGTCCTGGGCTTTTGTTTGTTGGGAGGGTCTTTATTACTGTTTCAATTTCTGTCTCAGTTATGGGTCTGTTTAGGTTTTCTATGTCTTCCTGGTTCAATTTAGGTAGGTTGCATGTGTCCAGGAATCTATCCATTTCTGATAGGTTTCTTTGTTTCCTGGCAGTAGTAATTTCTTATGATTCTTTTGATTTCTGTGGTGTCTGTTGTTACATTTCCTTTTCATCTCTGATTTTACTGATTTGGGTCTTTTCTCTTCTTTTTTTAGTTAGTTGGGCCAATGGGGTATCAATTTTGTTTATTTTTTCAAAAAACTAGCTCCTCCTTTGGCTGATTTTTTGTAATTTTTTTTATTCAATCCTGTTGATTTCTTCTCTGATTTTAATTATTTCTCTTCTCCTAGTAGATTTGAGTCTGTTTGCTGCAGATTTTCAAGATCCCTGAGATGAATTGAAAGCTCATCTATTTGGTGTCTTTCCAGTTTCTTGATGTAGGCACCTATTGATATAAACTTTCCTCTTAACACTGCTTTTGCTGTATCCCATAAGTTTTGCTATGTTGTGCCTTACTTCCAGAAAATGTTTGATTTCTCTTTTAATTTCTTCTATGACCCATTGTTCATTCAGGAGCATGTTGATCAATCTCCATGTGTTTGCATATGCTCTAGGGATGCCTGAGTTGCTAATTTCCAGCTTCATTCATCGTGGTCTGATAAGATGCATGGTATGATTCTAATTCTTTTGAATTTGCTGAGACTTGCTTTATGGCCTAGTATGTGGTCAATCCTAGAGAAGGTTCCATGTAATGCTGAGAAGAATGTAAATGCTTTAA
This sequence comes from Sylvilagus floridanus, assembly GCA_949820135.1. Lineage (NCBI taxonomy): Eukaryota > Metazoa > Chordata > Mammalia > Lagomorpha > Leporidae > Sylvilagus > Sylvilagus floridanus. Next base: position 31,839,172 of record OX463246.1, on the reverse strand, counting down.
GTTAAATGAAAATTTCTGTAGATATCTGTTAGATCCATTTGGGCTATAGTGTCGTTTAAATCTACTGTCTCCTTGTTGATCTTATATCCTGTTGATCTGTCTATTTCTGAGAGTGGAGTATTGAAGTCACTTAATACTATTGTATTGGGGTCTAAGTCTCCCTTTAAGTCCCTTAACAAATCTTTTCCTGGTGCCCTGTAATTAGGTGCATAGGTTTCACCTCACCCCAGTTAGAATGGCTCACATTCAGAAATCTACCAACAATAGATGCTGGAGAGGATGTGGGGGAAAGGGACACTCACCCACTGTTGGTGGGAATGCAAACTGGTAAAGCCACTATGGAAGTCAGTCTGGAGGTTCCTCAGAAACATGAATATAACCTTACCATACAACCCAGCCATGCCACTCCTTGGAATTTACCCAAAGGAAATTCAATTGGCAAACAAAAAAGCCGTCTTCACACTAATGTTTATTGCAGCTCAGTTCATAATAGCTAAGACCTGGAACCAACCCAAATGCCCATCAACAGTAGACTGGATAAAGAAATTATGGGACATGAACTCTCTAGAATACTATACAGCAGTCAAAAACAATGAAATCCGATCATTTGCAATAAGATGGAGGAATCTGGAAAACATCATGCTGAGTGAGTTAAGTCAGTCCCAAAGAGACAAATATCATTTGTTTTCCCTGATCGGCGACAACTAACTGAGCACCAAAGGGGAAACCTGTTGAAGTGAAATGGACACTATGAGAAACAGTGACTTGATCAGATCTTGTGCTGACTGTTGGTATATAATGTAATACTTTATCCATTTTAGTATTTTTTCTCTGTTTTGTTCTAGTACTATTGGTTGAACTCTGTAATTAACAAACAATTATTCTTAGGTGTTTAAATTTTAACTGAAAAGTGATCCGTGTGAAATATAAGAGGGAATAAGAGAGGGAGGAGATGTACAATTTGGGACATGCTCAGACTTGCCCCAAATGGTGGAGTTAGCATAGTGCCAGTGGATTCCAATACAATCCCATCAAGGTGGCATGTACCAATGCCATCTCACTAGTCAAAGTGATCAATTTCAGTTCACAATTGATCACACTGGTAGGTCTAAGAGTCAAAGGGATCACACAAACAAGGCTAGTGTCTGCTAATACTAATTGATAGAATCAAAAAGGGACAGAACGATCCTACATGGGAAGCAGGATACACAGCAGACTCATAGAATGGCAGATGTCCTAAATAGCACTCTGGCCTCAGAATCAGCCCTTAAGGCATTCAGACCTGGCTCAAGAGCCTGTGAGAGTATTTTAGGCATGGAAAGCCAAGATACTCTGGCAAAAAAAAAAAAAAAAAAAAACCACCTAAATGAAAGATCTCTGCAAGTGAGATCCCAGTGGAAAGAATGGGGTCATCAAAGAAGGAGGTACCTTTCTCTGAAGGGAGGAGAGAACTTCCACTTTGACTATGACCCTGTCAGAACAAGATCCAAGTTGGCGAACCCTAAAGAATTCCATAGCCTCGGCAACTCATGACTAGAGCCTAGGGAGATTACTGACGCCATAAACAAGAATGTCAAATTGTTAAGTCAACATCAGGAGTCACTGTGCACTTACTCCCCATGTAGGATCTCTGTCCTTAAGGTGTTGTACAATGTGAATAAATGCTATAACTAGAACTGAAACAGTATTTTTACACTTTGTGTTTCTGTGTGGGTGCAAACTGATGAACTCTTTACTTAATATATACTAAATCGATCTTCTATATATAAAGATAATTGAAAATGAATCTTGATGTGAATGGAATGGGAGAGTGAGCGGGTGACGGGGGAGGTGTGTCTGGGAGGGGTAGCCATTGTAATCCATAAACTGTACTTTAGAAATTTATATTTACTAAATAAAATAAAAAAGCATAAATTCTACAAAAACTTCCTTAAGAAATGAAAGGACAAGCCAAGAATAGAAAGAAAACACTTTCAAATTATATAGCTAATAAAAGCCATATACCTTATATAAATAAATAAGTAAATAAAGGATTCTTACAATTCAAAAATATGCAAATCAGTTTTAAAGTGGACAAAAATTTACACACAAATGAATAAGCACATGACAACAATTTTCAACATTACTAATAATTAAGAAAATAAAAATTAAAACCACAATGGTACAACGTTAGGTACTCACTAAAGTGGCCATAAATAAAAAGACAATTGCAAAGTTGGAAGCATGTAGAAAAAACAGAAATTTTGTGCATTTCTGGTGGAAATACAGGTTTATACAGCCTGTTTGGAAAATTGTTTGACAGTTTTTGAAGTTCTTAAACATATATTCACCACATGATCAAAAATTTCACTCCTAAATCTGTACCCAATAGAAGTAAAAACGTATGTCCATATAGAGATTTGTTCATCAATGTCTATAGCAGTAGTTTCCATAACTTAAAAATGGAAACAATCCAAATGTCTATGATCTGGTGAATGGATAAGCAAAGTGAAGTGTACACAGTGAATTATTCCTCAACAAAACAGCAAATCACTAACATATACATTAATATGAACAAAAGACCTGCCCATAGACAGAGATGAGGACAGACATATTTTATGGTCAGTGAGACCAGAGAGAAATGAATAGACTTTCCAGAGTAGACAGCTCTCTTTGGGGGTGAAAACTGATCATTAATGATCTGGAGCTTGGGACAGGAGTGGAGGCAGATGGAAATATGCGTGGGGGATGTCTTAGGGTAACAGAAATGTCCTAAATTAGGATTGTCATGATAACTGTATAAATTGACTAAAAATTATCTAACTGTACATTTGTCATGAGTATATTTTGTGACATATAAATCATGTATTTTAAAAATGTTTAAAAATTATAACAGTCTAGTTAGCTAGTTATAATTATAACCTAAACATTAAGTATGAATTAAAATTTTTTATCCATTTGGGCTTTGTTTTCCAAGCCAAATTCCCAATTACGTGTTTCATTCATTCTCAGTACGATGTTGATGTCCCTGCTTTATACAGCTTCACCTTGGGTGGCCTTTTTCAACACCATTTATCTTCAGATAAATGGATATTACTGCACACTGTGCTGTATGAGCTTGACATAGTTTAAATACAGTAAAGCCCAATTTATAGTAGTATAAAATTAGGTGGGTCTTTTGTTTTACACAATGGGAAGTCTAGGAGTAGGTGACTACCAGTGGATTCAGTGGCTGAACATAAAACATGGTGATTGCCTCAGCTTCAGGCATTAGTCAAGCATTTGAAACAACAACACAAGGAAGAGGAAAGTACAAGAAAGAAGGAAAACTTTCCCAGATTGCTCTGCACGATTTTGGCTACATATGTGTTCATTAGAACTGAGTACTTAGACCACCTCTGGCTGTCAGGTAGACCGAGAAAAGACAGTACAATTTCCAAGACTGCAATAAAATTGAAAATGGAGGAGATCCAGAACATATCAGTCCAGTCAATAAACAGTACCAATAATGTCAGTTGCAAAGTGTTAGATTAGGAGCTAATTGAACAAGGATCGGCCCCCAGGATATAGGATGCCATGGGAATCCATGTTTTAAAAAAATGAAATAGGAACAATAATATGATTGATCTCATTTCATATAAGCTCTGCCTACAAAAATATGATTATTCAAGAAAATCAAGCAGATATGAGAAAAGACAACCTGATTTGCCAAAAGCTGCCCAGAAAGAAACTGGAAGAGAATCAAGCCCTGTAGCTACCTTCCCCACTTGATCTCTCTCTTGTTATGTTATTAAATTTTGGGGAGAGATTCGTTTACCTATAAAAGTCTCATCATTAAATGTAAGCGTGACTACCATGTTCTCTCACATATAAGCAGTCCCTGTAATTGGGCTCATTGCCTTCGGCTTTGATTACTCAGCCTTTCACTCAAAATTCCAAGGCTAGTGCTCTATCACTTGAACGAAACATTCCTGGATTCCATGGGCTAAGTGGCATGACTGCATCAAGGCCAGAGGGACTCAACAGACAAAGGCATTTTATTTATGCACTCTAACTTGCCGGGTTGATTCTCTTATTCATCACACACAAACAATGCCTTCTCTGCTAGGAGCTTCAGGCTTCACTGAATCAGAAAAGAAAGATATAGAAAGCTTTCTGCAAATGGGATCCTGGAGGGAAACTCCACAACTGCGATTAACAGGGGGTTTCTAGGCATCTCCGGGAGTACTTTGGGAATATACACAAAAAACAGGGTACCTCTAAGTACATCCATTCCAGGAACATTAGTGAGCAAGGGGTTTTAAACTGTTTTTGAAGATTTATTTATTTGAAAGCCAGAGAGAGAGAGAGAGAGAGAGAGAGAGAGAGAGAGATTCTATCCACTGGTTCACTCTCCAAATTTGGCTGCCAACACTGGGACTGGGCAAGGCCAAAGCCAAGAGCCAGGAACTCCCTTCAGGTCTCCCATGCTAGTGGCAGAGACTCAGATAGTTAAGCCATCATCTGCTGCTTCCTAGGCACATTAGCAGGGAGCAGTCAGGCCTTGAACAGCTCTATGATATGAGATGCGGGTACGAAAGCAGCACCTGAGATATCAGCCCTTAGAACAAGGTTACTAACGTGGATGTCTGAGTAGATGAATTTTCTTGGTGAAAACCATGAGCAATTCATAGAAAATTTCCATATAAAACTTGAACATTGTGGTGATAGCTTTTCTTTCATTTCATTGAATGAATGAGGATTCTTGTCATGAGTATCATATGATGACTCAGCTAAATATTTCTTAAGGATATATGTGCTTAAAACTATGAATACAATTGGGAAAAAAGATAGTCACTGACAGTCCAGTAGTACAAACTAGACTCAGCCATTAGGAAAACAAGAGAGTCATTACAGTGTGATAACAGAGCAACTGGAACATTGGTGCACACTGGGGGTAAACTGGTACAACTATTTTGGCAGAGAATTTGATAGCTTCTTCAAGAGCTCAACCAATTCCTACTACATAACCCAGACGTTCCAGTCCTGAGTGTCTACTCAAAAGAAATAAAAGCATATATGAACACACGGATGGTAGAGTATTTATAGAAACTTTATTTGTAATAGCCCCAAACTGGAAACAACCCATATATCCATAAAATGATTAATGGTTAAATTGTGGTATAATCATTGGAATTCTGCTGAGTACAAAAATGGACTATTGACCTACCACATGGATTAACCTGAAATAATTATGCTGAGTGAAAGAATTTGGACATAAAACAATATATGATCTCACTTTCACACAATTCTATAAACCTTAAGCTTTGGCAGGAAGGAGGCAGCACAATTGGGCAAGGAAGTTTTGGGAGTAATCAGTAAGCACATCTTCCTAACTATGGTTTGGGTTTCACAAGTATGTTTTGTGTGTGTGTATACACAAGTAAGTGTACTTCCAACAGTTCATGGAAAATGAAATTAAAAGAGTTTTATTTTGGTGCAGAAATTTCTAAAAATATATGGTTTTTTCATAAATTGCATTTCCACTAACTTTGAAAATCACCCATATGATGAATTTTTAAAATGTTTTAAAGATTTATTTATCTTTTTGAAAAGCAGAGTTACAGAGTGAGAGGGAGAGATAGAGAGAGAATCTTCCAATGGCTGGTTCACTCCCCAAATGACCATAATGGCCGGGGCTAGGCGAGACCAAAGCCAGGAGTCAGAAGCTTCTTCCGGGTCTCCCATGCAAGTGAAGAGGACCAAGCACTTTGGCCATCTTCTGCTGCTTCCCCAAGTGTAGCAGCAGAGAGCTGGATTGGAAGTGGAGCATACAGGACTAGAACTAGGTCCTCTATGGGATGTCGGCACTGGAGACTGCAGCTTGACCTGTTACACCACAGTGCTGGCCTTGACTTTCAAAAGTTTTTACACCAAATAAGCTTAACTGTTTTTTTTTTTTTTTTGACAGGCAGAGTGGACAGTGAGAGAGAGAAACAGAGAGAAAGGTCTTCCTTTGCCGTTGGTTCACCCTCCAATGGCCGCCAGACCAGCGCACTGTGGCTGGCGCACCACGCTGATCCAATAGCAGGAGCGAGGTGCTTCTCCTGGTCTCCCATGGGGTGCAGGGCCCAAGCACTTGGGCCATCCTCCACTGCACTCCCGGGCCACAGCAGAGAGCTGGCCTGGAAGAGGGGCAATCGGGATAGAATCCGGCACCCCGACCGGGACTAGAACCCAGTGTGCCAGCGCTGCAAGGCAGAGGATTAGCCTAGTGAGCTGCGGCGCCGTCCTAAGCTTACCTTTTAATTCCATTTTCCACTAACTTTTTGAAGTCCCCTCATGTGTTTATATAGAAATGAATTGGCTTCTACAGCATACTAGGTTAATTACATATGTATTAAACTTTTAGAGAAAGACTAAAAAGAGACAGCTCATGATAAAAACTAAAAAGTTACTCCCAGCAGACTGCCACCGAAGGAACCTCCTAGAGAGATTTTCCTCCCAACACAAGACTGTGATGCAGAGTGCTACCTAGCACTGGAGAAGCCAGCACTCCAGCTCAGCTCTCCTGATCCCTGCCAGCTGAGGCAGGGGCACTGTCTCCTGGAACTTTGCGTCTCAGCTCTCCTGCCTCCTGGAACTTGGAGTTTGGATGTAGTGACACAAAGAACTGGGGACAGCAGATTTGAATCTGATGGCAGCAGAGGCAGTGTTCAGACAGTGGTGGCTCTGCTGAGGCTCCAGCACCAGCAGCATGACCCAGGGCCCACGGTGCTCTGGGACCAGCAAGCTCAGCAGCACAGGCAGTGGCTTTCCAGCCAGGCTCTTCCATGTGTGATCTCAGCAGAAGGTCGCCCTCTCCCTTACCTTTGGGCTGCTCCCCTTCTGGTCTGAGTCATTCCTTTCATTCGTAGCTGTGATTCTGCAATATGTGTCCTTTCTGCTTACATTAGAGAAGGAAGACTAGAGCTTAAACAAACACATAGGAAGGTCCAATTAATACACACACTGGACCAGTGAACTGTATTTTAGATATCCCATACTTTACCAATGAACAGCTGAACTTTGCCCATAGGGAAAAGCAAACAATGCTTAAGAAACACGCCTGTAGATGAATGGGAACGTGGCAGATAAGAAAGGCAATGAAACGGTGCTGTATCCTTACTGCAGTGGGAAGAAAACAGACTTGAGCTTCCAACCCCTTCTCCAGGATGGCAGGAATCCAAGACAACATATCTTAAAACTCAGCATAGCAGGGATAAAGACACAGCCAATTACACATTAGGACGGAAATCTCCTTTGGCTACATCAGGCTTTGCAAGTTGACTAGTTTAAACCCCAGTGGTCTCAGGAAGGTGGGAAGCCAGGGGTGCAGACATATGGGATCAACCCAGCAGGAGGCAAGTTAAAAGTTTTAAGAGTTATTTTGGTTTAAGAATCTGGGTTCCTTTATGTTTCCTTGTTAACAAGTAAAGATGTTAATGGGTGTTCAGCTACTTACTGCGAACTTTATTTCATGCATATGAACAACTAAAATCACGGTACCATCTCCAAGAGACCAAGCAGTGACATTTATTTTGGCAGTGCCTGTTGATTTAGTTTCTCAGTGTGTGAGTTGCACATGAACAGTTTCTTGTTTCCAAGACAAACACTCAGAAAAGTTATATTGATGAGTTCAGACTCTTAGAACCCTTAAGCAGAATACTTGGAGGAAAACCGTAGTACAGTTGGCCCTCCATATCCAGGCTCTGAATCTGCAGATCCAGCCAACTGCACATAGAAAATATTAAAAAATTATGATTACATCTATACTGAACATGTGCGGACTTTTTTTTTCTTGTCATTCTTCTGTAAACAATACAGTATGACAGCTATTAACACAGTATTTACTTTGTCTTAAGTGTTCTATTAAGAAATAGAAATGGAAATGCTTTGGAGAATACAGGAAGAGGCATGTAGATGTTACACATACACTACAACATTTTACAAAAGAGACCTGAGCATGTGAGGATTTGGGTATCTATGAGGGTGAAGAGGGATGGCAGAGAGGTCCTGAAACAGGTCCCCTGAGGGATTGAGGGATGACTTCGACTTGAGGGAATGGTGGCCACAGGGTCTTGAAGAAGTCTCCAGACTGAAGGTAAATGTCACATTTGGTAAGACACTGAACATTTTTTAAGGCAAACCTTTGACCTCTACCCGTGTAGTACATCCCAAATCCATCCTTTCTCTTCCCCTCCCAGGCCTCTTCTGCTCCTGCCTGATTTAGCAGTAACTGTTGAACCCAATGTCACTGTTTCCCACAATATTCCACTTTCTACAAAGAAAGTAAGGTGATCTCTTTGAAATGTATATCCGATTGTGTGGCTTCCCTGCTTATAACATGCAAATGGCTTTGCAATCTTTTGAAATAAAATCAAATTTTCTTAACTAGTGTCTATAATGCTGTAAACTAGCCAGCCCCTACCTACACCCCTTCTCAACCCTTGCTGTTCTCCTCTGTGCTGACTTAATTGTATTAAATTCCCAGGTGATGGTCTTTGCGCATGCTGTGTTGTCTGCCTGGAACAATCGCCTTCATCTCCCCAAGTCGCTGTTAATACTTACAAATCAGGATTTAGAGACAACAATTGTCCCCAGAGACCACCCAGTGCAAAGCGTCCCTCCCACATGACTGCTTTCTTGTCATCGCTGCACCTATCACTTTGTATCAGCTTGCTTGGATGTTGCCTATGTCTTTCCAGAGAATCAGACCCTCTGAGAATAGGGATCTTAACTGTGACGATTGTATCCCTAGTGTCTACAGCAGTGTGTGACACATAGCGAGTACTCACTAACAACTCATTATACAAGAGTACTTCGGAAAATTCATGGACTTAAAACACAAGGTTGTTTTTGGTACAAAAAATTTTGAAATCCAATCCTAGATTTTCATAAAACACATTTCTACAAACTTTTTGAGCACTCTTCATACACATATAGTTCAGAATTTTTGTGCTGCAAAATAAATTTACTTTAAATTCCATGTTCTGTGAACTTTTTACGTACCTCTGTATATTTTATGAATAAATAAGCAAAAGACAGGAAGAAGAGTGAGTCTCAGTTGCATTTGCCATTACATGAAAGTCTACTGGACACATACAGCCATCATATTAGCTTATGTGCAATTTCTTCCTGCTAAAGAAAAGCCACTCAATGATACTTGTTAAGGCAGGTAAGGAAGACTCTTTGGGACCATTTTGGGAGGTATAGGATGACTGTAATGAAATTTTGCAATGGAGGAAGGAGGTTAGGCTCAGCTCCGAATATAGCATGGTCAAGTAGGAATTGAAGGCCAAGGCACAGAGATAGTGGGTGGACAAGGACTAAGAGGAGACATCATGAAAAAGGAGATTCTGACTAAAACAACCTCACAGGACTCTTGATGAAGGCAGCTAGGACTATCAGTAGCACATAGATGAGGGGTGGTGGGTGGAGGAGAAGGAATCTATCAAATATTGGCAGAGATCAGATGTTGAGGGTGGGGAGGGTCCTCACAAAAACTGGACTTTACAAGGAAGTGTACACTTCATGTTACAGCCACTAGTCTAAGTGCTTTATATGCATCACCATTAACATAATTCTTGCAACAATTCTGCCAGTTAGGTATTAGTATTATATTCCATTACAGATAAGAACTTGTTCAGCAACATGGTCACAGCCACACAGCTAGTAGGCGTCAGAACACTGGCTGACAAATTCCCAGCTTTCAATCTTTGTATGTACCCTTCCTTCCAGCCCACAGACATCCGTCTTCAACCCGGGTACTCTTTCTGAACCCGAATGAGGCCTCACAACTTTTATCAGAACAATGCTCCACGCAGGTACTAATGACAGAGTGGTGTTGGTACCCAGATAAAACTTGGCTGTTCTAGTCTTAGAGATGATCTATTCCAAATTCTTCATTGTGTAGATAAGTAAATAAATACCCAACGGAGCTAAGTAGTTTCTCTGAGGTCACACAGTGGCAGGACAGGAGAGTAATGAAATGCTCTATTCTTTACAAACAATTATAAATAGCCATTATGCAGTGGTGGGTAAAATAGCAGCTATATTGATTGATTGTGGGATCAGAAGGAGTCACATCTCATGTGAAAAGATGGCTCTTACTTGGTGCAGTACTTTGTTCCAGAAAGGATGCCTGGAATCTTCCTCGCCACTGTTTCTAAAGTAGACCCTACTGCAATATCTCTGCTTCACATCACCTCATCTTGTTCTGATTAGTACAGGGGAAAAAGCACCACTGAGTAAAGTACACAAATATTTACTGAACATTCCATGCCCAGAACCCTACTAGGTGGTAGTATGAGCTTGAATGAAAGCAGGTGAAATGAAAATTGGTCCCTGGTCTCCTGCAAGGCAAAGCAGAGCTGTTTTCTCCTGCCAAGCAGAGAAGATAAATGCAGTGAACAGGAATTGGGGATATTATCCTTCCAGGAACTGGTAATGGCCTTCAGACATGTAGACAGCTGTGCATAAGCTTCCCAGATGAATTGTTTTAAAACTACTTAGGGTATATCTTCCTCTCCACATTTGTTCTTATATTTGCAATTCTCCTGTTACCTTTTGGAAAATGTTAAGAGAAAAAAAGCAAATCAAGGTGGTCAGGCTCTGTATGAGCTCACACTGAGTCAGCAAGATGAGCATAGATGCATTTGGAGTGCAGAATGTACAAGGTAGAGGGCCACATGAGCTTTCCCTTTGTTTCTTCTAGTGCTGCACACTCTCACCTGCCTCCTGAGGCCCTGGAATGTGAATGTGGATGGATTCTGAAAGTCCACTTTGCAACTTGTACTGATTCTACACTGGTAAAGGAGAATTAAATATTTCTTAAAGCCCCAGAGAACCACTAAAGCTCTTCTGCTTACCCGGTGTTTTATCTCCAAAAGCAACAGTAGGGGAAAATCTTGGCCTAATTTACTGGAACCATAACAAATATTTATTGAATAAATGCATAGGTCAGTTGTGCTTTCCTAGGAATCTCTATTAAACCAAGAAGCCAATGAAGTGTGTCTGTGTAGAAAGTTCTGTATTCTAAAAAGGTTTCTTTGGAACAAACAGACACACAGCACAGAGGTCCAGCTTAACATAAGTTCCCATCTAAGCTGACTTCCTAATTCCCTAATAACAGATGGAAGTACAATGAAGCCTGAAAAAATGTACAACTATCAGATTCCAATGAAAACAAAAAAAGTCCTTATTGCCTCACTTTTTTTTTAAACTTAGTAGAGCCATTTCCCAAATTTGCAGCAAGTTGCTACATTTGACAGGATGGTGTTTTGCCTTCTCTCTGTCAAGGTATCTTACCCACATCAGTGTGAATTATAAGGCAAGTAAGAAGAGAACAAAGTTGAATCATCAGTCCTTTGTAATCGGAAAAACAAAACTGCAAGTCCACATGCCTGTAGTTCCTAAACTGGGAGTCTGTTGTTTGCTGTGACTCCCCAGTATCTTCTGAAGCTTGAGAGATTCTCCTTACTCATTCACCAAGTGTTCCTGGAACAGCTACTACATGCCAAGCACTGTCTTAGGAGCCAAGGGTACAGCAGTACATGGGTCATGGCATTTGCCCTTGAGGTGGACAAAGTCGGTATAGGAGAGTGACCTAAAAACAAGTAACTGCAATACATTCTAAGGCAAGATGCTTGAGGAACATAGATTTAAAAGCTGCTGATTCTGGACTCTGAACATATCTGTCTCTGCCTGTGGTAGGAGAACTGGAAGATCTCACAAGAAAAACACTTCTACATCAAAATTATTAAAATAATTAAGAGTAATGAGGAGCCCTCAGTGACTATTATTTAACTGATTTGTATTAATATCCAAGTACTATGCCAATAGTTGAATTCTCACATTTTCCCAATGAGGAAATTGTGGTTCAAAATTCAATAACCCTTTATCACAAACATTGTCTTTCCATTGAGTTTCTTCAAGAACAAAGGATAGGAGTTTGCTTCTACCAACATGGGGGACATAAAAAGATGCCAAGGATGAGTTAAAGGTTTTCATTGTCTCCAATTCTAGCCATTCCATGCCATTGGACAACAGCTGGCACTTCCCAGCTGTTTCTCCCCAGAAAAGTCTGAAGGGAGACACAGAGAAAGCAGACATGACAAAGGAAGGGAGGAAGGTACCCAGATTTCAACCACCTAGAAAGATATAGCACCTTTCTTCTGTCAAGGGCCATGTGGGTCTTTATAGCATCATCAGTGGGACATACAAAATCATAAACTTAAAAATTAGTCTGCTAAAGATCTATTTAATTTCAAGTGCCATCAGTGGTTGTCTTGGCAGAGCCAGACCAAAAGATTTTGTGGGTTTCACACAACCTGTGGTCCAGACATTCCCCAGCTCTGTAACTGTGAGACAGCATCTCTAGTTTCCCCTTCCAGCAAAATCATCTATGTTACTGTTGCCAATTATGGCATTAGTTCTGTGATGGTTGGGCCATCAACGTAGGAGTCTGGAGTGGTTGTTAAACATCTTGGTTGGCCATACCAAGACCCAATCTGTCAGTCAGATAAGTGGCATACATTCAAGGAACTGTTGAAAAAGCAAAATTGACATTTCTTAAATCTTACCATTCTCTATGGACATGGATTCATTTGGAAGCCTCTTCCACTTTTGCCTAGCCATTTTGCTCATTTGATAATAGAGTTAAGATAAACATCACATGCTAAAGAAGTTATTTTCAAAAACATATCCACATAATATTAAAGTAATTGTTCCTAGGGATAGGAGGGTAAGTAGTGGATTCAGAAAAGCCCTGGTCGTCAGAAGCCAGTTCTGCCACTAACCAGCTCTGGGGCCTTGACAGTTGCCTTGGCTTCCCTGTCTTAACTTCTTCAACTGTAAAATATAGGGCTTGAACTAGTTCAATGCTCCCCAAACACAGGTTCATAGGACAGCTGCAAATGAGTAATTTAAAAGAATTCCCCAAATCATAGAACTAGATATTTATGTATAAGTCCCAAGACTATGTTTTTTTTTTTTTTTTTAAGATTCCACAGGAGATGGGATATACAGCTGGAATTCATGAAACCCTTTTCAGTTTGGTCAGTCAATGGTTTGAGGAGAGGACAAGCTATGAAAAATGAACCTCATAAGAAACAGCTAACTTCATGTTCTCCAAAGTATAAAGACTGTATTAGAGCACAGTTTCCTAAAAGAGTAACCAAAAAGAGATGTTGCTTTCAGGATCTGGCTTCTCACTTAACCACAAATGAATAATTTCCTCTTGAATAGTACAGGCAATAGCTAGCTAATTTTGTTCTATTAAATGAGGTATTAATGGCTAAAATATTACTTTTTCAGATCACAGCCCAAACAAAAGGCAAATGTAGCAATTGAGAGTAGGGCGATTAAGTTTGGGTTTATGATCAGGATGGAGTTTTATAAAGCCAAAAGCGTTCCCAACCGATGAAGCAGGTGCCTTGATCAGTGAACGTACTTAAGAAAGAAAATTGAATTTTTAAAAAACAATTTGGAAAGGAACTTGGAAACCATATCCAAACAATACTCTGGGGCTGACATTTCAAAATGTATTTGCTCTTTATTCTAATCCCTTTGGTACTGTTATCAAAGTGAAGGCATGACATATGGAACCAAAAATATTCAGTGAGATGAAGGAGTAGTCATATGCACACGATTGGAAGAGGCCCTGGAATTACAATCTGGCCCAATCTCAGCTCACTAAAGTCTCAAAAGAGCTGTCATTTATGGAGTGCCAGTGGCAGAACTACGCTGGGCAGGCTTCTACAATCTTCGAAGAAACTCAGAACAGACCGGTGCCTAAAGAGACTATTTCATCCACAGTCTCTGAGTTGGTAAGAGAGGAAGTTAGATAGCAAAACAATTCTGTCACTTCCTACTGCTTCTGAATTTGATTCCCTTCTTATCACAAAACTCCAACACCATTTTGGTCACATCGTTGTCTGAAGATACAGTCGGGCATCAGCTGGTCCAGTGTTTTCTCTATGTTTCAGAAGTTTACAGAAGGAATTACTATGAAGCAGTTTTATGCCAAGGAGGGACTGTGAACAAAAGGATGTTTTTCCTGTTTTGTTGTCCTCTCTGTTTTTCTACTGTTGTTGTTTGCTTCTTCAGATATTCAATACAACTCCCACTGCAGCTGATTGTCTATTCTTCACGAGACATTCACCAAAGCTAGAGAAGAATGTATTTTTTATTATCTTCTCTGCAAGCTTTCATAGTGGGTTTAAAATGTGTTGTATTTACATAGTTGACCAATCCAAGTGATCAGCAGTAAGCTATTTCTATATGAAATGATCCTTGTACACTGAAACCCAAGTAAATGATAAAGAATTATTTTACATCTAGAGTAAACCCTTCGCATACTGATGAATGGCGTAGGCTGAAGGCAGAGAAACTGCTTAGAGGACTGAACAGATTACTTTAGCCTTTATGTCGACAGTTCCTGTTCCAGGAGAGGAAACAGACCACGAAAAATGGATAATTAATTCCACACAGTATGACTCACCAGCATTAAAAAATGCAGTGATTTGACATGGTATCAATCGATCAAGAACGGGCATAGAATCAACCACCAAAACTTGGGACATCCTGGCAAAGCACCCGAGCCGAGCTGATGAACTCTGGCCTCGAAGAAGCCCTCTGACTGCTGCGCTGACTCCTCTGCTCCCTGTGGATCCCATCATGGAGAGCAGCCTGGGGTGAAAATCAGCACCAGACGGTCCCACAAAGGAGAAGCTGGAGTTGGTTGCAAGTATCTTGAAATCTCACGTCTTCGCAGCCTTCCTGGGGATGACGCCTGCTGCCTCCCTCCAGAGCCCCACTCAGGAGGTCTGGAAGCCCTTCCCCAGTGTGCTATCCAAGGAGCAGGAGTGGAAGCAGGAAGCACCCAGGATAGCTCGGCTTTGCCTGCCTGGGGAACCCAAGCCTTTCTTGGAAGATGAAGCTGTGAGCTCTGCTCCCGCCGGCAGCAGCAGAGCGCCTCCTCCTGGGGCAGGCCATGGGACAGGTCTCCGATGCCAGTTCCCTTTGTTTCCACAAAGCTACTTAATGAGATTTTTCATGCATAAAATTAATTTTTGCCCTCTTCTATCAGCTTTTACCACTAAAGGATTTACTTACAATTTTGTCAGATTTTATTTATATGTGCAATAAAGGGAGCCTAAGCCATAATGAAGGCTGTTATGGGCAATGATGGACGATACAAAGGGAGGCTAGGAGCAGGCAGCCAGCCAGGCTCCCTTTGGATGCCAGGATGCATTATGCAGGAGGTACCCCCTGCGGAAATCCACAAGGCCCTCCTAACCCATAGCGGCAGCTCAAGCTGGATCCTAATTTGTTGCTGGGGGAGAGTGGGAGGCACGGGGCTATTAATAAACAGTGTGAATAATTGGGCTTTTGGGGAATTTGGCTGTTTTCTCACATGCTAGGTTTTTCTCCAACCCTTCTCCCACGTATCCTGCTCCACGTCTCCTTGCCAGCAGGTCACTGCATTGATTGCCCACAGGGAAGCTCTCTGGAGTGGCAATGGGAGCAGAACTGTACAACATGCTTGTTGGTAATAGAGGCTCTCATTCCCTGAACACTCCCCGAGGCCAGACTCTGTGCCAAGCATTGTGCTGCAAGAATTCATGTAATTGTCAAAACCGCTGTGCTCAGTCCCACTTTAAGGGAAACTAAGGCTCAGAGGAATTCCACCGCTGCCTAGGGTCCCATCCCAGTCCTTACAGAATTAAACCTATGCCAGGTGTCCACAATGAAAAGAAAGTGCTGAAAAGTCCTAAAAAGACTCCTCATGTGGTGAAAATTATAATTAGCAATGCAGGATGATGAGGACTGTGGTAGAGAAGGTATTGTGAGTGTTCAGAGGAGGATCACCTAGCCAACAGGTGTGGGTCATGAGGAGAGGCCTTCACCCCTTCACCAGAGTAAACATCAGGAAAAAGAATTAATTCCCAGAAGAGCAAGTGTTTGTGCTGAGCCTTGAAGGGTGAGTAGAAATCAGCTATGCCAATGAGAGAACAGTGTTGCAGTGGAAAGAGGAGGCACTGACGGCCACGCACGGTGAGAAGACAGGCTGCGAGACAAGGGTCAGCATACTCATCCCTCAGGCGAGTTTCCAGGCATTACTATGTGCAATTTTTAGGTCTCCAATATATGTAATTATTCTCTTTCTAAATGCAGCTCTTTGCCTTGGACTCTCATTCCGAAAACTCTTCTTAGAACTGTCTGCAAAGTCTCTTTAGTGGGAAAGCAGCCAGAAATTTTGTGATATACCGTTCTACAAAACAGGGAGAAAGAATAGGAGGGGCGGGAGAATCTGGGATCCAGGGATATCTCAGCCACCCCCAGGTGCTCCAAGGAGGGGCCTAAGGCTCAGTGAAATCAAAGATGGATTCTCAACAGAAAGGCTCAGGGGAGGAAAAAACAGAGGAGGAGCTTCAACAAAGCATCACCACCCCCACCCACCCAGCAACACGGAGCCCAGGCATTGAATGAGCAGTGGAAATAGAAAGGTTGAGGAGTTTGGAAAAGACAACTTTGCCCTCACTTGTTAAGAAGAAGGGAGAGAAGGTAACGCAGTGTATATAGATGAGAGGTCAAGGCCATAAAGGTGGAAGAAGTATTTCATTGCACCATCAACAAACAGCAGGTTCATTTTCCCCTCCATGAAGTACCTTGTTTCAATAGGAAAGTCAGGAGTGATGAGATGAGATGGGGTTATGTAAAAAAGACCTGATACAAACAAGAACAACAAAACATCAAACAACTTTGTGTGACTCACATGCAGAGAGCAAGTGTTTTCCTGGAAGAAAGCCAGGGAGAGACTCACCGGCAGGGCCGTGAGCTTTTCTTTGGCACTCCCCTCAGGACATGAATAGTTTCTTCTGATTCCTATTGTGATGGCCATCCTTTGTATAATATTTTAAAAGTACACAAAAGCACACAAAAAAATAAAAAAAAATCCCTATCCTAAGGAAAAGCTTTAACATTTTAACTCTCACAGATCAAAGATTTAAAAAAAAAAAAAAAAGAGGAAAGAAAGAGGTGGCAAAAATCTATGAGGACTTTGGCTCTTAAATGAAGTGGCAAATAATTTAGTGACATGAAGCATCACCTCTCTTAATGAGTACTTACAGAATCACATAAATACTTCTCAGACACTTCATCACTAGAATTAAAACTAATTGACACAGAATATTTTGATGTGGTAGCATTTTACATCAAATTATCAAGATGATTTCATGACCAAGTGTCAGACCTGGTGGAGGTCCCTGCCACATACCATCTGGGGATCTGACTCCCCTGCCTTTATTCCACCCATTATTTCTTTGCTTTTGGCCAGCCCTATTGTTGATGAAGGTGATACTACTGACTTGATGGGGCTCAGGGACAGGTTAAAGGTCAAGCAAAGGATGAGGTGAAGGGCCAAGAAGGATTTTTAGACAAAGAAAAATTTCACAGAAAGCTTCTCCTTTGCAACCCCCTTGTACATGTGGATCTGAGACCTGGGCAGAACAAGCTGATTCCTAGATCCACTAGACTAGAAACCTAGGCCTGGACCCTGGGTTTCCATGGAACCCCCAAAGCATCAGTGCCACTGTTTCCCCCATTAGTGGACACAAGTGCTAACCATCTCAACACCCATCAGACTTCCTATTTTCAACTGGTATCAATATTATTTAGAATCAAGTAGATTAATGTGAAGCCACAGTAATCTAGATTTCCTAGAGAGATATAAGCACAGTTGTTCTTTGAGAAGAACTCTGCTGTCTACCACCCCATGAATTATGAGTCCACTGCAAGGAAGCTTATGTGGGATACCCAATGATGTAATATAAAAATATCATACCAGCAATGTCATGTAAAATGGTTACAAATAATGTACTACAAAGAGTTACATGAAATTCAAAAGATTCCATTTTCTGAGGGCACCAGTTTTACAGATTTCTAGGTAATGCATCATCCTTCGGAGAATATTTTGAATTCTTAGAAAAAGGAGAGTAAAACAACTTAATCTCTTATCTACTCAGGAATTATAAAAGTATCTCTGGCTGAAAAATACATAAATAGTTAATAAGTTATTGCCATAATCAATTCTGCTCTACCATGATGATACTACAGAGTTGGCAATTTTTAAAGAAAGGGAATTTATTTCTTATACCTTTGAGGGATGGAAAGTCCAAAATCATTAAATGTTGACATGCAGCAAGGATCTTCCTGCTGTGTCAAGACATGGTGGAAGAGCAGGAACAGAATGAGAGAGAATGAAAGAGGGTCAAACTCCTTTTTTAGGTACTCTCGTCCATGAAAACCAACACACTCCTGTGATAATGGCATCAATTCATTCACAGAGATGGTGCCACAGCACCTAAAACATTTACCATCACCCCAGGCTCTCAACACCGCTGCGTTAAGCACCGAATTTCCAACACATGAATTTTGGAGCACACTTTCAAGCTATAGCAGTTGTTAATTATATGATGGCAATTACAACATGTGTGTACATGTTGGAAGTAATTGCCCTAAACATTCTCAAGAACTCAATAACCCAACAATACTGAACTGTGCATCCTACTTGCCCACGTCCTCTTTATTTATTCATTTGTTATTCATCTACCTATTCACATACCCATTTAGCCACGCATTAAGTATTTATTGATCATCTGACATGGCCATGCTAATTTCTCAAGTTAATAAGGAAAAGATATTTCTTTGATAAGACCAAAATTTGATAGAGAAAACTAATATGAGTCAATAACAACAGCTAACACTCATTGTATGATTACGATGTGTAAGGCATTATACAGAGTGTCATGTAATATTTTTTGAAGATGTATTTGTTTATTTGATATGTGGAGTCTCAGACAGAGAGAAAAAGACAGACAGACAGAGAGAGAGAGAGAGAGAGAGAGAGAATCTTCCATCTGCTAGTTCATTCCCCAGATGTCTACAACGACCAAAGCTGGACCAAGCAGAAGCCAGGAGCCAGTAGCTTCCCCTGGGCCCTCCATGTGGTTGTAGCAGCCCAAGTACTCAGCTCTACTCCAATGCCTTCCCAGAAGCATCCACAGGGAACTGGATCAGAAGGGGAGCTGCCAGGACCCAAACCGCAGCTCATATGGGAAGCCGGCATTGTAAGCAGTGACCTTATCCCATTTGCCACAGCTCAGGCCTGGTCTTACACATTTTTACTCATTTACCCCTCATATAAAACCTATTAGGTATGTAATACTAACACCAATTCAGAAATGAGGATACTGAGGCACATGGAGGTTAGTTTGCTCAAAATTACAAAGACAAAATTATGGGTGAGCTGGAGGGTCTTCACCTGGAACCCCTGGCCTTTTTAGTATGCAGCTACAATAAGTTATTCTTTGGGCACCTTAAGGAGGATTCATTAATTCCCAAATGAATGGCCATCCTGTGTCTCAAGGACTGAGATGAGAACTCAGTAACCCATCAAGGTGGTTTACGAGTCATGAGCTGTGGGGAGAGAACATCCAGGCCTGTGTGTGGGAAATAAGACAAGACCCCAGGCTGGCCGCTGGGAACAGACATGCCCAGAAATGGTTCTGACTCAGAATTCTCCTTGCCAAAGGATGAGTCTGAACTGTTTGACCAGCCAACAGATGATATGCAACAGAAAAAAACAAATCCTTCCAGGAAGAAGCTTCCTTCCCCGTTGCCAGGATTTGAAGTGGGCAGAGTGAGGGCAACATGTGAACTAGCTGTGTGGTCATGTGCTCTGTTGAGCATCCAGCCCATATACCACATCATCCTGCTTACTTCTTTGAAGTCAGAGCAAGCCTTAAGAAAATAAGAAACATATATATTTTTAAAGTTTTTGTCTGTGGGGCCTACTTTTTTAATCCAGAGGCTCAACTTAAGAAGTTAAAAAAAATCCAGAAAATTCACTCTTGTGCATATGAAGTATTAGATGCAATTGATATTTTCTACACAGCAGGCTTAATTTTCTGGGCTTCTAGATGTATCTGCCTTTTGCTATTTAATTTTCCCACTATAGCAGAAGTATCTATTTTTTATCTTATTTTTTTTATTTTTAATCCCCCAGCACGTCATCAGTCTACCTGTTTTTGTTTTCAGTAAAATGCAAATAGTGTATATATTTAGAATAACTTAGTAAATAATTTATAGGCTACACATTAAATTATTTATTCACTCCAGGCATACATATTTAGAATATGAACATAAATATTTTATAGTCTGTACCATTGCCAGCAAAAATTAAATCAGTGTGTGTGCAGTTCTGGGTTATAACATACAAATATCCCACATCATCAGTGGTCTGGAAGCAATCACACAGCATCATGCACTTCAAAAGTTGTCACATTTGCAGGATTTTCCCAAAAGTACAGTCTTTGAGTCTGTTTCAGTCTCTTTTTCTCCAAATCTTGCCTTCTGGCTCTCAGCAGTCCTCTTTTCTGCTTGTCTGGGAGGCAGGCCTTTATGAATCACCTGTCTATCGAACACTGAGCAGCTACAGAGCTTGCCAGGAGCTGTGAATGAATCCTGGAGTAATAGTAACTGCAGGCCTGTCTGGTTTCTTTCTGGCTAAGCTGCACAGGAGCTCCCATATATAATCCACAAACAAATAATCACTAAAAGAAAATCAGAACAATCTTTGAAAAGTGATAGACCCTGAACAAAGTACACGGCTGCCATTTACTCTGAGATTTTGTAAAAGCTGAGTTGAGACGCAGAAGGGGAAGCATTTGTGACCCTGGACACGGGCTTCTCCTGCACCACGGTGAACTCACCACCCAGCAGCAGCAGACACTGTTGTCGTGCCAAAAAAGAAGACAACTAGAGAAGGGCTAAGAAGCGAAAGCCACAATGATTGGAGAACCCAGAGAAGCATCTCTTGATATTCAATATTTATAATATTTAGGCTGTGAAGCATAGGATAGAAGCACTAGAAATTGAAATTATATAAAACAATAAAACTGTGAACAAGTAGAATATAAGCTTACTTTAGGACAGACTTTTGAGGCCTTACTCTTTGAAACTCTGGTGAGACTACTCTAACTGCTTGCAAATATTTTAAAAATATATAGACACCATTTTCTTTCTTTTTTTTATTTGATAGATAGAGAGAGAGACAGAGAGAAAGGTCTTCCTTCCATTAGTTCACCCCTCAAATGGCGGTTACGGCCAGCACACTGTGCTGATCCAAAGCCAGGAGCCAGGTGCTTCCTCCTGGCCTCCCATGCGGGTGCAGGGCCCAAGCACTTGGGCCATCCTCCACTGCACTCCCAGGCCACAGCGGAGAGCTGGACTGGAAGAGGGGCAACCGGGACTAGAACCTGGTACCCATATGGGATGCCAGAGCCACCGGCAGAGGATTAACCAAGTGAGCCACGGCGCAGGCCCAATACCATTTTCTAAGGTGCATTCACATTCAAGTATTTGACATATATTGCATAACATAATCTTCACAAAATTATTGCATTTATTTTTTAAATTATTTATTTATTTATTTGAAAGGCAGAGTTACAGAGAGGCAGAGGCAGAGAGAGAGGTCTTCCATAGCCACAATAGGCAGAGCTGCACCGATCAGAAGCCAAGAGCCAGGAGTTTTTCCTGGGTCTCTGACGCGGATGCAGGGATACACGGAGTTGGGCCATCTTCCACTGCTTTCCCAGGCCATAGCTGAGAGCTGAACTGGAAGTGGAACAGCCTAGGCCCAAACAGGAACCCTTATAGGATGCCGGCACTGCAGGAGGTGGCTTTACCTGCTATGCCACAGTGCCAGGCCCTATACCTGTGGCGCTGGCACTCGGGTTCTAGTCCCGGTTGGGGCACCGGTTCTGTCCTGGTTGCTCCTCTTCCAGTCCAGCTCTCTGCTGTGGCCCGGGAAGGCAGTAGAGGATGGCCCAAGTGCTTGGGCCCTGCACCCACATGGAAGACCAGAAGAAAGCACCTGGCAGTGCGCCAGCCGTGGTGGCCATTTGGGGAGTGAACCAACGAAAGAAGACCTTTCTCTCTCTCTCTCTCTCTCTCTCTCTCTCTCTCTCTCTCTCTCTCTCGCTGTCTAATTCTGCCTGTCAAAAAAAATTATTCCAAAAGGTAGACCAATAGGTGAAAGACCCCCAGCAGCTCAAGCTCCAATGTCCCGACTTGCGTTCACCATCTACACAGTTTCCTGATATCATTTGTATCACTCGGTGGCAAGAAATTAAGAGATCATTTCCTCCCTTTCCCTGCTCATCCTCTAAAAAAAGTTGTACTGAGGAGAAGTTAGGGAATGCAACATGTTTTGGGCAGCAGTAGTACTGTTTACAGCCAACCTTGAAGATTTTGTCTTTAGCAAACATCTTCCTGAAAGGAGATTCATGACCATCGAGAAACACAGTTTAACTGCTAAGAATAAATGCGAGCATAGCGATGAGAGAGGCCAACAGGAGTGAGAAGGTCTAGTGATGGGATTGTCAACCCCGGGTCCAAGGGGTTAGTCTGCATCTTGGAACCAAGAGGACAGGTAAGAGAAATGCTTGGTGTTTTTGCTAGTGGGTTCCCAAAGAGCAAACATGTGACTTTATTTATCCTTTGAATTGCATGTTTGTTTTTAACTTCAGAAATTCTATTTTTATGCATAGTATTCGTTTCCTTTTCTTTTGAGCTTATTTTTCCATCTGTTTTCTAACCAAATATTTAAGATGAAATTTTTATAAATTTCACTTGTCAGGGCTGGTGTTGTGGCATAGCAGGTAAAAGCCACCGCCTGCAGTGCCGGCATCCCATATAGGCACCGGTTCAAATCCCGGCTGCTCCACTTCCAATCCAGCTCTCTGCAATGGCCTGGGAAAGCAGTAGTGGCTCAAGTGCTTGGACCCCTGAGACTGCGTGGGAGATCTGGGGGAAGCTCCTGGATCCTGGCTTTAGATTAAGCCAGCTCTGGTCATTTTGGCCTTTTGGGGAGTGAACCAGCAAATGGAAGACCTCTCTCTCTGCCTATGCCTTTCTGTAACTCTGCCTTTCAAATAAATAAACAAACCTTAAAAAAAAATTCGCCTAGCCTCCATTTATATCCCATAGTTAACTTTTATCAGTATTACCTGTTTTTGAAAATAGGCCTCTGCCATTATTGGGTGAACATGTGCTCATATGTCTGTTATTTCAAATTTGTTAGTTGTGCTGTTAAAACTACTATATTCTCCAAATAGATTTTGTCTGCTTGTTCTATCAGTTTGTGTGAGAAGTATCTTAAAAATATCTCAATTACATTATGGAACTGTCAAATTTTCCTAGTAGTTCTGTCCCTTTAGGGTTTAAAAAATATGAAGCCACACTTAAAAAGGCATAAAACTTTTAAATTGTAATATATTCCTGGTGAATTAAACCTTTTATCATTATAAATAGTCACTTTGCCTCAATTAATGACTTTTTCATCACAGTCCATTTGGTCTGTAATTAGTAAGTTCCCAAACTGTCTTTTTTTTTTTTTTGACAGGCAGAGTGGACAGTGAGAGAGAGAGACAGAGAGAAAGGTCTTCCTTTGCCGTTGGTTCACCCTCCAATGGCTGCCGCGGACGGCGCGCTGCGGTCGGTGCACTGCGCTCATCCGATGGCAGGAGCCAGGTGCTAGGTGCTTTTTCCTGGTCTCCCATGGGGTGCAGGGCCCAAGCACTTGGGCCATCCTCCACTGCACTCCTGGGCCACAGCAGAGGGCTGGCCTGGAAGAGGGGCAACCGGGACAGAATCTGGTGCCCCGACCGGGACTAGAACCCGGTGTGCCGGCGCTGCAAGGCGGAGGATTAGCCTGTTGAGCCATGGCGCCTGCCCAGACTGTCTTTTAATTGTGCTTTCATATTATACCTAGCTATTTTATGTGTTTCAGTGGGAAATTCATTCCAGTTATGTAGCCCACAACATTGTAAATTCAGAATTTTGTGATTTTACTTATTGACTTTTACTCTAGTGTCGTTTCTTGGACTCATTCTTATTCATGTTTTCCTGAAATTTTTTGGCTACAATGTCATTACTTCAAAACTATCCCAGTGAAGTTTTTAATGGAACCCTTCTTCATCTGGGTGATTAGCATCTGTGACCTATACCTCCGAGGTTAGAATGCTAAGAAATATTTGCAATGACTACAATACACACACATCAGCAAAACCTGTTTTTTTCATTCCAATGAGTGAAGAATATTTCTTGTCCATATTTTACTTAAGGACATTTCTACTGTTTTCATTAAACTTAGTAGAAACATCTTAAACTGTACTCTAATATCCTGAAATCCCTAAGTCATTAATCATTGGTGCCAAAATAAAAACAAAACTGTGTGCCAAGCAAAGAGGTGCAGCCAAGACAGGAATCAGAGGCGTGAACTGAGCTCCCCAGAGAACAGCCTCCTTTGACTTTTGCCTTCCTCTCCTGGCACCTGCCATGGGTGTCTCTGCTGTGCCTAGACCAGAACTCAGCCCAGCATGGTGAAGACCCTGCTGCTGTGAGAGCTTGAATCCTCACTTCCCACCTCCCTTTTCTTTCATTTGTTCCTTAGCTGTTCTGTATTTTCTGTTTCCTTTATGATATGGAAAATAGCAGTACTCACAAAGATGTTCAAAAGAACTGTGAAAAAAAATGAGAGTTTCTAGAAATAGGAAGTAGCAAGTTCTAGCTCACAAATTGGTGTGGGAGCAAATTGATTCTTTGTTATAGCTCCTGATCCCCTCTTCCAAGGGATACATCATTGAGATTCCAAGTCCTACGACACATTTAGCTTGCTTTCTAGCTCATGTTTTAACTCTGATTAATTTTTATTAGGTACACAAACATTTATTCAAGCACACACCTGCACATGCATAACCTTTACTGCCTGGCAAAACAGAAGTTGAAATGCAAGGAACATTGGTCCTA
This sequence comes from Sylvilagus floridanus, assembly GCA_949820135.1. Lineage (NCBI taxonomy): Eukaryota > Metazoa > Chordata > Mammalia > Lagomorpha > Leporidae > Sylvilagus > Sylvilagus floridanus. The sequence goes on along the minus strand of OX463246.1, from coordinate 31,814,299 downwards.
CTGAAAGGAGACTTCAAAAGTTATAAAAACACACACACACACAAACTGCAATAAATATTACCAATATAAATTACAAATTTGAGAGTGATACAATTGGATCATTAAAAAAAAAGATAAGGGGCTGGCGTTGTGGCATTACAACACCACCTGTGACTTCGGCAACCCATATGGACGCTGGTTTGAGTCCCAGCTACTCCACTTCCTATCCAGCTCCCTGCTAATGCATCTGAGAAAGGCAGAAGATGGCCCAAGTGCTTGGTCCTCTGCCACACACAGGAGAGACCTGAATGGGGCTCCTGGCACCTGGCTTCAGCCTAGCCCAGCACCGGCCATGGATGCCATCTGGGGGCATAAACCAGATGGATGGAAGATCTGGATCTTTCCCTACCACCCCCAGAACTCTGACTTTCAAATTAACCTTTAAAAAATTAATACTATAACTAGTACTCCAACAGTATTTTTCACTTTGTGTTGCTATGTGAGGGCAAACTGTTGAAATCTTTACTTAATATATAGTAAACTGATCTTCTGTATATAAAGAGAATTGAAAATGAATCTTGATGTGAAGCAAGGGGAGAGGGAGTGGGAAAGGGGAGGGTTGCGGGTGGGAGGGAAGTTATGGGGGGGGGAAGCCATTGTAATCTATAAGCTGTATTTTGGAAATTTATATTCTTTAAATAAAAGCGTTATAAAAAAAACAAAAAAAAATTAAATAAATATATAATAAGGGGCCAGATGTGTGGCATTGTGTTTAGGCTGCCATTTGCAATGCTGGCAGTCCTGGCAACTCTGCTTCCAAACCAGCTTCTTGCTAATGTGCCTGGTAAGGCAGTGGAGGAGAAAGATGGAATTCCTGGCTCCTGGCTTCAGCTGGCTCAAACCTGGTTATTAAACTATTTAGAGAGTGAACCAGTTGATGGAAGACTGAATCAGTCTCTCTCTCTCTCTCTCTCTCTCTCTCTCTCTCTTTCTCTGTCTTTCAAATAAATAAATATTTTTTCAAAAGAAAAAATAGGGGCCAGCACTGTAACACAGTAGGTTAAGCCTCTGCTTGCGGAGCCAGCATCCCGTATGGGTGCTGATTCTGGTTCCGGCTGCTCCTTTTCTAATCTGGCTCTCTGCTGTGGCCTGGGAAAGCAGTAGATGTCCCAAGCACTTGGACCCCTGCACCTGCGTGGGAGACCTGGAAGAGGCTTCTGGCTCCTGGCTTTGGATCCACAAAGCCCGGCAGTTGAAGCCATCTTGGGAGTAAACCAGTGGATGGAAGACCTTTCTCTCTGTCTCTCCCTCTCACTGTGTGTAACTCTACCTCTCAAATAAATAAATAAAATCTTAAAGGAGAGAGAGAGAGAGAGAGAGAGAAGAGAAAATAAAATGCCATTGAGCTCTGTATAGAAATACAGTTCATGGAAAATGCATGTTATAAAAACAAACTATGCTGGCGCTGCGGCTCACTTGGCTAATCCTCTGCCTGAGGTGCTGGCACCCTGGGTTCTAGTCCCAGTTGGGGCGCCGGATTCTGTCCCGGTTGCTCCTCTTCTAGTCCAGCTCTCTGCTGTGGCCCAAGTCCTTGGGCCCTGCACCCACATGGGAGACCAGAAGGAAGCACCTGGCTCCTGGCTTCTGATTGGCACAGCACCAGTCGTAGCTGCCATTTGCAGGGTGAACCAATGGAAGGAAGACCTTTCTCTCTGTCTCTCTCTCTCACTGTCTAACTCTGGCTGTCAAAAAACAAAAAAACAAAAAACAAAAACAAAAACAAAACTATGAATGGATTTCAAAAGGTTTTATATCAAAATAAACTGATACAGTAAAATCTACTACTTTATCAGAGAGAAAGATCTCATCATCTGATTCATTCCTCAGATACTCAGAATGGCCAGGGCGGCCCAGGAACCCAAAGGCCAGGAATTCAATTCAGGTCTTCCATGAGGATGGCAGGGATCCCACTACTTAAGCCATCCTCTCCTGCCTCCCATCATGCACATTAGCAAGAAGCTGGAAATGGGAGCAGAGCCAACATCTGAATCCAGGTATTTTGATACAGGATGCTGACATCTCAAAGCCACCTTCTCAGGTGGGTTAAACCCCCTGCCCCTAAACTTATCTTTTAATTTCAGTTTTTCTCGACTTTTTAAAGTACTGCTTTAAAGTAACACCGATTTTCCTTGCATTTCAACTTTGACTTTTTACAAGGCAGTAAGAGTCTGTATGTAACTACATCAATTAAAGCAATGTAAACACTGTTTCCACTTTTATCTAATGAACATCAACATGTTTTAGAAGGAAAATAACTACCTTGTATCACCTGTAGATCCAGATGAAAGAAAACAGATTTTAGGCTGTCCATCTAAAAGGAACAATCCTCAACAGCTTCCAGTGTAGAACCTCTTATTCCAAACCGAGGCATTCAGCAAGAGGCCTCTTTATAAATGGGTTCTGCTCACTGTGACTGAAGGTAATTATCCCAGTGGGGAGAGACTGACAACTCTGTTAACCACAGAGAGAAAACGGGACCTATTTTCATCCTGGGGATGGTCTGATTATAAAAAAAAAAAAATTACCTAGATTAAAGCAAACTATGAACAAAAATTCTTTGGGCTTTTTGATGACATAGAATTCCAAATGGACTACTTACTAATGAACTGCAGTCTGGAACCTGGACTCTTCTTAGGACAGATATTCATCAAACATAAAGCAAGTTATGTACTTAGAATAAAGCATTGTGACTTGGAATCAAGCAGAGTTGAAAATTTATTTCCTCATTAAAACAAAATGACATGATAAGAGTTGGTGGTCCTGAACAAGGTTTGCCACCTAGTTTTATGGAAATTATTACCATTAGCATTCTATTTTAAAAACATTAAATAGTATATACAAAGGAGGCAAAGTTTTCTAGTGTATGTATAAATCAAAAATGCAGGAAAACTCAGTAGCCAATTAAAATTAATTTAACAGAATATCATTTATCATGAGGTAAATGAGATCTTATCCTCATTTTCCATGGTCTTTGTTTTATTTTTACTGCCTCCATTCAGAAACCCTCAGAATCTTTAATAAAGATGAAGGAATGGAACCTGTAGTGATGGGGCCAGCATCGTGGTGTAGCTGGTTAAACCACCGCCTGTCATGCTAGCATCCCACATTGGAGCACATGTTCCAATCCCAACAGTTTCAATTCTGATCTGGTTCCCTGTTAATGTGTCCTTGTTAATCCACACAGGAAACTGGAGGGAGTTCCCGGCTCCTAGCTTCAGCCTGGTCCATCCCTGGCATTATCAGTCATTTAGGGATTGTGCCAGCAGATGGAATATCTCTCTCTCACTTTACCTGTCAAATAAATCAATACATCCTTTTAAATTTTTATTTTTAATTAGTTTTAACAGATTCAATGTGATATGTAGATACAATTCTAAGAACATAATGATATTCCATTCATCCCCTCTTTCCTCCATCCCCCTCTTCCTCCCACCCTCCTTCCTTCTTCCTTTCTGTTTTTTTTTTTTAATGTATTTTAAATTTACATTACAGTAAAAAGGCTTAATACTTCACCGAATGAAAGTATAACATGTAAAGGGCAAAAAGATCCCAGTTTAGTGGGAATATAGACAACAGTTATAAACAATAACTGAACGGAAAAAACTAATCCATAGTGGAAAATTCTTGTAGTCAGCTTTGAAAGTGTCTGGGAACCGGCACTGTGGCGTAGTGGGTTGAACCAACACCTGCAGCACCAGCATCCTGCATGGTGGCTGGCTCGTCTGGGATGCTCCACTTCTAATCCAGCTCCCTGCTAATGTGCCTGGGAAAGTAGTAGAAGATGGCCCAAGTGCTTGAGCCCCTGCACCCACATGGGAGACCTGGATAAAACTCCTGGCTCCTGGCTTCAGCTTTCCCTAGCCCTGGTCATTGTGGCCATTTAGGGTGTGAACCAGGAGATTGAAATCTGTCTCTCCCTCTAAATATATAATTTTTCCATTTAAATAAAATAAATAAATCTAGAAGAGAGAGGAGAGGAGAGGAGAGGAGAGGAGAGGAGAGGAGAGGAGAGGAGAGGAGAGGAGAGGAAGGAATAAAAGAAGAAAGGAAAGAGAAAGATGATATGTTTGTCCACATTGAGTCATCAAATACTTCTTTAATGTTGCATGTTTTATTTTCATTGTGACACCTTTCCCCATCTTACACTTACATACAACAAACACAGAGATTTGAAGATAAAAGTTATTGGTCGTTTTGCTGCTTTAGAAATAAAATCTAGCTGCTTTCTTCAGTTTCTGTTTCATCGTCGTTAGCAGTGATGGCTTATGCTCAAATAAGATAAACCTGTCTTCCAATGTAATAGCTTATGGGGCAAGCATTGTGGCTCAGCTGCCTCATGGGACACCTTCATCCTACGCCAGAGTGCAGGTTCAAGTCCTAGCTATTCCATTTCCAACCCAGCTTCCTGCTAATGTGCCTGGAAAAGCAGTGGTGGGAGGCCCCAAGTACTTGGGTCCCTGGCACTCATGTGGTAGACTTGATTGGAGTTCATGGCTCCTGGATCCAGCCTGGCCCAGGTCCTTGCTGTTGCAGATGTTTGGGGAGTGAACCAGTGGATGGAGCCCTCTCTCTCTCTCCTTTCCTCTGATACTCTGCCTTTTAACTAAGTAAATAAATCTTTATAAATATATATACATATATGTATGTATATACACACATATATATGAGAGACTCCACTATTATCTTTAATTGTTTCATTAGAAAGAAAGTCCTCAACAAAGGATTCCACTCATGCCGGCAAATTAAGTCTGTCTTTTCTCTTTTTACAGTTGTGCTCCAATAAAGCGACAACAAAATTCATAAGAGTGCTATTTAATTTTTAATCATGTTATCAAGGGTATATTACCATGAGAAAATAATTTTTTTCCATCAAAATATATGACAATTAAACAGCTAAATTATACAGTTCTATCATTTAAAACAGTAAGCAGTACCTTAGAAGAAATGAAATCACAAAAACAAAAAATGTCCAAAAATGTGGGAGGCCTATGTACGATCATGTCCCTGTAACTTGGTGCTTCCTACTTCCCATGCCCTTGAAGTGGGCTGAGTTGGGTAATGTCTAAGGTCTCTCTGATTCTACAGTGCTGTGACTCTAACCCACTTATTTAATATCTCCATGAAGTAAACCAAAATATTTGTGTGATTCCCGAAGAATTAGCTTCCTCTTTGCAATATATCATGTTTTTCCCTTCTCTTGTCACACTTTCCGAACCTCAGCAACTGGAAGATGTGTTTTCTTTCCCGTGGTTTGCAGCAATCGTCTCTTGCCTTGTGTTGGCTCCAATGAGAGCCCATCAACAAGACATTACTTAGCAGAAAGAAGATTTAGACTGAGCCTAGGACTGGTCATTGGCTGAAGCTGTAGAGGGGCGCTGGCTTCATACCTGTGCTCCTGCCTCCCTAGTCTAAGAATACTATTGCAGAAAGAGCATTGAATTCACATCTAATGACTGGAAGCTGAGCTAGAGAAATGGATCTAACCCTTGTGCGCCATCATTCTTCTTTGTAAAATGAGGGCAATTGCAATAATTGATGAGACCATGTGAAAGTTCCTGGCACAGGACTGCACTGTGGGCACTCGTCAAACTCGAGTGGAATCTGGATCTGACACTGGCACCGTTGATCGAGTACTCAAATCATGCACAGTGCTCATAGGCATGGAGTGTGTATATTTGTTCAATTCTTCTTCTTCAGTTGCTACCCATGAATGATGTTAGAGTTCACAGGGATTTTCAACAAGAGTCCCATAAAACAATAATCTATGTCCCAGGGAGACTAATCTTCTCCTCAGGACTTGTAACAGAGAGGATACCATAAGCATTAGCTGAGCAATCACCTTGTTTAAGGTCATATATTTAAGGTCATGTCAGCTGCTTACATTTAAAAATGGGTAAGGATTTTTTAGTTTGGAGTCTGTGAGAGAGGAAGGATGTGTTTCTGAAATAGGTTAAGAAAATGTGCTAATAGATTGTTCTATCCTTTGGAGGGTAAGTGCTGATTAGCATCCATCGATGGAGACTGAGCTCTGAATGAGAGCCAACGGAATGGGGCTGTGTCCAAGGAGTGGTGTTTGTCAATGTCAGGGTGATTTTCAGGTCAAAAATCAATACATGTAAATTTCCAAACTGGAGTTTTGAGGCTAGGCCTCTCAAGCCTACGCCTTTCTAGTTTGACCTTGTGTCTCCTACGCAGGTATGGGGACCCAAGGACCTGTGCCATCTTCCACTGCTCTCCCAGACCGGAAGTGCAGCATCCAGGCCTAGAACAGGCACCCACATGGGACGCCACCTGCACTACAGGCAGTGGCCTCACCCACTATGCCACAGCGCTCCGCCCCTGCAACCACCCACCTCGCCTCTATTTTCAAACACAGCAATGGCCATGCCACTGCAGAATCCTGGTATTTGTTTTGTTGTTGGTACATATACACATTAAAATGTCAGTTCTTCTGTGTGTATTTACAAGTGTGCTTAAAAAAATATTCAGGGAAAATGGAACTAAAATACAAATTTATTTTTGTGTAATCCACAAACACAAGGAGTGTTCAAGAGTTCATGAAAAATAATGTGTATTATTTTAAGAAACTGCATTCAATTCAAAATTGTTTTGCATCTAAATAAATTTCTTTTAATTCCAATTTGTCACAAACTTTTTGAAGTATTCTCTTATATTGGAGTATCTGCTTATTTATATATGTAAGTGTGTATACACACAATTGAAAATATTTTTAATAGGATTATAAAATGTGTTGCTAATAGTCAACAGCCTTGAAATAAATAGGTGTATTTTTAATTTATACTTTTATGTATTTTACATAATTTCAATATTGTGTAAGAATTATTTCTAGAGTCACACAATACAACAAAATATATTAAATTATTTTAAAAGGAAAGTTGCCTCACTGTGGCTGCATGCAAATCTCTACTTCACCCACAGGTAACTGTGAAATTCTGTATTTACCAATATTTGTACATAAAGATTTTCAGAATTGCTCTAAAACTGATCAAAGAGGTAAGCGTTCTACATTTGTTTGTTATGACTACCATAACAAATTACCACAAACTTAGCAAATTTAACAGCATAAATTCATTATCTTCCAGTTTTGAAAGTCTTTTAACAACCCAGTGTCGCTGGGTGTTCACAGGCTGCATTACTTTCTTAGATGTGAAGGGAAGAATCTTTTAATTTTCCACATTCTACTGTTTGATCCTGCCAGGAAGGTTTCTGCTTTTGAGGACTCCATTATTAGACAGGATCCACCCACAAATTCAGGATAACTCCTCATCTCAAGGTTTCAAGTTCCCTTATTCTCAGCACAACTACAATTGTTCTGTCATTCGACATGGTCACAAGTTTGGGCAACTGGGATATGAACATCTTTAGGGGACAGTTATTCTCCCTATTGTACCTTGAATGTAAAAACTCTTTCTAATAACATAATTCTTGATGAAAGTGTTTCTTAATTGCTCTATAATTAATACAGGACTTTTGAAAATCCATATGAGACAAATAACACTGCATAAATCAAGTAAACAATTGTTTCAATTCTAACTGCCCAATTTTCTGTGTTTATCTGCTATTTATATTTTTTCTTCTTGAGGTATTAATTGGCTCATTCCTGTGAGAATGATGCCTTTATGCTAAATATCTTAGGTAATATAAGTGGCAGGGTTTGATTGCTTTGGAAATCTTCCATTTTGAACTTTTGTTAAGTATCATCATATTATGCAAGAAACCAGAGAGTGCAGGGAGATTCGAAGTATCAGTAAATTGTGAGACCCAAATGTTCAGGGCACCCTCCCCCTCCCCCCATAAAAACAGACACCTCTGCATGTAAAGAGAAATGTAAATGTAATGTAAATGTGAAAATGTGAAAAAAAAATCATTGTGTTCAAATTGAGGTTGGAAGTTCATCTGGGGAAGTTGTCAACATGTTGCAGGGGAAAGGCAGAGGGAGGCTGGAAGGACTTTGCACAGGGTCTTTTCTCTGCACTCCTTCACAAAGGGGCTCAGGTGAACCTTTTAGAGATGCAGAGCTGGAGGATCCCAAACGCCTTACACCTGTAGGATCTCATTTCCCAACCTATCGCAGTATTTTGTCAGCAAGCACACCAATGAACACAGGTGCTGCCGGAGTCAGTCTCTGCTCTGTCTTTCTGTCACCAGGCAGATTACCCTGCAATTGGTCCCAAATTGGCCAGCATCCCTCTTTTACAGTCTTGGTGGCATTTTTCAAAATAAATGTTAAAAATAAGGAAGAAATCCCCCAAATAGCAACAATTAAAAAACCATCCCCTCACAGCCCCATTTCCTCATATATAAAATAGTGTAACTGTTCCTGGTTCTCCAACATCACGTGCTCTCAGAGTGAGACTTCTAATGAAACAGATGGTTCATCTCTACCACAGTCAGAATAAGAGGAAAGCGTATGACACATCAGTGCTTAATGCGAGGGGCAGTGTTTGCAGAGAAACGGCAGCTCTGCAATAGAGCTACTTACCCCATCCTTGATGCAAGCAGAGAAGGTCTGATTCTCTCACCCCGATGAAGATTAGAGCCACTTCCAGTTGAGTATGCTGTTGAGGAACGTGTTTTATCTAATTTCCTTGACAATCCATGATTTGCAGGGGGCAGTGGTGGCACGTTCTTCCTCCATCCCCTTCTCAAAATGCAGTTTTTAGATTCTCAAAGATGGCCAGTACTGTGGCATAGTAGGCCGAGCCTCCGCCTGCAGTTCTGCCATCCCATATCGGTGGAGTTTGTGTTCTGGAAGCTCCTCTTCCAACTCAGCTCTCTGCTATGGCCTGGGAAAGCAGTGGAAGGTGGCCCAAGTGCTTGGGCCTCTGCATTCATGTGGCAGACCTGGAAGAAACTCCTGGCTCCTGGCTTCTGATAAGCTCAGCTCCAACCTCGGAGAGACTCAAGCTTCAGGCGTTGATGCCTTTTGGGGAGTGAACCAGAAGATGGAAGACATTTCTCTCTGTCTCTCCTTCTTTCTATCTGCAACTCTACTTCTCAAATAAATAAATAAATAAATATTTATATTAAACATAGATTCTCAAAGGCAGCTGTTTCCAGCACCCTCCTAAGCAGACTCTTATGCAGAGGAAATAAATAGGAAGAATGAGAGAAGTGCCAGTCACAGAACTTACTCCTCTACCTTATGTTTCACTGCCCCAGATATTGGCTTGATTTTGACTCAGGCCTTGGTAAATAAGTTCCCATTAAAGGCAGACAATCACTTTCTTACTACCATGCATAGTTAACAAGGAGGATTAAAAAACAAAAAGAAAAAACTGCTAAAATGTAGCAGGTTACTTGTAAAGTCTTACCTTCAAGTCAAAAAATAAAGTCCATATGTACACATTTCAAACCCATCCACTTTTTCCTTCATGTTCTTGGAGTTTTCCACATGGTAGTGAGTGGTTACATAATTCTTTCATTCCTTGAGCCTGAAATCTGGCTGCCACCCATTATACCTCTCTTTTCCCCACTTAGTATGTCAGCAAGTTCTTTTGTCTATCTTAAGAATATGTCCCACATACTACAGGGAAATTGTAATTAAAACAGCCTGGTACTGGTACAGAAACAGATGGATAGACCAATGGAACAGAATAGAAACACCAGAAATCGATCCAAACATCTACAGCCAACTTATATTTGATCAAAGATCTAAAAGCAATTCCTAGAGCAAGGACAGTCTGTTCAATAAATGGTGCTGGGAAAACTGGATTTCCACTTGCAGAAGCATGAAGCAAGACCCCTACCTTAAACCTTACACAAAAATCCACTCAACATAGATTAAAGACCTAAATCTATGACTCACACCATCAAATTATTAGAGAACATTGGAGAAACCCTGCTAGATATAGGCACAGTAGGGTCTTTTCCAAGAAGTCTTTGCCTGTGCCTATATCTTGGAAAAAACCCCGGAGGCACAGGCAATCAAAGCCAAAATTAACAATTGGGATTACATCAAATTGAGAAGTTTTTATATGGCAAAAGAAATAGGAAAGTGAACAGTCAATGACAGAATGGGAAAAAATATTTTCAAACTATGCAACCAATAAAGGATTAATAGGCAGAATCTACAAAGAGATCAAGAAACTCCATAACAACAAAACAAACAACCCACTTAAGAGATGGGCCAAGGACCTCAATAGACATTTTTCAAAACAGGAAATTCAAATGGCCAACAGACACATGAAAAAATGCTCAGGATCACTCGCAATCAGGGATATGCAAACCAAAACCACAATGAGGTTTCACCTCACCCCAGTTAGAATGGCTCACATACAGAAATCTAATAACAACAGATGCTGCGAGGATGTGGGGAAAAAGTGACACTAACCCACTGTTGGTAGGAATGCAAGCTGGTAAAGCCACTGTAGAAGTCAGTTTGGAGATTGCTCAGAAACCTGAATATAGCCCTACCATAGAACCCAGCCATCCCACTCCTTGGAATTTACCCAAAGGAAATTAAATTGGCAAACAAAAAAGCTCTCTGCACCTTAATGTTTATTGCAGCTCAATTCACAATAGCTAAGACCTGGAATCAACTTAAATGCCCACCAACAGTAGACTGGATAAAGAAATTATGGGACATGTACTCTATAGAATAATATACAGCAGTAAAAAAAAAAGAAAGGAAAAAAAAAAAAAGAAAACCAGTCATTTGCAACAAAATGGAGGAATCTGGAAAACATCATGCTAAGTGAATTAAGCCTGTCCCAAAGGGACAAATATCATATGTTCTCCCTGATCGGTGACAACTAACCAAGCACCTAAAAGGAAACCTGTTGAAGTGAAATTGATACTATGAGAAACCACGACTTGATCAGCCCTTGTCCTGACTGTTGATGAACAACTTAATACTTTATCCCTTTTAGTATTTTTTTGTTCTACTTAATAATATTGGTTGAACTCTTTAATTAACACACAATTATTCTTAGGTGTTTAAATTTAACTGAAAACTGATCCCTGTTAAATATAAGAGTGGAAATAAGGGAGGGAGGAGATGTACAATTTGGGACATGCTCAAGCTGACTTGCCCTAAAAGGTAGAGTTAGAAACATGCCAGAGGATTCCAATTCAATCCCATCAAAGTTGCATGTACCAATGCCATCTCACTAGTCCAAGTGATCAGTTTCAGTTCACAATTGATCATAATGATAGGATTGAGAGTCAAAGGGATCATACAAACAAGACTAGTGTCTGCTAATACTAATTGATAGAATAAAAAAGGGAGAGAATGATCCAACATGGGAAGTGGGATACACAGCAGACTCATAGAATGGCAGATGTCCTAAATAGCACTCTGGCCTCAGAATCAGCTCTTAAGGCATTGGGATCTGGCTGAAGAGCCCATGAGAGTTTCGCAGCCATATAAACCCAAGACACTCTGACAAAAAAAAAAAAAAAAACCCTAAATGAAAAAATGAAAGATCTCTGTGAGTGAGATCCCAGTGGAATGAATGGGCCATCAAAGAAGGAGGTACTATTCTCTGAAGGGAGGAGAGAACTTCCACTTTGACTATGACCTTGTCTAAATAAGATCGGAGTTGGCGAACTCAAGAGGCTTCCATAGCCTTGGCAACTCATGACAAGAGCCTAGGGTGATTACAGACGCCATAAACAAGAGTGTCAATTGTTAAGTCAACAATAGGAGTCACTGTGCACTTACTCCCCATGTAGGATCTCTGTCCTTAAGGTGTTGTACAATGTGAATAAATGCTATAACTAGTACTCAAACAGTACTTTACACTTTGTGTTTCTGTGTGGGTGCAAACTGATGAACTCTTTACTTAATATATACTAAATTGATCTTCTGTATATAAAGATAATTGAAAATGAATCTTGATGTGAATGGAATGGGAGAGGGAGTGGGAGATGGGAGGGTTGCGGGTGGGAGGGAAGTTATGGGGGGGGGGGGGAGCCATTGTAATCCAAAAGCTGTACTTTGGAAATTTATATTTATTAAATAAAACTTAAAAGAAAAAGAAAAAAGAAAAAAAAAGAATATGACCAAATCCACACTATTTAGGTAAACAATAGTGAATAAGATTCATTCAGAGGTTCAGCCACAGCTTCTATATAAGTCAGGGCTGTTAGTACCGAAAGCTCTTACCCCTAACAGCAAAGGGGATAAAGGATCACAAAACAATGGAAGTGAGGTGATGATATTCCTCCATGGGAAGCACGGTAGACTTGACTATGTAAATGGGTGGAAGGCTCAGAGTCGCAATAAGCATAACCTGACCTGCAGAGAAGTACAGAACATGGAGTTGGTAGGAGCAAGATATAAGCTAGACAACAAGTTTAGTGACTAATTTATATATTTTCAAAAGAAAAGAAAAGTAGATTATGGAGTTGAAGTCACTCACCCTAATGAAAAGTTGAGATGTCTTGCCCACATTCTGAATGTTGCCCAGTTTTATTTTATTTCCTCTGATTAAAGAAGAGGATCAGTTGCAAGTAAGAGACACGTAACACCACACACAGTGGTTATGATTCACCTAATCCGTCTTCAGTAGAACCTACAACTATTGATGTTGCTAATCACACATTAGTGAAAGTAAATTTTAAATTTATGTTCAGTAAATATCATGTTAATATCTATACTTGGGGTTTTATGAGATCAGGGAAAAAGTGGAATTTCAGGTTGGTATAGCTCATACTATATACTTTGTATCCGTGGATGCTCTCAGTGGTTATTTTCAAGTCACTGATTGTACAATAGTTGGTAGTTTATAGTTTCCCATCTATGTGCCTTAGTTTGTAGGGTAATAGCTAGCATGGATGAAGGTTAATTAGAAGTCTCTCAAATTACCCCCTTCCATTGGCAACCAAAATAGTTTAGTGAAAGCAGCAATGTATTCTTTTGTGAATGACAGAAGTTAACACCACCTTTAAAGACCTAAGTAATTGTCTAGTTGGTTTCCCACATATTATATCCATTTAATTCACCAGCGTGGTCAATATAAAAAATATCCTGGAAGGTAACCATGGATTATCTCAAATCCACCCAAGTCCTATCCTCAACTGCTACTCTTAGGTTAATTTTGGCATACATATGATACCATAATATGGCTTCATGTGCCTGGTATATGGAAAATGAGTTTCTTCCCATCCCAATCAGGAGACAGACCCAAAGCAGTTTGCATTCATATAAGATATAGAACATTATTGGTATACTTACAGTCTTAACTTAGACTATGTTAGAATCCTGCTCTCTGTATAATACAAAGTCCTAAGGCAACTACATTTTTTCACATTGTCTTCAAGCTTTTTGCACTGCTAAGACAGCTAGGTAATTTATAAAGCACACATTCATTTCTCACAGTTCTGGAGACTGGGAAGTCCAAAATCACAGAGCAAAACAGAAGGGCAAAAGGTAGGGGCGGGAAGGGACACTGTGTCCTCAGAGAACAACAAAGTAGAAGAATCTGCTGCCCTCAATCTATTTTACAGCAACATTAATCCATAAATTAGGATGCAGCCCTCATGACCAAAAAATCTCCTCTCATTAGGCTCCCCATCTCAACTCTGCTGCATTGAGGATTGTTTCCAACACATGAATTTGGAGGGGGGCACATTTGGATCATGGCAGACATCCAGCAGAAAATTGCATTGATCCATACATTTATGACATGATATTTATTAATCAAGCTGGATGAGCAAGACACAGCAAAAATGTTGGACACTTTAGCAAGTTGCATGTGCTCTAGACAATGGGGAGTGAACCTAATGGACATTCAGAATCCTGTCACATAACTGAACTGTTTTTTAAAAGATTTATTTATTTATTTAAAAGGAAGAGTTACAGAGATAGACAGACAGACCTTCCATCCACTGGTTCATTTCCCAAATGGCTGTAATGGCTGGAGCTGGGCCAATCCGAAGCCATGAGCCAGGAGCTTCTTCCAGGTCTCCAGCATGGGTGCAGGAGCCCAAGTACTTGGGTCATCTTCCATTGCTTTCACAAACACATTAGCAGGGAGCTGGATCAGAAGTGGAGCAGCTGGAACTCAAAACAGTGCTCAAATGGGATGCCAGCACCACAGGCAATAGTTTTACACGCTGCACCACAGCACCAACCCCCATCACTGAACTTTTCAAAGATTCAGTAGTAGGGGTCATAGTAGAACAATACTAAAAGTAAAAGACAAATTGATGGATTTCAGGGGTAAATGTTTAGTGCTCACATCACACACTGCATGGCCTGATATGAGTCCCCACTCACTTCCAATTCAAACTTCTCGTTCATGTGTACCCTGGAAGGCAGCAGATGGCTTAAGTGCTTGACTCACTGCCACTCATGTTGGAGACCCAGATTGAGTTCTGGGGTCCTGGATTTGGCCTGGCCCAGTTCCAGCTATTGCAGGCATTTGGAAAGAGAACCAGTGAATTGAATATCTCTATTTCTCGGTATCACTCTACTTTTCAAGCAAAAATAAAAAATAAGGGACGGGTACTGTACAGTGGGTAAAGCTGCTACTTCTGATGTTGGAATCCCATATCATAACGTGGATTCAAGTTCCAGCCACTCCACTTCTAATCCAGGTGCCCCTTGGAAAACAGCAGATGATAACCCAAGAGTTTGCGTTCCTGGCTTCAGCCTGGCCCAGCTCTGGCTTGTACGGCCATTTGGTGAGTGAAGCAGCAGATGGAAGATCTCTCTTTGTTTCTCCCTCTCTCTTTGTTGCTCTGCCTAGCAAATAAATAAAAAATAGATAGATAAATATTAAAAAAAATAAATTTAAAAAAATTTTTTGGATTATAAAATGTTCATGACTATAAAATTAGCACAGCACTTGATTGGCCTCTTTAGGATCTGGAGCCATCTCAGTTATCTTAGGAATACTACTCTGACCAGTTTTGGGTGATGCAGATTGCTGCCTGCTTTGGGGGCCAGCTACAAAACACTTCTGATCTTGGCCATGATGCCAGTGGCCCTGCTGCTTGGCCTACATACCTTGGCAAACCCAATGATATTAAAGGTACTTACAGTGGGAGAAGATACTCTTTGGCATTTGTGAGAAGATTCAATAGCAGAATCACAACAATGAACACTGAGGTGTTGGAGAAAGGCCATGATAGGATTTTATCATTTAAAAAATATAATCTGGCATGCCACTATGCCCTGGGAGAGACAGAGCAACTAATTATGAGACACAATGACTCCAGGGCCAGATTGACTATCATGAGCTGGTTTTTCTCGAAGAAACCAAGACAAAGTTTTGGTGGCTTAACAGCAATCCATAACAAACAGAAGAAGTACGTTTAGATATTGGCATGGACCAGGTCAAAGGCCAAAGTAACCTGCACATGCAAGAAGCTACTGCTGGAGCTGCCGCTAGAGCTACTGCTGTACCTCAGCTCACACCCATAGCAGTGTGGAGTCCCTTATTGCCAGTAAAACTGGTTCATGGATGGGTTGACTGGTTATATTTATGTAAGCCAAAAATGAATTGCTGCTGTACTGTAGCCCTACTCAGACTCAGATATGGCGCTGAAAGATAGTAGTGAGTCAGAATCTTCCCAATAAATGAGGCTTTAAGTGGTGAACTTGGACAGCCACATCCTGGGGTATAGAAGTAGCCTGAGGTAATAATTTATACTAACTCATTGATGGTGGTGAAAGGTTTAGTTTGCTAACTTGGGCATTGGAATTAGAATGATTGGAAGATTATTACAAGCAAGTCACAAAAGAGGCATGTGAATATATCCGTGGAAACAGGTACAAAGGGTTAAGACCTTCGTATTACATACCAATGACCATCAGAATTTTTCCACTGTGATTTGAACCTACCTCCAACACCAGCCACTCAGTGCTTGCAACATGGTACATTAATGCAGACATTTTGGTGACAGAAGTGGAGGCTATTCATGGGGCTTCTGCTTAGAAAGGCCACTGAGAAATATCTAACCAGCAGCCCCCTGTCCCCCCAAAAGAGCTATAATACTAAGTTCCCGATAACACTACCATTACAGGAGGAACCCAGTTATTCCCTTACTAGCGAGTCCATTACATTGAAACTCTTTCATTCTGGTGGAATCAGTGGGAAGATCAGCATCTCATCTAAGCAAAATGGACACATAATCTTGGTATTTATATGTACACATGTATGCGTGCATGTGTATGTGTCCACAGGGTCTTATCTAGCTACCTTCCCTGATGACTTACAGGGTGTTGATCACTACAATAGAATCTTATATAACATGACATCTACCTAAGAGCATTGCTTTACAGAAAAGAAGTGTGTCAATGGGCATACAACTATGGTAACCATGAACACTACTGCATACAACGGCCCTTGGAAACTGCCTACATGTTAGGAAGATCAAAAAGCCTTGGAAGGCTGAGGTGACCTCTTGATTATGACCTTCTGCGATATGTGAGTGATCCTGTAAGTCCACCATGCCACCTGCCAGCAGTCAGGTTAACCTGGGCATGGGCTAGGCAGGCTGTCTTACAGGATCACCCACAGCAATATCCACCAGAACAGCTGAATCAACCCCTGTACAGTTGTTACAGCCCCAGTTCAGGAAAGCAAGAGGTGAAAGTAACAATTCTGCTTTCCTTTACACCCAGAAAACCACCTGGAGAATACTTTTTTCTTCCCCCAATTTTAAGTTCTGTGTCAGTAGCGATCCTGGTTCCTAACTGGGAATTCTTTCATCAGAGGACAAGAAAGGGTCATTTTAAACTTTAAGTCATGTCTTCCACCCTGTTTCTTCAGGTTCTTGGTGCCAAAAGATTAACAAAGAGTTAACCTCCTGTTAGGGAAAATTTTCCCTAATCATAAAGAATTTCACAGTGGGGCCAGGGAAACACACGTGGGAACCCAAGTGGTTCACTGGGGCATTGCTCGTTGCCTCCCTGCCTGATTTGATGAGCAAATGGACGGCCCGTGAATGTGGCCTAAAGAAGGAATGGTGACTGGGGGATCCCAACCTTCACTGCTGAGTCACCTTGTCAAAAAAGTGCATCTACACCAGCAGAGATACTAACTGGGAGTAAAGAGAATATAAATTGACTTATGTAGGAAAGTGAGTATGCATGG
This sequence comes from Sylvilagus floridanus, assembly GCA_949820135.1. NCBI lineage: Eukaryota > Metazoa > Chordata > Mammalia > Lagomorpha > Leporidae > Sylvilagus > Sylvilagus floridanus. The sequence continues at coordinate 31,797,191 of OX463246.1, read as the reverse complement.
CATTTCAAGGGTAAATTTCAATGACAAGAGGCTATAGTTCACGCCACTAAACTTCTGTTTAGTTTCCCAAGAAGTGAAATTAGAATCCTAGAGGAACTCTTCTCTAATACCATGCAATGTTATATGAAATAAGTGGATCTTGGTAGCCTAATAAACTGTGAGACCCAACAGTAGTTGGGTGCCACCCAGATCCCCTAAGACTCTTCTTTCCCAGCTGTTATTGGTGTTGTCAGCCAAAATCTCACGGACTGAAAACTGACCTCAGCTGAAGCTATTGGCTTCCTACATGCTTACAGGTCCTTCCCAGGAGTGAACTCATCAATGACTGTGTGAGGTGGTACAATGGCCCAGTGCCATTTCCGCAGTCGAGTCAATTTGGAAGGACCGTGAGAGCTCCAGAGCTCCCTATGGGGGAGGCTGAGGCCTCTGTTGTACCTATGTTGCACTTATTTCCTCTGCTGAATTCTGCCTCCTCAATGCCTCACTGGTGGTGTTCCTGGGAGCACTTCCTGCCTATATCTTTGCAAATAATGCTCTGTGTTGTAGTCTGTTTTCCCAGTCAGCTAACTAAGATAAATATTCATCAAATTACTCATTTCTAGAGTAATGTTCTAGGCCCAATGTTTTAAAAGTGACAAATCTGACTGCATAGTCTGGTGAATTATACAGAAAAGTCTTCAAAAGCAGTTTGGATTTTTTTTTTTAAATTAGACCTTGGTAGCTCATCAGTACTGTCTTCAGATTATTGAAAAACTAACAGCTGCAGCCTGCATTGTGGTGCAGCAGGTTAAGCTGTCACCTATGATACTGGTATTCAATATAAGCACCAACTCAAGTCCTGGCTGCTTCACTTCCAGTGGAGCTCCCAGCTAATGCACCTGGGAAAACAGCAAAAGTTGGCTCAAGTATCTGGACCCTTGCATCCATACGGGAGATCTGGGCCCCTGGCTTCAGCCTGACCCAGCCCCAGATGTTACAGCAATTTGGGGAGTGAATTGGCATATGGAAGATCTCTCTCACTCACTTATCTCTCCCTCTCTCTCTCTGTAACTCTGCCTCTCAAATAAATAAATACAAGAAAAAAAGAAAGATTAATATAAGCAGAATTTTTGGGGGGTCACTCCAAAATATACATTTATGATGTCAATGAGTAAAAATTATAGAGATGATTACACTTCTTCATTAAAAGTAGCACAATGCCTCAAAACCATTCCAACAGTTGAATGAGCAGCTCTGAAAGACAAGGAAGTTCCCTGTCACTGAAAGAGTGTCTTAGTTCATCCGTGCTGCTATAATAAAAATGCCCAAAACTTGGTGACTAAGAACATAAATGTATTGCTTATGGTTCTGAAGGCTGAGGAATTCCAAGATCAAGGTGCTGGCAGACTCAGCGTCTGGCCAGGGCCTGCTTTCTGCTTCAGTGACGGCACTTTTGAAGCCCATCCTCAAGTCTGAAAGGGGCAAGGCCGCTCTCTGAGGTCTTTTACATGGGTACTGATCCCAATTCTAAAAGCTCTACCCTCATGACCTAATCACCCCACAGAAGCCCCACCTCCTAAGGCCACTACCTGGGGCTTAGTAGTCCAATACGTGAACGAAGGGGAAGGGGAACAGCAAAACTCATACCACAGCAGGAAAAGATGTAAGGAGATGCTGCATGGTTATTTATGTAGACGTTCAGAATAAACTGAATGAACTGTGTATTTGTTTTCTAATTGCTCTCTAACAAATTACCACAAACTGAACAACTTAAAAACAGTATAAAGTTATTATCTCACAATATCCATAGGTCAGGAGTCTGGGATGTCAGCTGGGTCTGTCTCCCCAAGTAGAAATCAAGAAGCCAGATAGGATTGGGTCTCACTTACTGCCTGGGACCTCTCCTAGGCTCACTCAGGAGGGGACAAAGTGCGCATTTTCTTGAGGGGCCTGCTCTGAATTCCTTGATGTGTGCCCTCTGGCTCCATCACATTCTCATGCTTCCAATTTGTCTTTCAAAAATGGTCCAGGACTCTTTTTTTTTTTTTTTTTTGAAGGGAGAGTGGACAGTGAGAGAGAGAGACAGAGAGAAAGGTCTTCCTTTTCCGTTGGTTCACCCCCACAATGGCCGCTGCAGCCAGTGCACCAAAGCCAGGAACCAGGTGCTTCTCCTGGTCTCCCATGTGGGTGCAGGGCTCAAGCACTTGGGCCATCCTCCACTGCACTCCCTGGCCACAGCAGAGAGCTGGACTGGAAGAGGAGCAACCAGGACAGAATCCAGCACCCCAACTGGGACTAGAACCTAGGGTGCCAGTGCCGCAGGTGGAGAATTAGCCTATTGAGCCGCGACGCCAGCGGTCCAGGACTTTTTAAGTACCAACTTCATTAGGCCAATCCCCTCTAGCAAGTCAGCTGATTTCTGATATCATCAGAGGAGTGATATCCCATCATATTCACAAGTTATACTCACAGTCAGTGGGAGAAAATCATTTGTACAGGCATCTTGGGGCCATTTGAGAATCCTGGCTACCACAAAATAGACTCTCCACCTACACTTTTTTTTTCTAAACTGATATCACCATAACCATCCATGGTGACCATGAGAAGTAAATATTTGGTTCATCTTCAAAGTAAGGTATTGGCTGTGAGTAGACAACTAACTAGCATAACAGCTTGCAGATGTGTGGAAAGTTACAAGTAACTAGCTACCGTAACAGCAAGGTTACACACACCTGGATAGTTTTTAGGTAAACAAAATGTTAGGAGCAGTCCAAACAGCTGAAGCAAATGCCAGGAAGATTGTAATCTTGTAGTACTCAGCCAATGAGTAACTGGGGGAGGGACTTACATGCTAGGCACATACTGTAAACCACCCCCCGGTGTGCTAGCCCACCAGGCACCCAGTCTTGCAAAACGGTTCATGAAGTCCTGTTTTTGCTGCACTTCCTGAGTCTATCCTTCAAGCAGACCGGTGAAGCTGTTTCTCATAATGACCACTGACCGAAGATCTCCTGGGCTAACAAAGTGCGCCTCCTCGGACTGATTACACAACCCAAATCAGCCTGACTCTAAGCCAGAGGTGCCTGGAGAGGCACCTGGAATCCTGAGCCCTGAAAGTGGCAGTCGGAACACACAGGACACCCTCTGGCTCGGGTAGGTGCACGCTTCTGAGAACAGGCCAGGACTTTCCAGGGGTCAGTTTCAGTTTTCAGCTTTCCATCTGGAGATACAAGGTTAGAACTGTGTACAGGATCACAACAGCAGCTCAAAAGTGAGACACCTCTCTGGAGACAGAGGGAGAGAATTACTGGGCATGAGTTTAGGGATGGAAAGCCTCACACTCTGAGAGTCTGGCTACCCAGCCTACAGGCCCTGAAGGAGAGAATCCAGGGACAATTATCTGTCATCCACATTGGACCAGCCTGATCTGCCCTCATTGTGTGTGGCTGCTGCCTCCTGGGATGGAGCCCCTCCAAATCAGGCTAAAAAGAACACATTTGGCTTCCCGAAGGTGAAAAACTGGGAGAGGTGCTGGCTCTCCTGACATTTTGGCTTCCAATTGCTGTATTGTTGGCCCTGGGAGGGCTGAGCCAAGCAAAGAGATTTTTATCTTTGTTCAGTGAGCTGCTCACTTCATCTTGAGCAGGAGTCAAGCAACCTTTTAAAACAAACGTGAACTGTTGGGCAGACCCTAAATAAGGAGCCCTGCATTGTCCAAAAGCTCTGTGCCCACTGAACTAAACTAATCTTCAAACAGAATAAAAGCATGTTATTTTCTAGGATAAGCAGCTAATATTTAGCTAAGCTTTTTTTATTTCACTTCTAATCTTAAACCAACAGACTTCAAAAAATACTACTCTTGCTTCTTTATTATTCCATGTTTGTGTTTGTTAGTGTGTTAGTCTGCACACATGATCGTTCAAATACAAAATAATTACAGAAGACAGAATACTCTCAAGGAAAAACATAAAAATTATCTAAATTTTTTCTAGAAGTTACCACTATTAATGTGGCACCACATCTTTGATTTATTTCCTATATATCATGCACACTACTTGGTAGACTAGTTTTTTAATATAAAACTGTATCATGCATGAGATTATGAGACAGCAGTGTCCATGAACTCCTCAAATCTCAAGAATATACACTGAAGGTTTTTTATTTATATTATTTATATTTATTAATATTATTTTTGACATTTAAAAATTTTGTTCATGTTGAATATCCTTTTTTCTTTTCTGCCTCTTCAATTGTTCATCTTTGTGCTTTGGTAGTATTGAAAGAACTTGATTCTTTTTCTGTTTCTCTTTTGTATATCCATTCTTTTTTTTTTTTTTGCTTTTATTTAAAGAATATAAATTTCCAAAGTATAGCTTATGGATTTCGATGGCTCCCCCCCTCACAACTTCCCTCCCTCCCGCTACCCTCCCCTCTCCCGCTCCCTCTCCCCTTCTGTTCACATCAAGATTCATTTTCAATTCTCTTTATACACAGAAGATCAGTTTAGAACATATTATGTAAAGATTTCAACAGTTTGCCCTCACATTGAGACATAAACTGAAATTATTGTTGGAGTACTAGTTATAGTATTAATTCACGATGTACAGTACATTAAAGAAAGAGATCCTACATGATTTTTTTTTAAAGAATTGATTAATTATCTATGCAATTTCCAATTTAACACCAAGATTTTTTAATCATTTGCAATTATCTTTATACACAGAAGATCAATTTAATATTATAGTATGTAAGGATTTCATCAGTTTGCACCCACACAGAAACACAAAGTGAAAAAAATACTGTTTCATTACTAGTAATAGCGTTATTTCACATTGGATAACATATTAAGGATGGATCCCTCATGAGACATAAGTACACAGTGACTCCTGAAATTGATTTAACAATTTGACACTCTTGTTTATGGCGTCAGTAATCTCCCCAGGCTCTAGTCATGAGTTGCCGAGGCTATGGAAGCGTTTAGGGTTCGCCGACTTTGATCTTAATCCGACAGGGTCATAGTCAAAGTGGAGGTTCCCTCCTCCTTTCAGAGAAAGGTACCTCCTTCCTTGATGGCCCCGTTCTTTCCACTGGGATCTCACTCGCAGAGATCTTTCATTTAGGTCTTCTTTTTTTGTTGTTTTTCAGAGTGCCTTAGCTTTCCATGCCTAAAATATTCTCATGGGCTCTTGAGCCAGATCCGAATGCCTTAAGGGCTGATTCTGAGGCCAGAGTGCTATTTAGGACATCTGCCATTCTATGAGTCTGCTGTGTATCTCGCTTCCCATGTTGGATCATTCTCTCCCTTTTTCATTCTAAAATGTTAGTATTAGCAGACACTAGTCTTGTTTGTGTGAACCCTTCTACTCTTAGACCTATCCATGTGATCACTTGTGAGCTGAAATTGGTCACCTGGACTAATGAGATGGCTTTGGTACATGCCACCTTGATGGGAATGTATTGGAATCCCCTGGCACACTACTAACGCTATCATTTGGGGCAGTTCCGATTGAGCATGTCCCAGATTGTACATCTCCTCCCTCTCTTATTCCCACTCTTATATTTCACAGGGATCACTTTTCATTTAAAATTTAAACACCTACGGCTAATTATGTGTTAGTTGCCAGATTCAACCCATAGTACTAGAACGAATACAAACAACAAGGGGAGATACTAAAATGGGTAAAGATTTAGATTGTACATCAACAGTTCAGGCAGGTGCTGATCGTGTCTTATTTCCCCATAGTGTTCATTTCATTTCAACAGGTTTCCTCTTTGGTGCTCAGTTAATCATCACCAATCAGGGAAAACAAATGATATTTGTCTCTTTGGGACTGGCTTAATTCACTCAGCATGATGTTTTCCAGATCCCTCCATTTTGTTGCAAATGGCAGGATTTCATTGTTTTTGACTGCTGTATAGTATTCTGTAGTGTACATGTCCCATAATTTCTTAATCCAGTCTACTGTTGATGGGCATTTGAGTTGATTCCAGGTCTTAGCTATTGTGAACTGAGTTGCAATAAACATTAGTGTGCAGATGGCTTTTTGGTTTTCCAATTTAATTTCCTTTGGGTAAATTCCAAGGAGTGGGATGGCTGGGTTGTATGGTAGGGTTATATTCAGATTTCTGAGGAGTCTCCAGATTGACTTCCATAGTGGTTTAACCAGTTTGCATTCCCACCAACAGTGGATTAGTGTCCCTTTTTCCCCACATCCTCTCCAGCATCTATTGTTGGAAGATTTCTGAATGTGAGCCATTCTGACCGGGGTGAGGTGAAACCTCATTGTGGTCTTGATTTGCATTTCCCTGATTGCTAGGGATCTTGAGCATTTTTTCATGTGTCTGTTGGCCATTTGGATTTCCTCTCTGGAAAAATGTCTATTGAGGTCCTTAGCCCATCTCTTAAGTGGGTTGTTTGTTTTAATGCTGTGTCGTTTCTTGATTTCATTGTAGATTCTCATTATCAGCCCTTTATCTGTTGCATAGTTTGCAAATATTTTTTCCCAGTCTGTGGGTTGCCTATTCACTTTCCTGACTGTTGCTTTTGCAGTACAGAAACTTCTCAGTTTGATGCGATCCCAATAGTTAATTTTGGCTTTGAGTGCCTGTGCTTTTGGGGTATTTTCCAAGAAGTCTTTGCCTGTACCTATATCTTGCAGGGTTTCTCCTATGCTCTCCAGTAATTTGATGGTGTCGGGTCGTAGGTTTAAGTTTTTGATCCATGTTGAATGAATTTTTGTGTAAGGTGTAAGGTAGGGGTCTTGCTTCATGATTCTGCAGGTGGAAATCCAGTTTTCCCAGACTGTCTTTACTCCAGGGGTTAGTTTTGGGTCCTTGATCAAATATAAGTTGGCTGTAGATGTTTGGGTTGATTTCTGGTGTTTCTATTCTGTTCCATTGGTCTATCCATCTGTTTCTGTACCAGTACCATGCTGTTTTGATTACAACTGCCCTGTAGTATGTCCTGAAATCTGGTATTGTGATGCCTCCGGCTTTGTTTTTGTTGGACAAGATTGCTTTAGCTATTCGAGGCCTCTTATTCCTCCATACGAATTTCAGCATCATTTTTTCCAGATCTGAGAAGAAAGCCTTTGGTATCTTGATTGGGATTGCATTGAATCTGTAAATTGCTTTTGGGAGAATGGACATTTTGATGATATTGATTCTTCCAATCCATGAGCATGGGAGATTTCTCCATTTTTTGGTGTCCTCTTCTATTTCTTTCTTTAAGGTTTTATAATTTTCATCATAGAGATCTTTAACATCCTTGGTTAAGTTTATTCCCAGGTATTTGATTGTTTTTGTGGCTATTGTGAATGGGATTGATTTTAGCAGTTCTTCCTCAGCCGTGGCATTGCTTGTGTATATAAAGGCTGTTGATTTTTGTGCATTGATTTTATATCCTGCTACTTTGCCAAACTCTTCTATGAGTTCCAATAGTCTCTTAGTAGAGTTTTTTGGGTCCCCTAAATAAAGAATCATATCATCTTCAAAGAGGGATAGTTTGAGTTCTTCCTTCCCAATTTGTATCCCTTTGATTTCTTTTTCTTGCCTAATAGCTCTGGCTAAGACTTCCAGCACTATATTGAATAGCAGTGGCGAGAGTGGGCATCCCTGTTTGGTGCCAGATCTCAGTGGGATTGCTTGCAGCTTTTCCCCGTTCAATAGGATACTGGCCGTGGGTTTTTCATAAATTGCTTTGATTATATTGAGGAATGTGCCTTCTATACCCAGTTTGCTTAGGGTTTTCATCATGAAAGGGTGTTGTATTTTATCAAATGCTTTCTCCGCGTCTATTGAAATAATCATATGGTTTTTCTTCTGCTGTCTGTTAATGTGGTGTATCACGTTGATTGTTTTGCGAACGTTGAACCATCCCTGCATACCAGGGATAAACCCTACTTGGTCTGGGTGGATGATCTTTCTGATGTGTTGTTGTATTCTATTGGCAAGAATTTTATTGAGGATTTTTGCATCTATGTTCATCAGGGATATTGGTCTGTAATTCTCTTTCAATACTGTATCTTTTCCCGGTTTAGGAATTAAGGTGATGCTGGCTTCGTAGAAAGAATTTGGGAGGATTCCCTCTTTTTCGATTGTTCTGAATAGTTTGAGAAGGATTGGAGTTAGTTCTTCTTTAAATGTCTGGTAGAATTCAGCAGTGAATCCGTCTGGTCCTGGGCTTTTCTTTGTTGGGAGGGCATTTATTACCGTTTCAATTTCCGTCTCAGTTATGGGTCTGTTTAGGTTTTCTATGTCTTCCTGGTTCAGTTTAGGTAGGTTGTATGTGTCCAGGAATCTATCCATTTCTGATAGGTTTTCCTGTTTGCTGGCATACAAGTCTTTGTAGTAATTTCTGATGATTCTTTTGATTTCTGTGGTGTCTGTTGTTACATTTCCTTTTTCATCTTTGATATTATTAATTTGGGTCTTTTCTCTTCTTTTTTTTAGTTAGTTGGGCCAATGGGGTGTCAATCTTGTTTATTTTTTCGAAAAACCAGCTCCTCGATTGGCTGATTTTTTGTAATGTTTTTTTGGATTCAATCCTGTTAATTTCTTCTCTGATTTTGATTATTTCTCTTCTCCTACTAGCTTTGGGTCTGGTTTGCTGTTGATTTTCTAGATCCTTGAGATGAACTGAAAGCTCATCTATTTGGTGCCTTTCCAGTTTCTTGATGTAGGCACCTATTGATATAAATTTTCCTCTTAGCACTGCTTTGCTGTGTCCCATAGGTTTTGGTATGATGTGCTGTTATCTTCATTTACTTCCAGGAAATTTTTGATTTCTCTTTTAATTTCTTCTATGACCCATTGTTGATTCAGGAGCATGTTGTTCATTCTCCATGTGTTTGCATATGCTCTAGAGATTCCTGAGTTGCTAATTTCCAACTTCACTCCCTCGTGGTCTGAGAAGTTACATGGTATGATTCTTATTCTTTTGAATTTGCTAAGGCTTGCTTTATGGCCTAGTATGTGGTCAATCCTGGAGAAGGTTCCATGTACTGCTGAAAAGAATGTAAATTCTTTTTCTGTGGGATAAAAAGTTCTGAAGATATCTGTTAGGTCCATTTGGGCTATAGTGTCATTTAAATCTACTGTCTCCTTGTTAATCCTCTGTCTTGGTGATCTGTCTATCTCTGAGAGTGGAGTGTTGAAATCTCCCAGTACTATTGTATTGGGGTCTAAATCTCCCTTTAAGTCCCTTAACAGGTCTTTTAAATAGACCGGTGGCCTGTAATTAGGTGCATATACGTTGATAATCGTTATATCTTCCTGTTGAATGGATCCCTTAATCATTATATAGTGCCCCTCTTTGTCTCTCTTAATAGTTTTTGTGGTAAAATTTATGTTATCTGATATTAAGATGGCTACGCCCGCTCTTTTTTCATTTCTGCTCGCATGATATATCTTTGTCCAACCTTTCACTTTGAGACTGTATGGATCATTGTTGGAAAGATGTGTTTCTTGTAGGCAGCAAATAGCTGGGTTTTGTTCCCTCATCCAGTCAGTAAATCTTTGTCTTTTAATAGCACAGTTCAAACCATTCACGTTCAATGTGACTATCGATAAGTATCTTTGCCCTACCATTTGCCAATGATTTTCTAATGTATGCTTTGAGTTTCTTATGATCTTTTGTTGTGAGATTTCTTTCCTTTAGCTTCTTTCAAGTTGATGAGCATGTTTCTGTGATTCTGCGTGTAGCACATCTTTAAGGATCTTTTGCAGGGCTGGACGAGTGGCGACAAATTCTTTCAGTTTTTGTTTGCAATGAAAAGTCTTTATCTCACCTTCATTCACAAATGAGAGCTTTGCAGGGTATAATATTCTGGGCTGGCAGTTTTTCTCTCTTAGTACCTGGGCTATATCTCGCCATTCCCTCCTGGCTTTTAGGGTTTCAGATGAGAAATCTGCTGTGAGTCTGATTGGAGATCCCTTAAGGGTAATCTGACGTTTCTCTCTTGTGCATTTTAGGATCTTTTCTTTCTGCTTCACTGTGGTGAGTTTAATTACAACGTGTCGTGGTGAGGATCTCTTTTGGTCATGTTTGTTAGGGGTTCTATGAGCTTCCTGTACTAGGATTTCTCTGTTCTTCTCCAAACCTGGGAAATTTTCTGCTAGTATCTCACCAAAAAGGCCTTCTAGTCCTTTCTCTCTCTCCATGCCTTCAGGAACTCCTATAATCCGAATGTTAGGTTTTCTAATATTATCCTGTAGATTCCCAACAATATTTTTTAGATTTCTAATTTCCTCTTCTTGTCTTTGGTTTGACTGTTTCCTTTCCTGTTCTCTGTCTTCTAAGTCTGATATCCTCTCTTCTGCTTCACCCATCCTGGTTTTAAGGCTCTCTAGTGTGCTTGTCATGTGATCAATTGAATTCTTCACTTCATTAAGATTTTTTGTCACTATCGTAGCTTCTTGTTCTACTAGTTGCTTCGTTTCATTCTGATTCTTCCTTAATAATTCATTTTCGCGAGAGAGGTTTTCTATCTTATCCATTAAAGATTTCTGTAATTCAAGTATTTGTTTTTGTGAACTTCTTAATGTTCGTATCAATTTTTTGAGATCCGCTTCTTGCATCTCTTCTATCTCATCATCTTCATAATCTTGAATTGGGGTGTCTTTTTCATTTGGGGTCATCATAGTGTCTTCCTTGCTCTTGTTAGGTCGGTGTCTGCTTTTGTTTGGCATTTCTCCACTCTGTCTCACCGGGTTGTCGATGTAATGGAGCTGTCTTCAAGTTGGGGTCCCTGGCTGCAGCACCCCCTCAGATTTATGCAGCTTCACTGCTTTAGAGGTGTGCGGGCTGCGCAAGGACCCGCTTCAGAGGCGATCAGGTTCAGGCGGGCGGGGCGCGCGGGGCCCGCTTCCGAGGCGACTGGGGACGGGCGGGGCGTGCGGGGCCCGTTTCCGAGGCGACCGGGGACGGGCGGGGCGTGCGGGGCCCGTTTCCGAGGCGACCAGGGGCGGGCGGGGCGTGCGGGGCCCGTTTCCGAGGCGACCGGGGATGGGCGGGGCGCGCGGGGCCCGTTCCCGAGGTGACCGGGGACGGGCGGGGCGCGCGGGGCCCGTTTCCGAGGCGACCAGGGGCGGGCGGGGTGTGCGGGGCCCGTTTCCGAGGTGACCGGGAACGGGCGGGGCGTGCGGGGCCGGTTTCCAAGGCGTCCGGGGCGGGCGGGGCACCTGAGAGCCTGCTTCCTAGGCGACCGGAGGCGGGCGGGCGCGCGCCTGCTTCAATGGCGGGCTGGCGCCGCTTCACCTCTCCTTGTCCCGCTAGACTTTCCAAGGTGAGCGGAGAGTGAGGCTAGTGTCAGTGTTGGCACCCCCTATTTATCCGTTTTTTTTTTTTTTTTTGATGCACTATCCCCTGTGGGGGTCTGTCTCTTCCCGCCAATGTCTCGAGCTAGTGAGGGATCTCCTGCTCACCTCCCCCTCCGGCGCTGGCGCGCGGATTCCGCAGCTGCGTTCCCCTTCGCGTGTCCTTTCTCACCGCACGTCGAGTCCGTTCTCCTCTGCGTCAGGTCCACTGGATCAGGGAGAGTTTCCCCCACATTGTTTCTCGAAGTCTTCACCTGGGGCTACCGTAACTCCACTTTTATTAAACTATCTTTTCGCGGACTGTTTGTGTGCGCCCTCACTATTCCGCCATCTTGGCTCCGCCTGTATATCCATTCTTCTAGTAGATTTTATACTTCTGGGCATTTCCATGATGATAGCTCTCTTTCTTTGGCTTCTGGATGTTGGACTCCCTTAAATATCTTTTGTAAAGCTGATCTGTAGATGCTGAGTTCTGTCAGTATTTTCTTGTCTTGGAAAATTTTTATTTCTCTTTGATTCATTAAGGATAACTTTGCTGGGTATAATATTCTACACTGGCAGATTTTTTTCCCCAAAACTTGGAATATGTTTCAAATATTCCATTTCCTATTTGAAGATTTCTGCTGAGAAACCTGTTATAGCATAATGGAGATTTCCTTAAATGTGACTTGACATCTTCTCTTGTAGTTTTTAGAATTCTGTCTTTGCGTTGTACTTTTGACAGTTTGTCTATAATATACCATGGTGTAGATCTTCTGATTATGTCTAGTTGGGGTGCTGTGGCCTTACTGTACCTGAATGTCCACACCTTTCCCGAGACTAAGGAAGCTTTCAAGTGTCATTTCTTTGAGTAGGTCTTCTATGTCTTTCCCCTTTACAAGCCCCTAAAATTGAAATATTTGTTCATTTAATGATATCCCAAAGATCTCAGAGACTGGAATTATTATCTGATTGATTGATTGATTTTTATGACTGAGATATTTTATAAACTTGTCCTCAGGTTGAGATAGTCTGTCTTCTGTTTGATCTAGTCTGTTGCTGGGGCTTTTAACTGTAGTTTTATATGAATTCTTAAGTTTTTGATATATATAAAATTTCTATTTGGATCTTTTCTTTTTAAAAAATATTTACTTACTTATTTAAAAGATAGACTGTTCCATTTGAGCTCCTTAATGGAGTCTCCTTATGGCTTCTTCATCTTTAATTAATGACTTCTGGCAGACTGCACTTGATGGCAAGGTTGGGAGCCTTTTTGACACCAGAAACCATGCAAAGAGAGGATACTCTAGCAGCTCAGATAGGTGTAGTGTACATAGCAGTGGTGTCAGGGCACCCACTATACAGCTACTCCAGCAAAGGGAGTGGTGGTACTGGAAATACACATTGAATATTTCCTCATCAGTCACAGTGGTGGGTTAAGTGGAGGCATGGACTCCAGGTTGACTGACAGTTAAGGAAGGTGTTACACAGTATAGAATACAAGCTCTTGGAGGGCAGCGGCTACCAGAGGGGTGCATCAAGCACAAAACTCAAGATCTCCATCATATAATGATGAACTCAGTTCATTAAGAGAATATGACAACTATATACGATCATTCAACATTGGGATAACTAAAAATAAAACAAATATTAACAAGATTTATAGGAAAATAATAATAATAATAATAATAATAGAGACTTCAGTACCCCTACTCTCAACAGTGAGTAGATTGTCCAAAAAGAAAATAAATAAAGAAACAGCAGGCTAGAACAATACTGTGGTGAACATAACATATGTTTATGTATACATATATATATATATATATATACATATTTTATTCCAATAAAGTAGAAAATACATTCTTCTCATGTGCACATCGAACAGTCTCTGGGATAGATCACATTGTAGGTCAAAAAACAAGTGTTGAAAAACCTAAAGGCTGGCACCACGGCTCAATAGGCTAATCCTCCGCCTGTGGCGCTGGCACACCGGGTTCTAGTCCCGGTCAGGGCGCTGGATTCTGTCCCGGTTGCCCCTCTTCCAGGCCAGCTCTCTGCTGTGGCCAGGGAATGCAGTGGCGGGTGGCCCAAGTGCTTGGGCCCTGCACCCCCATGGGAGACCAGGAGAAGCACCTGGGTCCTGCCATCGGATCAGCACGGTGCGCTGGCTGCAGCGCGCTGGCCACGGTGGCCATTGGAGAGTGAACCAACGGCAAAGGAAGACCTTTCTCTCTGTCTCTCTCCCTGTCCACTCTGCCTATCAAAAAAAAAAAAAAAAAAGAAAAACCTAAGAAGGTTGACATTGTATCAAGTATCTTTTCAAACCACAATAGTGTCAAACTAAAAATAATTAGGAATTTTTAAAAAGTTACAAATATATACAAATTGAATAACACATTCTCAAAATACTGTTGGATCAAAGAACAATTATAGAGAGAAACTACAACTTATCTCGAGGAAAATGAAATGGAAAACAGCACACGAAAAATTATGATATACATAATAAGCAGTAAGCCTGAATAGAGAAGTGTATATAAGTACTTATATAAGACTTTAGGAAAAATAAAGACCATCAATAAATTATTTAACTTGACCTCTCAAGGAACTAGAAGAAGAAAAACAAGTTAAGTCCAAAGTTAGCAGAAGGAAAGCCATAATAAAGAATAGAACAGTTACATTGCATCAAACTAAAAAGTTTCTGCATAGGAAAGGAAACAGTCAATAAAAATTAAAGTGAAACATATAGAACAAGAGAATATTAGCAAATATTATTAGCAAATATTAGCAAATAATATTCAGAAAACATTAGCAAATTACACACCTAATAAGGAATAGGTATCCAAAATATACAAAGAATTCACATGACTGAAGAGCAAAAAGTAAATTAACTAATTAAATAACAGCTAATTTAAAAATGAGCAAAAGACTTGAATAAACATTTTTCTGAGAAGGCAACAGATAAATGAAAAAGTGCTCAACGTACCAATCACTGGGGACATGCAAATTAAAACTACAATATTTCAGCTTGCAGCAGTGCAGATGGCTATTATCAAAACACAAAATATGACAGATAATATGGATGATACAGAGGAAAAAAAGTCCTTGTGCATTGTTAGTGGGTATGTAAGTCAGAACAGCCATAATGCAAAAACAATATGGAGACTCCTAAAAATTAAAAACTAAAAAAGCAACCATAATTAGCAACAATCTCAATTCTGAATTTAAAATGAGAACAGTATCCCAAAAAGCTATATGCAACTCTGTTCATTGCAGCATTATTCTTAATAGTCAATATATGGAAATAACATCCTTGTTCATTGGCAGATGACTGAATGAATAAAGAAAATATAGAACACAAACACATACACAGACACAATGGTATAGTTTCAGAAAGAAAAGAAGGAAACTCTACAATTTCCAAAAACATATATAAGATTGGAAGACATTATTCCAAGTGAAATAGCTCAGAAATAGAAAGACAAATGCTGTAAGATCTCACTTACATAAAAAATTTTAAAAGTTCAAATTCAGGGCCTGCATTATAGCATAGCAGTTTAAACTGCCAACTATGATGCCAGCATAGCAATTGGGTGCCAGTTTGTGTCCCTGCTAATGACCTAGGAAAAGCAATTAAAGATGGCCCAAGTACTTGGGACCCTTCCACCCAATTGGGAGACTCAGATGAAGCTCCTGATTCCTGGCTTCAACCTGACCCAGCTCCAACTGTTGCAACCACCTAGGGAGTGAACCAGCAGATGGAGGTTCTCTCTATATATATCTTCTCCTCTCCTATAATTCTGACCTTCAAGTGAATAAATAAATCTTTTAAACAAAAACGAACCAAAAAAGCTAACTGACAAAAATCAACTACTTTCCTAAAAAAAAAAGTTCAAGTTATTAGAAACAGATAGTAGAATGATGATTGGGTAATGATGATTGGTAAAAGTAGAGATGTTAGTCAAATGGTACATAATTTCAGCTGAAAGGTAAATAACTTAGAGACAGAATGTACAGCAAGGTGACTGAAGTTAGTAATTCATAATATTTACTTGAAATCTGGTATGACAGCAAGTATCAAGTTTCCTCAACACATACACACACACACACACACACCGCTAACTGTGGGTGGTGATCACTGTGTTTGTTGATTAAACATTTCACAGTACATATATTAAGCTATCATTTTGTACACTTTGAACTTTTCTTTTAAAATTAAATATTTTAAATTAAAAAGAAGACAATCTAACTCTTAAGGACTAAATGCAAAATGGATAAACTAAACACAGGAGAAATGGTCTGGCATCAAAGATAGAAAAGGACAAACACATGGGCAGACCACTTTGGGAGGAATCGGGAAACTTCTGTGAGGCAGCGTAACCTTGGAGAGTAAGCATTGGCTCTGAGGCTGCTCCAAGGGACCCTGCCCTGCGCACATCTGTCTCCATCGCTGGGACACATGCTGCCCTCCTTGCAGCTTGGTCCTTAGGCCTAGGCAAAATATACTCAAGCTATGGTGTGAATAACTCTCAAGGGAATGGCTTTGGAACTAGATCTGCCTGTTTCTTAAATACTTAGGTAAATCATATTCCCAGGAGCACGATATCAATTCCAAAATATCTGTCAGGGATATTGGGAATGGGAGAGCAGAGAAAGATGTATTTTCCTAAGTACATACGGCCAAACACTGGAAATAGGAAATATATACAAGTGTCTATAACCACTGGTAAATGTCATCATAAGACTCTGAAGCCACTGTTTTCCTGAAAATATAAGCATTTCTTCTTACATTCTTCCTTCCACCCACAGTGCTATTGGGTCCTGTCTAAACATACAGTAGAATTTGCTTATGTAACAATACTGCACCAGGAAGATGGTAAGAGAGACCTCCCTCAAAAGCTCCATAGAGCACTAAGAAGAGAGTCAAGGTGAAAACTGGGACATTTTGGCTTCTAATTTTAATCACAGCTATAACTAAATATGAAGAACTAACCAAGTCAAATAATCTCTCTTAGTCTTGATTTCTTCATTTGTATGTAAGAGGTTTGGGCTACACACTATCTAAAACGTTCCCAGCTCTACTGTCACATGTGTCTGACAGGTGGTAGGGAAGCTTCTCTCCAACACCATGATCCGTGAAATCTCTTCCCTTATATGTTCTATTTTATAAAATTAGTTCCTAAAATTCTTGAACCAAAAAATAATTTCTTGGAAAAATCCACAGATAGCCTTGGGAAAAAACATATTAGAAATAAACTAATATAGCCATTTATATTGCCTGAGATGTGCATTCAAATTTTAAGTTTTAAATCTTCTTTATTTAAATGGAACATAAATATAGCTCATGAACACACCTCCAGCTGCAAAAGGATAGAATACCACTAATGAAATATTCTGTCTCAGAGAAAAATATTTTTCTTAATTGTAAATATATTAAAATCTAGTGGTTCTCATCCATGGACAATTTTGCCCTCAGGGATCACCTGGCAATGGCTGGAGACATTTTTGATTGTCCTGAATCATGGGAGTTATTGATTTCTACAGGGCAGAGGCCAGGCACACTGCTAAGCACCCTGTGGTGCATGGGGCAGCCCCCAACAACAAAAATGTATCCTGCCCAAAATGTCAGTAGTGCTGAGGCTTAACCCCATCAAGTTCACTTACTCTATTATATCACATCTGAAATACTCAAGTTGACATTGAAACCAGTAGCTTTGCCACTGAGTGATCATTTCAGTTTTGCCTAGAGGTGACTCAAGCTCTTAGATGAAATTCTCTAAAGCATTACTTTTGGGCATGCAGGTGTTTGCTCCTCTATGGTATTCTGAGTTAAAATCCAGCAATCTCACCTTCTTTGTGTTTCATATTTTAACATATCACACCTTGATTTTTATATTCTTTTTTAATCAGTCACAAAAATAAACCTCATAATAGTTTTGAACATATTGAGAAATATGAAAATCCAGACTGCTATACCTATTTTCAGGAATTCCTGAGCTTTATTGAATCTTTCGTTAGAGAGACATGCTATGATTTCAAGGAGCCCCATCTTCAGGCTAGTTGGGTATCTGTGTCTGTACACTTTTGCGATGGACATAAGCCTTCTCTGTATTTCAAAAAAATCACTGACAACTGACATTTATAAAATAGAAATTATTTATTCAACAGTGGAGACAGAATTTCTAAAGGCTTTTGAAAGAATACAGAAAACTGTATTGGCCAAAGATCAAATTTCTGATCTTATTCATGCCTCCTTTTTTAAAAAAAGATAGTAATACATTTATTTATTTGAAAGGCAGAGTGCAGAGAGAGAGAGAGAGAGAGAGAGAGATCTTCCATCTGTTGGTTCACTCCCCAGCTGCTCACAACAGCTGAGGCTGGGCGAGGTCAAAGCAATGAGCCACGTCTTCCACCTAGGTAGCAAGACCCAACTATCTGGACCGTCATCTGATACCTGCCAAATACATTAGACAGAAGCTGGATCAGAAGCACAAATGGATCAGGCACTCTGATTTGAGATCTGGGTCTCCCAAGCAGCAGTTTAACCCACTACATCCCAGTTTCCATCCAACACATATCTACTTTCAAATCTATTGTCCTCTGTTAATTATAGGATGGAATGTGTATGCACATAGACATTGCTCTCCTATACACGTATGCCAGTCTCCCACCAGGTAGTGTCTTCCTTCACCCTCTTAAATATGGACTGGTATGAGATTACTTTTATTGTAGCATAGTGAAGACATGTACCAGTTTGGCATCTGGTCTTTAAGAAGACTGCCAGTTTTTTCTTTCTCCCTCTTGAAACCCAGTGCTCTGAGTGAGGAAGCCCAAGCAGCTACATGAACAAGCCCAGAGGAAGGCCTCCTGTTCACATCTCCAAATGAGCGACCATCCAACAGGCATCAACAATTTGTTTACCTCTGGGTTAGCTAGATTGGACATGGATCTGTCAGCCTCATTAGGCCCCCCTCCCCAGCTGATACTTCATAGAACAAAGACAAAATGAATACATTTTAATTCTGCCTAATTTATAATTTCCATCAGTTGCCTAGTGTAATTACAAATTACAAACTCACAGGTGAATAATTGTTTTCATTTTGAATCACTAAGCTTTGAGGTAGGCTTTATATAGCAATAGACTACCAAAACATACATCAAAGTCTCAATTAAAAAGTGATTCCTAGTTATGCTTTTGGAACATTCTATAAAAATATTCCGCTTATATTACCAAATGTACCATGAGTTACTGTCTTTCTTATACACTTGGTATTCTTGGTAACTTGGATAAGTTCAAGGATATAAACAATGCCAACTGCATAATCTATTGGTGACATAAGTGCACAGCTTTTGCTGCAAAGCACATGTCATTTTCGCCATGTTCTCATGACCACAATGTTCCATACCCATAGTGGCACAGGCAAAATCAGGATAGTACACTCTGTGAATTCAGAATCCATTACCTTTACACGAGAGTCCCTACCACCGAGTCCCTACCACCATCCCGGCTCCCTCCACTCAACAACAAGCTGAATCCATAGCCTATGGAAAAGCACAATTAGAAAAATAGCTGGAGTGAAGCAGTAGTAAAAAGCCACTACAAAGTCATCACCCTGCTTTGTATTTCCTATTCACAAGCCCCAAACCAGTAAACACTGAATTAGATGTCTTCAAATAGCAGTCGATTATTTATATTTTATATGCAACCTAGGGAGCCCATTTAAGAAGGAAAGTGGCAAGAAATTTGGCTTGTTTTGTAAGAACTTCAAGAAGATTAACACTTTTTATAAAATCTAGTTAGTTGTTCTGATGTCTTTGAAGTATATTCCAAATTGATAAAAGCTTGTTTCCATCAGAAATTAAAATCAAATCTAACCTTTACATTTTTCTCTAATTTTTATAAAATGAAATAGCAATTCTAGAGGCCATAGGGTTGTGGTACTGTAATCGGATATTTCTGAAACTTATGCACTTTAGCAAAGATAAAATATTCAGTGAAAATATTTGGAACAGACTTTTAATATAAACATGGAGATCACATTTACTTTTTTTTGAATCACCACATCTTGAATATAGAAGGCATAGGCAAAATTTAAAATAGGTACCACATCAGGAAAAAGTATTTTTTTTTCACTTTCTAACTGCAATAGATAGAGGAAAGGAAGTGTCGAGCACAACTATTTCTGTTGATTTCTCTCTGGCCTCTATGTGGCCTGGTAGTTATTTGAACAGATGAAAATGGAAAGTTTCAATTCCGCCCAGCTCAAGGAAGGCACTCGCAAGGAATATAACTAGACTTTTATTTCGGGGACAAGCACTCGATGTTTCATAAAGCTTTGTGAATTGCGGTTACTAGAGAGTTAGAGTAGTTAGAAGAGAAACTTCTACAGGCAGCTGAAAGAGAGGTCAGCAGACTGGGGCATTGCAGTAGTTTGGCCAAAGTACATGGAAATTTCTACTGAATCAATCAACTCAGAAGAGGAGTTCAAATGAAGCAGGTCATTTGGGGGTACCTCATTCCAGGTGAATCAATCTCATTGTATAAAGACTTGTCTACCCATACCTATCATAGACAGGTTATACTCAAATGTATATGCCTGGAATATATCTAGTTCATAAATTGGGTGGCCTCTCCTGATGCCCCTTGGAAGTAACCAATATATAAATAATATATATATTAAATAGATAAAATAAATATTACCTAACTGTGCTTGACAGCAGTTATCCTATGAAAACATATATCTGTGTTTTTGCCAATGTATGTATATGTCTTGTCAGTAAGCCAATTGTTGTTTTGTTTTGTTTTCTTAATGGCATTAAAAACACAGAACATGAGATGTAGCCTGAAAATGCTAAGTGCATGTGTAGTGCACCTAATGATAGGCCAATTCCTCTATTTTTAATGCTTTCTTATGTTGTTGTAATCTGCAATAACTAAATGTTTGTAAAATCAGGAAAAAATCTCCTTCTTTTATGGTAAATTTGGTATACAACCATCTGGGATGAGGCCCTAACCACAACTGGTACCTCTCAGATGTGGGAGAATTGTGATGTGAATGAAGGTAAGTTCAGTACCCTTCTTGGTAACAAGGTAAGAGATTGAGTACCATCAGAGAAAATAGAACATAAATTCTAAGAGCATGGACCCTGACTGGGTTTGTGGCCCAACTCTGCGGCCTTTGGAGATGTGTGCCTTTGTATAGCTTCCCTTCTCTGGGCCATTGTGTCTTTGTTTACAAGTCAGATATAAAAGCATTACTAACTTAAGGGATATTTTCATGATTCAATGAGAAGATGAAGAGTGTTAACATTTACATATTCAGACCGTCTCCCCTATTTCACTCATATGAGGAAACTCCAAAAAGTCTGTGGGAAATGGAATTAAGATAGTTTATTTTGGTGCACAGAATTTGTGAAAGCCTTATGCAATCTTCAAAAAAGTTCATGGAAAGGGCTGTCGTTGTGGCATAGCAGGTAAAGCTGCAGCCTGCAGCTCCAGTATCCTATATGGGCTCCGGTTAGTTTCCCAGCTGCTCCACTTTTTATCCAGCTCCCTACCAATGTGCCTGAGAAAGCAGCAGAAGATGACCCAAATCCTTGAGCCCCTGCATCCACGTGGGAGACCCAGAAAAAGCTCCTGGCTCCTTGTTTTGAATCAGTCCAGCCCCTCTGCTGTGGCCATTTGAGGAATGTACCAGCAGATGGAAGATCTCTCTGTGTGTGTGTCTGTCTCTCTTTTCTGTCTCTGTGTAACTCTGCCTTTCAAATAAATTAATAAATTGACCTTTTATATAAAGTTCATAAAAACAGGTTAGATTTTCTGTGATAACACTGAACCTCCATTTCTCACATAGCTCCTGCATCTAAGATCTCAGCAGACAGTACTCTGAACAGCTGTGACAATTTTCAGCTCCTTTGGCCTTACGGCATTTCTATGTCAACACATGTTGTCACAACACCCTAACAGATACCTAGGAGGAGGACAGGAAAATTCACACCAATGCTCAATATTTCCACCCAAAATTAATGCATGTCTCTTTAGATTTTGCCATATTGGCCAGACTAGTTACATGGCTACAACTAAGTGTAGGGGTCTAGAGAGGATAATAATCTGTGTACTTGGAAATGGAGGGGAGAGATATGTCACTGACCATTGTCATAACACAAGGAGTTTTGACTTTGCCATGGCTCTTGGGTTTATTCAAGGTAACACATGAAGGACAAGGTGAGGGGATTGTTTGAAACTGAATTGGAAAGAACAGAGTCCTACAGCCAGGAGAAAAGATACAAAAAGGAGAGAGAGAGGAAAGGATGAAGAGACAAAGGGATGATGTGGACTGAAGTTGTAAACCAGCTTTGAGAAGTTGTATGGCGAGGGTGAGATAAACTTCAGAAACACTTCAAGGACAGAGGCTCCAGAGGAGCTAGAGAGAGAGTGGGGGGTTTCAAAACATTTTGCTGCATATTGTGACAATAATTTCCATTTTGCATTTTTGAGGGAACAGATAATTTATGCAAATTGTGTTCTAGACGGATGGTTCTTTGGATCCGATGTTAAGATAAGCTTGTGCTTTGCTTTGCATGAGTTATGCGCATCATGCTTTTAGCCTAATAGCTGGCACAAATAAGTTGTTCAGTACCTCTTAGAAATTCTCTGAGATACACACAACTTAAAAATTTGCCTAAAAGAAGGAGTTCGTCTCTCATTTAAGAAGAAATTTGTAAAGTACCTGCCGTTGCTTGTGCATATGTGGGTGTTGTCTCGCTTTGAATGGTGCTCCCCACAAAATCCCTCCCAATATCCTCCCATCTTGACTCAATGCTTGGTCACATGACTTGCTCTGGTCTTCAAGACACCTGCACTGGGAATTAGAGGTTATTGTCTTATAGTATTGCTGCTACAGTATAGGGAAATTCTGACTGGGACATATAACCCAGTTAAGAACCAGGCACTAGCCACCAGATATGTGAGACCATCTTAGATCAGCAACTCCAGTTAAACAATCACATGTCTGCAAACTACACACAATCAATAGAGGGAACACTCAGCTGAGCCCAGGCCAAATATCAGAATTGTGACCAAAAACCCAACTGCTGTTTCCAGATGTTAATTGTGTGTAATTGGTAGAAGTAGTTAACTTGTGTATCTCTTCAATCTTCATCATTTCCCCTTCCCTCCCTCCACCTTTGCCTATGTTCTTCTTGCTTCTCCTTGAACATGACAGGCTTGTTTTGGCTCAAGTTCTCTGGGTACCCCAGAAAGTCTGGATTGTCCCATAGCGCATTTCCTCACTGCATTCAACACTAATCCAGCACCTCCTCCTCCAGGAAGCCTAAACGCACGATCCTATCCATCATAGAACATATCCATGTGCGTTCCTTTTTCATTCCCCATTTTCACTTTATTTTTCTTGAAAACTTTTTCTAAAAAACCCTCTGGTATATCTCTTGGATTATGAAACCATTCTCTGTCTCCTCCACTGCAGGAGGACATATCTGTCGTGTTCATTGCTGATGGCAGTCGCCTTTCACATAAATGCAATCAGACTTTCTATTGCCTTCTCTTTTACCTTTTGCTGTCTTACTTGAAATACTGGTTTTCTAACCTCTTATTTTGTGTAGAGCCTTCACAACATATTTATATTACTTCCATTTAATTCCAATAAAATATTTAGGCACTTGATTGCTATAATCTATAAATAAAATTTTTAATAACGTAAGATTACTACTTTGATTTTTTCTTCACTTGGCTACAATTTCTTTATAATGATTGCCTAATTATTTTATAGCATTTTAGTTTTTTTTAAATTTTCTTAAATTTTATTTGTTAAACAAATTTCATGTAGTTGAAAAACACAGATTTAGGAACATAGTGACACGTTCCCTCTACTCTCCTTCCCACCTATGCTCCAACTCTTCCTCCTCTTCCTTCTCCCATTCCCACTCTTAATTTTTACAAAGATCTATTTCAGTCTAGTTAGTGATTGTAAAGTTAACCCTGCACTAAGTAAAAGAGTTCAACAAATAGTATGAAGAGGAAATAAAAAAGAACACTGTTCCTCAATGGAAGAGACAAGGGCTATAGGCAATCATCAAATCTCAAAATACCTATTTCACACCAACAAATTACTTTCCAGGTACTCAGTTACCTCAGGTCAGGGAAAACATATGAAATCTGTCTTTCGGGGACTGGCTTATTTCACTAAGTATATTTGTAGCTTCCATCTTGTTGCAAAAGATAGGATTTCATTTTTTTTTACAGCTGAATATTACCATAATTTCTCTATCCAGTAAACAATTGATGGACATATGGGTTGATTCCATATCCTAGCTATTGTGAATTGTGCTGCAATGAACCTGGGGGCACAAATAACTCTTTGATATACAGATTTCCTTTAGTTTGGCTAAATTCTCAGGAGTGAGATGACTGGGTCATATGGTAGGTCTATAATAAGATTTCTGAGATTATCTCCATATTGTTTTCCACAGTCGCTGCACCAGTTTACATTCCACCAACAGTGGGCCAGAGCACCTTTTCCCCACATTCTCACTAGCATTAATCATTTGTTGATTTCTGTATGGGAGCCATTCTAACTGCAATGAAATAAAATCTCATTGTGGTTTTGATTTGCATTTCCTTGATGGCGAGTAATCTGAGCATTTTCACAAGTGTCTATTGGCCATTTGAATTTCCTCTCTTGAAAACTGACTGTTCAAGTCCTTTGCCCATTTCTTTACAGGATTGTTTTCCTATTGTTGAATTTCTTTAGCTTTTTATAGATTCTAGATGTTAATTCTTTATCAGTTGCATAGTTTGCAAATATTTTCTGTCACATTGTTGGTTGCCTCTTCACTTTGCTGAGTGTTTCTTTGCAGTGCGGAAGCTTCTCAGCTTGATATAATGCCATTTATCAATTTTGGCTTTGATTGCCTGTGTTTCTGGGGTCTTTTCCAAGAACTCTTTTTCTATGCCAATATCTTGCAGTTTCCACAATGTTTTCTAGTAATTTGATGGTATAGTGTCATAGATTTAGTTTTTTGATCCATTTTGAGTGAATTTTTGTGTAAGGTGTAAGGTATGGGTCTATTTTCATACTCTGTACATGAGATCCAGTTTCCCCACCACCATTTTTTGAAGAGACTATCCTTTACCCAGGGATTTATTTTAGCTCCTTTGTCAATGATAAGTTGGTTGTAGGTACATGGATTTATTTCTAGAGTTTTTATTCTGTTCCATTAGTCTACAAATCTGTTTTTGTGCCAGTGTCATGCTGTTTTGATTATAGCTGTCCTGTAGTATATCATGAAATCAGGTATTGTGATGCCTGTGGCTTTGTTTTTGTTGTATAAGATTGCTTCAACTATTCAAGGTCTCTCTCTTGTGTTTCCATATGAATTTTAGCATCATTTTTTCTAGATCTGAGAAGAATGTCATTGGTATTTTGATTGGGATCACATTGAATCTATAAATTACTTTTGGTAGCATGGACATTTTGATGATGTTGCTTCTTCCAATCTATGAACATGGAAGATTTTTCCAACTTTTAATGTCTTTTTCTATTTATTTCTTTAGTGTCTTGTAATTCTCATCATAGAGATATTTGACATCCTTGGATAAATTTATTCCAAGGTATTTAATACTTTTTGGAGCTATTGTGAATGAGACTGATCTTGAAAGTTATTTTTCAGCCTTGACATTGCCTGTTTATAAAAGGGCTATTGATTTTTCCATGTTGATTTTATATACTGCCACTTTACCAAATACTATATGAATTCCAATAGCTTTTTAAATTTAAAATGTCCAAGTAATTGTGAAATTGTACTGTACTTGTATTGAAAAGACTCATTCTCCACACTCTTAACTTACACTTGCTGAACAAACATTTTTAGTATTAAAATATAATAATAACTCATTATTTTCATATTGAATAAAGTTACAGGCCCCCAAATAGTACATTCTCCAAAAGAACATGAACTAGGCAAATCTGAGAACCATTTGCAAGGTCACCTTAATGTGAACGAATCTCAAATTCCTAACTGACCAAAAGTAGAAAACTTTAATTTTTAAATATTTGTTTATTGGAAAGTCAGAGTTAGAAAGAGAGGGAGAAAGATAGAAAGGGATAAGGGATAAAGGATAAGGGATAAGGGATAAGGAGAGGGAGAGGAGAAGGGAGAGGGAGAGGGAGAGAAAGAGAGAGATCTTCTGTCTGCTGGCTGACTCCCCAAATGACTCCCCAAATGCCAGGGCTGGGGCAGACCAAAGCCAGGAGACAGGAGCTTCTTCCAGGTTTCTCACATGGGTGAGAGGTTCAGATACTTGGGCCATCTTCTACTGCTTTCCCAGGCACATTAGAAGGGAATTGGATCAGAAGTATAGCAGCCAGGATTTGAACCAGTGCTCACGTGAGATTCCAGCGTTGAAGGTGGCAGCTTTACCTGCTGAACCATAGCACCAGCCTCAGCATAAACCTTTAAGAAAAAACAATTTTTGGATCTTTTGGAGTGGCAGACTTGAAATTACTGTCTGCTCTGTCTCAGGCCCTATAATTTGATCATGTTCATTAACACAAATTTATCCTCTCTATACTTAAATGACCACCCACGGACAAATATGTGACACTGCCCCTTGTGTTTAACCAGACTGCATTCTGCTCATTGCTTCAGCTCTTGTTTCTACACTGGCTCTGTGCATCCTAGGACTCATCTCTAACTACACTGGTGCCTCTAACAGTATAAATTTCTCCCCACTTCCTCATTCCTATCAATCCCCTCTCTTTCCATCTCTCATACATGTGTGCAAACACACACACATATACATGTACCCCACATTGTTATCTTATATGGGCACTAGGATAAGAGGCCAGAAGAAACGCGCTCTTCCATTTTCATTTCACAGAACCCACAGCAGTCAACATAGATTTGCCTGCCCTTTCCAGCAGGGACAATAGATTACAAGAGAGATGTGATTGACAGGCCGATAGGGAGAAAGAAGACCATGACTCTTAAAAACAAAAACAGAAAAATGTGATGGAGGTATCTGTGTGAATTTTGTGCACACACATTTATTGTGTATCTAGCATATGTATGTGTCTGTACATACAAAGATCCACATTTACTATACAAATAAATAAGAGTTGAGTTTTACTTTACAGTTGTGTGTGTGTGTATGTGTGCTCATAATTTGATCTCATCCTCATGAGCCACAGCCACCTGGAACCACTTGGGGCAGGAACAAACAAAAAAGTCCAACAATCACGGTGACCAGCTTCAATAGGATGCTTGTGTGTTGTGACAAAAGCAGTGGCTTTAAAAAAATCAAAGCAATGGTTACATGTCAGTTCAAGTTAATGTCATTCCTACTGACTTATTTGCCAAAAACAACATGCAATGGGTGGTTTGTTTCCATAGGAGATTTCCTTCAAAGACATGAAGTATTGTATTCAAACCCAACAGGATGATTTTAGGGTCCCTGACTGGTTTATACAAGGCATCCAGCATAATGCACAAATATTAGGACATAAACCAGCAGAAGGATCATGTGACATGAGCTCACTACAATTATTAGCTTGTGAATCAGTGGGCAAATTGCAGCCTGTCATTCCCACACAATTGAAATGAAAACCTCAGCTTGAGTCTTATGCTTCTATAATACAATTTGTGGATGTGACATAATTGTTGTGAGATCCATGTTGGACTCTTAAGTTCAACAGAAGAGAAGGGATCAGTTTTAGGAAGGGATAAGCAGAAACATTTGATGTGTTATCAAGGTATGAACTAAGTGTCTCTCCTGGAGTCAAGTTTAGGATGGTGTAAAGAATGAAAGGAGGTAATGAATCAGTTCATCTTTAGGGTAACTTCTAACAGAATCAGTTAAATAGGAAGACATGTTTGATATTCATAAACTCACTTATCCTAAACAGAATAAATTACAAAATACTATGGCTTATGATTGTGTTCTAACTGAACAAAGGAAATCTGAAACTGAAATAAATTGGGGACCCTTCATTATAAGGTAAAATATTTTACTAAAAATCAGATTGGCATTTTCACCCATCTGCTCACTTTCCATCCTATAGAACCATTTATTCTCCCAGCCCAGACTCCCACAACCATCTGTGTCAAATTCCAAAGCTCCTGGCTTTTGCCACCATGCCTAAATGAATATCACTTAGTTATAATAGTTATAATAAAAATCAAACTGGGGCTAGCACTGCGGTGCAGCAGATTAAAGCTCCGGCCTGCACTGCCAGCATCCCATATAGGCGCCTTTTCAAGTCCCAGCTTTTCCAGTTCCAATCCAGCTCCATGTAAATGCACTTGGGAAAGATAATACAAGTCCTTGGGATCCTATACACACGTGGGAGACCTGGAAGTAACTCCTGGCTCCTGGCTTCAGATTGGTTCAGCTCCAGCCATTGAGCCCATTTGGGGAATGAACCAGTAGATGGAAGACCTCTCTCTTCCTCTCTCTCTCTACCTTTCTCTGTAACTCTTTCAAATAAATAAAATAAATCTTTTTAAAAATCAAATAAAGACACATTTATTAGCGCACCATTCTATCATTAAAGGCAAAATTGGTGCATACAAGAAAAATGACCTTAGTATCTGTCAGGATCTAGTAAAGAGACAGAAAATCATACCAATTACTTTTGAGAAATAATTTTTAATTAACTCATAATAATTGACCAAGTGTTGATTCTATACATGAATATGGTGTATAATGTCCCATCACAAACATATTTATATCCTCAAATATGTAATTTTAATGGAAAAATCATCCAAAATCCTTTCTTTTGGATTTTGTTGCTGTTGTTTTCAGAGAAACATACAGTATGATGCCATTATCTGTCATCCTCTTGCTGTGCAGTAGAACCGCAGACTGTGTCTCTCCTAACTGAAAGAGCACGTGTTAATCAACCTTTCCTGAACCCTCCCTCACCAGCACTCTCCCCAGTCTCTGGTAGTCCTGATCATATTGTTCACAATTAAGAAGCCAACTCTCAAAAAATTCAGTGATCTTTCTACTTTCTACTCTTGAATTCTTTATTTATTGGAGGATTAAACTTGTGATAATAAAATAAATCCAAAGTTATGTTATCACAAAAACTAAAAGAAAAACAAGAAAAAATGAAGGAGGGAGGTTGGGAAGTATCATTATACTCTTAAAACTGGATATAGGAAATACATAAAATCTGTTCTCTTTATATAACTAAATAATAAAATATAAACAAATAAAAGTTCTCCCTGTAAGTGAGATCCTGTAGTACTTGTGTTTCTGTGCTTGGCTTATTTCAAATAACCTAATGACTCCAGTTCCATCCACATTGGTACAAATAACAAATCTCATCCTTTTAATGACTCAATAATTTTCCACTGTGTGTATGTACCACCTTTTCTTTATCCATTCATCAGTGGGAGAACCCCAGTTTGTTTCCATTTCTGGGTCATTGTGAATAATGCTGCAATGAACACAGGACTGCAAATGTCTCTCTGACCTATGGATTTCATTTTCTTTAGATAAATACCCAGGAGTGGAATTGTAGGTCTTGTGGTAGTTCTATTTTTTTTTTTTTGAGGTGCCTCCATGGTGTTTTCTAGAATGGCTGCACTAATTTCCATTCTCACTGATAGTGTGCAAGAGTTCCTTTATCTCTACAGACTTTATAACACTTGTTATCTTTTATATTTGTTTGAAAATAGTCTATATGACTGGCATGAAGTGATGTCTTGTAATTTTGATTTGCATTTCTCTGATGATTAATGATATTGAGAATTTTTCATATCCCTCTTGGTCATTTGCATGTCTTTCCTTGAATCATTATAATTCAGAATTATTGCTCAGGTTTTTTTAAATAAAGATTTGTTTTATTTATTTAAAAGACAGAGTTGCAGACAGAGGCAGAGACACAGAGAAAGGTCTTTCATCTTCTGGTTCCCTCACCAGACGGCTTCAACAGCCAAGGCTGGGCAGATCCAAAGCAAGAAGCCAGGAGCCAGGAGCCTCTTCAAGTTCTCCCACATGGGTGCAGGGTCCCAAGGACTTGGGCCATCCTCCGCATTAGCAGGGAGCTAGATCAGAAGTAAAGTAGCCGGGTATTGAACAAGTACCCACATAGGATGCTGGCACTGCAGGTCAGGGGTTTAACCCACTGTGCCACACCGCCGGCCCCTACTGACCAGTTTTAATTGAATTATTTGTGAGTTTTGGAGTTTTTCTTTTTGTTTTTTTGTTATTGAATAATTGAATCCCTTACATATTCTGGTCATTAACCCCTTGTCAGATTATGGCTTGCAATATTTTCTCCCACTCTCTGTCTCTTCACTCTGTTAATTGTTACTTTTACTGAGCAAGAGCTCTTCAGTTTGATAAAATGCCATTTGTCTACTTTCGGTTTTGTTTCTGGTGTTTTGGGGATTTTAGTGAAAAAAAAAAAACCCTGATGAATTTCTTTAATAGAGGGAATGTCCCATCCACAATGTATAGAGCAATTAACAAGGTGATGAGGAACTGAAATCACATGAAGAATCCGCTCAAGTCTCACAGGGTAATAGGACATAGCTCCTACCACTACACTTGAAGGATCAGAGAGGGACAGGTCTGAGGTTTTCAACCCTGGGATCTTAGAGATGGGAATCCATGACTCTGAAACCCTGGCCATGGAGGAGTGGTCAGCCTTTGGAGGCTAGTTTCTTTCAGCTCAGGAACAGGCTTGTGTGGGGCTGTCCTAGACCCATGAGGAGGGAGGGCTGGATGGCGGGAGCCAGGGCTCCGGAGAGAGCACACTGCTCCTGGCTCTGGAAGTCGGAAGACTCCTGCCAGGATGACCTGGTAGATCTGGGATGCTGAAGTGTTGCTGACAAGGACAGAGGGTACACAAGCACTCCTTCCCCTCTGTCCAAGCTTCCAGCTCCCTCCGCTTTCCTCATTGGCAGAACCCCAAAAGAGTCAGCAGGGCAGAGCAGGTGTGTGCCTGTAGAGTCTCCACTGCTCACAGAGCAGAGAAAAATGGGTGGGTTGGAAGCTGCAGGTCGGTCGTTTACTAACTAGCACACTCTCATGGTTTTCAATCAAGTAGAATGACTTATGCAGACCACTAGCGAAGGTATCACATAATTGTCAGCCAAGGAAAAAATGGGAGGGTCTGTAGTAAGTATTAAGTGCGTCTCTTTAAAAATGATTGCTGAGTTCAAATGCGGTTGTTACTGCAGCTCCCCCTCCCCTGACCACCCTGGGGTCCTGCAAGCAACACGTGCTGTGCCTCTGCACACAGGAGCTTGGCCCTGGCTAACTCTCACAGGGCCCATCTGTCCTCCTGCTTCAGAGACACCAGCATCCCTTCTTCAAAGAACTCAGGACTTTACAAAAGACAGGAAAAAAACACACTTTGGATGGCTTTTACATTCAAATCATGAAAACATCTTCAAGCATGAAAATACTAAGTGGCTATCTCCCTGCTTGGGAAAAAGAAACAGGAATTAATATTTTAATTTACTCTCCTGTCCCAAAACTATAATGCCTGTGGGTTTATTTTTTTAATTTTTAAAAGTATATATTTATTTGCATTTAATTTGATAGACAGAAAAACAGAGAGAGAGGGGTCTTCTATCTATTGGTTCACTCCCCAAATGCCTGCGACAGCTGGGGCTGGGCCAGATCAAAGCCAGGAGCCTGGGATTCAGTCTGGGTCTTCGCACGTGGGTGGTAGAGCCTCAAGTATATGAGCCATCATCTGCTGCCTCCCCAAGAAGCACATAGGCAGTGTCAGAGCCAGAACTCAAACCTAGCACTCCAATATTCAAAGGAAATATCCTAAGCAGTACCATAACTGCTCCACCATATGTCCACCCTCACCCATGGGTTTAGAACAGTTTAACAGTATTCATGGATTTATCGGGTAAATTGCAAATATTAATGAAAAAAGACGAGCAGTTTTCTTTTGCTATATAATCTCCATTACCATTTTCAAGACAGAGAAGGCTCCAATTTCACCAGGCGTTAACATTCCCAAACCATTGTGTTATTGGAGTTCCTGAAAGTATTCTCTGCCACCTTCCCCCAGCAGAACAGTCAGACTGAAATTCCCCTTAATTTCCAGTGCTAGTTGCAAATCCCCGGAGATAATGGATGTGCTAGGTGATTTATATATTAAATGTTATTTGCCAGCATGATTTGAGCTCTCCAGCCCCCTTGTGTTTGGTAGCGTTTGTGCCCGTGTAAGAGTGTTGCCTCAGAGCCTCTGTTTAGGAAATGAGGCTTGTGTTCTGTGAAACAGTGCCAGGGACACCTATTACTGGCAGGTGTTAGACTTCCGTAGTGCTATGAACACTGAGAAATCACTTCCCAAGGGGATCCTCTGCCTTCACAACTCTCACACCACAACCTCTGCATTGAACGAAATAGTAAAGCGTCTATGCTTTGGGTGTGGTCTCTGCCAGAGAGGGGTTTACTAAACTGTTGCACCCCAAGAATAACTGACAATAATGATAATAAGACACAGTGTGTGGGGTGGGGGGTTTCATATCACCAATCAGAAAGAAAACCATTATCTGAATGCTTCAGAACTCAGCACATCACAAGCAACAGAGAGATTGCAATCCAAAGAGGCTGTTTTTTCTACTTGGATCTCACGTTTTGAAGCTTCTCCTCTAAGAATTAGACAAATCTAAGGGAGAAAGATGGCTCCGCCACATCTCCCTGCCTATTCTGCCACTCAGTGTGTTTTAAAAATAAAAACATTTCATCTATCATATCCATTACTTCACGAAAGATCAATAAAAGGTATACTCATAAAAAGACATACCCATGAAAATAGTTATCTCCCACTTATCCCAACATAATAGAGAACATAACCATTCAAACTACAAGACTTACGCTTGGGTGTTGGTGAGCAGCCCAAAAGAAAATTAATGGGGTTGCAAGACTTTTTCTTTTACAGTTTTGCACACAGAAATTGTATTCAGTCTTTTTGAAAACAAGCAAATGTACAATGATAAGCAACCCTTGCATTTTCGCTTTGCAGTTCCCCCTTTTTTCTCTCCAACACGATAGCCATACTCTTTGTAATAAGGTTTCACCCTCCTACCATTCCTCGGGGGCACCCAGGAAAAATAGTAAATTAAGGTTTGTGCTCATGAATCACTAAGATTTTTCCAACCTTTCTGAGACCAAGAGATTTATGTGATGAAACCGCTAGCTTTTTGCAACCTGTCTTACAGTGTGCATTGTCTGCACAATAAGATATGTCTTCCTCTCTTCCTCTGTGCTAGCTTGCCTCCAAAGGTCACAGGAACTAAATCTAGAGATAATGACACCCAGTAACAACTCTATTGCCAAGAGACTACTAGCTGACTCCAATGCAGTGCATTCATTAATGCAGAGTAGCATTTCCCTTAGTATTTATTATGCTCCTGTGCATAGATTCAAATCAGTTTATGTGTATTGTAAAGAATAAGCTACTCCATACTAAAAGAAAGATAGAGGTGTTAATCATCATCATCATTACAAGGCTAGCTTGGACTTTGCTGTTGTTTTTGCTTAGGTAAGAAATTTCCAAAGAAATTACCCAACAGATGACTTTGTTTTAATCCCATGAGCCAGACTTTATGTGTAGATAAAAATTATTTATTCCCATGGGAAGTGGATATTGCCTTACATAAAACTCTAAACTGAATTCCCAATTGAACTATTAGTCTAGGAGCTCATTAACCTGTAGGAGGTCAGGAATCCCTGGAACCAAAAGTCTGTTTTGGTCATCCCTTGGCACTAGAAATAACTTTAAAACAGCTTTGGAGTCCATACTCACAGAATGAAGAAAAAAATAAGATGGTTTCTTGCTAGATGTTAATTTTCCCCTGCTCTGATATCAGCAATTTTTCTTGTTCTATGTGCAACCCAATCTCTTCAGACAGAATGCATCCTAGTAGCCAAGTTCTGATGAAGACTAAAAGGAGCTGTAACTGCATTTGCATAGTATATTATCTGAAATCCAATAAAGGCAAAATGCAAATGCCAAATCTTCTCTCCTTGCCTCGCAAGACCATAGACCAAATAAAAGCAAAACAAACAAAAAAAAAACTGAGATCTTCCAGTGCAGACTCTTTGTGAATAAAATGGAGAGATTTCAGCCTTCCTTTGCCAGCTCGAGTATGGCACTGGAAAGCTCTAGCAGGTGCACTCCACAGACAAGACATTAAAGTGCAGTTGTGGGTGAGAAACCACCTGACATCAAAGCCTCTCCAGAAAACCACCTTCATTAGACATGAAAACAGGAAGCAAGAAAAGTTAAATTTTGCCCTCCAAAGAGACATGATATGTTAAGATTCTAAGGTCACACTAAATCCTAGAAAACCATGAATAATCTTTGATCAAGTGGCTTTGATCACCACTAATGGCAGGTTGCTCTTAAGGAAGTAGATGACATAACAAACCTCACTCCCAGCAGAAAAGAAGGCATAGAAAGAACTCTGAGCTTCGAGGGATCTGCAAGGCAAAGGACAGAGGGAGCTCAATGAATTTCCCATCGCTTCCTTATCTGATGTCCAGGAAGGATGCAGACTCAGAGTTAAGGATCTGGTTTTCATTCCCATTTATATTACTGGATATGGAAACCTCTAAGAGCAAGCAACTCCTTTTCCTTTTCTTAGCTTCCTAGCTATTAAATCCTAAAATACATGATGCTCACTCAGTCCTTCCAAAGAGACCTGTGCTGCCCTGTTCTGACCATCTGTCAGCCTCTAGCCAGTAAGTAGAAAGTGCACCTACCCTACAAGAGAGATGCTTTATTCCCACTGGAACTATGTTTTCAGATCTCCCTTCCCCAGATTCAGGTTGAGGTTGGACACAAAGGAAAATCACGTTAAGATCAGGAAGTAGGGGTGTAGCCACACCATTAAGCCCCCTACAACAAACACACATTCTGCTGGTGCTGTGGCTCGCCTGTTGTTGCATGCAGGAGCAG
This sequence comes from Sylvilagus floridanus, assembly GCA_949820135.1. Taxonomy (NCBI): domain Eukaryota; kingdom Metazoa; phylum Chordata; class Mammalia; order Lagomorpha; family Leporidae; genus Sylvilagus; species Sylvilagus floridanus. Next base: position 31,762,959 of record OX463246.1, on the reverse strand, counting down.
CCAGCTGACCCCCACCAAGTCTGCTCTCGTTCTTTTTTCAGGCCCACATGAAGCTGTGCAACAGAGTCTCAGCTCCTTCTGCAGATGGTTCTATGTTGATGTGAGTTCCAGTTTGTCATGGGAATTCCATTTGTCCCTGCAGGTTGAGGAAGGTCCCAGCTCTGCATCCAGCATGTCTTTGCTACTGCCTGTCCTTCTGACCCTCTGAGCCTCCACCCTGTTCCAGTTGCAGAAGCAGGAGCTGTCCTTAGGCTTCTTGACCTTCATGACCCCTGATGAGTGACTTTTCCCTGATTCCCTCATTCAGACTTCTATTTCCTTTGCTTTCTTTTACAGTGGTATGGTGTCTACTCTCCATAATGATAGAACATGCATTTAAGCTCAATCATTCCTTGATAAATTCCACCTCACAATTTTGTGAGTCAGGAATTCAGGTGGCTCTCTGGTGGGTATTCTCTGCTCCCTAGTGTAGACTGGGTCCCTAGCAGGTACTCACTGGTGGCTGGACTGTCTTGAGAGTCACATGCGTGACACCTCCCAGGGCCATCCAAAAGCTGGACAATGCACAGCTCCTCTGATGTAATCTGATCCAGTGCACACTTAAACTTCTTGCAAAATGGTTCCAGGCCCTGGAGGAGCAGAAATCTGCCAGTCTTCTTGGAGATCAGCCTGAAACTGGCATAGCATGACTTTTGCTACAGTCCAAGAGTTATAGCAGTCACAACACAACCCATAAAAGAGGACAAGAAGTGGTTCAGTACTGCAGTGGGAAACATACCAGAGAATTCTCAGTCATGTTAGTCCACTACACAATGAAACTGGCCTTGATGAAGTGCTAGAAGTTAGATCAGAATTCGGTCCTTCCCTCATATTTCTCCTCGCCATTTTTCTTGCTTTTTTCCCATCTTTCTTTATTTATCTATTGATTTACAATTACTTCATGGGTCACTTGAGTGTGTCAACAACCTTCATTTAGCCATCTCTACTTCCCAAAAGAGATTATTACATCTTCCAGAAACAGGATGTATTTCTCTCCTGTACCTCACTCCTATCCACCATTGTTCCTAAACCTGTAACCTCTGGGAAGGTCAGAGATAAGAAATCTGGTCTATGAGAGGTCTGGGGGTCAGAAATGGTGGAGTCCCAGCAGCAGAGGAGAGGAAGTGTAGAGGAATGTTTTCTGTGGGGTCTCTGCCCTATTAGCAACTCAGTGATAGGACGTCATGGCACTTTCCCACAGCATCAGTGTCAGCATCCTTTCTTAATAACCAAGAGTGTGCAACAGAGCATTCTCTAGCTCATTATTAAGTTAATATGCACCAGGGTGGCACAGTGGTATTGTAGGCTAAGCCTCAGCCTGTGGCACCTGCATCCCATATAGGTACCAGCTCATGTCCTGGCTGCTCTTCTTCCAAACCAGTTCTCTACTATGGCCTGGAAAAGCAATAGAAGATGGCCAAAGTCCATGGGCCCCTGCACCCATGAGGGACACCCAAAAGAAGCTCCTGGATCCTGGCTTTGGATTGGCAGAGCTCTGGCCATATGGCCATCTGGGGAGTGAACCAACAGATGGAAGACCTCTCTCTCACTCTTTCTCTCCCTCTATATGCCCCTCTATAACTCTGTCTTTCAAATAAATAAATAAAACTTGTTTAAAAAATAAGTTGTGGATACTACACTTTTTTCTTCAAATCTTTTGATTTTGCAAAACTTTTACTCTCATGTAAAAGTTACAAAGATATCATACAAAGTCCTGTGTACCCTCACCAAGCTTCTCCAAAATATAACATCTTATTTAACCATAATAAAATATTCAAATTTAGGACACTGTGTTTGGTATGATGCTATTAAGTAAACTACAGACTTCACTTACATTTCACAAGTTTTTGTACATTCTGTTTTGCTCTTAGAATTTGTAAAATATGATCACATGTATAGATTCATGTAACTCGAACTTCAAGTCAAGATGTAGGATTATGACTTCACCTGAAAGAAAGTTCTCTGTGCTACATTTTCATGGTCACACCTATCCTGGCCCCATCAAAGGTAACCCAGTGCACAGTGGTGCCATTGGGAATAGGAGAATAGCAACACACAATTCCATCAACAAAAGGAAATATGAGAAACACACCACAGGCATTAATCCTCAGACGTGGGTAATTCTGCACGACCAGTCTTCCGACAGGAGGCAAATCCTCTGAAAGAGATTAACAGATTTTCTAGAGAATGTTCTTGATCATGACTTCTGTGAAGAGACGGGAAAAATAATCAAGATAAGGAAGATGAAAAAGTCGATCCTTGGGGCCAGCACTGTGGCAAAGCAGGTAAAGCTGCCACCTGCAGTGCCAGCAACCCATGTGGGTGCTGGTTCAAGTCCCAGCTGCTCCACTTCCGATCCAGCTCTCTGCTATGACCTGGGAAAGCAGTAGAAGATGGCCCAAGTCCTTGGACAACTGCACCTGTGTGGGAGACCCAGAGGAAGCTCCTGGATCCTGGATTGGCCAGCTCCAGCCATTGCGGTCATCTGGGAAGTAAACCAGTGGTTGGAAGATCTCTCTCTCTCTCTCTCTTTCTCTCTTTCTCTCTCCCTTTCTCTCTCTGTGTAACTCTGACTTTCAAATAAATAAATAAATCTTATAAAAACCAAAGAAAGTTGACCCTTGCTATAATCAAAGAAGCTGCTGCCAGTGTTGGGGGTTTCTTAGTCTGGGCTGTCCTTTCTGTACATCCACGAGCAGTCCCTAGAGCTGAGGAGGTGGCAGGACCCAGGACGATGCAGCACTCCCAGCACCAGGGATGATGATTTCTGCAATCTGGAATGAAGTACTGAGCATGCTACAAAACAAAGAAGGAGTCTTTCAGATCCTCGGTCACTGATCTTCATGCTTACAGAGGACAGAATCCACTGCCCAGATACTGAGAGCAGGACAGAGGCCATTGTGGATTGAGAGGAGAGTGCTCTGTATGCTGGGGCAACACTTGCGAGGACTAGCATTTGGAGGCCGGTAGGATGAGGCTGTCTCTCCACCAGACTTCCAAGTCCTCACTTCAGGAAGGCTGTTATCTCTGGGAAAGGCTTCTCAGGCCTGCACTTGGTTTCTCACACTGCCCACTTGCCAGAAGTTAGGGTAGCCCTGTATCTGATATGGGTGCAGCAAGATAAAACAGAAGTGATGGACACTCTGAGCAACCTACGCCTGCCATGGTCTCAACTGTGTGCCCCAAAACTCCTCTCTCTGGTTGGGTGTCATGGACTCCAGTCCCTTGGGCTCTAGGAAAACATAGGCTGAAGACAACAGAACCTCAATCAGCCTGGATTTCACATGATGGTGTGAATGAGGGACTTCCATCACCCTATGCTCCTGCCACACATTGTCATGGGAGCAGGCCACAAGCTTGAGGCTTTATGCTGCCTTGATATTTTTGTTGTGACGGCTAGCTGTACATAAGACACACACAGACACACGTGCACACACATGCACAAATAGTTCAAAATGTATTGTTTATACAATATACTATTTACAGTCACCACAAAGATATAAAGTTTCTTGGCAGAAATATAAGAAACTTTTCAAAGCCTTAATGGAGAAAATTACTAAAGCTTCTTATAAAGCATTAAAGGAAATCTTAGTGAGAGATCTCTAAGCCCAGGGGTGGGGGGTTTGGTGTGGAGGACTTTGAAACAGGGTAGAGTTATGTCCATGTACAGGAAAATTGAATAATGTAAAAGTGTCAGTTGCCCTAAAATTATAAAGACTAAATGTACATCCTGTCGGTTGTCATGAACTTGACAAGTTTGTTTTAAAATGATATAGAATTTAAAAGTGGCCCAAAATAACCAAGACACTGCTGAGTGAGAACAAGGTGATATAAATCTCCTTTCAAGGTATCACTTTTTAAAAAATTATTAGAATTAAGATAGCATGGCATTAGCGTAGAGCCAGATAAGCAGCAAAGTACGAGACTACAGGGCCCTGAAATAGAACCTACGTGTCCTGGAAACTGAGCTATGATGTTCAGCATAGAAAGGAGAGACCATTTGATAAATGGGACTGAAGAAAGAATGTATCATCCAAAATTAGATTTTGACTTGATGGGAAAAAAGCAAATCTTTTTAAAATTTTTAGAGGAAATATCAAGTAATATTATTTTGAGCTGGAGATGAAAAACAAAACCCATGAGCCATAAAATAAATGACTGATTGAATACTTTAAAATTATAAACCTTGGTTTATCAAAATATACTATGAAAAAAGTGAAAAATGGAAGCAGTAAAACTTCATGAGAGCAATAAGATACAGCCTGATAAATATCATCAAAATATATGCATGAATATATGTCAGTAGGAATGCACACATACCACTGTTAACTAATCAGTAGAAACAATACAAAAATGGTCCAGTATTTTCTTAAAAGTTTGTATTTTAATTTCATTTGCATGAAAACATGGAAACCCATGTCACAATGCTCATGTAGAAATATTTTAATAGTGAAATTCTAAATGTCTGTAGGCAGAAGTTGGATAAATCAGGGTAGACACATGCAAGCATACATGACTCAGCAGTACAAGTTACTATGCTATAGCAACATGCTTCAACATGTGCAGGTCTCAGATAGAAAAGGGTAAATTTTAGAAGTTAGTTTTAGAGGAATTTATATACATATATCTGACAATTTACATAGTTTCCAAAACTTTATATTTCTAGATATATATATTTAAAATGAATTCTAATGATAATAAAAAGTGAATCAATACTGAGCATGGAAACCAGAGAAACAGTTAGGCCATAGAGTTTTTGTGGGTCTGTGATGGGGCTGGCATCTGACTCACTTGTCCGAAGAAGCTAAGGTAAAAAGTTGCCCGGGAAAGAATTCTTGAAGATGATGACAGTGGAGTTGAGTTTCGAAGAAATAAGGCGTGAGCAAATGAAGAGTGAAGGGAGAAGAGAAAGCAGGAGAAACAGCAAGGAGATGAGAGGGAGGAAAGGGAACATGCTCCACTTAGCATAATGTCCCCACGCTTCATACATGTTATCTCACATACAATATTCCCTTCATTTTAAAGGTGAATAATACACCTTTTGGTATTTTGGCCACAGTTTCTGTACCCATTCATCTGGTGACGGATGCTTAAGTGCTCCCGTACCTTGGCTACCACGAACAGTGCTGCAATGAATCTGGGGGTACAGATTCCTCCTTAAAATCCTCATTTCAGTTCTTTTGGGAATATGTGTGATGGCTGGTCATATGGTAGTTCTATTTTAATTTCTTTACGGAATCTATGTGACCTACTTTTAAACAGTTCCTCACTCTTACACAAATTATCTTCATTAACCCAAAACCTCTTTCGGTTTCATTCCTCCATCAATGATGTGAACGACTTCTTGGCTGGTTTGGGTAATAATTTTGAATGCTAGAAGAATATTTCCTTAAGCTGGTACTATCTACTATGTAGTGGCTATGGACACAGCACAATTTTAAATTTAACCTGAAATATGAATGCTCTCTCAATCATTTTCTTAAGCTCCATTACCAACCAATAAATCAAGCCCCGATTTGTAGTTTTCACTATTGCCACAGGACATGTGTTCCCATCTTAACTGATTTCAAGTTACCACTGTGGACCTGAGGAAGGATGTAGATAGTGCACTGTGTACTTCCATTGCCCAAATACATTAGACTAAATAACTTCAGGAGTATAGTTAGGAATTAAAGGGTATGGGGTCAGCAGGTGAAGCTACTGCTTGCAACACAGATATCCCATATCCGAGTACAGGTTTGAGTCTTGCTGCTCCATTTCCAATCCAGCTTCCTGCCAGCATACCTGGGAAAGAAACAGAAGAGGGTACAAGAGGTTGGGCCCCTGCCACCCATGTGGGAGATCATCTATCTGCCACAAATGTCAAAATCCAGATCCAAGACCAGGAGCCAAGAACTCAATACTGGTCTCCCACAGCATGGCAGGGTACTAAGCACCTGGGCCATCTTCCACTGCCTCTCTAGAATCAGAGCAGCCAGGCCTCGAGCTGTCACTCAGATGTGGGATGCTGCTGCTATTGTAGGCAGCACCTTAACCTGCTATGTCACAATGCCAGCTTCATTTTTAAAAAGGTTTATTTACTTGCTTATTTATTTATTTGAAGTATAGACAGAGACAGAAAGAGAAGCAGATGGTTTTACATAGTTAGCTTTACATATTTTTAAATATTCACTTTATCTAATTAATTTTTAGCAAAGGGCTCTAGTTAACTATCGGCATTCCAAATTCCTAAATGTTTGACTGAGCTCTTGCACACTGGTAAAGATCCATTACAACCCACTGCTCAAAGGATGGCAGTAGACGGGCTGGGCAGGAGCAGACACAGGACACCTGGTGGCAGGGCCTGCTGGTGCCCCCCACACCATCTAGGAAAGCAGGTGTAGTGCAGCCCCCTGACACAGGATATGGGCCTTTGTGCTGATTTCAACTAATGCAGTGAGAGTGAGAGTGCTTCCAGGCTTGTCCAATGACCCTCCACACCCACCTGTCCCCATGATGAGGTCAGAGCTCTCTTTCCCCATCTGTCATCTGAATGGCTGGGATTAGCAAACCCAGAAGACAGAGGCACAAGGAGCAGGACCTAGGCTTCTTCAGAGCTGTGTTGAGCAGAATCCCTTCCCAAAGGACCCCTCTCCCCACTGACCCAGCTACATGCAAACCAGAAGAGGTCTGAGAGGAGCAAGAAAATAATTTTACTTTATTAAGTTTACTGAGATTTCAGGGCTTATCTGCTCTAGCGACTACTTTTTTTCCCCCTTCCCTCAACAAATACTAATCAATGAGAGGTATTTTGCTTTGTTCACTTTGCAATAGGAGTCTTACCTGTGCTTTGTGTCTGTCTTCCAGGCTTGTCCATCTTACCTTCAGGTTTAAGCTGCAGGTTGGAGACTTGGATGGAAGAATAGGCCCCCACAGAGTGGGAATTACATTGGAAAACAAAACCTCACTCTGCTCTGACAGCCTTTTCTTCCAGAAACAGCTTCCAAGCCTGGGGGTATGAAATTCCTTAGAGCCAAGGGGAGGGGGTGGGTGGGAAATCATAGCCAGCCCCTACAGAAAGCATATCTCCCAACAAAAACAGATCAAATTTTTATCCCTGGACAGCAAATTAAAGAAAGTAGCAAATAAGAGCACAGTGAGAAAAATAGAAAATCCGGTCTCCCCAAGGAGCCAGTGGGTATCTCCTAGCGGGAAGCACCGCCCACAGCACAGCCTGTGGGCATTGGTCCACCCCAGGTGGAGGCAGCCCTGCTGCTGACCTTTCAGTGATGTGTGCGGCATTGTTCCTCGCTGAGTGGGGTGTCCTTATTTCTTGTTCCTTTTCATTGGGAAGGCTTCTGCCTAACTTTAGCAATATTATCTTTTACTGTCTGGGTTCTCTTTTTTTTTCTTTTCTTTTACCGGGAGTCTTTTAAATGCTTCCTGGCTTGAGTCCTTTCTCTGTTGATGCTGCAGGGAAAGATAGGGAAAGACATCTACTCAACTCTCACCTTCTTAGTGACCCCAAACCACAGGGTTGTGTTACTTTCTCACCCTCCCTTCTCAAAACTTTCCCTGTTTTCTCCCAGCAACATTATTTTGTTTTGTTTTTTTGGGAGACAATGAGATACATCCTTTGAAAGTGCAATGAAATTAAAATTAGATGAAAGAATTACTTTCTGATACAAAAATCCCCAAATTATCTGAGAGAGATAAAATATTGAAAGTGCTTCATTTAAATTATAAGGACTCTTTCAAAGATTATCAAAATGCTAAATAAATGTCCTGCCCTGTAAGAGATTGCTTGGCAAACATTATTATAGCATTGATGCATAATCAAGTCCAGCAGGGCATCTGCTCAAACTTGCATCAGGTTTCCTATTCTCAACCTGTTTTCATCATCAATTCACTGCATTTGTGCTTTTTCATCAACAATAAAAAAATGGCAAAACCTGTCATTCGGTATCTTAGAAAGATAAAATAAAGAGACTGAACAGTAGGCTTTCTGCTTACTACTTGTTGAATTCTTTATTTGGTGGAGGGTTAAGCTTGTGATTATAAAATCTATCTAAAGTCTATCATTGTAAAAATTTTAAAAAATTAAGAAAGAAAGACGGAAGGAAGGTGGGAACATGGGTGGGAGGGAGGATAGAGTGGAAAATATTGTTATACTGTTAAATCTGTATATACGTGAAATGTGTTCACCTTATATAAATAAAAAAATTATTTAAAAAATAGAGACTTGAGACATGTGCATGCAGAGACTGATGGCCATGTGAAGACATTGAGAGAAGTCTCAGAAGAAACCAAACCTGCTGACACCTTGAACTTGGACTTCTAGCTTCCAAAAGTGTGAGAAAATCACAGTTTTGTTGTGAAAGTCACCCAGTTGGTGGTATTTTGCAGCCTTAGCCAACTAATACAGGGATCATGGGGAAAATAAATTAGCATTTTTTGCAAAAAAAAAACTTTCAAGTCCCAGTGCTGTGACTTTAACACCCAGCTTTCTGTGGGCCTTAAGGAAGAACTAGGAAGGTGGTGGATTGTTGATGCCCTCCATTATTTCATCACGACTTTTCTGGTGATTGCATCTCAGGTGCTCGCCTCCCCTCACCCATAGCTCTATGCTTTAGGAGCCTCTCACTGCTGACTCAAGTGCATGACCTCAGTTTCAGCCAATCAGAGCATTTCTCAGTAGGCAGTGCTGATGCAGGGAAGAGCAAATAACCAGCTTAGCCATGATGAGAAACAGAGTTACTCTTCCTGGAGCTGTATCAGTTCCTCTACAGCTATTTCTCTTTCCTTAGTCTTAGGGTCCCTAGAATCATTCCCCACACAAACTATGTGCACAAATATGCTCATCTTAGTGTCTACTTCAAAGACCATGAGGTACCGGGGTCAGGTTAATATACTCATCCTAGTTCATCTTCTACCAGCCCATCAAAATTAGCTTTTTAACACTAATTCGAATCAACTCCTCCCTATCTGGAAACTGCCAGTGGCTTCATCTTACTATATAAAGTAATAATAGTAATCAGTCATCTGATAGTCTTGTAGGGGCCCTTAAAGCATGAACACTTTTGCCTCTAATCTGCTTCACATACAACAGTCTCACCACATGCAGCTAGAATTCGGTGAGCTCACTTTTGTCACAGGACACTTGCACTTACTGTTTCTTCTACTCTGGACAGTCTTGTGACATTTTCATAGCTGTTTCCTCCTGCAGATTCTACTTAAAAATCGCCTTCTAGGGTCTGGCGTTGAGGGTGGCTAGTAAAGTCACTGCCTGCAATGCCAGCAACCCATATGTGCACTGGTTCGAGTCCCTGTGGCTCCACTTCCCCCAGCTCCCTGCCTCGGAAGGCAGCAGAGGATGGCCCAGGTGCTGGGGGCCTTGTAGCCATGTGGGAGACCCAGATGTGGTTCTTGGCTCCTGGCTTCAGCCTGGCCCAGAAATTGAGGCATGAACCAGTGGATGGAAGATCTCTCTCTCTCTCTCTCTCTCTCTCTCTCTCTCTCCCCTCTCTCCCTCTCTCCCTCTCTGCCTCTCTCCCTCTCTCCTCACTTTCTGTGACTCTGCCTCCAAATAAATAAAAATAAATCATATTCCAGAGCACACTTCAATGTAATAAAGGTTATATATGACAAACCGATACCTGACATTATATTGAACTGTGAAAAGCTGAAATCATTTCCTCTGATATCTAGAATGAGACAAACATATCTGCACTAACTGCTCTTATTCAACATAGTAATGGAAGCTTTAACCAGGGCAACTTGGCAAGAGAAAGAAAGAAAAACAAATAAGAAAGAAGTCAAATTATCACTGTCTAAAGATGACATGATTCTATATATTGAAAGACTCTGTCAAAACTCTATTAGAACATTTTTAAAGTATTTATTTACTTATTTATTTATTTATTTTAAAAGCAGAGCAAGATAGAGGGAAGGATGGAGGGAGAGAGGGAGAGAGAGAGAGAAGGAGTGAGAGAGAGAAAGAAAAAAGAAAAGGATATCTTCCAACCACTGGCTCACTCCCCAAATGGCCACAACAGCCAGGTCTGGTCTATGATAAAGCCCGGACCCAGGGAGTCATCTTGGTCTTCTGTATGGGTGACAGGGGCCCAAGCACTTGGGACCATTAAGGCTTATAAATAAATTCAGTGATGTTGCTGGATACAAAATCAACACAATAAAATCAGTCATATTTTTATACACCAATAGCAAACTCATTGAGAATAAAATATAAGAGCAACATCACTCATAATACCTACAAAACAGAATAAAATACCTTAGAATAAATTTAAACAAGGATTTCTAAAATAAAAGTTTTAAAACACTAATGAAAGCAATTGAAGAAGACTTCGAACATTCATGAGTTGGAAGAACTAATATTATTAAAATGTGAACATTACCCAAAGCAACTTAGACTTTCATCATTATGCCCATAAAAATATCGACATTCTTCACAGAACTAGGACAAACAATCCTACAATCGTATGGAAACACAAAAGACCCCACATAGCCAAGATTATAATGAACATAAAGAACAAAGCTGAAGGCATGACAACACCTAATTTCAGCACATGCTATTATAACCCAAATAGCATGGGACTAGCTTCAAAACAGACACATAGACCAATGAAATAATAGAGACCCCCAAAACAAATCTATGCCTGCGTAGTCAACTGATTCTTGACACAGGCACCAAAACTCAACATTTTAGAAGGGATAATCTCTTCAATAAATGGTGCTGGGAAAACTGGACATCAATATACAAAATACTGAGATTTGCCCTCTCTCAGCTTATATGCAAATAAAATTATAATGGATCAAAGAGCTAAATATTAAGACATCAAATTATGAAACCATAAGAAAAAATAAGGGAAACACTTGAAGATATTATATAGGCAACATTTTGGGGGGAACTGGACTCCCGAAACAGAAGCCAAAAAAGACCTAGAAGTGTAAGGTTATATCAGTATCACTATTCATCAGGAAAATGGGTATCAAAACAATAATGGAGCATCATCTCCTTCATGTTACAATTGCTATTGTCAAAGAGACAAAAAGTAACAAATGCTGGCAATGATGTGAAGAAAGGTGAATCCTTACACATTGTTGGTAAGAATGCAAATTAATTACAAAGAGTGACATGGAGGTTTCTTAGAAAACTAAAAATAGCATACAACCCATTCACACCATTTCTGGAATATACTCAAAGGAAAGGAAATCAGCATATGAAAGAGACACCTGCATTCCCATATTCACTGCAGCACTATTCTCTGTAATCAAGACATGGAATCAACCTTAGTGCCCATTAATGGATGAATGATAAAGAATGTGAAATACATATATACACACATATACACACACAATGCAATGGCCATGATGAAATGGATGAAATCCTAATATTTGCAGCAAAATAGATGGAACCAGGTGTCATTATGTTCAGTAAATAAGCAAGACACAAAACCAAATGCCGCATGTTCTCAGACACATGTAAAGTATTTTTTAATGGTTAACCTGAACTTAGGAGAGTGATTACTAGAGATTGGTGAGGGTTGAGGGAGAGGGAGGAGGGAGGTTGGTGAAGGATGCCAAAACACTGATAGAGGGAATATGGGTTCTAATGTTGCATAGCACAGGGGACAATCACAGTTCATAGTAATGTGTTACGTAGTCCATAAGAACTGGAAGAGAGGGACCAGCAAACATAATGGAGGGCTCCAAACATAACGAAAAGGAAATGCTATCTTTCTGATTGATCAGCTTACCCTGTACACATGCATTGAAATACTGGACAATTCCCAAAAAAAGTGTAAGGATTATATGTTAATTTAAATTTTAAATTAAAAAAAATGAACCTCCAAAAAGTTAAAACCCTGTCTGAAGCATTCGCCCAATCACTAATTATCTGGCATGATTCTATACTTAATGCCTGTAAACACTCAAATTGTTTTTACTGAGATCTCTTTCTCCCCAGAATACAAGCTAAGAATAGAGCCTGAGGCTATTAGAGTATTAGATGGTGAAGCAAGACCTGGAGGAGAAGAGAACTGGGGTGCAAAGAGAAACTGAGAAGGAGATACTCAATCCTGGTGACACTGTTTGACACCCAACCTCAACAGCACCACTTTGATCCTACTCTTCTTAGTTAAATCACATATTAAATCCTTCTCAGGTGCCTGTAACATGAGTTTTCTTTGACTTGAGTTCAACAGACAGTATGGTCTCCACTACACCAAAGAGAAGTTAATGAGGGCATCATTTAAAGACCAAACAGGAGCTGACATCATGGCACAGCAGGAAAAGCAACCCATGCAGTGTTGGCATCCCATATGGGCACCAGTTCAAGTCCCAGCTGCTCCACTTCCAATCCAGCTCCCTGCTAATAAACCCAGGAAAGCACTGGAGGATGGCTCAACTGCTTGGGCCCCCTGCACCCATGTGGGAGACCCAGAAGAAGCAACTTCCCAGTCATTACTACCATTTGGGGAGTGAACCAGCAGATGGAAGATCTTTCTCTCTCTGCCTTTCCCTCTCTCTCTGTAACTCTGCCTTTCATATAAATAAAATAAATCTTAAAAAAAAACCTCTTAGATAAGTTGTTCTAAGTGGTCATGAAACACACAAGAGGAACGATTGGTACAGCTAGTAAGGCTGAAAAACATCTAAAATGTTTAATCAGTGTTTTGACATAAATTGCTAATGACAATGTGCAGTGCTCCTCTCTGGAGGTCCTTTAGAAAGTGTCTCATGTGTCTAAAGTGAGTGAACAGACACCCAATCTGACGGCAGAGGGAGGACCAGAAGGCCCTCTGGCTCCTGTTGACCCTGTCATACATACAAAGCATGAAAAGTGTCTCAGCTGCAAAAACTGTCTGCTAAAAAGGGGCACTATTAGGGAATAATACAACATAACAGACTAAATAAGAACATATACAGGGGAAAACCAAGTGGAAGAACAATGCTCTTTATTAGGGAGGGCAAACCAATCCTACTGTTAGTGGCTGGTACAAGGTGCCTGCAGGATGGAACCGGGGTGCCTCATATCACGTGGGTGTGCTCAAAGTCCTGTTCTGTCATAAATGGCATCAGGATTCTAACAGCTGATATCTGGAACCAAGTATAATTTAATGAATGTGCAACACATTCATTCCAATAACCTATATAATAATTATTATACTTGCAGCAACTCAACATCTTGGAGCCATCTCTAAATGTCAAGTCTGTTGTAAATACTAAACACATAGTTTTTCTTTGAATTTCTCAAGGAAGTAGATACTTTCAATTTCTGCATTTTATAAATAAAATAACTTACATGGAGAAAGCATTTATTCTTCTGTCAGATGAAACGCCAAAACCTCAAGAAAGGACAGCTGAGATCAGGTGCATCAACTGCAACATTCAAAGCAGACTGAAGAACCTAAGAACAAGGAAATTTGATCCTTATTCAAATTTAGGTCTGGTGGGGTTTTTTTTGGACCTCAGCTATTGGGAAAATTTTCCTGGAACTCAACACTCATTATATTTAGTACATAATACTATGCACATAATAGTATGCACACATCAGAAAGAATCAGAAACTTTGTAACGTGTCATAGCACCAGAATGTGCCAATTTGCATTCAGCATAAGGCAAAGACTTTTTCAATGTCAGAGAAGAGGCTGTTGAAGCCAGGCTACTTAAGGAGATCAAATGGCAAAGAATTCAATCAGACCAGATTGTGTATGACAGAGGAAATGACAATGTGCCGGTGAGGAAATAAAAATAGATGTCGAAAGAACTTAATCCATGCAAGGATTTTTTTTTTCCATAAAAGAAGTCCACTTGAAAAGCTTCTGGAAGAATAAAAGCTCTTTGTTGAAATGAGGTTTTGAATGAGTGAAGAGTTAAAAATACTTGCAGCCTGATACAACTTTGCTATAAGGTCTAGTAGTTTCATTATGGAGTAGAAATGATGTAATTAAAAGCATGAATCTCACCACGAAGCAAAAGCAACCTGGAACAGTAAGAAAAAAGGTTTGATTGCAACTACGAGTTGAGTTCTGTGCTTGCCAGCTTCCTCTCTGATAAAGAGAAAATCCCTTTTTTCGCCAAACTTTTCACTGCCTCGAGGATATGACACCTTCTGTAGCAACTGAAAACATCTTTACACACAAATCAGTACTTGACAATCAAATCATGGAGGCAGTGATAAAGAAAAGTCACTGAAGGCTACACACCAAGACATTCCGGCTGTGATGATGGCTCAGGGAGACCCTCTCAATCTGCCTGTCTTAGCTCTGAGCCTGTGCCCACCTATTCGCATACATGTTCCCCTGTCCAAGAGGTAGTGAGGTTTGATTGAAATCAGATTTGACTGGAACAATCTTATTTGCAAGGGAATTTTCAGAATAAAACAGTAAAGAACTGTCTCTCTTGGGTGGTTGGTGGTGACCCTGCTCTGGAGGGAAGGTTTGAGTTCACTCCCTGTCTCTCTTCACTTCTGTTTCTCAAGTAGTCTGAAATTTCAGAGCACCTCCCCACTGAGATGTCCACTCCAGAAAGACCCGCAGGGATTCTTTCTTTCTCTTGTACACATAAAGATATAGAAATCAGGGGATTTTTACAAACAGCTTAGCCAAAAGGACCAACAACACACACAGCCTGCAGTGGGGACTATTGGAATCCTGAACACTCCTGTTCTCAACTTGGGGTCTCAAGAACATAAGCTGATTATTTTTATCAGTGCTTTTTGATTCTTCCCATCTTATATTTTTAGTTTATTATGAGAAGTGGAAATAACAGTCTACGAAATGTCATACAACTAGCACAGCAAATCCATTGGAAATCGTGTGGCATGATTCCAACCTGCCTGCCTCCTTCTCTTGCTGGCTTCTGCTAACACACCTGGCAAAATCAGAAGGTGCAGCAGGAGTCCCACTCTGAGTCTTTTTAAAACATCAATTGGAGGCTGAAACTCAAAGCAATGTGACCCCTGCACAACCTGAATCCTACAAGTTTCCCAAGGCTCTTCCGTGAATTAAATGGCCAAGTTTCAAAAACACGCACATGGCATTTGAATGAGGTTCAGGGCAGCTGGTCAGAAAAAGGAATTGAACAAAAGAGCAAACTTAGACTCAGTAAAAGAGCAGATAACTGGATGACAAAAGCAGGCAGACAATGGCACAGTGGCCATGCTGAGTGTCCCAGGGCACTGGCCCAGAGAGAGCTCCAGAGGGTTTAGCAAGAGTGCAACTAATTGGGTAGTCCAAGATACCAAGGGGCAAAGCACCATGTGGGCTCCCAGACATGACTGGAGCAGCTTCATAGCTGCCACCTTCTCTAAGGATACCTTGGAACTTTCTGGTCCAATGTAAAGCAATCCAGTGGTGCATCCTGGGATTGCTTATATGTCAGTCTTTATTTTGAATGTGCCCTTGGATTAGGACAGGAATTCTGCCCTACCTCCTATTCCTTTCACTTTGTAAAACAGTGGCCTAGGCCGGCTTCTACAGCAGTGGAATCCGCAAGGCTTAGTAACATTCATATTGCCATCTTTTCCATAAGGATCTGTGAGGCATCCAGGACTATGCAACCACTGCCACTAAAAATACAGGAAGGCATCACCTTACCCATGAAATTGATCACTATTTTGAGTATAAAATCTACAAATCCACAATGGTGCTATAATAATGACACAGAATTGTCCTGAAATGCAACTTGGCCTTAATTATGTCCTGTCAGAGAGTTGGTCTTATATCCTCTCACAGAATATAAAATCCTCAAGTGCACAACCATCACTTTTGTGTTCCCTGCAGTGCTTAGCTGGATGCTGAGCACATGATACATACAATGCATTGTGGAAGGTTATTTAATTAATCCATTGGGTACCCGATATGCCTGACTTTCTTGGTCATCAACTCCCTGGAAGTAGTAGATATGGAGGCAGGTGAGACGTGTCTTGAGCATATCCAAAAACCCGTTCTGGTTTGCAAAGGGTACTCTACCTTATTTTTGTTATTCTATTTTGAGGTCCACAAGGTGATTTTGTCTCATCAGTGTTGGGGGTGGGGAGCATCTGGTAATGAAGTCCCGGCAATGATTTGCCTGTCAAGCTTCCTGGCCACTCTGATCTGCATCTGGCAAGCTCACCAATATTTTCCTACTGGGTTTATCAGGCAAGAGGACAGTAGGACAGATACAGGAGCACCTTCTAGCATGCAGAGTGTGCTAGATGGCACCACACATGAGTGAATGTGCAGATGGAAACACATTCACACACACATATATACACACAAACATCAAATAAGACACAAGATGATTGCAGAAAAGAGAACAACCAGCTCAACAAGAATTTGCTGCTTTTCCTCTTGCAGAATTAGGAGTGGGGGACAAGGATGGAGAGAAGGCACCATCCTTGTTTGAAAAGTTTTAGATGAAAGTAGTTTGGGCAAATTACATAACCTATATATTGATCAGTTAGGAGGGAATCTTCCCACCATCTGGACTTTCTTGTAAAGAAAAATGCATACCAACTTTGCCTGAGCCAACTCTAGCTGTGTTTTACAGGCTGTTTTGCTATTCTTTCCGAAAGAAAATAATAAGACTGCATCATTCATCTGTATAACCACTACTTACTATCCACTGTGTTCTACTGATTGTAGAAGCCAAGAACACAGTGTTGAGCCAAAGACTTCTGTTTAATGCATTTATAATTAGTGATGACTGTCAGAAATCATTAGTTACATAACTAGTTATATAACTATTGTACAGGGGCCTTCACAAAGTTAATGGAAAATGGAATTAAAAATGATGCACAGGGGGCCGGCACCGTGGCACAGTAGGTTAATCCTCCGCCTGCAGCACTGGTACCCTCTATGGGCGCTGGTTCTAGTCCTGGCTGTTCCTCTTCCAATCGAGCTCTCTGCTATGGCCTGGGAAAGCAGTAGAAGATGGCCCAAGTACTTGGGTCCCTGTACCCGCATGGGAGACCAGGAAGAAGCTCCTGGTTCCTGACTTCAGATCAGCGCAGCTCCAGCCATTGCAGCCATTTGGGGAGTGAACCAGCGAATGGGAGACCTCTGTCTCTCCCTCTCACTGTCTGTAACTCTACCTTTCAAATAAATAAATAAAATCTTAAAAAATGATGCACATTTTTCCATGAACTTTTTTGATGTCCCCTTACATGTCATTATAAATAGTGATATATTATTATAACTAGTGATAACTATGAAAGTTATTATAACTAGATATACTCTCTTAGGGTTAGGTATTTCATACAGTAGATAAGATGCTTCTGGGATACCTGAATCCCACATAAGACTGCCAGGATTTGAATCCTGGCTCCACTCCCACTGCCAACTTCCTGCTAATGTGCACTCCACATTAGCAACAAGTAATGGTTTGAGTTCTTTTGTCCTGTCCCTGCCACCTAGGGGCAGACTCAGAATGAATTCCCTGCTGCTGGTTTCAGCCTGTTGTGGCCATTTGGGGAGGCCTCTCTGTCCTCTTCCTCTCTCTCTTTCTCCCTCTCTCTGCCTCTCAAATTAATAAAAATAAAAAACAAGCAGAGCAACAATGCTTTACTGAAGGAAATCAGAGCAGCATGGTATGATGTTGGTGAGAGAGGATAGATTGACAGCCCGCAGCAGGGTTGGAGGAGGAGGTAAGGTTTACAGTAAGAGTTGAATTGCACAAGGGGACAGCATATCTGGCACAGAGAAGAGCAACGGCTAAGGCCATTGCTTTTCTTAATTTACTTTTGAGAATGACCCAGTCAGTGATCCCTGACCCAGTCAGTCTGCATAGCCTTGAAAGCCATGGCTGGGAGTGGCTCCCTTCTGACAGGTTGTCCTTCCAACTTCCCTGAAGGTGGAGGATAGAGGACGTCAGAGACGCTTCCTCAATCCTGAAGGAAAGGAGAATGCATCCGGAAAGGAAGAGTCACATCTAGCCAGGGCACATTTCCCACCACTCCAGTGGCAATGATCCTTAGAGTCTTGAATAACCAAAATTACATCCAAGTGTCTAGAAGGAAGAATTTGAGAGCCCTTTCAAAAGCCCATAGAAAAATGGAAATAAAAATAATTTATTTTGATGTGAAAAGCTTTAGAAATTCATGCCTAGCTTTTTATAAGACATATTCTCTATGAACTATTTGAAGACTCTGCTGATGCATGGATTTCAAACATTTTTTAAACCAAAATAAATTGATATTTTAATTCAATTTCCCATGAACTTTTGGAAATGCCCTTGGAACAGGGTTCTTTGTTGCTCACACAATTATAGCATAGCTCAGAGTGGCATAGACCAAGGTGGATTCAGAGACAGACTTTCATGATAATTTGTATATCTCCAAGATTAATTTAACATTGGGAGCAGATTTTTGCCTATCTCCACCACCACCACAGCTCCCCGCCCCCAATCATACAACAGAAAGAACAAGGCAGAAGGTAGCTTGCTCTTGTGTCTTTATTTTTTTTAAGATTTATTTCATTTATTTGAAAGGCAGAGTAGCAGAGAGAGGTAGAGACAGAGAGAGAGAGGGGTCTTCCATCTGCTGGTTCACTCCCCAGATGTCCATAATGGCTGGAACTGAACCAATCCGAAGGTAGGAGCCAGGAGCTTCCTCCAGGTCTCCCACATGGGTGCAGGGGCCCAAGCACTTGGACTATGCTCTGTTGCTTTTCCAGGCATATTAGCTGGATGTTGAATCAGAACTGGAACAGCCGGGACTCGAACCAGTGCTTACATGGGATGCCAGTGCTGCAAGCTGGATTTTTAACCCGCTCTGCCACATCAGCCCTGTTCTTACATCTTTAGTTCCCTGTCCTGACACCTTTCTGAACCTTCATTACACTTGTAAGCTTTCATCATTTGACACAATTCAGCAGAACTGTTAGAAACAAAAAGTTCTTTTAGCTACCAAAAATCAGGTAAAAAATGATATTTGTCTTTTGGGGAGTGCTTATTTCAGTAAGTGTAGTCGTTTCCAGTTGCATCCATGTTGTTGTGAAAGATGGGGTTTCATTCTTTGTTTGTTTCATTCTTTTTTAGAGCTGAGTAGTATTCCACAGAGTATTTGTACCACATTTCTTAATAGAGTACAAAAAATGAAATGTATGTAAACAAAATTGATATTTTGAAATTTGATTATTGTCTACAGCCATATCTCTACTCTTTCTATTCATTAATAGTAACTTTACTTAGTGGAGGGTTAGAAAATAAACTGAAAGTGTGTCATTGTAAAAATTAAAAGAAAGAATAAGAAAGGAAGGAGGAGGGCAGGTGGGAGCACGGGAGCATGGGAGGTTGGGAAGTCTCACTACACGCAAATCTGCATATGTGAAATTTGGTCAGCTTATATAAATAAAAAATCATCATTTAAATATTTTTAAAAAGAAATGAAAAGTTCTGGATGGAGTCAGGCTACCCGGGCCCCAATCTAGTGGCCTGGCTGAATGGCTGTTCAAATCGGAACAGGTCACGTCTCTCCCAGCTCGCAATTCCTCATCTGTAAAACAGTGGTGATTGGCATCCTCTGAAGCTGGCCAAGCGTGAAGAAGACCGGGCAGCGGAAGCCAGTGTGCACAGGGCGCACCTGCTCAAAGGTGGCAGCCGCAGTCCATGAGGGGCAGGTGCAGCTAGCGTCAGGGTGACGCTCAACCCCCAGCGTCTATCTCACATGCCGCAAGAAATTTTGGCTCTACTGGACACTTCAGTCCCTAGATACACCCTCAAAAACCTTGGATGGGTGGAAAAGGAGAAAAAGTGGTATTTTCCCCCTCGGGCATTTTACCATGTTCTCAGAATGCTCTAATGGGGCTCAAGGACTGAAAGTACATTTGCTCAAATAAATATTAAACAATTGTAAAAATTAGATCAAAGACAAGCTGTTTTGCAGATGTCTGGCCATTCATAGTCATCTTGTTTTTGGATTGTTCCCAACTCATGAAGAGAAGAGGGAGTACAATTTCAAAGTTTTGAGCTCCCCATGAGGTCACTGCAGATTTTATTTTAACAGTAGACCTCCAGGTGATTAGTAATTTTTCAACAATATGCCTGCAAGCCAAAGAGGCACTAATCCAGCTCGCTCCCTGAGGGCTTGTAAACATTTATTATTTTGTGCCCTTCTGTTCTCCTTTTCTATTAGGCTAAACATTTTCCAAGGCCAGAGACCAGGCCTGTTCTTTTCATATGCCAATAACCAAGCTGATCAGTGTGCTGTTGGTATTTAGCTAATGTTCCTGGGCTGCACCTCTTCAGCTTGGGGGTCTGCTGAATGTCTCAGAGCCATGGAGTATTATATTACTAATCTTTGTTTTCCAAAAGCCTGTCTTAGTTCCTGGAACGCTGATTTCCACTCAAATTTATTTAAGGGAAAGGTTACAATGTAAAAAAAATGTATATGTAATGATGTTAGGTACCGCTACAGAAATGTAACAGAATGACAGTAGGAGAAAATTAAAACCAGTACGTCAGCACACATGGTTGAAGATTTAATCTTCATTCAAAGAAGATTAAATTAAAATTTAAAATAATAGTCCAAGTAGAGTAAAAATAAGATTAAAAGTTAAAATAGGATTACAAATAATATTCCAAACAGAGCTAAAAACAAGATTAAAAGTTAAAATAAGATTTAAAATAATATTCCAAGTAGAGTTAAAGGGGCTAATAAGGGTTTCTTTAAAAAAAAAATATGTATTTATTTGCAAGGTAATTACAGAGAGAGAGAGATTTTTCATCCCCTAGTTCACTCCCCAAAATGGATGTGGAAAGCACAGCTGGGCCAACCTGAAGCCAGGGGCAGAAACTCCATCTGGGTGTCCTGTGTAGGTGGCAGGGACTCAAGCACTTGGGCCATCTTCCGCTGTCTTTCCAGGTGCATTAGCAGGGAGCTGGATGAGAGGTGGAGACACTCCAATATGGGCACCACAGGTGCTGGCTTAACCCTCTGTGCCCCAAGAGTTTATTTCTTCACATTTTTGAAAGTGTGGAGGTGGCCAGTTTATCATAATAGAGAAGCAAGGGATGTAAGGAAGAAGACTTGCCCAGGTGAAAATTCAACTGTTAGCCTGGTTGTCCTGTGTGCTGTATCTCTTACAAACTGAACAGGGACTGGCATTGTGGTGTAGATGGTAGTGTTTACCTGCAATACCAGCATCCCATATGGGTGCCCATTTGTGTCCTGGCTGCTCTACTTCTGATCCAGCTCCCTGCTAATGGTCTAGTAAAGGCAGTGGAAGATGGCCCAAGTGCTCGGACCTCTACTGTCACATGGAAGACCTGGATGGAGCTCCTGGCTCACTTTGGCTATCATGGCCATTTGTGGAATGAACCAGTGGATGGAAGATATCGCTCTCTTTCTCTTTCTCTCTCTCTTTCTAATTCTGATTTTCAAATAAATCTTTTTTGGAAAACAAAAGAAAAGAAACTGAACAGAGGGTGACATAGCAAAGCATCTTCATGCTGGCATGACCATGTGAAGGCAGAAGGGAACAGGAGCTTCCTGTCTCTTCTGCCTGTATTTGTTGACTACTAAGGGTGCCTTGGGCCCCTTGCTCTAGAATCTATTCTCCCCCGGGGCCTTCGGTATCCCTGAGTATTGTGACCCTGTTTATGTTTCCCAGGAAACATTTCAGCCAGTACTTGCTGTTGAATGGTTTGAGATAGCACATCACCACAAATGCACACCCACCTCCCATGCATTACACACCCACATACACACACATTCACACTCCAGCACATTCACATTCCCTCCTTATCTTGGAACACTCAATTTCTGGGATTAATTGGTCAGATATTTTGAGGAGACATTCAACAGCCGAGGAACAGGATTTGTGTTTCTCCAGTGAATGCTCATTCCTCTGGTGTGGGCACTGGTAGCTGGGAAAAAGGCATAACCAAGAGTGTTTGAGTTCCTGGCAAAGACATGGAGTCCAAGGCAACAAAGAAAATTGACCATACCAGACCGAAGCCATCCCGAAATCTCTGTATTTGGGAAAACAGCTCCAAGGCAGATAGAAGGAATTCTGTTTTGAGCAAAGTCATTTATCAAAGAAGCACTCCTGGCCCCAGCTCTGTCTTGTTGGATAATTGAGAACCAATAGGGGCAGGAGCTGTGGCTCAGTGGGTTAAGCTGCTGCACGCATCCCAGTTTGAACTGCCTGGTCAGGTCCCAGTTACTCCACTTGCTTCTGATCCAGCTTCCTGCCTATGTGTCTGGGAGGCAGCAGATGATGGTTCAGGTGCTTGAACCCCTCCCATTCACACAGGAGGCCCTGGTGGAGTTCTGGGCTCCTGGCTTCAACCTGGCCCAGCTCAGGCTGAGGCAGGCCTTCGGGAGTGAACCATCAAATAGGAGATCTCTCTTTCCCTCTCTCTCTCTTTCTCTCTCTCTCTCTCTCTCTCTCTCTCTCTCTCTCTGCCTTTCAGATAAATTTCTTACAGTGATAAAGATGGCAAATCATTAAATCTGACTATACATTGTATCTCTGAATTCCCTTTATTCTAAAATCTGAGAATTACCCAAGATTTAAAGGTGTGGATCAAAAGCCTTAAAGGAATTCTACACAACTGACCCATTCTCAATTATTCTCTGCAATTAAAACGAACAAACAAGCAAAATACTTGCCTGCTTTCACCGTGCCTTTCCAGGAATCCTGAGGCCTCTGCCTCCCAGCAGGCTGCACGACCTTCAGCTGCAGCTGTCTTGGTGCTTCTAGTTTGCTTCCCCCTTCAGGAATAATCCTGCATTGCAAGAGTTCTACCTGAAATGGTATTTTGAACAAGCCCCATCTCCTTCTTCACTTTCAGATTTTCCTGTTGCTGGTACAGAAATCTAGACTTCTAATATTTTGTATTCTGTCTATATATTGCTGAATGGATTCTAGTAGTCATTTTGGGGATTAGCATGGCAGGATTATCCTTAGTTTTTTCAGAACTCAGTCTGAATCCAAGTCCGTTGAGTCAAAGCACTGGAGAGTTGTTTTTTTTTTGTTTGTTTGTTTGTTTGTTTTTGACAGATAGAGTTAGACAGTGAGAGAGAGGTGGAGATAAAGGTCTTCTTTCCCTTGGTTCACCCCCCAAATGGCTGCTATGGCCGAAACTATGCTCATCCGAAGCCAGGAGCCAGGTGCTTCCTCCTGGTCTCCCATGCAGGTGCAGGGCCCAAGCACTTGGGCCATCCTCCACTACCTTCCAAGGCCACTGCAGAGAGCTGGACTGGAAGAGGAGCAACCGGGACAGAATCTGGCGCCCATATGGGATGCTGGCACTGCAGGCAGAGGATTAACCAAGTGAGCTACGGCGCCGGACCCCAGCACTGGAGAGTTTTTAAGAGATGGAATGAGGGGCACCTAGTTCCTCTGCATAGGCTAATTGACCTTTTCCAAAGGAAAAGTATGATTTTTCTTAGCTGCATGACACAGAATTTTACAAATTAGAGAAAGGAAAAAACCCCACCTAAGTTAGGCATGGGGAACGAGAGCCAGGTCAAGGGCCCAGAGGCAGGAAATTGATTCTAAAGCTTAGTTAAGCTGAAGGAAACATTAGTCCTTCATTGTCAGCCCTCACTATAACACATTGGAGTCACCTGTTAACACACCCAGTTTTTGAATTGCGAAACTAAGACATAGAAGGTGAGACTAATCCTAATTCATGACACATTCCAAGTCCTCCACAACTTTACATCCCCTCCACCACCACCATTACCCATCATGCAAATCTACTATTTGTTAGAAACGGTTCAGCTGTATCACACTAAATGCTGGGATGATGATAGCACCTTGGAAGACCCAACCTGAAGGTACTTTTCGGGAAATAGAAAAGAAGAATGAAAAAGTGAAAGTAGGGATGAGAGTCTTCAGCTGTTATCTTCCAAACAATTTTACAAACACACACACACACACACACACACACACACACACACACACACACACTCCAAACCTTGAAGTAAATTCTCCAAAAATGAGATGAAACACTGCATAAGATTAGAAAGAATCAGAATGAAAAAAAATGGGGCAAATTTCAGGGACAACTCAAAAGAAAAGGGAAGGAGCTGTGATCAGAAAGCTGGAGGGCAGACAGGACAGAACCCTGCCCAATATAACTTCAGTACTAGAAACATGGAAATTGAAACAGTTGAGAAAGGGAGGAAAATGTAAGGGGGAAGATGTGAGTAAAGGATTATATATGTTTATTTTAAGGTGTACTGGCAAGTTTATAACATTGGAAATATTAGGTCCATATGATAAAGCTGACACTGCTGGCTTCCCATTTAAAACGTTCATCTTCACAGTGGTCTTATGGATACAGAAATAACTGACCCCATTAAGAGACGAATGCATGGAAAGGTAGAGAGCAAGATAAGAAGTCTGGAGAACCGGCAAGGTTGAGCATCAGAGAAGAGAAGAGAAAGGAAGAACAATGGAGGCTTGGGAACAGGGAAGGAGCCACACAGAGTGATAAAAGGTCCTTCCAAAAAATTGTGAAATATGGAAGTAAAACGTTAGTATTTATGCAGCAAAATACACTGAAATCCACGCATATGTGAGGCTCTCAAAAAGTTCATGGAAAATGCATATTGTGAAAAAATATGCATGGATTTCAACATTTTTACACCAAAATAAAATTATCTTTATACAAATAATTTTTATTTTGTTACTTGAGAGGCAGGAAAAGAAATAGAATGAAACAGCTCACATCTGCTGGTTTGCTACCCAAGTGCCTGCAATGACTGGGACACAGCTGAGTAGAAACTGGGAGCAGAGAGCTCAGTCCAGGTCTTATACATGAGTGACAGGGACCTAAATACTCGAGCCCACATCTGCTGCCTCCCAAAGTGCACATTAGCAGAAGCTGGATTCAGGATCCGAACCAGGTATCAACCACAGGCACTCTGATCTAATAGATGGGCGATTTCACAAGTATCTTAACTGACAGGGCAACCCCTGACCCCAGCTTATATTTTGATTCTATTTTTCTAAGCCTTTTTAAAGTATCCTCACAGAAGAGTGCAGAAAGTATCATGTAACAGAAAACAAGGCCACAGAAAATTAAAGGAGAAACAGACTCCTAAGAGTCACATGGTGTGCTTAGGGAGAACGGCACTCGCATAAGGCAGAGGTAGACACTGGTGACTTTCAAGAAGGAAGTCTGAATACAAATGTGAGGATGCAGCCAGTGGTGGCTCACTAGGCTAATCCTCCGCCTTGTGGCGCCAGCACCCTGGGTTCTAGTCCCGGTCGGGGCACCAGATTCTGTCCCGGTTGCCCCTCTTCCAGGCCAGCTCTCTACAATGGCTCGGAGTGCAGTGGAGGATGGCCCAACTGCTTGGGTCCTGCACCCACATGGGTGCAGAGGTTGGCCATGATTAAGTATTCAAAGTTTGGGTGCTATTAGAAAAAAGCATTTTTTTTTGCTTTCTAATTAAGGGAAAATATAAAATATGTTGAGAATTTGAAACATTAATTCTGGCCCCAATATATTTGCATATGTTCCAATATAGATTGTTAATGTCAACATAACATGTATATGGATTCATAGGAAGGCAATGCCCGTTGCTCCACGATTTGATGGTTCCACGTTTAATTCTGGAGCATCACACTGTGCGAGCCTAGTGTGCGAGCCACTAGCCCTGGGTCAATGGAGAAGGCTACTCGTCTCTGCCTGCTTTTCAAGCTGACACCCTGAAGCTTGTTAATGCTTAAGACAATTCCACCAGGGCATGAGGACAACCACTGATTGCTTATGCGCCTTGACAACATGAGTCAGAAGTTCCGGGGCTTCCAGGAAGGATGTTAATGCTCCCAAAGGGGCCTTGGGAACCTGGCAGCAGTTGTCACACTTAGAGCCGGGGGCTGTGTGCAGAGCACTCAATGAGAAAGTTGTCCCCTTGTCCAGCGCGTTTCTCTGCAATGGGCACCTGTTTCCAGATGCTGTGGTCATTCACCAGCTCCTGGCAATCCCCACCTGTTTATTCTGAGGCTGCCAGGCACAGAGTCTGCCGGACAAAGGGCAGCACAGCCTTATTAAATTTTGTGCACAGACATCTTTTTGCCAGCTGTGGCAGCAGACGCACTGAGAAGAGGATACCGTGTGTCTTTCTATCCCTGCCTTTCAACTCCCCTTAAAGCTCGCCACCGCTTTGAAGCAGGCCCACCCCGGATCAATAGTGGAGTAGATTTATTGCTGTTTCTCCCTCTGATCATTTCCTGTTCTTAACCTGTGTGTCCTTTTCTCCTCTGTGGTTCTCCTGAGAGCAGGCCTCCCTTTGCCTCCATAGCTCTCACCTGGCAAATAAACTCTTTGTTGTTCCGTTTTTATGTTTTCAATTAATCTTTCCCAGTGACCATCCTAAATCTGCTCTCCCTGGAAACGCTCTCAATGATATCTCTCTCCTCCCGGGCTCAGAACAGGCTGAGGGGCAAGGAACAATTAAAACCCGAGACCAAGCATTTCTCAATGCATTTTGCTTTTGGCTTTTGTGGGAACAGGCAGACATCACTGCACAGAGTGCTAAAAACCAAGTGAGAAACAACACGTAAGCTCCAAATGCTATGCATTGGTGTTAGAAGTACATGAACACCACTAAGGATGAAAGGCGTATCTGGTCCAGTCTTGGATAAAACGTCATCTGAACTCTGCGATCTCTTTAGAAATGTTAAAAGAAAGAAAGAAGACTCCACAGATGAAGGGAGCTGTGATCTCAGAAGCAAAGGTGTTACTGAAGGTTCTGAGGACATCCGAAAAGTTAAAAGGCTTGCGGACTCCTGTTTAATCTCAGGGGGGCGGGACCCACCGCACTCAACCCGTCACTCATTGTTTAAGGTGATAATTATCTCCCCAAATCATCAGTGTTGCCAACCCCAATTCCGTCCTGCATGCCAAGTGGGAGGGAGGGGACTGCATGTTCCACTGCTGCCCGTCACGACCTCAGCACTTCGGAGCAAGGCTGACCCTCTTACGCTGGCGAAAGAGAAAAAGGGAATTTTTTTAGTTCTTTGTCTCTCTTGCACATACACACACTCAAAAGATCCGTTCCTGCACGTGTCCCTTTCACTTCTCCTTTTGAAAAGCTACATAATGAAGAGAGATTTATCCATTTTAAAATGCTGTCTGTGCACAAAGGGAAACCTGCTTGCATTCCTTCTGGCTTATAACAGCCCTCTTTCTCCAAGCTGTGGAAGGCCTGCGTGAGCCCAGCCACTCGCTGTTCGCTCTTAGACAAGCAGGTCGTGGGGCAGGGTGGGGGCAGCTGGTGTGTGCAATCTGTTCGCTATTGTGCAGCCTAAAAAGACACGAGGATAAAGGTTCCCCGTGTGGAATGCTCTCCACGTCTGAGTCACTGAGAAGGCACTTTGCCGATTCCAGCAGGTCAGAGACTGTCAGGAAGTCAGCCAAGCCCCTCGGGTCTCAAGGGTGACCTGTCAATCAGGGCCAGGAAATGACCATGTCGAAGGCATCCCCCTGGACCAGGATTCAAAGTCTGGGCTGAATCCCAAGGCCAGACTCCCCAAAGCAATTGCCCTTCCCCAAAGCCCGCCTGAGTCCACTGTGCAGTAGCCACAGCCTCCACCCCCACTCCACCCTATCCACAACCAATAATGGGGAGAAAGAGACATGAAAAAAGAGTGAGTATGAGAGAGGGACTATAAAGGGAAGGAGCTAGGAAGCAAGACAGAGATATTACTAAATGTATCTCTCTCTTTCTCTCTCTCTCTCTCTCTCTCTCTGTGTGTGTGTGTGTGTGTGTGTGTGTGCTTTTGAAGACCACTGTAGAACTAAAGGTGAAGATTCACAGAGCTGTGCTGTGGATGGCTGAGGGCTGAATGTGTGCGGAGCAGCTAGTACAAAAGCCAAACCCAAAGCTGCCCCCGGGAGCAGCACCCTGCGGCTCCCCCTGAAAAGATTCTCAGGCAATCTCTGCACCTGCAAGTGCAGACAAAGAGGAGGGTGTGACGATTGTATCACGTCTTGTTAATACATGAACACCAAGTTTTCTGATAGGAATGAGAGTACCAAGAATTCTTCATCTCCTAGCTCATATTACATGGCTTGTGGTGTTGCGTGTGTGCACGTGTGTATGTGTGTGCCCGTGTATGAGTGTATGTGTTTCCCTGGGTGTTTCAAATAACACTTAGTGCTGCATGCTCTTCAGGGCAGCATTAATAAATTAAATATAATAATAATAACAATAATAAATAGCCCATAGCTATGGATGAGCCATCTTTTTGGGATAGGATCACTGTTAATGCAATTCACTTCATCCTCCAAATTCAGACTTCCACCCATATTAGCTCAGGCAAATGCCCCAAAGGGCAGAGACGTTTTCCAACAGATGGTACGCCACGCCCTAGACTTCATGACAGGCTAAACCACATTGCTTGAAATATGGTTAGATCTTAAGTAGAGTTTAGTAAAACCATTCACCACTACTTCTAGAAATGGGCAGTCTCCAACATAGGTCCCCAGGAAGACGCCTTCTCCTCCATGCAACCAATAACTCTATCAACTCATTGAGTACGTAAATCATAATGAACATTGATGCATAAAGTTGAGACATACTAGAGGAAGTCCACATTGCACTAAGCCATCACTAAAAAAGATCAGGATCCCTTATGTGGGGCTACTTGTAGCTTTGCCTTTTTATGGTCCTGGGGATTGTCTTGGCCCTTGAAGGAAACGGCCTCCATAAAACCCCAGCACAGTAAGTGCTCTGCCATCCGGGTTCCTGGCCTCATACAAATCTTGCTTTTATTCCCAATAAAAGTAGCTTTCATCTCTGTAGCCAGCAAGAAAGGCAATACAAATTAATTAACACCTTTTCCATTTCATTCTCATTTGTTAGAAATCTAATTAGATTTAAGTGAAAGGGAGCCTGGCTGCTGTGGGCCGTCTTGCTGTGCTGTAGAAAAGTTTGAACTCTGGACCATGTAAGGAGGCCAGTGAGATGAAATGGCCTTTAATTTGCAACCTTATCCAAGGGTAATAAAGAAACTATTTGTTGGGAAGGTGAATAGAGGTTACCCCAAGCAAATAAAAATATCCTCAATACTTCTTGAATGGTGAAAATGAGGCTACTTTTGTTGTTTATAAGAAAGTCTTCATATAACAATTAATATTTACTGATCACTCAACAGGTGTCAGGAACCATGTTAGATGTTTAAACAAATTATCTTTTTGAATTTTCACAAAAAATTCAATGAATAAGTTATTTCTCACATTCTCAGTTTTACAGATGATTAAACTGGAAGGCCTGCATTGTGGGGCAATGGGTTGAGCTGATGCCTGTGACATCAGCATCCCATATGAGTGCTGGTTCAAACCCCGGCTTTCCCATTTCCAGCCCAGCTACCAGAAGACAGCCCAAGTACTTGGACCCTTGCCAACTGCATGGATAACCCAGATAAAGCTTCAGGCTCCTGGCTTTGGCCTGGTCCAGCCACAATCACTGGGGCCATTTGGAGAGTGAACCAGCAGATTGAAGACCCCTCTCTCTGTCTCTCCTTCTCTGTCTGGAGTTCTGCCTCTCAAATAAACAATAAATAAATAAATCTTTTTTAAAGAACTATTTTTGGAGAAATCAATAATTTAGATGACAACTAATGCCTTGCAGCGCAAGTAATCAAACCGTCCTAGCAAAATTTGTATTCTTTTGTTTGTTTATTTGAGACCTAGAGTTACAGACCACAGTCCCAACACGGGATTTCTGTCTGCAACATCCCCAGTGGGAAATCCTAGCACGTTAGGCAGCATTAGCTGCTCTTGCTATTAACGGTCCAACAGTCCAATCAAGAAGACTCTCCCTCACAGACTCCAGTTAGGACTCCTTTCAATGGTGTTTGCAGTCAGCTTGC
Organism: Sylvilagus floridanus; assembly: GCA_949820135.1. NCBI lineage: Eukaryota > Metazoa > Chordata > Mammalia > Lagomorpha > Leporidae > Sylvilagus > Sylvilagus floridanus. The sequence goes on along the minus strand of OX463246.1, from coordinate 31,733,095 downwards.
ATTAGCAGAATCATATCAATTTTTCCTGCCTATTAATGTGGCAAATTAGACTGATTGATTTTCCCAACAGTAACAACCTTGTTGTATATCTACAATAAGCTCCATTTGACCATAAAGGATTAACCTTTTATATACTAATGGATTCAATTGACTAATTTTTGTGAAAGATTTTTGCATCCGTGTTCATGAGAGAAATAGATCTGCAATTTTCCTCTCTTAATGTTTGAATCAAGTAAGCTAGCCTCATAAAAACCCTTAGAAATTGATCTCTCATTATATCCTTTTGGAAGAGTTTGTCCATGTTCAGTGTTATTTTTTCTTCAATGAATAGAATAATTCACTGGTGAGGCCACGTACATATGAAGTTTCTTTGAAAATTGATTTTAATAATAGATTTCAATTTCTCTAACAAATACAAGATAATTCAGTTTTTTTCTACTTCTGTCAGCTTTAATTTATGGTAATTTTTATAGAAAATTTCCATTTTATTCAAATTGTCAAGTATATTTCCCTAAAGTTTATAATATTCTGTTTAATTTTAAAATAAAACCTGTATATTTTTGTGTGTATATATGTGCAAATTGTTGAAATATTTACTTAGTGTAGAAAAAATTAAAAAAAAAGAGAAAGAAGTGCATAAATCTTGGACTGGCACTGCGACATAGCAGGTTAAATCACAGCCTAGGGCACTGGCATCCCATACGCCCACTGGTTCGAGTCCTGGCTGCTCCACTTCTGATCCAGTTCCCTGATGATGCATCTGGGAAAGCAGAGGAAGATGACACAAGTCCTTGGGCCCCTGCACCCATGAAGGAGACCTGGAAGAATTCCTAGCTCCTGATTTCAGACCGGCCAAGCTCTGGCTGGTGAGGCCATTTAAGGGAGCAAACCAGCAGATGAAAGATTTCTCTTTGTCTCTCCCTCTGCCTCTCTCTCTGTAACCCTGACTTTCAAATAAATAAATAAGTCTTTAAAAAATAAGGCCAGCGCCACGGCTCACTAGGCTAATCCTCAGCCTGCGGTGCCAGCACACCGGGTTCTAGTCCCGGTCGGGGCGCCAGATTCTGTCCCGGTTGCCCCTCTTCCAGGTCAGCTCTCTGCTGTGGCCAGGGAGTGCAGTGGAGGATGGCCCAAGTGCTTGGGCCCTGCACACACACTTGAGAGACCAGGAGAAGCACCTGGCTCCTGCCTTCGGATCAGTGCGGTGTGCCGGCCGCAGCGTGCCGGCCACGGCAGCCATTGGAGGGTGAACCAATGGCAAAGGAAGACCTTTCTCCCTGTCTCTCTCTCTCTCACTGTCCACTCTGCCTGTTATATATACCTTTATATGAATATGATTGTACATATATATTTATTTATGAAATTTTTTCTTTACCATGGTCTTTATTCTTAATATTTATCTTTCCTGAGTGTCCTCAGGCACTCAGATAGAGATTATGAAAATCCTAAGTGGAGTCTTAACTCTGCACTAAATGCCTGTCCCAAGCTTTCTTATTTTTAAAAATTTTTATTATGTATTTTTAATTAAAAATACTGATATATAAAAATGTATATAATTACGGGATATTAATGTGATTTTTGTTGCATGTATGCATTGTGTAATGCTCAGTGAGAATAAATGTATTTATATTTCCAAGCATTTTTTCATACTAAAACAACCAAAATCCTAATGTCTAATTTTTTTTAATAAAGAGAACTATATAGTGCCTTAACATTATCTTCACCCTGCTGTGTAATAGACCCCAGAACTTCTTACTTCTTTCTAGTTATAATCTGGTACCCATCAATCAGTCTTTACCCAATCCCTTCTCCCCAATGTCTGGTCACTAGCAGGGGAGACAAAGACAGAAAGAGATATTCCATCTGCTGATTCACTCCTCAAAGGGCCACAACAGCTGGGGCTGGGTCAGGCAGAAGCCAGGAGCCTGGAACTCCATCCAGATCTCTGACAGAGGTAGCTGGGACCCAAGTCCTTGGGCCATCATCCAATGTAAGTGCATTAACAGGGAGCTGGATCAGAAGCAGAGAAGCTGGGCCTTGAACCAGAGCTTTTCTATGGGATGCTGGCACCACAGGCAGCAGCTAGACCACTCCACGATGCCAGCCTCTCCACCACTGTATTTTGTTTTCAGATTTTTTAAAATTTTATTTAATAAATATAAATTTCCAAAGTACAACTTTTGGATTATAGTGGTTTTTCCTCCCCCATAACCTCCCTTCCACCTGCAACCATCCCATCTCCCACTCCCTCTCCCATCCCATTCTTCATCAAGATTCATTTTCAATTATCTTTATATACGGAAGATCAACTTAGTATATACTAAGTAAAGATTTCAACAGTTTGCACCCACACAGAGACACAGAGTATAAAGTACTGTTTGAGTACTAGTTATACCATTAATTCACAGAGTACAACACATTAAGGACAGAGATCCTACACAGGGAGTAAGTACACAGTGACTCCTGTTGTTGATTTAACAATTGACACTCTTGTTTATGAAGTCAGTAATCACCCGAGGGTCTTGTCAAGAGCTGCCAAGGCTAAGGAAGCCTCTTGAGTTGGCCAACTCTGATCTTATTTAGACAAGGTCATAGTCAAAGTGGAAGTTCTTTCCTCCCTTCAGAGAAAGGTACCTCCTTGTTTGATGACCCGTTCTTTCCACTGGGATCTCACTCACAGAGATCTTTCATTTTTTTATTTAGGGTTTTGTTGTGTTTTGTTTTTGGTTTGTTTGTTTTTTGTTTTTGTTTTTGTTTTGCCAAAGTGTCTTGGCTTTCCATGCCTCAAATACTCCCATGGGCTTTTTAGCTGGATCCAAATGCCTTAACGGCTGATTCTGAGGCCAGAATGCTGTTTAGGACATCTGACATTCTATGAGGCTGCGGTATATCCCACTTCCCATGTTGTATCGTTCTCTCCTTATTAATTCCATCAGTTAGTATTAGCAGACACTAGTTTTGTTTATGTGATCCCTTTAACACTTAGTCCTATAATTACGATCAATTGTGAACTGAAACCGATCACTTTGACTAGTGAGATGGCATTGGTACATGCAACCTTGATGGGATTGAATTGGAATCCCTTGGCACATTTTTAACTCTACCATTAGGGGTAAGTCCAATTGAGCATGTGCTGAACCGTACATCTCCTCCTTCTCTTATTCCCACTCATATTTAACAGGGATCACTCTTCAGTTAAATTTAAACACCTAAGAATAATTGAGTGTTAATTAAAGAGTTCAACCAATAGTATTAAGTAGAACAAAAAAATACTAAAAGGAATAAAATAGTAAGTTGTTCCTCGACAGTCAACACAAGGGCTGATCAAGTCATTGTTTTTCATAGTGTCCATTTCACTTCAACAGGTTTACTTTTTGGTGTTCAGTTATTTGTAACCAATAAGGGAGAACATATGATATTTGTCCCTCTGGGACTGGCTTATTTCACTCAGCATGATGTTTTCCAGATTCCTCCATTTTGTTGCAAATGACCAGATTTCATTGTTTTTGACTGCTGTATAGTATTCTATAGAATACATATCCCATAATTTCTTTATCCAGTTTTCTGTTGATGGGCATTTAAGTTGATTCCAGGTCTTAGCTATTGTGAATTGAGCTGCAATAAACATTGAGGTGCAGACAACTCTTTTATTTGCCAGTTTAATTTCCTTTGGGTAAATTCCAAGGAGTGGGATGGCTGGGTTGTGTGGAAGGGCTGTATTCAGGTTTCTGAAGAATCTCCAGACTCTTCCATAGTGGCTTTACCAGTTTGCTTTCCACCAACAGTAGATTAGTGTCCCTTTTTCCCCTACATCCTCACCAGCATCTATTGTTGGTGGATTTCTGTACGTAAGCCATTCTAACTGGGGTGAGGTGAAACCTCATTGTGGTTTTGATTTGCATTTCCCTGATTGCTAGTGATCCTGAACAGTTTTTCATGTGCCTGTTGGCCATTTGGATTTCCTGTTTTGAAAAAATGTCTATTGAGGTCCTTGGCCCATTTCTTAAGTGGGCTGTTTGTTTTGTTGTTGTGCAGTTTCTTAATCTCTTTGTAGATTCTTGTTATTAACCCTTTATCTGTTGCATAGTTCGCAAATATATTTTCCCATTCTGTCATTGACTCTTCACTTCCCTTACTGTTTCTTTCGCTGTATAGAAACTTCTCAATTTGATGTAAGCCCATTTGTTAATTTTGGCTTTGACTGCCTGTGCTTCCGGGGTCTTTTCCAAGAAGTCTTTGCTGGTGCCTATATCTTGCAGGGTTTCTCCAATGTTCTGTAACAATTTGATGGTGTCGGGTCATATATTTAGATCTTTAATCCATGTTGAGCGGATTTTTGTGTAAGGTGTAAGGCAGTGGTCTTGCTTCATGCTTCTGCAAGTGAAAATCCAGTTTTCACAGCACCATTTATTGAATAGACTGCCCTTGCTCCAGGAATTGGTTTTAGATCCTTGATCACATATAAGTTGGTTGTAGATTGATTGATTTGTGTTGATTTCTGGTGTTTCCACTCTGTTCCATTGGTCTATCCATCTGTTTCTGTACAGGACCATGCTGTTTTGATTATAACTGCCCTGTAGTACACCATTATATTTTTAAC